>CM061542.1:227336918-228536918 GCA_030864215.1 Capsicum pubescens | reverse complement strand
CCTCCTATTTCCACATAGGAATATTAAATACCTGCATGGACCCATGCTCAACCTTAACTTGCTGACATGTAGAGCACTTAGCTATAAACTCTACAATATCCCTCTTTATCCCACTCCACCAATAGATCTCTCGCAAATCGTGATACATCTTAGTGGCCCCTGGATGAATAGAGTAACGTGCCCCATGCGCTTCTGCAAGAATTCGTTGCCTTAAATCATCTACACCAGGCATATACAATCTACCCTGACAATGCAAAACACCATCTCCCCCTTGGGAGAAAACCTCCACCTTCTGATCTCAGACTGATTCTTTAAACTTAACTAGATTGGAATCCCTATCCTACTTTTCCTTCACCTCGAAAACTAGAGATGACTCTAAGCTACTCTACACCCATACACTACCTTCTGCTGAATCAAGTAAATGGACATCTAGTCGGGCAAGCTAATGGACTTCCTAAGCTAACTTCTTCTTACCATCCTTAACATGAGCTACACTACTCATAGATATTCTACTGAGAGCATCAGCCGTACATTGGCCTTACCCGGATGATACAGAACACTTATGTCATAATCTTTTAATAACTCTAACCATCTTCTCTGACGCAAATTTAAATCTTCTTGAGAGAACACATACTGAAGGCTTTTGTGATCTGTGAACACATCTACATGCACCTCATACAAGTAATGCCTCCAAATCTTTAAGGCAAGCACTACAGATGCTAGCTCAAGATCATAAGTTGAATAATTCTTCTTATGAATATTAAGCTATCTGGAGGCGTAGGCTATGACCTTACATCTCTGTATAAGGACACAACCCAAACCTACTTTAGATGTATCACAGTATACAACAAAACCATCTGAACCATCTGATAGAGTCAACACTGGGGCTGAGGTGAGTCGAGTCTTCAACTCCTGAAAACTCTTCTCGTATGAATCTGACCACTGAAACTTAACTTTCTTCTGAGTCAATCTGGACATGAGGGATGCAATAGAAGAAAACCATTCAACAAACCGACGGTAATAGCCAGCTAAACCTAAGAAACTCCAGATATCTAATAGAGAGATGGGTCTAGGCCAGTTTCTCACTGCTTCAGTCTTTTGAGGATCAACTCTAATGCTATCACTGGAAATAATATGACCAAGAAATGCTATTGATCTTAGCCAGAATTCACACTTACTGAATTTAGCGAACACCTGGTGAGCTTTAAGAGTCTGAAGCACTATGCTGAGATGGTCTGCATGATCTCTTTTGCTATGCGAATAGACAAAAATGTCATTAATGAAGACTGACGAACATGTCCAAGTACTGCTTAAACACTCGGTTCATCAAGTCCATGAAGGCTGCTGGGAAATTGGTAAGACCAAAGGATATGAATAGAAATTTGAAGTGACCATACCGAGTTCGGAAAGTTATTTTCAGAATATCATATTCTCTGACTCTATCCTGATGATAGCCTGATTTGAGATCTATCTTGGAAAAGTAACGGCACCCTGAAGTTGGTTGAACAAGTCATCGATTCTAGGAAGAGGGTATTTATTCTTGACTATGGCCTTGTTTAACTGACGGTAGTCTATGCATATTCTGAGAGAACTGTCTTTCTTACGCACAAAGAGAATAGGTGTGCCCCACGAGGAGACGCTGGGCCTGATGAATCCCTTATCTAGGAGATCCTTTAATTTTTCTTTCAACTCTTTGAGTTCAACTGGAGCCATTATGTATGACGGAATATATATAGGTTGAGTATCTGGGAGAAGATCTATTTCGAAGTCGATTTCCCTTTTGGGAGGAACTCCGAAAAGATTTTCAGGAAACACATTTGAGAATTCTTTAACTACTGGGACTAACTCAAGAGTAGGAGTTTCTGAGTTAGAGTCTTTGACTTGTACAAGATGGTAGACACACCCCTTGGATATCATCTGTCTAGCTCTAAGGTATGAAATCAACTGACCCCTAAGAGTTGTAGTGCTACCCCTCCATTCAAGGACTGGTTCATTTAGGAACTGGAAATGAACTATTCTGTTTCTACAGTCAACTGAGGCATAGCATGAGTGGAGCCAATCCACGCCGAGAATGACGTCAAAATCTGTCATCTCTAACTCTACGAGATTAACTTAGGTAACTTTCTGAGATATTATGACCGAACAGTTCCTATATACCTGTTTGACTACAATAGAAATGCCCACTAGGGTAGACACTGAAAAGGGCTTTCCTAGAGTTTTGGAACTGACTCTAAAATTGACGGCTATATATGGAGTTACAAAAGAAAGTGAAGCTCCAGGGTCTAGTAAAGCATAAACATGTAAGTGAAAGACCTACAATGTACCAGTAACTACGTCAGGATAATTTTCCTGATCTTAGCGGGACTGAAGAGCATACAATCTATTCGGGACGCTGACCACTGGTAGTACTAGAAGAAGTACCCTGCTGAGTTGGGTGGCCGGATGGAACTAACGACTGATGGGACTGGCCTTGTTGGCACACATCCCTACCTTTCTGAGAAACTATCCGACACTCCCGAATCTGATGGACTGGCTTGCCACACCCAAAGCATACATCACTACCCACTCTACACTCCCCCTAATGATGTCTGCCATACTTCTGACATAAAGAAGTGTTACAAGAACTACTAACACTAACCTAGGACTTAGAGCCTAGTGCCTTATCCATTTCTGAATTTAGGTACTGGGGCACTGTCTGAAGAAGGTACTGGGGATGAAGACCTCTGATGAAACTGAGGATGGTTAGCACCTTGTGACTTTGGTTGATTGAAATTAAAACTACACATCCTAGCTCTCTTGTTTCCTTTCTCCCTCTTCTTAATCTTTTGATCCTCTATCTGTTGATCATGGACTATCAGCCTAGACAAATCTATCTTACTAATCAACATTACGGTCCTACACTCCTTGATTACACTATCAGACATGTCAGATACAAACTTACTCATCTTGGACCTACTGTCAGCTACCACATGAGGAACATATCTAGCTAACTGAGTGAACTTAAGAGAATACTCCCTCACACTCACGCTGCCTCGCCTCACATTAATAAATTCTAACACCTTGGCCTTCCTCAACTCTAATGGAAATAATCTATCCAAGAAAGCCATGGTAAACTCTTTCCATTCTATAGACCCTGCATCAACACCTCTATAAACTTTCCACTGCTTAAACCAATTATGGGCTACATCCTGTAATTCATATACAGCCAACTCGGCACTCTGACTAGATGTCACCCCCCATAGTATCTGTTACCTTTTGAACTATATCTAAGAATTCCTATAGATCCTCCTCATACTTGGATCTCGTAAAAGAAGGAGGATTCATTCAGGTGAAATCCTGAATTCTGGTTGCAGTAGTATTGGCACTGGGTTAGCCGGAACAGCAGTTGGCCGTTCATTCTGTGCTGCTACAGAGTTTTCTAGAGTAGTGAATGCAGCCTTGAATTCTGCGTAAGAGACATGCTCGTCCAAAGAATCTACCTGGACAGGCTGAAGGGTTGGCTGAGTTTCTATTCTTCTTCCGTTATTCTTGGGAGGCATATTCTATAAATGAAAGAAGGAAACGGATTACACTGAGAGTTTAACTTGAGCTCATGATCAATCGTACGACATGAATACTTAAAAGAAGGGAAAATTTTTCCTAAATGCCTTGTAGACTCTCGTACAAAAGTGTGGCACTCTACACACCCATGCAAAAGACTCTACTCGATGCGATTTTCAGACTTCCTAGGACATTTTAAAACCTTAGGATCTGATACCAAGTTTGTAACGACCCGAGACTACCCCCTAGTTGTTATACAATGCTTGTGATCCCGAGAGACCACAAACTAATCCATGAGCTGGTGCCTGCTGTGAGCACTGAATAATATAATCATGAATGTGGAAGAATAACTAAAATGCCATAAGGTTTTAATAATGAAATAACTACTGAATTATGAATCTTATAAAATACTGAAAACTGAATTGTCTGAATAGCTAACTGTAGTGTCTGAAAAGCCTCTAAACTGAATACTGTGAATTGATGGGACAGTCCCCAACTAACTCTACTAAATACTGAGATAAAGACACGAAGTAATATAATTCTGCCTCGGATGATGAGGACTCACCACTTCTACTGTACTACTGATAATCTGAGAATCTAGGTGTGATTCGAGAACTGAGCGTCAGCACCTATGATATGAGACATCATACACAAAGAAAAGGTATGTGATCAGTACTTTGAATATACTGGTATGCTAAATGAGGTAGGCTGATATGCATGGTCTCATGAATAGAAATAATAATAATTAACCTGACATGCATATAAAGCATGGAGTACTAAATAAAGAGCATGGAATCTATAGATATTGAAAATGCACAAAAATCTATAAATACTATGGATGCATGACCAAGTATATAACATGAACTGCGTAAAATCTATAAACTGAAATACTGAGATAACTAAAATCTTTATGCTTTGGTCAAATAACACTAAGACTGAATAACTGAGTCGGGATTGTAACTAAGACTATGGGAGGTATCATCTAAATGACATTCCCCAATTTGAGCTAATCGGGGTCCAACCTATAACCCCAGCTGGAAGGGTATTAATACCGTGCCACAAGTAATAATAATGGTTGTGTGGATCCACTAAACTGATATAATGTCCAAAAAACTAAGGATGTCAAGCCTAAACTGATGGGAGACCCCTGCGAGATAGTTAAGCCTAATATGATAGGTTACTACTCATATCCTACGCTAGCTACGTAGTTCTGGAGTATAGGGACAGCTACTAATGACTCTGCCTATCTGACGGGGAAGCCGCCATCCCTATACTCGCTCGGTGTTAAATCTTACTCCCAACTGAAAGACACTGAGATACTAGACTGTTTTAAGTTGAATAACTGATATCTAACTATTCTGATAATGCTCATAATATAATCTGAAGACTATTATGTAATGTAGTGAGACTAGACTAAATAAACAGCTATGGTTTTTGGGTATTCAATACCCCTAGGACTCAAAAACAACAATACTGAAAATACACTAAAAGCTTGAAGGCTAAAACATGAAGGCTCTTATTAAATAACTCACTCTTGTTGGCATTTTATCAAATATTTGTACTTCATAGTTTAGTCAATTCATGAGAATAGTATAAAACTTGAAATAATAGCATGACTTCAGCATTTATAACACTAAATCATGATCTAATTCGAAGAATGACAATATTAAAACATGGGGGATTTGATAACAACAATAATTTCATTAAAGTATGGTATAAAAATCAATATTCAAGGAAGTTCATGGAGATTCATGGTTTTAAATCACAATTTAATATCATAAATCTTGAAAAGATGATAGATTTGTAATTAAAATAGATACTTGGACACCATGTATGAAAGGAATCCATGGATAAACATCTAACATACCTGGGATTAGGGGTGTACAGAACAAACCGTCAAGTCAAATTGAACCGACAAACCAAACCAAACCGAGAAAAAACTCCGACTTATGATTTGGTTTGGTTGGTTTGGCTTTAGAAAAAAAAAATCGACCATTCTTGGTTTGGTTTGGTGTTGACAAAAAAAAATCAAATCGAACCTGAATCAAACCGACATATATATATATATATAATTATATTATAATTTTATATATATATATAATATTATAATTATAATTATAAATTTTTACACATAAAATATTAATTATAATCTACTTTTTAAATACTTTTTCTACTAGTTTTAGTAATTTTCAATAATTTGAAAGTAGATGTAGACATATATTCAGATTTGGGCCTTTAAGTTGTAATATTTGTCCATTAATTGCTAATTAAATTATCCAAAACCCAATATAAAATTAAAACCTAAACTTTTCACTCTTCATCTCACTTTTTAGTGTCAAGAGAGTTTTTCGCTCCTCATTGTTCATAATTGTGATTTTTCATTAGCACATGAGTGAAAACATATATTTTATCTAGTCTTCGATTACAATATAATTGTAAAAACTAAAGATTATAAAAAAGAAACAAAAAAATCCAAAAAAATCGAAAGAATCGACTAAAACCTAAATGAAAAAATAAATTTTATATTGGTTTGATTTGGTTTATAGTTTTAATAAATCGACATGATTGGTTTGGTTTTTTTTTATAAAAACCGAACCAACCTAACCTATGTACACCCCTACCTGGGATGATAAATTTGAAAGAATTGATGGAGATTTCTTGAGATTTGACCTAGATTCTTGAGAGCTAGGGTTTCTTGTTCTTGAAAGAGAGGATTTTTAATTTGAGAGAAAGTGAATAATGATGAGTATTTAGGTCAATTAGGGGTTAAATTTCTTGTTTAGGGCGAGTTTAGGACTTAGGAAAAAGACCCAAATACCCTTAAACGAATTTAAAAACACAAGATGCAAACTAAAATCCCGATTTTTGGCCTTGGTGCGACGCACCACTATCGCGCCAATCCACTAGAAAAGGGACAACTGGGACCTGAACAAATGCCGCGATGCGCCACCATCGCGGTAAGCCTGTGGATGCCAATTTGTCAATCTCCGCGACGCGCCAGGATCGCGGAGGCCTACTGAAAATTGACAAATGTCAAATTGACCTACGGCGCGATTCGCCAGGATTGCGAACCCTTACTAGATTTTTTCCAAATGGGAGATTGGCCTACTCTGCAACGTGCTAGAGGTTAAAATGACGAGGGTTTGCGACTGAAACTTAAAATCGACATAACTTCTTACCCGGTTATCGAATTTGAGTGAATTTTATATCGTTGGAAAGATAATTGAATTTTATATGCAATGACAGGCTGTAAACTAAATAATAATAAGTCTTTCAAAATTTTCATATACGAATGCTCATGTATTGGGACTTAGATTATGCTAGGGAAATACAGTAATTTTCATGAACAGTTTTCACCTCAATAGCACTTTACACACTAGGATAATGATAATGACATATATATTAATATCAAAATCATGAGATTAGAGTTTACACTCTTAGGAATGATGGTTCAATTTCTAGCTCAAAAATGTGGGGTGTTACATGAGGTTTATGATATTTCAAAGCATAATTAAGTGATAATCTATAATAACACACGGCCTTATTCTAGGATCAATGGGCAAACCCTTGTAGCATAAAATTGAGATGTAATGATGCCAATTTCAGGAATATTGCACATGTGTCTAATTAAAAGGGCGCAATACTCTAAACATCTACAATATGCAAACGTCACTTCCATATGGTCATCACTAGTTGGCTAACAATTCTCACTCCCCTCCTCTATTGGTATATCAAGTACAGACTCTTTGTTTCCTTATATAACCAAGTACAAAGAATCAAATACATAACTCATCATAAATAATGGTGAGAAGACCTCAGGCGCCAAGAATTTCAAGGAACCTCAACCACCAAAATAGTTGCCACCATTGTTCTTCTATGCAAGACTTTCTCCTTTTCAGAAATGACTATCAAAGGTTGTTTCAAGGGCTCGTCGAGTATCGAGCAAGAATGAAAATGTATCTATGACGACACTTTATGTATTTTACTCTGGAGAGGTTGGAGGTCGATCCAAATGATCTTACCACCTCCACCCTCTCCCCCTTCTCGGGTCCTCCCTAGGGTCTTAGTTTTTTTGGGGTATGTTTAATATCAATGTTTACTACTAAGCTTTCACTTATAAAAGTGGTAGATGAAAGTTTCTAGACTTTCATATATGAAAGCTTTTTATTTCTCATTTTGATACTATGGTACATTGTGGTAGATGTTTTTGAGATCTTTTCCTAGGGTGATGATGTAGTGATGATGCAGTGAAGTGAATATTAATGAAATTTGTATTTATATACATGTTTTTTCCAAGAATCAACTGGTAAATTTCTATTCATATTCTTCTAAAATGATGATGTATATGTTCGTGCTTATGTTCATGGACTTGTAAATTTTTTGCAAATTTTATCAACCAAAATCGTTTAGCATTATATATCACTGATAAATTAACTATAAATCAGTAATAGTTAGTTATCTGAGCAACATTAAGAAGTAGTATGGTTGGATTATTCATTAATGGTAAGCATCACATAATTTCACAAGTCCGATAAATTTTAATTCAAAATATGATATATCATACACCGACACTATTTATCATGGTACTCATAGTCAATCATAGACTTCATGAAAGGTCTATACTGACGTATACACACACACACATAGAGAGAGAGACTGAGGTATGGATGTGGCTTAAAAAAGATAATTAATAAATAAATAAAATTAGAATAGGGAACTGGCCCCCAATTAAACATCATGAAAATACTTAGTTACACCATATGAAAGTCTCCATTTGATATGACATGATCCAAAGAGTTTAAGGACAAGAAATGACCCCTAAATCATGAATAATTAGCTAAAAAGGTTATTGATTCAACAACAATAACAACAAACCCAGTGTATTCCCACAAAGTGGGGTCTGGGGAGGGTAGAATGTACGCAGTTCATACCATTACCTCCAAAGAAGTAGAGAGGTTATTTTTGATAGACCCTCGGCTCAGGATAGAGAATAGTAAGCAAGAGCGTAATACACCATTAAGCATGGTGGGTGATATAGCATAAAAGGAATAAGACATACTAAAAATAAAATAGAAATCAGAGCAATACGAAATAAGATAAATAAGTGCAATATGAAATAAGAGATAAAAAATATGGCATCCGAAAAGTATGACCCCAACCTATGGACACAGTCCTTGGATTACTAACCTAGATATACATGAGCTCTTCTACTACTAGCTACAACCCACGCACGCGACCTAGCCTTTTACCCTTATCCACGACCTCCACACCTTCCTATCTAGGGTCATGTCCTCAGTAAGCTGTAGCTGCTCAATATCATGTCTAATCACTTCCCTCCAATACTTCTCCGGCCTACCTCTTCTCCTCTGAAAGCCATCCAACGCTAGCCTCTCATACCTACGAACTGGGGCATCCGTGCCCCTCCTCATCACATGCCCAAACTATCTCAGCCTTCCTTCCCGCATCTTGTCCTCCACCGAAGCCACTCCCACCTTCTCCCGGAATATATCATTCTAAACTCTATCCCCTCTAGTAAGTCCACACATCCAACGCAACATTCTCATTTCCGCTACCTTTAATTTTTGAATGTGGGAGTTCTTGACTGGCCAACACTCTGCTCCATATAACATAGCTGGACGGAATGCCATATTATAGAATTTACCTTTAAGATTAAGTGGCACCTTCTTATCACACAACACACCCGAGGTGAGCCTCCACTTCATCCAACCTGCTCCAATACAGTTAGAGATATCCTCATCAATCTCGCCATTCCCTTGAATCATAGACCCAAGATACTTAAAAATATCCCTCTTACAAACATCCTGGGAATCCAGCCTCACCACCACATCATCCTCCTTCCTCAAGTCACTAAACTTTCATTCCATATACTCCATCTTGGACCTACTCAACCTGAACCCCTTGGATTTCAGGGTTTGCCTCCAAACCTCCAATTTTTCATTAACATCCTCTCGTGTCTCGTCAATCAACACTACATCATCCGTAAACAACATACACTATGGCACCTCCCTTTGAATACGTCGCTTCAACACATCCATCACCAACACAAACAGGAACGGGCTAAGAGTCAAACCCTGATGCAACCCTATCTCGACTAAAAAATATTTTGAGTCCTTTCCCGCCATTCTCACCCGAGTCTTTCCTACATCGTACATGTCCTTAATAGCTTTGATGTACACCACTGGGACCTCTTTTGCCTCTAAGCATCTCCAAAGAACCTCCCTAGGGACTTTGTCATAAGCCTTCTCCAAGTCGATGAACACCATGTGCAAATCCCTCTTTCTTTCCCTATACTGTTCCACCAATCTCCTCACCAGGTGTATTTCCTCTGTCTTTGAGCGACTGGGCATAAAACCAAACTGATTCTCTGAAATGGACCCAATCTTCCTTAATCTCCACTCCACCAACCTCTCCTAAATCTTCATAGTATGACTCAGCAGCTTGATACCCCTATAGTTGGTGCAACTCTGAATGTCTCCATTGTTTTTGTATAAAGGAATCATCGTACTCTACCTCCAGGCTTTAGGAATCCTCGCCGTCTTGAAAATGCCGTTAAATAAATCAGTTAACCACCTTAACCCTACCCTACCAGAAAACTTTCAAAAATTTACAGGAATCTTATCAGGCCCCGTCGCCCTTCCCCTCCGCATCGTACGAATAGTTTCCCTGACCTCCTCAATCTTAAAGCATCTATAATAACTGAAATCACGTCTCTCCTTCGAGTGTTCCATCTCACCTAACTCAATGCCTCGGTCCCCTTCCTTATTCAAAAGCCTATGGAAATACTCCTGCCATTTTTTTTAAATATGGGCATCCTCCACCAAAACTCTACCATCCTCCCCCTTAATGCACTTCACTTGGTCGAGGTCCTGACACTTCCTCTCCCTAGCCTTAGCAAGCCTATACAACCTCTTTTCCCCGCCTTTCTCCTCTAACCCCACATACAAGCTCTTAAACGTTGCTGACTTTGTTGTCGTAACTGCAAGCTTAGCCTCCTTCTTTGCTAATTTTTAGATCTCCCAATTCATTCTCTTCTCCTCTGTATCTTTACTCTCAATCAGCTTAACATACGCCCCCTTCTTAATCTCCACTTTCTTCTTAACATCTTCATTCCACCAGTAGTCCCCCTTATGTCGTCCTGCCTGACCCCTCAAAATACCCAACACTTCTCTAGCAGTTTCCGTGATGCAACTGGCAGCCTTATCCCACATGGCATCCACATCTCCCCTACAACCCTACACCCCCAAAACCGCCACTTTCTCTTCTATCTTCAGCGCACTATCTGTCATCAAGCCACCCTACCTAATTCTAGGCCGACCCTCCTCGACCCTTCTCTTCTTGCTCCTCTTCATAAATAAGTCCATCACCAGAAGCCTGTGCTGAGTCGAAAGATGCTCACTCAGAATGATTTTACAGTCCTTACATAAAACCCTATCCCCCTCCTTAGCAGCATAAAGTCAATCTGAGTCTTAGCTATCACACTTTGAAAGGTAATCAGGTGATTCTCCTTCTTCGGAAAGCTCGAATTCACCACCACCAACCCAAAAGCGCTCACAAAATCCAACAAAGTTGCTCCCTCCTCATTCCTATCACCAAAACCAAAACCTCCATACACATCGTCATAACCTCCCGGCATAACCCTAATGTGCCCATTGAAGTCCTCCGCTATGACAATCCTCTCCGAACTAGGCACGCCTCTCACCACCTCATCCAAAGCCTCCCAAAACCCAACTTTTACCTCCTCTCCCAAGCCCACTTGCGGAGCGTAAACACTACACGCATGTAGCGTAAACCCCCCAAGATCCTCATCCACTATCACAGACCCTCTTTACCTCCACCACCTGCGCTCTAAACTCCTCATCCACTAAGATCCTCACAATTATCTAGACTCTATCCTATTAGTAGTCGATGATAAATAATTATTGTGATTTAACAATCATAATGTGTAGATAATTCTCTACTATTGTGGACTATGATATCTGAGATGTCTTTTAAAAAATTTAACTACACAAAAATTACTGACAACCCCAACAATAATAGTTTGCCAATAGTCACAATTTTTCAACGATAATAATTCAGCTCTTATCTATATAAATCCCTCACTCTTCCTTCAGAAAAAATTATCTCCTATTCACTTTCATTTTCATCTATCATTTATGCCTCAATCATCCGAAGCATCCCAAGCAAAAAAACTCATACATTTATTTATGTGGTAAAGAGGCAATCTTAAAGATATCATGCACCAAAAAATATTTAGGCCGAAGTTCTATAGTCGTAAACTTGAAAAGGTATGGTTCTAAGCTTTTTCATATTATTTTTTGGAAAAAAATCCAATAATTTATTTTTTTGCTTAGTATAATGGCGGATGTAAGTTTTTCAGGTGGATTGGCCAAATTCGATGAGTCAGAGCTCTTGATCATCTGACTCTACAATTTATTGCTTCGTCTTATCAAAATTTGAAATACAAAAAAAGGCTAATGCAATCTTAAGAAAATACGTCTATATTTAGGACGTTACTCAGAGAGAAAAGAGAGAAGGAATCACCTATAAGGGTTGATGAAAGAAACAAAAATCAAGAGAGACCAACTTAAGTAAACGTTGATTGTTGTTGAAGTAAAAATTAATTGACTGAACGCGATAGTGTGTTGTGTATTAGTATTAATTGCTATCTGTAGATATGTAGTCGGACTGTAGTGTTAATCATGTATTTTGAACAATATATGTAAAAATATTTGTGTATCCATCATATGCAAATTTGATCTTTTATTCATATTATGTACTAACCTTAGCAAATACTACTAGTCTATTATCAACAACATATCATCATGTTAATAGACAATAAAGGTCTCAATGACCAAATATTAGTGTATTTAATAGTAAGTGAACAAGCATAAAATCTGTTATAAAAAATAGATAAAAACTATTTATTCAACATCCACCAAAATTGTCCGTCAACATCCACCAAAATTATAATCATTTAAAACCAACAAATTGTGCATAACAGATTTCATCATAAAAAATTAAAAAAAATATTATGTCAACTACCATCGACATAAACCATCATCATCAATATCAAAATGAAATATTGTTTGTAACTTTGATCCATCAGGATCATTATCAAACCCAAATTTTAAAAAAAAAAAATCATTGTAGAGAAAATACCCAATTACCCCCTGAACTATACCCAAAAAGGTTATGACACACCTTAATTTAAAGGGGGTCCTATTACCCCCTGAACTATTTAAAAGTATAATTTTGACACCCTTAGTGCCTACATGGCACATACGTGGCACAACACACTGAAGTGTCCACGTAGGCACACGTGTTTGCCACGTATGTGCCACATAGGCACTAAGGGTATCAAAATTACACTTTTCATTAGTTTAGGAGGTAATAGGACCCCTTTTAAGTTGAAGTGTGTCATAGCCTTTTTGGGTATAGTTCAGGGGGATAATTAGGTATTTTCTCTACTATAATATCAAAAAGAACTATGAAGTTGTAATTGAAATCATTGAAAACTTTAATTTTGTAAGAAAAGTTAGCTTGAATATTGTTGATTTAAAAAGAAAGGAGTTTTAATTAAATAGTAATCTAACATGTGGCAAGAAGAAATCAATTATAAAAGCTCAAGTGGAATGATCTTAACAAAAAGAATAAGGGCGGAAATAAATGTAATTAAAAAAACACCATTAATTATCATGTGTAGTAATTTTATTTCACCAAAAAATTAAAATATCAAAAAAAACTCTTACGAAGGCTACCAAAATCTCAAGATCCTCTATGTTTTAGTGGTAAAAAAAGTATTGTCTTCAAAAGTTGTTCAAGTTTTATCATTTTATTTTTCAAATGATAATTTGACTTATTCTAGAGCTAAACTGTGTTATATTAATTCAATAAAATTAGAAATTAGATATTCAAAACTATATGAAAAACAGATACAATAAATTGCAATGATTATATCAACATAATAATATTTTTTTTATTAAAAACATTGATTAAAGTTTATATAATTTGATCTTCAAAAGTGAAATGTGAAAAATATTTTAAGATGAAGAAGAAAATAATTTAATAAAATCAAAAAGAAATTCGACCAATTACAAAGGTTCATGTGGAAAATCTTAAGAGGAAAATTATGAAAAAATAATGTCACATGTAAGACTTTCATACCATAAATTTTAATGTGAGGACTACCAAAATTTTTGTTCTCTCTTATATATAGTACAAATAAAAGCAAAACTAAAAGCAAGACAAGAAGCCACGTGGCAAGCTATTGAGAAGCCACATGAAAATTTTTAGGACAAAGGTTAATATTATTGTAAAAAAAAAAATTGAATTAAAAAGAATTAAATATTTGAATCAAAATATTAGAGATATTTGAATTTGAAAATACTATACTTTTTTAGAAAAATAATTTTCATTAACTTAAAATTAAGAACCTAAAATTATCTTACTATTGATAAAATTATCTTTTTCAATATATATATATATATATATATATATATATATATATATATATATATATATATAACAGTAAAACTAAAAGCAAGACAAGAAGCCACGTGGCAAGCTATTAAGAAGCCACGTGGCAATTTTTAGGACAGAGGTTAATATTATTTTAATAAAAATTTTGAATTAAAAAGTATTAAATATATGAATCATTGAATTAAAAAGTATTAAATATATGAATCAAAAGATTAGACATATTTGAATTTGAAAATACTATGCTTTTTTTAAAAAAGAATTTTCATTAGTTTAAAATTAGGAACCTAAAATTATCTTACTATTGATAAAATTCTCTTTTTCAATGTCATAAAAGATATTTAAATATTAAGTAAAAGATAATAATAATAATAATAATAATAATAATAATAATAATAATAATAATAATAATAATAAAAATAATAATAATAATAATAATAATAATGTATAAAAAACGTAGTAGCAGCACTTCTAATTTTTTGAAAAAATGTAATAGTAGTTGTAGTAGTAATAATAATAATAACAATAATAATAATAATAATAATAATAAGTGTTGCTCCTAGGTTGTGTTACCAGCTGCTGGAAGATTGCTTTCTAATGTTCACTTTGGTAATAAAATAAAATTATTTACCAAAAATAATAATAATAATAATAACTTCTAGATTTTTGAAAAATCATAATAGTAGTTATAGTAGTGGTGATTGTAGTGGTGGGAACAACGACGACGATAATAATAATAATAATTAAAAACATAGTGGTAATAGTACACATAGTAGTACTTTTATTTTTTAAAAAGCATAACATAATAATAGTAGTAGAGGTAGTAGTAGTAATAATAATAATTTTTCATTACAAAATTATAAAGTTTGTTTTAATTAGTTTAAAGATAAAGATAAAGCTTGCTGAAAAAATATTTAGTTTTTTTATAACATTTTTTATATTTTGAAACTGAATCTATAAAAGGACAAAGATTATTTTTTAGAGAAATAAACTATTTAAAGTAGTCTTTAGATAAAGATAACTTGGTGAAAATTAATTTGTTGAACTGGAGTTAAGTTTTTGAATTTTGAATTTCAAATGAAAGTTAGGATTCTTTTAGCTTTTGAATTGAACTCTATACTAGATAAATTTGAATCTAAATTAATTCTTTCTACATAAACTAAATCTTTAATCAAACTTCTCATTTCATTCTTTAAATTCTTTTGAACATATTCTTTAATTATTCAATTAAACTCATTTGTTGCTTATACCACATTTATGGTTGGCAATATGCTTACATTAATAAATCTGTACATAATTTGAATACTATTTAAAACTTGATTTTAGATTATTTTATTATTTTTTGTAACATTTTGTGTTATTTTTTGTTATATAGAATTTCTATCTTGAACAAAAAGACAATAGATCATGCATATGAGATTTTTCAAAATTATTACCAAGGTATGTTGTTTCTACTTGATTTGACTTATTAATTATTTTTTTATTATTTACAACTAACATTACATTTATATTTTGTCATAAACGTAGTTAAAGAATTTAAAATTTTCAAAGATTTGATGTATATAAACATCACAAAAGTGTGAACTGATATTTAAAAAATTAACAAATATAAATTTTTTGAAAATCTGATGTCTATAAACATCACAAAAGTGTGAAATAAATATTTAAAAAAAGTAAAAATTAACATAAATAATAAAAAGAACTATTTATAAATCTTAAAGAGAAGAGATAAGGGACAATAGAATAAACAATCTAATAAAGCAAAACATGACACATAAAAGCTTTTTTCAATAACATATTATTTTTAATCATATAAGATTAGATTAGAGGCGGGGGAAGGAGGGGAGGGTTAATTAACAATTTATATCTTTAAAAGTGTGAACAGTATTCTTAAAAAAATATGAAACATAAAAATTATTTTACAATTATATGATTATTTTTTCGTATAGATTTGGTTAGAGGTGAGAGAGGGATGAGGGTGGGGGGAAGGGGGGAGGGGTGGAGATGGAGGTGAGGTAGGGGTAGGGGTAGAATTTTATTTTATTTTTGTATTTCATAATTGAGATATAATATGATAGTTAATTTTTTCTTAAGGTCCCCACTTTATGGGCATGCATTGGTATGTTGTTATTGAATGTTTAAGATAATATGATTTACTACTTGAAAGAGGCATTCGATATCAAATGATTAGATATAATACTTAAATTTCATGCTAGCATCGCGAGGGTATTTATACTAATTATTTATTATAGCAAAAACAAATTACATATACATATATCTATTTAATCTATATATCTATATATCTATATATCTATATAATATATTAAAAGTGTGAAGACCCTTAGAAAATGAATCAAACTTTTAAATTTTTATTAAAACACTCTGCAATAGACAGAATTATCTTTTTACCTTTTTTCTCAAACTATTGTAATATTAAATATTAATTTAATAAATATATTAAAAAGGAAATACTAGCTTTTAGGGATTTTTTGGAGTACGTGACCTTTCCTTATGGAAAAAGGTTTGCGGGACCTTTTTCAAAAATAAAAATAAAAAATTTGATTCGTTTCAATTCTTTTTTGGTTATAATAGAAGAGTCCTGATACAAACTAAATAGAAGTCCAAATTTTGTTCCTTCTTGATTTATAAAACCCTGTTTTTATATAATATATCTTTGTAGCAATTCCATGCTCTTCTTCACCAACTTTATCATAGCTTTGTCTCAATCTGCACTTTTCAGGTTTCTTTATGTAAATAATGTAATTTTGATTTTCATATTTTTGTCTTCTATGAATATATGAATTTTGCAGGAGTTCTGAATCAATTCATACAAGAATTCAAAATTGAATTCTTTATTGTTTATGAATTTTATTCTATAAAAGGAGTAGCAATTATAAGCTCTTCTTCAATAACTTTGTCATACCTTTGTATCAATCTGCGGTTTTCAGTTCGTCATATAAATAATGCAATTTTAATTATCATGTTTTTGTCTTCGATGAATTTTACAGGAGCTTTGAATCATCAAAGATCATTTTCATCTGTTCAAAAACTGTGTTATATCAGCTCTCTCTAACAATGGTAATATATATTTCAATATTTCAGTCTAAAACTTGAGGTGTTTGATAAGATTGAATATTACTAGCTTACACTATTTGAAGCTATAAGATATACTTTGTTTTGTGGTAACATTATAACGTATACATAATCAATATCATAAAGATCAGATTGTATTTTTTATTTAACATATTACCATATATTTAAGTAGTAAATAGATGAGGTTCTCAAAACCTTGAGTTAGTTCCTATACTTAGATACAAATCCAAATAGGAAGCTGCAAAAAAATTGTATTACCCAGAAGGCATGTTATTGAATAACCATAGGAACACATATTCTGATCCAGATCCCTCATCTACAAATACAATTTCATAGTTTCTTTAAACTAGCATGACATAGCAACCAAAAATAGTCAATCATAAAAAAGACAATAAAGATACATGTTTACATAAAAAATTTACAGGATACTGAATAATTAACCGATCAAATGATGAGTTACAAGTGAATAAGGTACCAGAGGAGAGAATGTAGCCATACCTACACAATAGCTAGAATTTCATGGCACAAGCAGAATGAATACATCAAGATTTCTTCCTCCATTAAACATAAATGCATACTACACTATAGTTGGGTTTTTCTTTTTCTTTTTGCTGTGAGGTTAAAGATCATATGTTATATTACTTTAGATGGACAAATAGACTGAAGAGATTTGTTTTGTGCACGAAGGCTCACGTCCGTATTGAAAAAATCCCCTTTTAGGTCTAAAAGAAGATGTAGGAGAGAATGTTAATAGCAGAACAAATTTTGTCCAACGGTAAAAAAAATTAAATATAAACCAACAAAGTAAAATAGAATAAGTATACAGATAAAATGTCTTCTTATTAGACAAAAGAGAAGTAGATCAAATTTCTTGTAATTTATTTACAACGGCAGGAAGAAAACTGATATTGTACCACTGGCTTTTACTGTACTTTACCTCTTTAAAGTTCTTTCTCAAGGAGTTGTATTTTGAGGTGTTTCTTCTGGATGAGATATATCCAAGATTACGCTAGGAAAAAGTTTCTTTGGATAATATTTAGGAATGCACTGATGGATATGAAGTATGCTTCTGCTGTAAAAGAGGAATTTATATATAAAATATAAGCATGTGAGCTAAAACAAGACGGCAACTTTATTTTGCTGATTATGATTTAGCTATGTGTGACTGATGACATTTTGTTTCCTCATTCTTCGTTCTGTTTGTATGGTAATCTTGATTCTGTGAGACAAAAACATAAGCATGTCAACCCTGAATTTATTGTCTTTTCTGCTTTACGGTGATAGGCATTCAGAGAAGCAAGTATTACCTGCAACAAGTGTAAGAATATTGGTGTGCATTAGTAAGCACTCTCTCTCTATGTTTAGCAAGAAAGGAAAGTCAGGCGAGCTGAAAGCCATGACTGTCTGATACGTACTTGCTTCAACACCGTGTGCCATATCTATATGTTCTTTCTAAACCTCAAACATTGTCCTAATCTCAAACCCCTTCTCTTTTGGTTGACTTGTTATTTCTGAGGGAGAAGTTGATCTTTTCACAGTGTGCCAAATTTCATGACTGGTAAGAATAAAAAATTATGAAAACAAGAGTTTGATTTGTGTGGAGACTGACACTCACCGCGAAGTAGTGGTGGATCTTGCAAGTGATACACTCTTCAATAGACTCAAAAGTTTCAAGAGAATAAGTGAAAGCACCCCAAATTCTATCTTACAATGGAGACTCCAAATAATGACTATTATGAAAAAACAAACCAGAGGAACTGACAATGAAATTGATATTGCAATCTTCAAAAATTATCCAAGACTTTTGCTTCTGAAATGTGAAACAAATAGCAGAAAAGCATTATAGCATTATATCATATATGCAATCGTGCATTTTGTACTATGATAATCCATATAACAAAAGCATTGGAAAGGAAACACATACTTTTCTACACATAGTAGATTTAGATAAAATACGAAACAAATAATCTATCATATACACAATATGTCCATTGATAACTAAAGGCTAACGGAGAATATGTAGGTTTAGATTCTCCTACAAGAATTTATTTACCAAAAGGGGCTCAAAGATTGTTTTACTTTCTTATATGGAAAACTTATCATTTTTCAAAGAAAAATCAATATATTTTTTTAATTTGTTCAGCGTATTATTTAAAAGATAACAGAAAGCAAACATCACGTGGAAAAAGCATTATTAACAAATAAATGAGAAAATAAAATACAACTTATCAAATCTCAAATCTTTATTGCATATACCATTGTAAGTTCTAAAATAATGTAACAAATATAGTCATTTAAATCGAGTTTTGGCTTTGAAGGTATTACTTACATTGAAATAAAATAACCATTAGAGAGAAAGGTGGTGAAATTCTTAAAGTTTCTTATATTTTTTAAGCTTGTATGTTCAGTCTCTCAAGTGAGGTCTTCCAACTAAGAAACAAAGAGTAAATACTATATCAAATACCATTTATGTTTAAGCCGAATAAATTACCAGACCTACAGAAAATGCAGATGTACACAAAAAACTGAACATGAAAACTTCAATAAATAAATAAGGAAATACCAGTATTCAGTAGGAAATCATATAAAAAACATCGAATTCAACTCTCAAGAATTACCTGGTGTGAGTTATTAAGAGAACACTCTTACTCTGACAAGCTCGGTTGTTTCCTCACTATTTTTCTTCTAGATAAAAATTCAATTTGCACAAAGTATGTTTACACTTGTGCAGTAAAATTACAAGCACGCATATGCGTTCAGATGTACACAATCGAGAAACCATTCAAAAGTTGTCAAAAATTGAACCAAATATGGCTAATAAGAATATTTTATCGTGTGTTTAGAAATTATAATTCGAATATCTAAACAAAGTTTAAGGATTATCGATGTATTAAGCCTCTTAAACAAAATTATCATTTTGAGATTCACCCTTCATGTACATGAAAAAATATTGAACTATAATTTTGAATTAGGTTCTTTTTTTCCCACATTACTCTAATGATAAAGGTCTCATTCTAAACCCCATCATATACCCATTAACTATAATTTTAACATCTTGCTATAAATTCATTACATTGGAAAAGAAAAATGAGTACCCATTAACAGAATGACAAAAATTTGATACAAATTAACCAAATCAAAATCTAAAGTGACGTAAGATTGATCATACCTGATACGAAATATAAGTGAAGCTATAGTAATTAACCATCATCACCAGAAACCCTTTTTGAGAAACGTGAACCTTTTAATAAATGGGTAGTGCTAAACAACTCGAGGACAATTGACTCTATTTACTCAAAAAGTGTAAATTTATGATTTTGTCCTTTGACTCCAAAACCGCCTATCCTTCCCTCCAAAATTGGAAAACCACTTTTTATTTTTTACTTTTTTATTAGACAAAACTTCTCCTCTACTCTCTTAACTTTCCTCTTTTACATTTTGTCTTCACTAATCATTCTACTTGACTCAATTAAATTTTCCTTACCATTTTATTGTACTTGGTCATTAATTATTCTATCCTCTTTCATTTAATTAGGGCATAATGGATCATAATGAATGTAATAACCAATTAAGAGCAACATTACATGACGTTTTTAGCTAGAGGACAGTGATAATTTGCATGATAATAAAGATTCATATGGTGAATATACTGATGGTCCAGATCGATACTTGGATACTGACGACGAAGACCTTCAAAACCTGGCTGATGAAGAGATGAATAGGTCTCATCAATTGGTTCAAGATAAAGATTTAAGTATTTTCGACGGTGAAGAAGATCATTATGGGGAGGATAATGTTGAAGAAGAGGAAGGCCCAATGCATGATGATAGATACACCGAAGAGCAATATACGACAGGCCCTATTGAAGGTATGTTTTTTCGCTGTGTACAAACCGCCTTTTTCATTTTATAAAGAACACAGTCGTTTGACTAGTTTTGGAGTTGTTAAGAAAAGAGCGCAAAAACTGGCTGATCAACTAAAGTATATGAAATTTGGGTATGATAAGTGCCGAAAAATAACGGATAGGAATCAAAGCAAGAGGGTTGATTGCAAAGCTAGGGTGAACTGTCAAGAGATGAAGGTTTTGGAGTTGTTAAGAAAAATGCAAAAAAAAACTAGCTGATCAATTAAAGTATATGACATTTGGGTATGATAAGTGTCGAAAAACAATGGCTAGGAATCAAAGCAAGAGGGTTGATTGCAAAGCTAGAGTGAACTGTCAAGTGATGAATGATGGTTCGTGCATAGTGACAAAGGTTATCTTAGAGCACAATCATGAGTTGGAACCTGCACTATCGTATTTTTTGCCCTCCCACAGGGAATTGAGAAGGACTGTGAAGAGGAGTCTAGTAGCGTACGACATTGCAGCTCTAAGGCCTTCAAAAAGCATAAGACTCTTAGAGGTGGAAGCTGGAGGCCTCGAAAGAATGAGGTACACTCCCAAGGACAGTCTTAACTACATTCTTCAGCAACGGAGGCTCCGAACACATTCCAGTGATACTACTACGTTGCACAGATTTTTTGTGGATATGTAGTCCAAGGATGAAAAAAAAAATTCAATAGAGTCTAACAATAATGGCAGACTTCAAAATGTTGTGTGGGTGCACACACACTGCAAGGATGCTTACCGTAACTTCAGTGATGTCATATGAATCGATATAACTTACCTCATGAATTAGTGGTGCATGCCATTTGCTTTCTTCATCGGTGTTAATCACCACAATTAGTCCATACTTCTGGGATGTGTTTTGCTCACGAGCGAGGACATCAAAACATATGTTTTTGTATTCGAAAATTGGCTTACGTCCATGGGTGAAATCTCTCCAATGGCTATCCTCACAGACCAATGTGAGAGTATTAAGGCAGCCATTCATGAGGTTCTACCAAATACCATCCACAGGTGTTGTATTTGGCACATCCTTACCAACTTACCCGTAAAGCTTAGGGGGGTAACCAATTATAAGCATGCCAAGGCTTGCTTCAAAGCGATCATCTTTGA
Organism: Capsicum pubescens; assembly: GCA_030864215.1. Taxonomy (NCBI): domain Eukaryota; kingdom Viridiplantae; phylum Streptophyta; class Magnoliopsida; order Solanales; family Solanaceae; genus Capsicum; species Capsicum pubescens. Next base: position 228,514,789 of record CM061542.1, on the reverse strand, counting down.
CAGCATTACAATAGCTTAATTTGAGGATAAATAGCAGGCCTTCATTGAAGAGTATGACCTGGGTCGACGAATTTGGTTCTAAAGTCTCTATTCGGAGTGGTCTAAATGGGTACTCATATTTCTCAAGCACTTCTTTTGGGCTGGTATGATGTCCACGCAAAGGTGTGAGTCAATACACTCCTTCTTTGATGACTACATCAGTGGTCAAAGCTCTCTAAAGCAGTTTGTTGAGCAATATGAGATTGCCCTCAGGTTTAAATATGAGAAGGAATTGGAGAGCCAAGCCAGTGAAAGAAAGCATCTTGTATGACCTACCATCATATTCGATTGGGATATGTAGATATATGGACACTACACCCGCGATATTTATGATTTTTTTAGGGTACATGTTGCAAGGCTACCACACTGTGAAATTAAAAGGCATGTCGATTTCAATGTAGTGGAGGGAGTTGAGGTATATAATATGACAGACTATTCGATATGAAGTGATTATCACGGTGATAATTTTGTCTTCACCGTAGAGTATCATCCCGCCAATCAATATATTGAATGTAATTGCAAGACCTTCAAAAGTGAAGGTATTGTGTGTTGCCACATTATAAGGATGATGACTTTCAAAAGGATCCATCTGTTTCACGATAGATATATACTTCGCCACTGGAGGAGCGACATAGTCCACCCACATCAGAGTAAATTCTTTCCAGGAGGGTACCCAACAATGACGAACGAGTACCGAGTGTATAATGGGATCAAGAAATGGTTCAATAGAACATGCGACCTTGTATTGGACTGTCCCGGTAGACGCAAGGACCTGAAGAATATTTTAAAAACTCGTTTCAAAACATACATGGTTTAGAAAAATGACATGGCTGTCCCTAACGTTATTGATTCAGACTTCGATACTGATTCAATAATCGTAAGAAATTAGAGGGAGGTTCGTTCACGTGGAAGGCCCCAGATCAATAGAAATAGATCTTCGCATCAATACACATCCCGTGGAGATGCTAGGAGATGGGGATCTGGATACTATGATGTATATAAGAAGAGACAAAGCAGTCAAGGTAGGATTGGCAGTGGGAGACGGGGTCGTAGAGGTAGTAGAGGAGGTGGGGTGTGTGGTAGTAGAGGAGGTAGAGGTGATAATGCAAACGTAAGTAATCATCCCATAGTACATGAGTTTTTGTAGTACGATGTGTCTTTTCTTATCTTAATCTATATTGTATTTTATTCTACGACGGTGTATGATACTCATAAATACTTCTCTATTTATGTGTAGGTGTTGAAGTTGTTTAATATTATGACTATGTTATCTTAGATAGGAGTATCCCATTTAACCAAATTGTATTCCACTTTATTACACGGGATTAAGAATTTTCAGCCTCATCATGCATCATACAGGAAAGAAATATGTTGTTACTGTTGAAAATTTTATAAAACACCGTAATAGATGAAAAAAGTATGCTCAATTCGCTTGCTTAATTATTTTGTGACAAAGCGATTCTTGTCATTGCCCATCAAATTTGAAGGGGTTGGAAGATCCCAAATCAAAGAATTAATGATATGCAATTCAGAGCAATCAATTTTAAAATAATCGAGAACCACTAAGTCGGAACTAGAAAAGCAAAAATTAGACAAACAAAGATTGGTAAAAATATTTGTAGCGATATATATGGAATGTTATTGAACGGTATAGTAGTATAACTAGAATCATTCTTATGTCTCCAATTTATAGGCATCACATCGCGTTTCTTCTTCCCATTGATCCTTGTCACTTCTATTAACAAACAGGTCTTGTTTCTTCAGTCGCTATGCAAACTTCAGTCCTCCAAACCGATCCCTCAGTGGAGCTACTTCCTCTTTGAAAATCAACTTTGTTTATATTTTTCGGCCATGTTTTTCGGCCGTCAAAAACATTATACTTCTCACTACCATTTTTTTTGGTCGAACAACGTAAACAGAGGTGGTTTTGGAAGAGGAAGCGGTTAAAGTGAGAGTTCAGTGTGCAGGAGTTTGCATGAAAACTGGTGAAAGACGATCTTTTCGTTAAGAGAAGTGGCCAAGGATCAATGGGATGAAGAAACACGACGTGATGCCAATAAATTGAAGACATAAGAATGATTCTAGTTATACTACTGTAGCGTTCAATAACATTCCATATATATCACTACAAATATTTTTACCAATCTTTATTTGTCTAATTTTTGTCGTTCTAATTCTGATGTAGTGGTTCTTGATTGTTTTAAAGTTGATTGATTTGAATTATTTAACGATCAGTTTGTCTACTAGCTTGCATATCATTATTTTTATTGATTTGGGATCTTCTAACGATAAAAGGCACAACATGTCTTGACCAATATTACGTTATGATGATCCACAGATGTTAATTAAAAATTATGCATTATTGCTAATTTGTGCTGATGAGACTTTAGTCGAATGACTCTTGTCATATTTTTCTAGCAATTAATGTAGATGTTTATTGGTATCATAATGCAGCCAACGTAGTCTGATTAAAGTTGAAAATAGTCTTTAAACATGAAGTTACCTACTTCAATGCTTTTCAACACTAAACCACATATGTTAAGCATGTCTATTTTATATTACTTTTGTATATAGTATTCATCAAAGTCTGGTCAATTTGAAGTTTTATCTCCTAATCTCTTGTTGGCCGTATTAAATTATCACTTACATCTCAGTAAAAATTAAACTAATAATGTTGTGCAACGTTGAATGAAAAGGCTGCTTGTACAGAGTACTATTGGAACATAAACAAAGTAAAAACATATGAACAAATAAAGTTGACAATTATTTGTTTGATGTCATTCGTGGGACAGAGGTTGGTTGTGGTGGCTTCGTTATTTTATCCACCACTTTTTCCATGTAACTTATAAGAAGCTCCTGCTTGCGGCCAAAACTATCCATACCTCTACTCATCGCATCAACCTGTTTTCTCACCTCGATCATTTGAGAACACAGCTACAAGAGTTAATTATGGGGAGCCTAAAAGTGTTTGGTGGTGAAAGGGGCTCCGGAATTGAAGGTTGCGGGATTATTTTCTTGGGAGCTCATTTTAAGTATCAATTCTTGTTTTGTTATTCTATAGATGATCTCATATTCACAGATTTAAATAGAAAGACATTGAAGGCTTCGAAAATAAGTGAAAGTTAAGGTAATAAATGTGGTAGATGTTCCAATAGTCATAGCATTTAAGAAATTATTATATTTCCAAGAAATGTAGCTGGAAGATCAAAAAGATTTCAACTTTGAACAATTTCCAACATTTAACATCAATAACTTGAAATCAAAAACTCAAACTTTTTAGTTAATAATAGTTATTCTTTTGTGTATTTACTCTTTGTAGTTATTTTAATAAAGAATTACTAATACAAAAAAGATTTTGGAATAAAATACGTTAGAAAATTTAAGCAATTTGCTCTAGTTAATTTATTGATAATTCAAATATTTGTTCTCGACGAGATGGACATATCTTTGAGGGTATTCATCAGACATTTATAGTCGAATGACTCTTCATTTCGTTTTCTTCTTGGTAATCACTGTAGACGGTTGTTGGTATAACAATTTTTTTTCCATAATATCATTGGGTAGGCGTGCTTGGGCAAACCAAAAACGTTAATTGTTCATTTTTTAAATCTTGTTTTGCATTTTTAATTCATGCCTTTTAGAAACATTTGGTTTTCATTTTCATTTTTTTTGCGAATTCATGCCTTTTAGAAATATTTTGGTTTATATTTGTCAATATTTATATTTGAAGTTACATGATCTTCCTCTATGGATGAGATAAATGACTTATCTTGTATTTATAGTAATGAGTCAATAAAGCTGAAACATAAGCATACATTTCATTAAGACTAGAAAGCAAAAATAACATTAAAATATTAATATTTTCTTTACAACATTTCTAGTTTCTCTCTACGGTGTTGGGTGCGTTGGAGGAAGTTGGAGGTGGATGGGAGGATCTTGAAGGGGGAATCACAATTCTGTCCAATATTTTCCCAATGATCTTGATCATGACATCCTTCTTACGCTCAAAACTCTCCATTCATCGAGTTAAGGCATCAAGCTCTATTTTGATGTAATGAAACTGAGAGTACAATGCAAGAAGTAGGCGAAGTTCCTCATAACTTTGTTGGGGATTGGTAGAGACTCGGGCGTTGGAAGAGGCCGATTGGTAGGAAGATATTTTTGGCGAGCTTTGAATGTCGAAAATTATAGAAATATGTGACATGTACTTGTATAATTAATGGTTGCTTCAATGGTTGTCCTTATTTATACAAGTGATTGATTATTTAATGTCAGTTAATTACTATTTATTTTTTAATCTGGAAGAACAGAATGAAATTAATGCTAACGTTGGAGCTATTTTAAGATGAGTGTAAGATTGAAATTTTGAAAATGACTTTGAACAATTTTCAATCCTAAATCAGATTACTTTCCCACACTCGTTGAAAAATCTCACTCATCTAGCCTCAATGGACCCTAAACATCTCGTAGATCTTGTTCAAGTTGTCATAAAATGATATAATTTTTATATTTTATATTTTATTTTTTAATAGAAGAATAAAATTATTCCCCTCCATTCTAATGATAAAGTCTGAATGATTATTATTAAGACAATTAATATTTTTCGTGGATGATTGAATTTTTATGAAAGAGTACATAACGAGTGAAAAGTTTGAACATTAAACATACGTTAGGTAACTTAAATCATATCTGGTATGTAAACATTTACTTTCCAGTAAAAATTAAAGTTAATTGTAACTTGTAAAGTAATGTTTGATTTGTCAAGACAATTTACCAATTGGTTAGGCGTGCACATTAATTCCAACATTGATAGTTTACATATTTTCCCTTTATTTAAATCGTGTGACCACATAGGAATCATGTCGTTAACCATATCAATTCGAAGAAGAAATTTATTGTAGCTGCAGTTATTGAAAATATGAAGGTATGAGTTGAAACTACCATCCATTGTTGTATTCCTACCATTTTTTGCATGTATGTTTAACCCTATTAATTATTTTATGTATTTACGTCCAGCCTACTGAAGAAAGTTCTGATGGCGTTCAATGTGATACCGAACAACTATTCAAAGCAATGGCTGAGCTAGATGAATAAATTAGAAGCTCGCAGGACCGTCTAGAGTTCATGATAATTCGGGTAAATGCTATGGAAAGAGGATTGAGGTGATACCAAAGAAAACGTTTGATCGATATCGCAAGGATCAAGATAATGACCTTCGTCCTTCAACTTAAGCAGCACTGACATATTCTATGTAGTTGAAACCTCCTCTTTGCATGTTAATCGTTACTTTTACAAAAATTAGTGTCGAAGCATGTTCTTTTCTGTTTTGGTGTTACTATTTTATTTTGGGTGTTGATTGAATGTCATTATGCAGTAGTTGGTTTTAATTATAAATCTTTCTTAATTTGAAATAGTAAATGTTGAAACTGAAAAAATTATCGGAGAATTAGGTGTAAGAGTAGCAACTAATTGGAAAGCTAACCTAACATTGTTTTAAGTATCTCTGTCTTATTTTATTTTCATGTATTGTAATTACCAAAACCTAGGCATTTGGAAGATGTATTTTGGAATCTCTTGCGGGCATTAGTAATTAAAAATCATTTGTTTTTTGCAATATTAGCATTAGTAAGGAGATTGCACATTGCATTAACATTTCAATTAAAAAAATCTTAGATTTGCTATACTTCAAAAAATACAAAATGATGCAGCTAAACTACCTACAGAAGTAGAACCCTAGAACACGACCTCTTTGTTGGTATAGTTTGTGAAGCTGCATCGCTTACTCGCCTTGGTTGTCCTCCCCTGAATTTTGTGGTTCATCAGCATCGGTGTCTCTTCTAAGGGAGAGACCAAGGCGGTATTCACAAACTATCTTTTGATAGATCTCAAAGATTTAGTCAAGGGGACTTGTTCGTTCAGCAAGAGTTGTTCAACATACGATCCCCCTTTCCATGTGAAAAAACACTTAATGAGCTCAGTGAGCTCATCCTCAAGTACTTTGCATTTTCCTTTGCGTTCTTCATAAAGTTTTTCTAGAACACTAAGGGAGTCACAACCACCTAGGAAAGTCGATCCTCTAATGGGTGTTCTGTCCATGTTGCGTATTAATTTACCTTTGTTATTATTTGAGGATTATAAATGAATGCTTTGGTACGTGATGTTGAACACACACATATATATATATGGCTTGGCATGCATTAACAACCATTTATACGAGTGTACATTTATTATAGTCAGTAAATGTGCTTTATTCGCGTGGTTTGTTCTTATGTTTGCAAGTTAATATATGAATCACACAGTATAATTGAGATTTATGGTTGATAATGTAGTGCTTTTGTAGTTGATGAACTTAATAAATCATGTATCGGATGTTATATAAAAATACGGGTCACATTGTCACGTATTTTCTATTGGAATGGAATGATATCGGCACAATAAAAATTAACCTTTAATAATATGGTGACCTGAAATCGCAAATCGTTGAGTGAGTAGTTAGAAGTATTAACAAACCTATATCATGATGCCTACCCTAAAAATGAGAATGACTTGTTGACATAATTTTAATTATACAAATGGCATGGATTAATGTTGAAGTGACCACCCAAAACAACTCAATCTTCCAACCATCTCTTCTTAGTCAGGTACGGACCTACGTCCAATTTGTGTGGTGCTCACTGCTCCGGCACCTAGTAAAGTCGATGAGAAATAGGTAAAATAACGTACAAAATATACCTATATAATTATAAAAACAACCAGTATAACAAAATTGATTGGTTGCATTGGCATTTAGGTTGACTCTAGGTTATTTCACTAGTAGGAATGCCCGGGGTTCGAACCTCATTAAGATTAATTTTTTAATCTTTCGTTAGTTTAACAGATTTGTAAGCACCCGCTATCCTTAAATCCTGTGTCCGCCATTGGAATCTTAATCTTGAGGCATCCTTTTGTGAAACTCACTGTTGCTTGAATGACACAAAATACATCTTATGACCTTGGAAAATTTTGTAATGGAAACCCGTTTGCTAAATTATTTTGTAGTAAAGATGATACAAAATTACGGTTCACATCATCACGTATTTTCTATTGGAATGAAACGATATCAGCACAATGAAAATTAACCTTATGGTGACCTAAAATCGCAAATCGTTGAGTGAGTAGTTGAAAGAATTGACGAGCCTAATTCATAATGCCTACCCTATAAATGAGAATGACTTGTTGTCAAAATTTTAACTATGTAAATGGCATTTCATTAATGTTGAAGTGACCCAAAACAACTCAATCTTCCAACCATCTCTTCTTAGCCAGTACGGACTACGTCCAATTTGTGTGGTGCTCGCTGCTCCGGCACCCGGTAAAAACAATGTGTAATAGGTAAAATTAGGTATACGAAAGTATGTATATAATATATGGATAATGCACCCACTATAACAAACAAAATCTGATTAGAATCGAATGATATCAGCACAATAAAAATTACGGAAACTTTATCCTGACTTGAAATCGCAAATCGTTGAGTGAGTAGTTGGAAGTATTGATGAACCTCTATCATGATGTCTACCCTATAAATGAGAATGACTTGTTGTCATAATTTTAACTATGCAAATGATATTGTATTAATTTTGAAGTGACCACCCAAAACAACTCAATCTTCCAACCATCTCTTCTTAGTTCAGCCGTGAATAGTTTCCTCGGGAACGAGGGTGGTTGTGGGCGCTCACTTACTTTAGAAAAAAAATTTGTTGCAATCGAGAGTCGAACCCACATCCCTCGTGGGATTATGAAGGTACTTAGCTTTCACACTAAAGCAAAAGCATCGAATAACCATTTTATTTTTGTGGAGCTTAACAATACATTAATAACCAATATTACTGTATTTTCCATATAAACAATGACGTGATGAGTTAATGTCATAATCTTTCATTATGTAGCTAATTAAAATGATCATATAAATATAGTACATCGTTTCATATGTTCTATTGGAACTGAATTAAAATGCATAAGAAAAAGTAACTCAAAAGTGTTAAAGAGGTAGTAGTTAAAAGAGTAGTTGGATACAATTAACTTGATAGGCCATAATGATAACCTATATGTTGCTTGTCAAAAGCCATCACTTTGTAAGAACATCATGATGGATATGACAAATAAACCCGTCCAAGTTGCTCTTCTCAAGTTTGAGCAAGGAGATTGCATAATCTCAATTTTGATCGAATCGCTCGAAAATCAACATGGTTAATGACTGTGTAGAAAAAAATGATTATATAATATACCACACCGTTACGCATTTTTTAATTGGACCGGACAAAATCAGTATTAAAGAAAACTAATAGTACGCATCTTTTTAAAACAAAACTAAAAATCGCAAGTTGTTGTTTCAGTAGTGGGAAGGTTTGAAGACCCTATGGCATGATGCCTACCCCCTCCAAAATTACATTGACTTGATTACATAATCTTTTTCAATGCAAATACATTAAAATAAAGCGACTCAAAACAACTCAATCTTCCATACAACTCTTCTTATGCGGAATGGCTCTTGCTAAATGAGTCTGTAGTGAAAAGTGAGGATATGACTAGGATAATCCACAACTAAAATGATCATATAAATATACTACAACATTACGTATTATCTATTCGACCTGAATAAAATCTGCATAGTAAATAGTTACTTAATAAAATAAAGATAGTGAGAGTTAAGAGGAAGTAGTTGAGTGAGTACTTGATACAATTAATTTGGCTTAAATAGGTCAAAATGATGAACCTATATCTTGCTTTTTCAAAATCTATCTATGTGTATGCACATTAAGACGTATTTGATATTTAAACCCGTCCAAGTTGCCCTTCTCAAGTTTGATGAAGGATCCTGCAAGTATATTTTGCATGAATGACACAAAATTCACATGTGATAACCTTGGTAAAAATTGACTTAAAAACAACATGGTAAATGACAATGAGCATGAGCAGAGCAATTTTTATTGGATGGGTAATTACATGGCATAAAGTAATTATGTATGCGAATAATACTTCTCAATTTATTAATAGTTGTAATTTTGAGTAGTAGTGGCTTTGTGTTTTCTAGGAGTATTGACACGTATGTAACAAAATGTTCATATTTTATTTAATTAAATTAAATTAAAATGCTACCTGCTGTTTTTTGTTTATTATTTAACACTCGAACGTCTCATAAATTAGGTATCAACTATGTTTCCTAGGTTAATGAGTAGTTCTAAATGAATCTGGACCTAATGTTCAATGCATAACTTTAACCAACATTAGCCTGACTATAAACCATAGAGTGAAAATAAAGGAACCTTCAAAAGCAGGATCATCAATTACATAAATAAACAACATTTAACAACTAGAAGAGGAGAAATAGCACATTTAATGAATGAAACTATCCTTTAATTGTTCACCCATTAGGAAGAAAAGTAATAAGTAATAACCCCACACACAAGCCTAACCACCCCAAGCACTCCAACCCCGACCCCACCCCACCCCTCCCCACACACTCTACAGGCGGTCTTCCTTCAGGACCTTCTGGTAGATGTCAAATGCCTTTGTTAGGGGCCTCGGTTCATAAATCAGGAAAAACTTGATCCATTCATCTTTATCCTTGTCCACAAGGAGTTTAAAGATTTTGGTCATCTCATCTTCCAAGACATCGCATTGATCTTTTTTTTCCAAGTATAGCTTCTCCAGGACTTTAGAAAATGTGGTTAGCAGTAGAATTTTTCTAGTGGAACTTGAGGGGTTCTATCCATTGAGGTTGCGGACGTAGATACAAGTGCGATAAATGGCCAAGAAGTTTTAGAGAAGCTCAGAAATGCAGTATCAAAAATGAATTAGGATAAGATAAAGAGAGATAGATGTTGTAGGCAATCATTATATAGGGCCTAATATAAGGTGGGGATCTCAATGTACATGTTATTTTACCGTCCCTATCATATTACACACGTTTGTACAGTTACGTGAAGTTTTTTCATGAAATGATTTTGATTTTAAAGTTAGATTTGAAACCTAAGTGCTTTATTATGTTAAGGAATACGTCCAACAATTGCGTTGAAAAGAACATCATAATAATAAAATATTAGAAATACATTCAAAAATCGGCTACATAAAGGATTTCATTCATTTAAACAACAACTACGAATGAAAAACAACCAATACATCACCGAGGCAGGGAAATATGGGGGGCGATAGGGATGGAGAGGGTGATGAAGTAGGCGTTGAAAGAGCCGACGAAGGTGGGGAAAATAGAACACCAGGATCAATGCCTAATCCTACAAATATAGCACTCATCCTAGTATGCTAAGCATCGACTTGAACATCCTGCATGGTAGATTTCCAGCAATCCAAGCTTCTCTTGAATCACATCGATGCGTGCAGACAATTCTTGCTAAAGACCGTCCAACTTGCCGTCAATATCCATTAGTTTCGCGTAAATCCTATCGATTTTGTCCTGGTGATAAGCAAAATAATAGGTTAGTGCTGCAACATGTTAGCAAGTATTGAATGAATAATTAAATATTGAGATTTACTTTTACCATTGAACTTATCAAAATTAGTTAAGCAACGCTTAAGTATTATTTAACACTAGAGAACCTTTAAATAGAACTCACCCACTTGAAATTGATATTCAATGCTGATGAAGCCTTTTCAACGGCCAAGGTTTAATTAAATTCTTATCTTTTTAATGCAAATTCTTTGAATACTTATATATTTTGAATTACATTCTTATCTTTCCAATGCAAATTCTTTGAATATTCTCCTTATTTTTATTTCAATCATAATTTCGTTGTGTCTCTACATGAGCCACTAAGAAAAATATTTTTGAGTTATGTTAATAAATTAAAAGACAAGTTATTCATTAAAATACGACATTTGTAATTTTAATGAAATGGAGGAATAATCTTTTGTGATAGGAATAAAATGTCAACCTTTTTTATTAACAAACTAAGTTGTTAAAAGTAACCTTGTTAGTTAGGAAACCATTCTCCATTGGCCGAGTTTGCTCTTGCGGGCATTATTAAACATCGTTCGACTAACAAATAGCTAGTGCCACTCGGAAGACTGCAAATTGTGTTACTTTTTAAAAGCCAAAATTAATGGAACATAAACTAACGCTCATAACATTGGAACCCAATTTATACCGTTAGTTTTCATACTTCAGTGATTTTGTGGAAACAAAGTAATACTGCTCTACATAGGTGAGTTATTAAAAAAAAAAAACTAAAATCAGTAGGAGAAAATATAGATATTCTTCATTAATAAAAGCGAAACAGGGGTACCCAGACTACAGCCGACGAAAACTAATTACATAATACTTCATACAACAAAAACTACTAGATAAAAAGTACTACATAAATGTCATATTATTTTTTTAAAAAAATCACGCTTAATTATTATTATTACTACTATTCTTGTTATCTTTCGGAGGTCTATTGGACAGATGACCCGCAATTCTATGCATCTCCCTGTTCAGCCTCGCTCTTATGGCGACCAACTCCCAGCATAAATCATGCACTGTCCTCTGTAGATCCCTAACTGCATTCATCAACACAGTCGCGTCCCATACTGGATCTGTCATTGCTACTTAATAGATGAACAAAAACTTTAGCACATAAAACAAAATTGCAAAACTAAAATCTAAATTAGTCATGCAACATGAATTAAATATTACCCAAATAATATTTAGAATACAAAACTTAAATCTAAATAAGACATACAATGTGAAAAACATTGTCTCAAATAATAGCCCTCAATTATTAACGGAAAATAAAAATAATATAAAGATTACAAGAAAAGGAAGCCAGTTTAACACTTGACATGTTAGGAGAACAAAAGAATAAATTACTTTAACTCACGTATAGGGTTATGTTTGTTGGAAAGAAATTTTTTTTTTCGAGAAAGAGTTCTCTGCAATTGTTGAGGAGAAGGTGAGTGGTTTAGTGCAATGGTGCTCCCTATTTATATAGTGGATAAGGGATAATTGAGTTAAGGTATTTGTAGTACGTGTTTGGCAGTGATAAATTACAAGTTAGGGATATAGTTGAAGTTGCAATTGTGTTTGTTCATGCATATAAATTAGAATTGTTTTAAAGTTATTGTGATAAATTAGAATGTAAATTTAGTGGACACGAACATAAAATAAAGTATTTTTAAATTTATCATGCCCAACCACTAACATAGGAAATTGATGTTTTATATAATCAAATAATTTCAAAACACCAAAAGATCATATTAAAGGCACAACCATTTGTGTTTAATTTTTCAGTTGATGATTTGGTTTGCTGAACAAAAAAATATTGACATTGCATTAATGATGAGGTTCCCCTATAGTTTGCTTGGCTTGGGCAAATCGCATGTATTTAGTACCTAAACTAAATGCATGCTGATAGAGATGACTTAATTCATTAAGTACAGTAATAAATCAGATTTCAATGAAAGATTAAGGGTTAGTAGGAAAATATGGATCCGTACTGACTGTACCTAACCTACTGGACCCTTTGTTTCTAACAGTGCGATTTGATGATTGGCAATACAGTGGAGAAAAGTAAAGAACAAGTTCTAATAAGATGAACGCAATAGCTTCATTAATCTTCAAATTACAGCAATCATTCATTATCTAGGGGGCGAAGGTGGGGTATGAATGCATAGATTAATATCAATGCCCAAACGCACAAGTAAACAGCGAAGAAAACTGTCCAATGCGTGAATTCAATCAGATAAATTCGATAATTTTTATTTAATTTCTTCACGATCTGGTAGAGCTTCAACTTTTTCCTCTAATTCTTCTAGGCTCGTGCATATCGGATCGACAACTTCCATTTCCAAACTAGTAAGTCATCAAATTTGATGATGAGTCAGTGTGACAGGGAAGCAAAGATGGGGAAAATAGAATATATTAATGTCAGTACATACCTTAGGTAAATTTTCTTCAAAAGATGATAAAAAAATAGACTGGTACATTTGAAATGAAAGCAAGATTTCCTTTAAATAGCGCAAGCAAATTAGATTTCTATTCAAATTTTAATAACCATTTTCCTCCATATTGTAAAATATTGGTTTCACCCAAACAGTTTGAAAATGCCACCATTTCCCTCCTATGACTTAATAGGGTCACGTTCATAGACCCTAAATTGTAGACTTGTCAATTGTCTTAATTAAAAAAAATGTATGTATGTATATTCTCCTTATTTTTCTTTGGCCAACGAATTGAAAAGTATTTCTTGTTCGATCTTTGATTTCACAGTATTATGAATTTACTTAACGAAATCATATAGTTAAGCATTAAAGAGCTTATAGTAAAAAATTTTACTACATTCCGAACATACTTGTCAAACAAAATGAAATTAAACAACCATAACATTGCAACTACAACACAATAATTTTATTAGTCATTAACTTGTCAAAAGAAAATCACACAAAAACTACTAACTATTCCATGATGGGTGTAGGGTGCTAAGATACCCACTTTACTAGGGGAGTGAAGGGGAGATGATATCATTGTCATCAAAGCCCAAAGCACGGGTTGTTACCCTCAACAACACCTCCAAACTATTTACTTTTTGACGAAGTTGATCTTGCTGGACCAGTATGGCGTCCATCTTAGAGACAAGGCCGATGCAAAGAAAGTGTAGATCAACTAAATGGTCCTTCATCGTCTTCTCCATCAGTGCATTCCCTTACTTCTCGCTGATTCTTTCTTCCATTTCTGTACGAACCAAAAAAAGTCAGATTATTAAAGAAGAGATGATAATAATTCAAAATAAATATTTAACATCATCACATAATGGAGAGAAGATAAGCGTTTGGTAGTTGAACAATTAACCTTTTCAATTCTTTCTGGATTAAACAAGATTACACTAAATGAAAAATATAAGTTTGGGAGTTCTGGAATGTGTAAAGACTAATTGTGTGCTAATGTTAATGTCATTTAAATAGCTCTTTGTCCAAGTAAAAGACCATTTATGAATAGTTGAATCCATGCGTTGGGGTACAACCCTTTGAAAATTTGGAAATGATTGATGAACCAAAAACTTATTACTTCCACATTAGTTAGTGAAAAATAGGTTTTTTCTCATAAATACAACTTCACTATAGGGAAATTAATTTATTTTGTAAAAATTTTAAATTATGATTCACTTATAGCAGTTATATTTTTTACACGATAATTAAATAACAACTTTAATATATATTCATATCTATTAATAGTTACTCCAATTCTAAGTCCAATCGTCAATTTCTTTTTCCAGCCAAACATCCCATTAAAATTAGGTTAGGGTTTTTAATGGAGGTGCATGCATGACTTAAATGAAGGGACTCTTTTTCAACTGACGGCTATGGCATCATTGCTTTTGTTTTGGATAGGCAACCATTCCATTTTCCAAGACACCATTAGAGAGTGTCACGCATGCCAACGGAATAGTACTGCAGCCATCCTTTTGAGTCACTATTCCAAGTCCTTCCAAAATATATTCAAAATCTTTCATGTGATACGGAAAACCCTGTGATAATATCCTCACTTTGCATAGTATGGTAGAGTAGTAATTAACAAGTTTGCAATTACAAATGATTTGGTATTTAAGAAGTTGGTAGTAAATTTTTTAAAAAAAATTACGCTTAGCTAATAATGTAATAATATATAATATAATATAACATTCGGGATGCTTAATCTAATATCACTACCCCATTGAGCATTTACGCAATAATTTTATGAATTTTATTTTGGTGCACGGTCTGTGTATTATTTTCCTACACCAATCACGTAACTTTTACCTATTGTAGCAGTTTATCAATTTATCAGCTAAAAAATAAAAGACAAATGCATAATAAATTTATTTAAATTTTAAATAATTTTTGTTACTTTCCACCGTAAGTTTAGTTTATAGATAAAATTTACACTTCAACTATTACAAAGAATTTTTAAGTGCGTCGTTTATACAAGTTCATTGTCAATATTGTCAGCAAAAGGCAAAGGTTACTTTTCTGTGATAATTCTTTTCTATAAATTGAGTGTTTGTATTAGAATATAACACAACATAGGTATAATCTTAGCAGCTTAGTGTAATAGAACATAACATAAGGTTAGAACAGAATACGCATCCACTCATTTTTCTATTACCATCTTTCTTCTTAGTTTTTTAATTTTGTTATGACATTGTAGGTGAAAATGAGTAACCCACCTAAAAACCCACATGGATCACACCCTTTGCATGTCCTGCCTCAATAAAGGTATGTAGTGATTAATTTACTTCAATCATTGTACATTTAGGTTCACGAAATGCGAGTGGAGGTGGAAGCATTAACGCATTGTGTGGACAGCTTTGGTGACAAGCAAGAGGCGATGTTCAGGTGTATTAAAGCAGCTGCATGTAAAATTGAGAGAATGGTGCAACAAAAGCAGCATGGTAGTTGTTCCGTCCCACCCCTCGAACCTAAATAAGATTAAGTGTGGTCTGTGTATAAGCTTCTCTAAGGTAATATTTCTTGATGAATCAATGGGAAAATGTACAATTTTAACTATTTACAAACCGTATTAACAAGACATGCATTGCAACACCCCGGATCTAGTACCCGGAATGCTACACGGTGCTCATGACCCCGAAGGACCACAAGCTAACCCATGAATGATATATGTACCTATATACTGCATAATATGCTGAATGATTGCGGAAACATGAACTGAAAGGCCATAAGGTTCAATACTGTAACATAACTGATAAAGATATAACATCTGAATGAGGTATGAAATACCCAAATCAAAATTGAAATAATATATAGTCTGAACATAAAAGTCTGGAAAACCTCTAACTGACTGAACTGTCTGAATAAGGAGTTGATAGGACATGTCCCCAACTAACTCCAACTAATAAATTACTTAATGAGATAATAAATAAAGAATGATGTCCTCGAGAAATGAACTCTGACTGCTGAGATTGAAATGCTACTGATGCTCTGGAGCTCGTGCTTCTGAACCTATGGTATAAGACACCATAGTGCAAATGCATCAGTACTTTGAATGTATTGGTATGCATGTGAGGTAGGCTGAATGCATAGGGTTCATATGCATGAACAATACTAGCTAACTAACTAATATGAACATGAGAATACATGCATGAATACATAGTAACTATATCAGAGATCGTGATAACATGAATTTACTGATAACTAACATGACTGATAACTGAGTTCTGATGGCTGATAAAACTGATAACATGAGTGATTGTATCTGACAATCCTAAATCTGATGGAACTAGCTGTGTTCTGTACTATTTTGAGTTGACTGTATCTGATAGTCCTGATTCTGTAACTGAAACTGTGGGAAGTAGTCATCTAATCGACATGCCCCTAATACGCCATTATGGCTGAGTTGGGGTCCAATCTATAACCCCAATTGGAAGGGTGTCAATATTGCACCACTAGTAAGGACAATCTGTGAGTAACCCTCATATAACAGGTAACTCTAGTAATAACAATGAGAACCCTCATATAACAGGTTAAACCACCTCATCTACCCTCATATAACAGGCTACGATGTCTCATCCTATACTGCTAAATAGTTCTGGAATACAAGGATTGCTTCTAAGAATCACACCCTCATATAACAGGTGAGTTCCCATCCTTGGGTTCACTCAATGCTAATTCCTACTCCCAGCTGAATAGACACTGATCATCGATTACTGAACTGAACTGGACTGAAATAAATGAGTTTCATTGACTGATGGAATAGTACTGAGATTATTATATTACTGAGCTTTCCTGAGACACATAACTGACTGAGTTCTATGGATCATGGCTTGACCGAGGATATCATGAAAACATGACATGGACTCTAGGCACACAGCTATATTTTCCGGATTCAAGTACCCCCAGGACTCGATAGAAGGAAACTGATGAGGCATGACATTCTTGAATACATGACTAACATCAACAATCCATAATATAATAATTGAAGATATTTCATGGGAATTTGATTATCATAGCTTGGTATGTGAATAAGATAGCATGTATATATAGCATAATTTCATATGGCTAACTCATGAGCAATCCGACAAACAATTTCAATACATAATAACATGGAAGTCATTT
Organism: Capsicum pubescens; assembly: GCA_030864215.1. Lineage (NCBI taxonomy): Eukaryota > Viridiplantae > Streptophyta > Magnoliopsida > Solanales > Solanaceae > Capsicum > Capsicum pubescens. The sequence goes on along the minus strand of CM061542.1, from coordinate 228,497,665 downwards.
TGGATCATAATTAAGCTATAGTGCATAATTTCTATCCTCCTAGGTATTTTATCAAACACCTTGCATGCACCCTTAGGGAATAGGCCTAATCATCAGATTGACACATTATAAATAATTTAATTTATAAATTTCACGAACTTGCTAATGTAGTTTCATGAAAAACATATAAATATTCCAACTTGGGAATCATATAACAAGATAAACATGGTTACAACCAACCCACAACATAAATATCATGATTCATAATTTAAAATAGGGTTCTTGAGCTTTGTGGATGAAAGGAATCCATAAATCAACACAACTCATACCTTAGTTCTTGATTTAGCGAAGATTGACGGAGAGACATTCTTGAAATTGAATTCCCAATTGAAATCCTAGCATGTTCTTGAGAGAAAAGTGAGAGAAACTAGTATATTTTGGGTTCTAAATAGCTAAATCTCATGTTAAAGGGATTAAATAGGGGTAGGAAATTGACCCTTTAAACCCTGAATGTGTCTTTTAATTTTAGTGAAATTTTCCAGAATTGAACCCCTGGCGCACGCGGCACTATCGCGTCGTGTCACTGAAATTTGGCAACTGGGAAATTGAGGGATGGCGCGATGCGAAGCCATCGTATTGCCACTTCATTTGCGACCTGGAAGTTTGGCGCGATGCGCCACTATCACGGACCCCTACTGGAATTCGATAATTGCCATTTTCTCCTGTGGCGTGGTGCGCCACAGACTAATATGATGTTGTTTTACGACGGGAACTTGAAATAGTCATAACTTCTTACCCGGTCATCGACTTAAGGTGAATGTTATATCGATGGAAAGCTTATTAAATTTCCCACATGACAAAAAGTGAAAATATTGAAAATTCCACATGGAATAAACATCATTCAACTTAGAAGCTAATACTTGACATTCTTGAGATAAAATTAGTTAGGAAACTTTGGGGTATTACATTCATTCAAACAAAATGGTAAACAATAATTATAAAAGACATTCAAATTTGTTAACCAAAATATAGAGTTATCTTCAACAATTGTCAAAGACGTTTCGAGTTAATTCACCAAAACGAAGCGACATGATCACTAATTGTCGCTGACATCACAAACTATTTAACTAAATAAAACCGAAGAGTCACGTTCATAATTATGAAAGACGTTTCAAATTTAATTCAGCAAACCGAACAGTCGTGTTCATTGGATGCAACTTTCAGTGGGTGACTGATAACGCTCAAATTACACTCTTGAATGGGTGTAAGTGATCGTTGTCAATATAAAACCTAACTAGGTTGGGATCGAATCCCACAGGGAATAGGGTGTGAACTTTGATTTGTTTACAAAATGCTTTACTGATAGTTTACTATTTCCGAAGATGGGGGTTTAAATTTCACAGAGATTCAATTGTCACTTTCAATATTTTAGTGTTGTAATCAATATAAATGAGAAACCAGAGTTATTTTCACCATGGGTATTGGGTGTTAACAAATACTAGGTAATGCTTGGGATTCTTGGAGTGAGTAGAAGAAGTAGAATATCCTTGACTATGATACTTTCTAACTTATCTCTCGACCTCACCAGATAATTTATTATCTAATTCTCTCGAACTTAGATAACTTATCTATTTCCAATAGGATGTTATCTCAGGTAGATTAATCTAGTTATGGCATCAATCATTAAATAGAAGGTTGGTTGCTTCTGAGTCCCTATTGATAATTCACGACCTCTAATCTATTTCTCTGTTAGAAGCAAATAAAACCTAAGGCATAATCTAATGTTTGCAACCACTAGATTTCAGTTAAAACAACAGAATTTCAAGACGTTCTACTACTCTTTGAATCCATTAAACACCTAGCATCATATCAAACCCTAATCCATGGATCCCATAACCCCAGCTAATGGAATTAGCCACTCATGATTTGATGAACGAAATAAAAAGTTAAATTCATGATGATAAGGATCAACTTACGATTGGATGAAAAACAACAAGTAGTTCCTTTAATTTAATCACAAGGTGGAAGACCAAAAATAGTCGATAAGAAACAAGAAGAATAATTTATGAAAGAGAGCAATGTGCGTCCCTCTCTTCTCAGAGTTAATGTCTCATATATAATGATCAATTCCTCTTTATTTTAAAAACCCTAAAACAAGTCTTTAAATAGTCAACCCTAGTTAAGGAAATAAAATTAAAGTTTCAGTTTTCTCTTCGGATTAGATGACGATGCTTTTGACGGTACGTCAGACACCTGACGACGTGTGCGATATGTTGTCAAAGGTTCCAGTGAATTGTTATCTTCTGAGTCTTTAGATGGTAATCCTGACGGCGTGTCAAAGATCTTGACGGCGCTTGCAAACTGGAGTCACACTTCACTAGAAATCAACATACTCTACCCTCTGGTTGACAGCGATTTTGATGAGATGTCAAATATTTGATGGCCCTTCCGAATCATCGTCACAGTTCTTCTAATCTTCTCAGGTTCTGTCTAATCTTGATGGTGACTTTGACAGCATTTTAGTTTTCTCTTTCGATTAGATGACGATGCTTTTAACAACGCGTCAGACACCTGACGACGTGTGCAAAATATCGTCAAAGGTTCCAGTGAATTATTATCTTCTGACTCTTCAAACGATAATCCTGACGGTGTGTCAAAGATCTTGACGGAACTTGCAAACTGGCGTCATACTTCACTGGAAATTAGCATACTCTGCCCTCTAGCTGACAGCGATTTTGATGAGATGTCAAATATTTGACGGCCCTTCCGAATCATAGTCACAGTTCTTCTAATCTTCTCAGGTTCTGTCTAATCTTAACGGTGACTTTGACAGCCTATCCTATGTATGACGGCGCTTCAAAATGATAGTCAGATACATTTCAGCTTATATCCACCAGATTTCAACTGTTTTATTATTCTTTCCTTTGGTTTTCTCCCCGATCACTTGTATCTGCATTAACACACAAAAACGATCAAAAACAACAAAAGTTGCTTAAGACTTCGCAATTATTCAGAGTTAAAAGCTTCAAATGTGTTAGCATCGGCTCACACATCAACACCCTCAACTTAAACAATTGTTTGTCCTCAAGCAACCAAAACATAACTAGGAGTAAACAAAGTACAATTCGGCAGCTAACTACTCTTATCAATTCAGAATACATGCACCATCTCCATGATCAATCAAAATAAAATCACCTGTGTCTAATATTTAAAAACAACCATGTAAATCACAAGAATCTATATATGGCAAAAATCTCAGCAATAACAACCTAGCACATACCCAAATTACATTCACCGAACAAAGTAGTTAATAGAAACATACCTGGTGTGCCCCCACAATAAAAAAATCCCTTTCTCACTCAGATTCACATGTATAGACATAGGGATGAATGTAAGACTCACTCTCAGAACGAAGTTCCAACATTGCGCATCAAATGCCATAGGCTTGCCCTTATAGTCAGTAACTAAGTCTTCAGACAAGTCAGTTATGATCACTATAGGGATTTTCTTAAGCTTTTTATGTAGGCTGAGGGATGGTATGATGTTCATTGGTATTTCATAATGACTACACCTCCTTGGCACTACATTAACTCATGGGGTTTCAACTTTTGACCTTCTTTACTTCCCTCTTTGATTTGTCAAGCATTCTCAAGATGGGTGTTGTTTGTTCAAGCATTAGATTAACCTTTTCAGTTTTCTCTTTTTGTTTTTCACTACACCCAACTTGTTGTTTATTTTCCTTCTTTTACCTCTCTTCATCTCATAATGCATCACGCACCCCTATAGTAGCCACCCTTAACTTAGGTTATTTGCCTAAGTCGAGGTGCACAGTGTCCATGGAGGACCAGGGCCAAAATAGGTTTATTATGATGTAATAGGAAGGTGAAACGTGTACAAGAAAGAATTAGGCTATTTAGGCTCAAAAAGGGATCAAGGGATATTGTTCACACTTGGATGGTCATTTAAGCTAAAATAGGTTAACATGCAAAAATGGCCTATGATCCTTTCCTAAATGCCTATCCTATGACTATGTCACGACTAACTGGGCAAGTTCTAGATTCAACGCACAATGGGAACTGAGTAAGACCTTACACGCACATGGAACACAAGTATATAGCACATTACTACTCATCTGTTTCATGCATTTGTTTTCTACAGGTTATTTATTTGCCACGCTAGTGCCACAAACAGATACAAAGTGGTCACACTAGATGCACTTCACATAGTTCATAGCATATCAAACCACTGGAGAGGTACTCAAAATTCACAAAATGAGCTAACTGCCTCAAGTATTTTCACTACTCCTAATTATCCACAGAACGTGTTACAACAATAGTTTCCCTATACCCTCAACTTAAAATCATGAAATAAAAAGCACCAAGGGTTAGGATATACCTAAAAACAGTCAAGCCTGTGGGTCCTGGGTCTCCGACCCTGCCATCGCATCATAAGTTGTCTTTTCCCCACTCGTAGCATATGCCTTTGCAGTAACTGGAGCCTGGCTCGTTGAAGCACCTGCAGCTCTAGCTCTGATGGTTGCTTCCTATTTCTCTGTGTCAGCCAGAGACTCCAATCTTGCCCTTTTCAAGTTTTCCTTCTCTGCCTTCTTCTTTGCTTTCTTTTTAGCCTTTCTCTCTTCTTCACTATAAGGCTCATCACTCTTGTTCTTGCCTTTCTTTTCCCCTTTTTTCTTCTTTATCTTCGAGGAATCCGCAGTGAGATCGAGTATAGGAATTTATTCCTCTACATCGCGCATAGCTGAACTTGTTAGAACCATGATTTGGTGTTGCTGCATCATCCCAACCTCAGTTTTCACCTTATCCAACGCAGCCCTGAAAGTAATAAGATCAGCAACGGTCATCTCTCTTGCCCGGGCATCGAATCTATTTTCTAGATTTGCCACTCGCTCAGGCAAAGTCATGAAAAGTTTGAGTCCAACTTTGATTCTTTTATCCACAACGGTAGCAAACTGTTTGGCAAAGGCCTGTAGTTGCACCTCGCACCAATTCACTTACCTGGCCACCTTCCTGGTATCAATCGGCTGAAATGCCGACCTTGTTGTTGGAGGAGGAACTAAAGCAGTCAGCTCACTTTGAGGCACTGAACTTCCTGAGCTGAATGTGCTGTTGGTGGTGGTGGTATAGTTTCGGGGCTTTGTACCCCTACATCTGGTGCTGAAATAGTCTCAGTGACTGGAGGATCTGCTGCACCAACTGCATCTTGATCAAATCGCAAGCCCGGCCGAATTTTATTTTTGCTGACAAGGTTGTGAGTTGTCTTGGCATGTATCTCATCATCAATACCGTAAATCTCAGGTACATGAGCTTCTTCACACAACCTAGTAATCATACATAGGAGTGGATATCCAGCATCGGGTCTTGCGAGTCGAATCTTGATCTCTTCCGCTATAATTTCTCCAAAATCCAAGGGGGTTTTATATATCAAGCTTGCAACCAATATTGCTCAATTATCCCCTAATATGTTATCTCCCTCGGTGGGTATCAGATGAAACCGTATTAAACCCCACCAAAATCTTGCCTCTGAATTTAGAGATGCTTTGGTAATCTTTTCTGTCGGATTATTCAACCACTCTGGTTCCCCATATGCTATGATAGTCGCTAGCCACTTGTGCTGATTTTCCCGATGCTTCAAACGGGCATAGAATATAGGTGAGGTGGCTCGTGGGATGAAGGCTGGCCCATGAAGAAACCTATTTATGGTGGCATCTGATACATCCACCCTCACTCCACGTACTGCAACTTTGGTCAGAAGAGGCTTATCTGAAGTTCTATCCCCTTCTTTCTACATATTTTCCACTGTAGTCTGGTAGTTCGCGTAGAAATCCCAGACCAACGAAGGACAGTAAACACCGCTTTCCCTAGTAGTCCACTCCATACCATACTCCTTGAGTTTATGTATCACCTCAGGGCATCTGATCAACCCTGTAGTGATAATCTTTTTCTCATCTAGAATTGGTCTTCTGGCACTTCGTCGATCTGTTCTGCGAAGTCCATCCAAATAGATCATTTCAGCCCTAGGGATTTGCCATCTCACATTGTTCCTAACCTCGGGGTTTTTGTATTTCACCAAAGTTCCCCGTACTGGAGAATCCTTATCACCTTGCTGCTCCAAAGATGGTGATTCAGACTCAATTTCTTCAGCTGCAGGCCTCTCAGAATCTTTAGTTTCAACTTTTTATTCAGTGCTCTCAGAATCTTTGTCAGTGTGTTCTGATCCTTTTTCCTCCAAAGCTTACTCATATGAGGTTCTCACCTCAGTATCATCAGTATCCTCCACCTCAATAGGCTTAGGTGGAGGCAGAGTCTTTGGGCTAGTCCTCTTTCTTTTGCATCTGAGCAAAGGCTCCTTGTCTTCATAATCAGAGTCCTCATTAACAAATTGTCGAGGTACATTCTCTTTATCTGCTTTCTTTGGTGTGGTTGGATTCTTCCTCTTGGGTGCCATGCTCAGTTCTGTAAAACATTGAAATTCTCAATTAGTACACATAATCAAACAAAAAAAGAAGAAGGATCACCTCAGTTTAACATCAACACTGTTTTTAGTTCCCAGGTTTGACGGCCTTTTTGATTTGCCATCACAGGTGTGACGGCGCTTCAAAAGCGTCGTCAAACTTTTCCAGAATCTGCAAAATTATCTTAGCTTTTGACGGCATTTTTGAATGGCCGTCACACAGGTGCAAGGCCGTGAACATTGCCGTCAGACAACATTATAACTTCTAACTTCTTTTTACTTGATTTTTCTTCTACCATTATTCTCAATTTCAACTTAGGTCGTGTTCTTTACTGAGATTTCCACGAAATTATACCGCATTCTCCTACAAACCCTAGTTTTCAAAGGAGCTTGAAGAATGTCAATGGGTTCAACCCACTCCTTCAAAACCAAGGTCTCTTATAGTTCACAATTGATCTAAAAAAAATGAAGTTGAAGTTTTTCTCATACCTGAGTGTCGACACTTAGTTGATGCACTTTGAGCACTTAGAATTTCGAGCAAAAGAAGACTGAGATGAGAGAGAGAGAAGGTTTCTTGACTTAATCCTCAGGCTTCAACAAGGAAAGTCTTAAATTTTTCCTTAAATGGAAATAAATTTGATAAAGTAAGGTAAATAACTCACTAAGGAAAGAAAAGTAAAACTAATAGGAAAAGACCTATGGTACGCAGGAATGTGAACAGCTGTGGCTGGGCCGGGTTAGCCCAAAATTTTTAAGCTGGGCTCAACTTCTTTGATGACATTTTTTACGGCGCATCAAATACCTGACGGCGCTTCAAAATTGTCGTCAGCCTTAACAGAATAGGGCTTTAACTTGAGTATTTTGACCCTATTTCTCACGGCTTGTCATACTTGTGACAGCCCATCAAAATTGACATCAATCCTCCTCAAGTTGACTGAAACCAGTTCACCTCCTTTGTAAAACTCTTAGCTACAAATATTAAAAACACAAGTGCAATAAAATTAAAACATTGGGTTGCCTCCCAAACAGCGCCTGATTTAATGTCGCGACACAACTGGGTTATCTCGACTACTCAGACTTTTGTCAAGATTTCGTATCACTACCTCATTACCATCTTCCTGGAATACATCAATGACTGAAAAGATATTCATCTCCTCCAACTGCTTCATAGGAGGATGCATTTTAAATCTGGCCTCTCTTTTTTCGTACCTGAACTTTATCTTATTGAGCTCTATATCAACCAACACTCTTCCCGTGGCTAATAATGGTCTACCCAAGATAATGGGTACCTCAAAATCAACATCACAATCCAATATCACAAAGTTTGCAGGTAAAATAAAGTCATCCACATTCACCGGCACATCGTGCAATATACCAACTGGTCGTTTCACCGACCTGTCTTCCATCACAAGATGCATCATTGTGGGGGTAGGTTACCCTAGTCCAAGCTTCTTGTAGATATCAAGGGGCATCAGATTAATACTTTCTCCTAAGTCACATAAAGTTTTTGTAAACTTCATGGACCCAACTGTGCACGGTATGGAAAATTCTCCAGGGTCAGGCTTTTTCTGCACTAAGGATTGTGAAGAAACAGCGCTACAGTGGTGGATGTTGTCCACCAGCTCAAAGATTACCTTCCGCTTCTTTTTTAGCAATTCCTTCATAAATTTAGCATAGTTTGGCATTTTCTCAAGTGCCTCCATCAATGGCACATTCACTGTCAGTTGTTTCATTATTTCCATGAACTTGCTAAATTTTTCATTGTATGCTTTCTACTTCAATCTTTGATGAAAGGGAGGTGGTTGTCTTGGCATTTCTTTTAATACCACTTCCCCTTTCTTTTCATCTTCTTTCTCTGAAATATCAACAAAACCATCCATCTTCTCAGACTTCACTGGATTGCTTCCTTCTGATTCATCAACATTTACCTCTTTCTCTACATTTTTACCCATAGTAGGGCCAGATAATATCTTTCCACTCCGAGTTTTAATCGCCAAACAAGAGCCATCAGTCCGTGAGTTCTGAACTGTATCACTAGGTAAAGTACCAGCTTTTCTCTAGTTTAGAGTAGCCGACAGTTGGTTGATCTGTTGCTCCAACTTCTTAATAGAAGCAGAGTGTGAGCTAACAACTGACTGAGGGTAGAAAATTCGCTTTTCATTGTAGTACCCCCGAGTTGGTAGCTTCAACTCCCTTCAACAGCTTTTTCATCATGTCCTCCATGGACATCTTGATAAAACTAGTCATCGCAATATCTTAACTTCCAGGAGGAATATACAAACCACTCCTGTCATTATTATTTCTCTAATGTCTCTGCTCCCTATCTTTATAATCAGGCTTGTCATAGAAAGTCCGACCTAGGTTTTCTTGGCTTTTGCCATGGAAATCCCCCTAATTACTCACATAGTTTGCCTCAGCATCAGCCCATGTAGACACAGTACCCTGAGACTCCACAGCCTTAACCATTTCAGTCTTACCAGATAGCAAGTGCTTGGCCAGCAAGTCCATCTGCGTCTTCAAATGGGCCATGTCCTGATCTCGCTCCTCATCCCTTCTACGCTTCTCTGTAGTAATACCACCAGCAACCGTCGGGCTAGCCACTACAAAATCCCTAGTATGACAAGCCCGACTGTACTTGGTCATTCTATTCAGCATGTCAGAAGCATCTAGAAAAGAGAGGTCAATGAACGAACCACCTCCAGCGTTGTCAACAATAGGCTTCGTCACAGAGTTAAAAGCTCTATACAAAGTCTCTGTCAAGTGTAGGTCCGATATATTATGGTTCGGACATTGTGCAAGTTTTTTCTTAAATCTTTCCTACGTTTCGTGCAGTGCTTCAGTCGGAAACTGTCTGAAGTTGCTACTTTTGTCCCTCAACTGTACCCTTTTGTAGGGTGGAAATAACCGTTCTAGGAATGCATCTTTCAACTATCTCCAGTTGGTTATAGAATTAGGCTCTAACTCATTCAACCACATTGTTGCCTCGCCAGACAAAGGAAACAATCTCAACCTTATCGTATTCTGGCTCACTCCCGTATTGTCAAAGGATTTGCAAATGGTGATGAAGTTAACCAAATGCATGTTAGGATCATCACCAGGCAAGCCTCCAAAAAACCCCTTCAGATTTAGGAGTTGGATCATGGTACTTGTTATGCTGAATTTTGTACCTGGTGCCAACGGTGGAGGAATGATAGCACCCATTGCACCAGCTCCGTCCATTCCTTCATCATCTTCATCATCCTCATATTTCATAGGTTATTGACCATATCTTTCTCAGACTAGACGATTTTTGTTGACGTTTTGTTGTATTGGTGCAGCAACTTACTAAGCTCTCCTTGGGTTTTAAGGATTCAGCAATTCCTCATCACCCAAGTAATCATCACCAAGGTTCTGGTGACGTTCTTGTTGACCCAAATTTTGCACATTCACCTGAGCCCTGGACATAGCAACTAGTCTTTATGCTTCCTGTTGTTCAGTCATTCTTCCTATCAGTTGAGGTTCCGGATTGATTGGTAATAGTGGTGCTCCGAAACTTTTTGTGTTTGTCATAAACAACACAGGACCTACAATAAAAAAAACAAATAAACATAAATCAAGGAAACTTAACTATCAGCAAATTTTCGCGCACAAACTTTTAGTCTAAAACCGTAGTCCCCGGCAATGGCGCCATTTTTTATAACGCTCAAATTACATCCATTCAAGAGTGTAATTTGAGCGTTATCAGTCACCTTTGGGTTTCATGGGTTTGATGCTATATAACACAAGCTAGGATCATCAATTTTACTTATCATTCAATAAAAGTTTTAAAGAATAAAAAATAATCTTTGGAAAAAAATGGACAACTCTCGAGCAAACAATCATGCAAACAGTCATGCAAATGGCCAACAACATAACCATCATCGACCAACGATCTCAGAATTTGCTGTTGTCGGGGTATCATATGAAAACCATGAAGTTGTTGATCTTAGAAGAGACGTGGAATTTCTGAGGGGACTAGTGGATACTCTCAGTCGAGAAAATAATGAAATTCGATGAGAAATACGTTACATCAGTGTAATACCCCACACTTCTCCTAGTTCAAATTTGTCTCTAGATGTAATACCTTGAACTTTCCCTAAGCTTAATTTTGTCTTGAGAAGGTTAAGAAATGACTTTCTAGGTGAGTATTATTTTTAACCGTATTGAATTTCCCTAATTTTGACTTTTTATCACATGGAAAATTTGATAAACTTTTCGTCGATATAATATTCTCCCAAATCCAATACTCGGGCAAGAAGTTATGGCTGACTTAAGTTCTAGTCGTAAAACACCATCATTTTAGTGCTTGGCGCATCGCGGAATGGGTCTATTTAACAATTGTCAAATTCCAGTAGCCTAGCACGATAGTGGCGCATCGCGCTAAAGTTCCAGGTACCAACCAATGGGACAACGCGATGGCTCCGCATCGCGGTGATCCCACAAATCCCATTTGTCAATGTCCAGTGAGCCACCGTAATAGTGGCGCATCGTAGTGGCCCATAAAATCGGGCTCTCAGTTATGTTAAGGGTTAAAAGGGGGTATTTTAGGAAATTAGCCAACCACCAATCCGTCCATAAACACAAATTAATGGCATAACAAAGCACTTGATGCCCAAAATCTTCATTCTCTACAAAACAAAAACCCTAAGCATCCAAATCCTCCCCCAAGAATCTCAAGAATTCACCATAGTTTTCTAAATTGAATTGAATTCAAAGTTCCCAAGACAAAGGCTTCAAGAACCCTCATTCAAAAGTACGAGAAAGAGTCTCAACCAAACTTATTCATCAAAGTTCATAATTCGAGGTATATGGGGTTTGAACAAAAATACTCCTTCCATTCATGTGCCCAAAGTTTTGGTTTCTTATAAGATTTTAATGTTTTCAAGATGAATTATGCCTAAATTGCTAAAATCAAGTATATGAGACTATGAATTTGTTCAAGTCTTGAATTAAATGATACTACACCTATTTTATGATTTGAATTGAGAATTAATGTTATGAATTGCATATTCCTTCCATGATTGGGGTTTGGAATACTCTTAAGATTGAAGTCATGATTTACCCTCTATTTTGAATTGAGATTTCTTGAATTTTTATACATGTTTTAAGGTCCAAGAATGAATTTTGATATATTCTATAGTATTTCAAGAATGGTATTGATATCTCCATATCATTGAAGTTTCAAAGCTTGTTAAAGATAGTCTACCAAAGCATAAGGAAAAGAGTTTATTTTGATCCTAAGTTATGAAAGGAATCCACATCTTGTGATTTAAGTTAAAGGGAAGCATATTGGCTCCCATTTCATAATGTTGAATTATATAAAGTAGATTTTTCATAAAAGTTCTGAGCCTAGTATGGGAGTAGTAATTAGCACCGAGTTGGGCTTGATTCTGTGGTCTCATGCCCCAGAACTACAAGCCACCATAGGATTTGATTTACCCCAAGTGGGTTAAGATAGTGATCACTAAAATTAAAAGGTTCTACTCCGATGGCAAGGATAAAACAGCTCTCCCCAACATGGGAAAGACGTTGGACTCCATGTGGCTCACATGGTTTATGTCGGTTAGAAGAATCTCCCAAAAGTAGTCCCTACTCTATTTAAGATAAAAGTACTTTTATTTCAAAATTTATGATTCTAAGATTTCTAAGGTTCTCAAGTGCTATAATCTTTAAGTTTCAAAGAAGCTCCTTGTTTTCCATAAGATTAAAGTGTATGTTCTGAAGGTTGTCGCTTTAAGACTTTATCTAGTTAGCAATCCTGAGTACAAAGAAAAGTACAGATTTAGAATAAAGTGAAATAACTCACGTGATTTATATAGTATGTTTTTTATTCATGATTTATGAGGATTTTATTCAAGCTATGTGAGTCACCTATTATGGCATGCATGTTTTCTATAAAGACTTATGATATGGATTATGTAATTGCATACACCCCCATATACTCAGTACATTCCCAAGTGTTGATCCACATATACGTCTATGTGCTACATTATCTTATAATGTAAATTCAGGTGCTCAGCCCAAGCCTCGTCAGTAACTTCCGAGTACCTTTGTCTACATCTCCACAGTGGTAAGCCCTCATGGTTCGAGGACCTATATTTCAGTATTTTAGTAGATGTTTTATTGTTTTCAGTTTAGTTCGAGTCAGTTAGGGATCTGTCCCAATGGCTCTCTAGTTCATTGAGTAGTAGAGGCTTTCTCAGACTAGATTGTCAGTATATTTAGACATTCAGTATTTTGTTACTTCTACAGTACTCTTCCATATTTTAGTGAGACATGCTATGGTATGTCTCGGTATGCTATTTTCTGTACCTTTATTTAAGCGTTTAGAAGTAGTAGCAGGCTTAAAGGGTTAGCTTTGGGTTACTTATAGCCTTAAGCACCGTGTGATGTCTCAGGATCCATTTTCGAGGCGTTACAAACTTGATATCAGAGCCTAAGGTTTAAGGAGTCCTGGGGAGTCTAACATGCCACGTTAAGTAGAGGCTTGATCATTGGTGTGTAGCGCGCCACATCTATGAGCAAGAAGCTACAAGACATTTTAGGAAAAAGTCATCCTTTTCTTTCAGAACCTATCGTGCTTAAAATTGTCTCTCTCAGCTATTGACTCATGCTCTGTTATTTTAGAAAATGCCTCCTTGAAGAGCGAATGCCCATAGAAACAATAATGAACAACCCCAGCCAGTTGACCCCTTGAATGCAAACGTATCCCATGCTGAGTTTCGAGCAGCTTTTCGGGCGCTAGCCCAAGAAGTCACCGCAAATGTTCAAGCCAACAACAAGGCTGTAGTTCCGCACCAGCAGGGAGGTGATTTAGCTGCTGCTAGAATTCATGATTTCATGTGGATGAATCCGCCAGAGTTCTATGAGTCTAAGGCAGGTGAGGGCCCACACTTATATCTTGAAGAGGTGAGGAAAATCACACAAGTGATGCATGTTTCTGGGGGAAAAAAGTGTGGAGTTGGCGTCTAATAGGTTGAAAGATATTTCCTATGACTGGGTTGTTGCATGGAAGAAGAATTAAGGAGAATATGATGCTCTCGTTACTTGGCAGGTATTCCAAGATACTTTCTTGGATAAGTTCTTTCTGTTAGAGATGAGGGAGGAAAAAATAGAGGAGTTCATGAACTTGAGGAAGGGCTCCATGACTGTTAAGGAGTACTTCTTGAAGTTCAACCAGCTATCAAAATATGCCCCTGATTTAATTTTTGACACTCGTACCAGTATGAGTAAGTTTGTGACAGGAGTTTCTGGTTTGGTATTGAAAGATTGCAGGACCGCTATGTTAAACAGAGATATGGATCTACCTAGATTTATGATACATGCATAGCAGATAGAGATATACAAGATAAGGGAAAGAGATAGAGTAAGGGGAAACAAGAGGACTATGTCCGAGCAGCATGAGTATGGTTAGGCTAGGTCCCATGGAGGGAACCATCCATAGTTTCAGAGTCTTTGTTCTATGCTAGCACCTTCGTTAGCTAGTACTCCCGCAATATGTAGTAGCAAGAAAATAGTACTTCTATGTCTAAGTCCCAGAACAGTGTAAGTAACAAGCCTAATTATCCTCTTTATGCTAAGTGTGGTAGGACCCATCCCGGTGAGTGTTTGACCGAACAGAAAGGTTGTTTTGGTTGTGGCAAGTTAGGCCACAAACTTAGAGAGTGTCCGCATTCCAGGCAGGGAATAGGGATGTACGACCTTAGACGCAGGCTAATAGTGCCCCAGCTCCTGTAGCCTGTCCAGCCCCTCCTCAGGGTGCTTCTTCTAGCACTGCTAGCGGTCAGCGCCAGAACAGATTCTATGCCTTACCAGGAGAATTCTCCCGATGTTGTTACTAGTATACTTCGTGTATTTCACTTTGACGTTTATGTGTTTTTGGACCCCGGGTCGGGTTTTTCTTATGTGACCCCACTTGTTGCTATGAACTTTGAAATGGGTCCCGAAAAGATTCCTGAGCCTTTCCTAGTTTCTAATCCAGTTTAGGAGTCAGTTGTTGCCAAGAAAGTGTATAAATATTATCCTATTACTATTCTTAATAGAGACATACTAGCTGATATGATAGAGTTAGATATGGTGGATTTTGATATTTTCTGGGTATGGACTGGATTTATTCTTGTTATGTATCTATAGACTGTCGTACCCGTGTAGTTATGTTTCAGTTTCCTGATGAACCAGTTTTTGAGAGGTCTAGGAGTTCAGTATCTCCCAAGAGTCATTCCATCTCCTATCTCAAAGCTAGAAAGCTTATATCTAAAGGTTGCATTTATCACCTAGTTAGGGTTAAAGACACCCAGTCTGAGGCTCCAACTATTTAGTCATTCGACGTTGTTAATGAGTTTCCTAATGTTTTTCTAGAATATCTCCCAAGGGTACCTCCCGATAGAGAGATAGAATTTGGGATTGACCTTCTTCCCGACACTCAGCCTAATTCAATTCCTCCCTACCATATGGCACCCGCAGAGCTTAAGGAGTTGAAAGAGCAACTCAAAGATCTTTTAGATAAAGGTTTTATAAGGTCCAGTATGTCACCTTGGGGCGCACCTGTTCTATTCGTGCAAAAGAAAAATGGTTCTTTGTGTATGTGCATTGACTATCGTCAGCTTAATAAGGTTACAGTCAAGAATAAGTACCCTCTTCCGAGAATAGATGACCTTTTTGATCAATTGTAGGGTGCAAGTTACTTCTCAAAGATAGACCTTCGATCCGGCTATCATCAACTCAAAGTAAGGGAGTGTGACATCCCGAAGACAGCCTTCCAAACTCGTTATGGTCATTTTGAGTTTCTAGTCATGTCTTTCAGGCTAACCAATGCTCCAGCATCCATTATAGACCTCATGAATCGAGTATTCAAACAGTATCTTGATATGTTTGTCATTGTTTTAATAGACGATATTCTTATATATTCCCGTAGTGAGAATGACCATACAGATCATCTTAGAATTGTCCTACAGACTCTTAGAGATCACCAGTTATTCGCCAAATTTAGCTAGTGTGAATTTTGTCTAAGGTCAGTAGTTTTTCTGGGCCATATCATTTCAGCCGAAGGCATTAGAGTTGATCCCCAAATGACAGAAGCCATAAGAAAAATGCCTAGACCCATCTCTTTGTCTGACATTTGGAGTTTCTTGGGTCTATATGGCTATTACCACTATTTTGTTGAAGGTTTCTCTTTTATTGCATCTCTCATGACCCGATTGACCCAAAAAAAAGTTAAGTTGCTTTGGTCGGATTCCTGTGAGAAGAGCTTTCAGGAATTGAAGACTCGACTCACTTCAGCCCCTATGTTAACTTTGCCTGATGGTACAGATGGTTTTGTGGTGTATTGTGACACCTCTAGAGCTGGTTTGGATTGTGTGATGATGCAGAATGGTAAAGTTATAGCCTATGCCTCTAGACAATTGAAACCTCATGAAAAGAATTACCCAACCTATGATCTGAAATTAGCTGATGTGGTCTTTGCTTTGAAAATCTAGAGGCATTATCTTTATGGTGTTGATGTGGACGTGTTCACTGATCACAAAAGCCTGCGGTACGTGTTTTCTCAAAAAGAGTTAAATCTTAGGCAGAGAAGATAGATAGAACTGCTAAAAAATTATTATATGAGTGTGTTGTATCACCCGAGCAAGGACAATGTAGTGGCAGATACCCTTAGCAGGTTGTCTATGGGTAGTGTTGCTCAGGTTGAGAAGAGTAAGGAAGAGTTAGCTCATGATGTGCATCGTTTTGCTAGATTGGGCTTTAGGTTGCTTGATTCTGCTAGGGGGAGTATTTTGGTGCAGAGTAGTTCTGAATCCTCTTTGGTTTCAGAAGTGAAGGAGAAGCCAGACTCAGATCCTAGTTTGGTCAGACTGAAGAATTCAGTCAATGGCCAAAGGGTAGAGGTTTTCTCCCAAGGGAGAGATGGTGTGTTGAGATTGCAAGGTAGATTATGTGTTCCTTATATTGACGATCTAAGATAGAGGATCATGGCAGAGGCACATGGTGTACAATATTCTATTTATCTCGATGCTACAAAGATGTACCGTAACTTATGAGAAATCTATTGGTGGGGTGGTACGAAGAAGGATATAGCTATGTTCGTAGCTAAGTGTGCAACTTGCCAACAGGTTAAAGTAGAGCATCAGAGACCTGGTGGTGTGATGCAAGATTTTAGTATACCTACTTCGAAGTGGTAAGATATAAATATAGATTTCGTGACTGGTTTTCCTATCTCCCGATGCCATCATAATTCTATTTGGATTGTTGTAGACGGGCTAACTAAGTCAACGCCTTTCTTTCCTGTGCATATATCTTATACTGCTGGGGATTATTGAAGACTATATACTTGGGAGTTAGTCAAGCTGCATGGAGTTCCCTTGTCTATCATCTCAGATAGAGGTACTTAGTTCACTTCTCAGCTTTGGAGAGCTTTTCAGAGGGGTTTTGGTACCCAAGTGAATCTTAGTTCCGCATTTTATCCGCAGACTGATGGTCAGGCTAAAAGGACCATCCAAACTTTGGAGGACATATTGATGGTGTGTGCTCTTTATTTCAAAGGGATTTGGGATGAGCATTTAAGCTTTAAGATGGAACCATGCAAGTATCAAGATGGAACCATTTTAAGATTTGTATGGTAGAAGGTGTAGATCACCCATAGGATGGTTTGAAGTAAGTGAAGCTACTTTGGTTGGACCTGATGCAGTATTTGAGGCTATGGAGTAGGTGAAGTTGATTAGAGAAAGGTTGAAGACAGCGCAGAGTCGTTAGAAGTCATATGCAGACGTGAGAAGAAGGAATCTTGAGTTCGAAGTTAATGACTTGGTGTATCTAAAAAATTAACCCATGAGAGGGGTGAAAAGGTTTGGGAAGAAGGGAAAGCTTAGTCACCATTATGTTGGTCCGTACAGAGTTCTTAACCACATTGGGAAAGTAGCTTATGAAGTTGAGTTGCCTGCAGAGTTGTCAGTTGTTCACCCGATCTTTCATGTCTCTATGCTTAGAAAGTGTATTGGTGATTCTGTTGCTATAGATGCTTTGGAAAGCACTGATGTTCGGGATAGTCTTTTATTTGACGAGATTCCAGTTGAAATATTAGATTACCAAGCCTGGAGACTAAAGGACAAAGAAGTCCCCTTGGTCAAAGTGTTGTGGCGAAATCAGTCAGTTGAGGGTGCTACGTGGGAAGCCGAAGCAGATATGAGATCCAAGTACCCGCACCTCTTCTCCACAAGTTCAGATCAAGCCGAAGGTACCTTTCTTTCTTAATTCAGTCCCTTCCTAATCAAAGATTCAGCTATATAGTTATTCTTATTATGAATCATGCATTCTCTAAAGTGTTCAAGAGTTTAGAAAGACAAAGAATCAGTTTAGCGAGTTCTTCCAGCTTACGTACTCTGTTTCCTCCGTATTCTTAGCCTCGCTAGAGACATTCGAGGATGAATGATCCCAAAGTAGATATATTATAATACCCTAAACTTTCCCTAAGTTTAATTTCATCTCGAGAAGGTTAAGAAATGAATTCCTAGGTGATTATCATTTTTAACCATATAGAATTTCCCTAATTTCGACTTTTTATCACATGGAAAATTTGATAAGCTTTCCGTCGATATGATATTCTCCCAAATCGGATACCCGGGTAAGAATTTATGGCTAATTTAAGTCCTAGTCGTAAAACACCATCATTTTAGTGCTTGGCGCATCGCGGAGTGGGTTTATTTAACAATTATCAAATTCCAGTAGCCTAGCGCAATAGTGGCGCGTCACGCTGAAGTTTCAGGTTCCAACGAGTGGGACAACGCGATGGCTCCATATCGCAGTGACCCCAAGAATCCCATTTGGCAATTTCCAGTTAGCCACCGCGATAGTGGCGCATCGCAGTGGCCCATAAAATTGGGTTCCCAGTTATATTTGTTTTCAGTTATGTTAAGGGTTAAAAGGGGGTATTTTTGTCAATTAACCTACCCCCAATCCGTCCATAAACACATAATAAATGGCATAACAAAGCACTTGATGCCCAAAATCTTCATTCTGTTCAAAGCAAAAGCCCTAAGCATCCAAATCCTACCCCAAGAATCTCAATAATTCACCATAGTTTTCTAAATTAAATTGAGATTCGAGGTTCCCAAGACAAAGTCTTCAAGAACCCTCATCCAAAAGTACGAGAAAGAGTCTCAAGCAAGCTTATTCATCGAAGTTCATAATTCGAGGTATGTGGAGTTTAAACAAGAACACTCCTTCCATTCTTGTTCCTAAAGTTTTGCTTTTCTTAAAAGATTTTAATGTTTTCAGGATGAATTATGCCTAAATTGCTACATTCAAGTATATGTGCCTATGGATTTGTTCAAGTCTTGAATTATATGATACTACACCTATTTTATGATTTGAATTGAGAATTAATGTTATGAATTGCATATTCCTTCCATGACTGGTGTTTGGAATAATCTTAAGATTGAAGTCATGATTTACCCTCTATTTTGAATTGAAATTTCTTGAATATTTATACATGTTTTAAGGTCCAAGAATGAATTTTGATATATTCTATAGTATTTCAAGAATGGTATTGATATCTCCATATCATTGAAGTTTCAAAGCTTGTTAAAGATAGTCTACCAAAGTTTAAAGAAAAGAGTTGATTTTGATCCTAAGTTGAGAAAGGAATCCACATCTTGTGATTTAAGTTAAAGGGAAGCATATTGGATCCCATTTCATAATGTTGAATTATATAAGGTAGATATTCCCTAAAAGTTCTGAGCCTAGTATGGGAGTAGTACTTAGCACCGAGTTGGCTTGATTCTGAGATCTCATGCCCCAGAACTACGAGCCACCGTAGGATTTGATTTACCCAAGTGGTTTAAGCTAGTGATCACTAAAAGTAAAAGGTTTTACTCCTATGGCAAGGATAGAATAGCTCTCCCCAGTGTGGGCAAGACGTTGGACTCCATGTGGCTCACATGGTTTATGTCGTTTACAAGAATCTCCCAAAAGTAGTCCCTACTCTATTTAAGATTAAAGTACTTGTATTTCAAAAGTTATGATTCTAAGATTTCTAAGGTTCTCTAGTGCTATAATCTTTAAGTTTCAAAGAAGCTCATTGTTTTCCATAAGATTAAAGTGTATGTTCTGAAAGTTGTCGCTTTAAGACTTTATCTAGTTAGCAAGCTTGAGTACAAAGAAAAGTACAGGTTTAGAATAAAGTGAAATAACTCACGTGATTTATATGGTATGTTTTCTATTCATGATTTATGAGGATTTTATTCAAGCTATGTGAGTCACTTATTATGGCATGCATGTTTTCTATAAAGACTTATGATATGGATTATGTAATTTCATACACCCCCATATACTCAGTACATTTCCAAGTGTTGATCCACATATACGTCTATGTGCTACATTGTCTTATAATGTAGGTTCAGGTGCTCTGCCCCAGCCTCGTCAGTGACTTTCGAGTACCTTTGTCTACATCTCCACAGTGGTGAGTCCTCATGGTTCGAGGACCTATCTTTAGATATTTTAATATTTTAGTAGATGTTTTATTGTTTTCAATTTAGTTCGAGTTAGTTGGGGATGTTTCCCAATGGCTCTTTAGTTCATTGAGTAGTAGAGGCTTTGTAAGACTAGATTGTCAGTATATTTAGACATTCAGTATTTCGTTACTTCCACAGTACTCTTTCATATTTCAGTGAGACGTGCTATAGTATGTCTCAGTATGTTGCTCTCAGTACCTTGATTTAAGCATTTAGAAGTACTAGCAGATTTAAAGGGTTAGCTTGGGGTTACTTATAGCCTTAAGCACCGTGTGACGTCTCGGGACCCATTTTCGGGGTGTTACACTAGAACATCAAAAATCTTACTTCAAAGATGAATATATTTTATTCCATGTGAAATTTTTAAGATTTTAAATTTTTATCGCATGGGAAATTGAATAAGCTTTTTGTCGATACCAAATTTGTCCAAATCCGACACCCGAGCGAAGAGTTAAAGCCATTTTAGTAAGACAGTGTACCACCTAGTACTTTATCACATCGCCGAGTCAGCCAAAGTGGCATTTTTCAAAAACCAGTGAGCCTCCGCGATGTTGGCATGTCGCGCCAAGGCTCAATTTCAGAATTGTCATTTTCCAGTACACCAACACGATTCCACCGCGTCGCGGTGCCTTTGCAGTTTTCAACCAAGGTGGCAACACGATTTCCACCGCATTGCGCCACTAACCAATTTCCCAATTGTCCAGTTTCCAATAAGCTGGTGTAATTTCACCGCATCGCGCCAGCATGAAAAATTGAGATTTTCAGATTACGTTATTTAATTCCAAGGACCAGCTGGTATTTTCTTAAATCCCCTAATCAACCTATACACGGGATGTAAACCCTTAATAGCCAAAATTGCTCATTTATTTTCACTATTCCTCAAGAACAAAAGCATTCTCTCTCAAAGATAGAAAACCCTAGCCCCTAAGTTTCAAAAGCAATCTCAAGAATCCCTTCAAGAGTCTTCAAGAACTTCAAGAATCTAGATTTCCAGGTATGTTAGATGTTGATTCTTGGGTTCCTTCCACCCAAGAAGTTCAAGAATCCTTTTCTAAATTCAAAGATTATATATTTATGAGTTTTCATGATTCATGTGAATTGAAATTGAAATTCCTGTTGTTATTGAGTTTTAATTCATGTTTAGTTTACAAAGTTCCAAGTTTTGATCCTAGTATGTGATGTTTATGTGATGTTCATGATAAACCCCTTCAAGATGTATGTTGATTGATGTAACCATGTTAATTAGGTGCATTGAATGAAGTATTCTCCTCATATGTTTGATAAAATGCTTATGTGAAGAAAATAGAGTCATTATAGCATGTTGACAAGAAATCCCCCAATTGTGTAATAAGTTAATACATGCCATGTGTTTGTTGAATGGCCTTAGTGAATTAATTATGATATGTTGCATGCATTTCTACTCATGTGCATTCTGTATTGAATGAATTATGAGATAATAGTATGCACTCCCTATACATTTACATGTTTAAGACATCTAAGTTCTTGAAGAGATGTTTCATTGATTGTGTTGTGAATGATAGCCTATTGCCATGTTATGTACGAGTTGTCATGTCTTGTAGTATTTATGTTATCGAGTCCTGGGGGTATTTATACTCGACAAATTAGCTGTTTTTCTAGAGCCAGTGTCAGTTTTCAAGATACTCTCAATCAGGCCACGATCAGTAGAACTCAGACAGTCCCAAAACTTAGGAAATCTCAGTAATCTCAGTATCAGTAGCATTCTAGCTTCAGTTCAGTAATCAATTCAGAACTCAAAAGTATTACTCAGTCAACAAAACTCAGTGAACTCAGCTTAGCTCAGTTAATCAGTATGATCAGTAACAGATTTAGCTCAGTCTAGTACAGTCTAAGAATCAGTTCAGAGTCTTTCAGTTGGGAGTTGGATTCAACACCGAACGAACCTAGGGATGGGGGCTCACCCGTTAGATAGGACTGAGATCCCTAGAAGCAATCCCTAAGTTCCAAAACTACGTATCCAGCGTGGGTACGAGATGTCACCCGTTAGAAAGGACTGACATACTCAGGGATCACCCGTTAAGTAGGACTGATCCCAGGGGTCACCTTTTAGATAGGACTGACTCCATAAAAGTTTTCTTTACCTGTGGCACGGTACTGACACCTTTCCAACTGGGGTTACAGGTTAGACCACAAACATAGCTAGAAGGGGCATGTCGGTTAGATGACTACCTCCCAATATCTCAGGTTCAGAATCAGTCTCAGTAAAAGAACTCAGCTTAGTAGCATAGATTCAGGACTGTTAGATACAGTCACTCAATAGTATTATCAATAGATTTACAGATCACCCACTAGATAGGACTGATATCAGATTTAGTCAAGTAGTATTAGTATCAGTACCATTAGATCAGAGATCACCCACTAGATAGAACTAATCTCAGCCTCAGTTAATTATATTCATTATCAGTATATTCAGAGATCACCCGCTAGATAGGACTGATCTCAACCTCAGTCAATCAGATATCAGTATCAGTAGACTCAGTAATCAGAAATCCAGTTATTAGAATTCAGTATTTAGTATTTAGTGTTACTACGATTTCAGTTATAGTTTATACACTCAAGCATGTATCCTCATTCAGTAGTCTCGTGATATTTAGTCAGTATTGTTCATGCATGTAAACCCTTGCATTCAGCCTTACCTAATCTAGCATACCAGTACATTCCCACGTACTAAATCATACTTTTCTCTTGAGCTATGGGCCCTTATACCATAGGTTCAAAAGCACGGGATCCAGAGCACCCTTAGCAGTTCAGATTCAGCCAGCAGCAGTAGACTTAGCAGTGAGTCCTCATCATTCGAGGATGTTTCTTGTTTTATTATTGCATTAGATTTAGCATTTCAGTAGATGGAGTTAGTTGGGGAATTGTCCCATCAACTCCATAGTTCAGACAGTTTAGAGGCCATTTCAAACTAGATGTTTAGACAGTTGTATTAGTATTCAGTTTTTCAATTGTATTTCAGTTTTTGAACCTTATGAGAAGTTTTCCGCTAGTTTTCTGTATTTTTACAGTGTATTATTCAGTGCTTATTTACAGATATTAGTCAAGGGTTAGCTTGTGGTCCTTCAGGATTATGAGCACCGTATAGCGTTCGGGGTACCAGACTCAGGGTGTTACAATCAGGAAGAGGTTATTTCAGCACATGGGTGAAATAGACGGCGGGGATAGGAACGACGGCCTATGGTGCTATGTCATGTTTGGTTTAGTTATTCTAATTTAACTTTGTCTTTTTGATTGTTTGTTTAAATTTTGTTATGTTGACTAAAAGTCATTTTTTTCCATTCAGCAACAAACTATGTAACTTATTTTGTATTCTGATTACTTGTTTTAATATATAATTTTGAGTTTGACAAGTAATTATGTATTTTGTTTCTTCAATCCCATATAAACAATCAGCTTTGTACATAATCAGACTAATCATCACCTCTTCTATAAATCAAAAGTGTTAATCATATTTTCCAGATTTAGTAGTGAGAGATTTTTGGTTATCCCCACCCCCATTGTTGATTTTGTGTTTTATCATTTTAACTGGCTACATATTAAAATCAATTAGCAGGCATATAATAAAATATAATAAAATATTTACTCAAATTATTTTTAAATTTCATACAGCACATAAATTGAGATCGAAAATAATACATCTTTTAAATGTGGCGTGTGATTATAATTCAATGTAGAAAACTAATGCAAGTAGAATTTTTTTTTATTTTATGACCAACATTTGGGCAATAATTTTTTTTTATTGAAATGATAAACTTAGGGGAGATCAATAGCAAGTAGTGGATAGATAAAAAGAGTAAGTAATCACTAATTCCATGTAAAAATTGCCTATTACACTCAGGGGCGGATTCAGAATTTTTAGTAAGGGGGTTCAGTAGTACATATACGGACTAATCGAAGGGGGTTCAGCCTCTACTATTTATACGTAGAAAAAAATTTTACCATGTAAAAATAGTATAATTTTCTGACGAAGGGGGTTCGGATGAACCCCCTTGAATGGCTGTAGATCCGCCACTGATTACACTACCCTTACCCTTTAAACTTATGGCTTGTGTGAAATAAAACTTATCCTGACGGGTGGATGTAAGTTCTATAATTTTCATGACTTTACACAATAAATAACGAATAATTAACAATAATTATCGGACTTGCAAATTACTTAACCCTAATGAAAGTCATGTTCACTAATTGCCACGGACGTTCAATTTTTTTCACAAAAATGAAGAGTCACGTTCACTATTTGTCAAAGACATTTTAGATTTCTACAAAACAAAGAGTCGCGTTCAATGGATGCAACTTTCAGATGCTTTCCTTTGGGTTTCATAGGTTTGATGGTATATAACACAACTCTAACGCTTAAATCTTCATCATCAAGAAAAAAAACTTTACAAGAACATAAATAGTCTTTGAAAATAATGGACAATTTTGGTGTCAACAATTATGGTAACGGGCACCCGATGGGTCATGCAAATGGCAAACCACATAACCATCATCCAGTCCGGGTCCGTGAGCTTGCACGAAATCTTATAAGAGACATGGAACTTCTGAGGGAAATTGTGGATGCTCTCAGAGTAGAAAATGATGAACTTCGACGGTAACTGCGTAACATGAGACAGGATTTATTTTGGCACATGAATGAAATCGACAGCGGGGATAGTTAAGACGGCTTGTGGTGAATTTTCATATTTCGTTTAGATATCTTAGTTTTGTTTTGTTTATTTTTTATGTTTGTTTAAATTTTGTCAAGGTCATGGCATAAGTATTTTATGAGATTGAATATTGCTGGTAGAAAATGCTTTCATTTTTATGCTACTTTATTCTAACCAACATATTTTTTATTCAAATAATTTGGTTAGCGCAAATCACAGTGAATATATCGGGACAAAAATAATTCAATTCGCGTTGGACAATGGTTCGATAAATCAAAATTATATCTGTAACAGTCAAAGCTGATCAAAATAACCTTAGAACTTACCATCCATTATTAATTGGGTAGGGGGTGATGATGGAGGAGTAAGGCATCCATCAGCATCGCAGCCCATACGACTGAGTAAACCCCTTAGCATTCTGTCCAATGTTTGAATTTGATCGGACAATATCGATAATTTTTTATCAAATTCTTCATGATCTGACAGACTTTCAATTCTTTGATTTAAAGATTCAACTCAAAAACATATTTGTTCAATCTCCATTTTAAGTCTGCAAAAATAAAAATTAAACAGGAAAGGTCGTTATTTGAATATAAAGAAAGATAACACACGAAGACTAAAAAGAGAATTATGCAAACTAATAACCTTTTCAAGTAAAGACTATCAAAACTTTGGATATTAGTAACAAGTTAAACACTATCACAAGCAATGACACCTTTATATAGTAGTAACAAGTTAACCCTTTTTAGATGGTCAAGAAAAAATTTAAAAGCTTGTGGTTTTCCCTCCAAAGTTTAATTGCCAAAGTTTCACTATACTCACATAAACTTTGGAGAGTTTCCCGCTCCTGACCAAAGTTTCACAATTAGAGATAGTAAAATTTTCAATTCATCATGAAAAATTAAACACTTTGTCGCGACTTTCCCGCCCTTAATGAATCAGTCACACTTTGATATCTTCTTACATTTATTATTGGTTTTGTGTGAATTGGTTATTTAGAATGTTTAATAATATAGAGTACATTTTAAATTATTAAATATCAAAAAGTAATAGATTTATTTTTAGAGTGCAAACCGATTTACCTATACTAGAATAACGGAGCAAACTCTTGAAATGGTAGACGAATTTCATAGTTGATTACTAACAATAAGCTGACATAATCTTTAAAGAGTTTAGGAGAACATACATTTTTTTCAGTTCTAATACATACCCGTTACAAATTTCCAAAAAAATAGTGTAAACACCATAACATACAATAAATTTTTAAGGGTATTCTCTTTTTCTTCAGCGAAAATCAACTTTTATTTTAGCCGATCCCTCTCCTGTTTGATTTCTTTTAGCAATCCTTTTAAGTGATCCCTTCGCCCTTCGTCTTCAAACAACAATGACGTAAGAATCTCCCTATTTTCTTCGAATTTACGAAGTTTTTAGAGGACTTCAAACTTGGCAAGTCCTTTCAAATTGTACATGGAAGGGCTGCTCGCCGACGCATCCTCTTTAATTCATTTGAAAAAAGAGCAACCGCCATTATACTATAACAAATTACAAGAATTAGATTGCATTTTAACAAAATAAAATAATTACAATACGGTAAATAAAACCACCAACCTGGCCAATCGCACAGTTAAAGAAAAATCGATCTGGATTTGAATCGGTGTGTGACTTCCTCAAGACAGCTGGATTACCGAAATAACATAAAAAATGAGGCTTGTTTGTTACATTGGATGTCTGACAGGTTTGAGACATTATAAATAACGATAAACTGAATAAGAAAATACGGAGTTACAAACTAGTAAAAAGGAAAGGTGGCACTTAGATGCATGGATTTTTTTTGGCAATCTGCTCCAAAATTTTGGAACAGTCGATAGGCAAAGTTAACAGCCTGGTTGCACTGATGAATCCCCTCAGTAAGCAGTCAACACTCCACCTCATGTGATAACTGGTCGAAAAAGTAAGTAAAGTAGATGTACAGGATTGCCTAGCTCCTTTTTTTAATTCAAGATCATTAATTTGATGTGATGTGAATATTGAGTGAAGCGTGTCATAATTAGCACCATTACTAGATCACAAGTCATAAACCACCCAATACTTCGGCCAGTCTAATAAAATTATGAATTCAAACTCATATATATATGTGCCGACTATATTCAATTGCTTAAAGCTAATATATATTTACATATATTTTTCATAATCTAAGAAATGGCAGACACCGCTATAAGAGGTTATCAAATGAAAAAATATAAAAGAGCGAATTATCATCATATTTTAGAAAAATCGAAAAAGCCGAGTTAAGAATATTATGATAACATTTTAAATACATGACATATTTTGGTACTTTTTTTTAGTATATTTTGGTTCCGAAATTATTTTATTTCGTTTAATATTACAGTAGGATTAAAGTTGAGAAATTTACCACTAAAAGAGGACAATCAGTGACTGATTAACCATTAAGCTATCCGATTTCATTGCTCTCAGTAAATGCATGTAGAGTGATACATGTAATAGTGTAAACGATTTGACCCCTCTTTACTCTATCCTTGCCTAGCCTACCTAAGTTTGTGGTTTTCCCTCCAAAGTTTAATTGCCAAAGTTTCACTATTCTCATATAAACTTTGGAGAGTTTCCCGCTCCTGACCAAAGTTTCACAATTAGAGATAGTAAAATTTTCAATTCATCATGAACAATTAAACACTTTGTCGCGACTTTCCCACCCTTAATGAATCAGTCACACTTTGATATCTTCTTACATTTATTATTGGTTTTGTGTGAATTGGTTATTTGGAATGCTTAATAATATAGAGTACCTTTTAATTTATTAAATATCAAAAAGTAATAGATTTATTTTTAGAGTGCAAACCAATTTACCTGTACTAGATTAACGGAGCAAACTCTTGAAATGGTAGACGAATTTCATAGTTGATTACTAATAATAAGCTGACGTAATCTTTAAAGAGTTTAGGAGAAAATACATTTTTTTCAGTTCTAGTACATACCCGTTACAAATTTCCAAAAAAACAGCGTAAACACCATAACATACAACAAATTTTTAAGGGTATTCTCTTTTTCTTCAGCGAAAATCAACTTTTATTTTAGCCGATCCCTCTCCTGTTTGATTTCTTTTAGCAATCCTTTTAAGTGATCCCTTCGCCCTTCGACTTCAAACAACAGTGACGTAAGAAGCTCCCTATTTTCTTCGAATTTACAAAGCTTTTAGAGGACTTCAAACTTGGCAAGTCCTTCCAAATTGCACATGGAAGGGCTGCTCGCCGACGCATCCTCTTTAATTCATTTGAAAAAAAAGCAACCACCATTATACTATAACAAATTACAAGAATTAGATTGCATTTTAACAAAATAAAATAATTACAATACGGTAAATAAAACCACCAACCTGGCCAACCGCACAGTTAAAGAAAAGTCGATCTGGATTTGAATCGGTGCGTGACTTCCTCAAGAGAGCTGGATTACCGAAATAACATAAAAAATGAGGCTTGTTTGTTGCATTGGATGTCTGACAGGTTTGAGACATTGTAAATAACGACAAACTGAATAAGAAAATACGGAGTTACAAACTACTAAAAAGGAAAGGCGACACTTAGATGCGTGGATTTTTTTTGGCAATCTGCTCCAAAATTTTGGAACAGTCGATAGGCAAAGTTAACAGCCTAGTTGCACTGATGAATCCCCTCAGTAAGCAGTCAACACTCTACCCCATGTGATGACTGGTCGAAAAAGTAAGTAAAGTAGATGTACAGGATTGCCTAGCTCCTTTTTTTAATTCAAGATCATTAATTTGATGTGATGTGAATATTGAGTGAAGCGTGTCATATTTAGCACCATTGCTAGATCACAAGTCATAAACCACCTAATACTTCGGCCAGTCTAATAAAATTATGAATTCAAACTCATATATATATATATGTGCCGACTATATTCAATTGCTTAAAGCTAATATATATTTACATATGTTTGTCATAATCTAAGAAATGGCAGACACCGCTATAAGAGGTTATCAAATGAAAAAATATAAAAGAGCGAATTATCATCATATTTTAGAAAAATCGAAAAAACCGAGTTAAGAATATTATGATAACATTTTAAATACATGACATATTTTGGTACTTTTTTTAGAATATTTTGGTTCCGAAATTATTTTATTTCGTTTAATATTACAGTAGGTTTAAAGTTGAGAAATTTACCACTAAAAGAGGACAATCAGTGACTGATTGACCATTAAGCTATCCGATTTCATTGCTCTCAGTAAATGCATGTAGAGTGATACATGTAATAGTGTGAACGATTTGACCCCTCTTTACTCTAGCCTTGCCTAACCTACCTAAGTATGGATACAATTACAGTTCATCGCCTTAGTCGATTGTGCATGGCACAAACACAGATTGGATATTAACGACGGTCATTACATTACTAAAGGATCAATATTATGATTCTAGTTGGGTTACCTAACCACTTTCTTTTCTTTACAAATCAATTTTCAATCATACTGCAAATAGCATATTGCATTACACGATGTCAATTTACCATCGTCGACCTAAATACCCTATATCTTAAATTAATTTTGGTGGACAAACACCATCTTGATATTTTTTGCAGTGGTGTAAAATATTTTAATATAGTTATTTTATACAATGTTGACCAATTGAGAATTGACATGATTCATTATTACGTACATTCATTCGACAATCCCTTGTCATGAGTTAATTTAATAGAGTTTATGCATATAATGTTGACCAATTAAGAATCGACGCAATTCATTATTACGTGCATTCATTCGACGATCCCTTGTCACGAGTTAATTTACTAAAGTTATTTCATATAATGTTGACCAATTAAGAATTGACAGAATTCATTATTACGTACATTCATTCGACGATCCCTTATCACGAGTTAATTTAATGAAGTTTATGCATATAATATTGACAAATTGAGAATCGACGCGGTTCATTATTACGTACATTCATTCCACGATGCCTTGTCACAAGTTAATTTAATATAGTTATTTCATATAAAGTTGACCAATTGAGAATCAACGTGATTCATTATTACGTGCATTCATTCCACGATCCCTTGTCACGAGCTAATTTAATATAGTTATTTCATATAATGTTGACCAATTAAGAATCGACCCAATTCATTATTACGTGCACTCATTCGACGATCCCTTGTCACGAGTTAATTTACTAAAGTTATTTCATATAATGTTGACCAATTGAGAATCAACGGAATTCATTATTACATACATTCATTCGACGATCCCTTATCACGAGTTAATATAATAAAGTTTATGCATATAATGTTGACAAATTGAGAATCGACGCGATTCATTATTACGTACATTCATTCCACGATCCCTTGGCACGAGTTAATTTAATATAGCTATTTCATATAATGTTGACCAATTGAGAATCAACGCGATTCATTATTATGTGCATTCATTCGACGATCCCTTGTCACGAATTAATTTAATGAAGTTTATGCATATAATGTTGACCAATTGAGAATCGACAGAATTCATTGTTACGTACATTCATTCGACGATCCCTTGTCACGAGTTAATTTAATGAAGTTTATGCATATAATGTTGAGCAATTGAGAATCGACGAAATTCATTATTACATAAATTCATTCGACGATCCCTTGTCACGAGTTAATTTAATACAGTTATTTCATTTAATGTTGACCAATTAAGAATCAACGCAATTCATTATTACGTGCATTCATTCGACGCTCCCTTGTTGCGAGTTAATTTAATAAAGTTTATGCATATAATGTTGAGCAATTGAGAATCGACGAAATTCATTATTGCGTAAATTTATTCGACGATCCCTTGTCATGAGTTAATTTAATAAAGTTTATGCATATAATGTTGAGCAATTGATAATCGATATAATTCATTATTACGTACATTCATTCGATGATACCTTGTCATGAGTTAATTTAATGAAGTTTATGCATATAATGTTGACAAATTGATAATCGACGCGATTCATTATTACATAAATGTATTCAACGATCCCTTATCACGAGTTAATTTAATGAAGTTTATGCATATAATGTTGAGCAATTGAGAATCGACAAAATTTATTATTATGTACATTCATTCCGCGATCCCTTGTCACGAGTTAATTTAATAAAGTCTATACATATAATGTTGACAAATTGATAATCGACGCGATTCATTATTACGTAAATTCATTCGACGATCCCTAGTCATGAGTTAATTTAATGACGTTTATGCATACAATGTTGAGCAATTGAAAATTGATGGAATTCATTATTACGTAAATTCTTTCGACGATCCCTTGTCACGAGTTAATTTAATATAGTTATTTCATATAATGTTGACCAATTAAGAATCGACGCAATTCATTATTATGTGTATTCATTCGATGATCCCTTGTCACAAGTTAATTTACTAAAGTTATTTCATATAATGTTGACCAATTGAGAATCGACGAAATTCATTATTACGCACATTCATTCGACGATCCCTTATCATGAGTTAATTTAATATAGTTATTTCATATAATGTTGACCAATTAAGAATTGGCGCAATTTATTATTACGTGCATTCATTCCACGATCCCTTATCACGAGTTAATTTACTAAAGTTATTTCATATAATGTTGACCTATTGAGAATCGACGGTATTCATTATTACGTACATTCATTCAATGATCCCTTATCAAGAGTTAATTTAATGAAGTTTATGCATACAATGTTGACAAATTGATAATCGATGCGATTCATTATTATGTAAATTCATTCGACGATCCCTTTTCACGAGTTAATTTATCAGTAGTAGCCTAAAATTTAACAATTGTGAATCAACAAATTCCATAACGTACATTCATTCTAAAATTTTATGTCACGTAATTGATCAAAGGACTAGCTCCGTGACTGTTAAAATATTATGCCGCATGCAATGTATTGAAAGGTCTGGTAGCAAATACGGTCCAAGGGCTTGTGCATACTCCTTGGGTCGCGTGTTCGATACTCCACGGCATATGTTGTTTTGATATATTTTTTTGGAATGAGCAACAATGCCTACCCTAGGTCGCGTGTTCGATACTCCCCGACGCATGCTATTTTGGAGTGAGCACTAATTCCTACCCTTTCAAATATAATTTCATAGGTCACCTCTAAGAATACAATGCCTACTTTTTCAAATACAATTTCCTGGGTCACCTCTAAGAATTCAAACCGTCAGAGTGACAACCATTCTCTTTCCCTTGCCTTTATTAATCAATAATCTCCTACAATACACAACACTCAACCAAAATCTTATTCTTCTCCCCCGACCCCCCAAACAAAATGACAATATTCATTCAAGTACGCGGCTACCCTAATGATTACAGGCCTGAATTTAGTATTACATTGACCAGATCATACATGAATATTCACGGAGTGGTAATTTTTTATTTTTTCTTCAATGGGGATTCTACGTCTCTTTGTCAGTTTATTTTAATTTTTATTTATTTTATTTTAATTAGTCCATCTTTTACCCCCCCCCCTCCCCGTTTTTAGTGGATACCATAAGAGGTTAGTCAGTACTTCTCCAGCAACCCGACGCCGTTAACCATTCTGTATTGTGATACTAAAAGGGCGTATAAGGCTAAAGTCACCTGCTGCGGGTGTCAGAACAGGAGGAGAATATATGACGGGTGGAGATATTTTATTCGTGATGCGGGTTTTCAGATAGGAGACGTTTTGGACTTCAGGATCTTCTACAGTGTTCCCAAAGACGTCTTCGTAACTGTTCATCACATAATCAATGTGTGAAGTAGTTTTCAAGGTGTACAACTTTCAAATATGTGAAGAAATCTGTAGTTTTATTGCTTCTATTATGCATTGGTTTTGAAAGTCTTTTTTTATTGAATTCATATATATACTCTTAAGTTTATTTTTAAATAATTTAATTTGACTGCTAAACCAAGTGAAGAAGATAATTAAAATAAAATGAAATGAAACAAAATAAATTTCTCAATACATTCCTACCATTTATTTTATACTCCTATCAAGAAAATTGATCAATAACTAATTAAATCAAAAATCAAATCGCAACGAAGAAAAAATAATAACCAATATAACTAAGATTCATTTTTTATTCATGTTAGTTAGTTATCCATTTCTTAACGATTTAAACCAAAATCAAATCATTAGGTACTAATAGCCGATAACCAATATAACTATAATAATTAGAAGTTATCATCATCTTATAGAGAAGACAACAACAACCAAGCAATATTAGATGTATAACTACGTACAAATATTATGTTTTAATCTGCAAAGACATATAACTATATCCGTCAACATACACCATCTTAATTTAGTAATTACGTTTGATATAAGTATGACAAATTGAGAATCGTCGTACTTCATGAAGTACATTCATGAGACAATCGCGTGTTACGAGTGAATTCGACAACGCTTGATATAACGTGGATAAATTGATAGTCAATGCAACTCATCACGTACATTCATTCAACAATCACATATCGTGGGAGAATATAGTAAATTTTCATATAATGTCGATAAATTGAGAGTCGACGCAATTCACGACGTCCATTCATTCAACAATCACATATCGCAAGATAATTTAGTAATTGCATTTGATATAATGTTGATCCATGGTCAAACGTACAAGTTCTTTGATGGATTGATTATTATGCCACATGCTTTGTGCTGAAAGTTTTTGTAGCATATAAGGTCAATCATCCTGGTAATACTCCTTACGTCGCATGTTCGATTCTCCTTGATCCATTTTTTTAGATTATTTTTTGTAAGAGCAATAAGTGTTGTGAACCCTAAATGCTGACCAACTAACCAACTACCAAGGTCACCTCTTCCAAAAT
This sequence comes from Capsicum pubescens, assembly GCA_030864215.1. Taxonomy (NCBI): domain Eukaryota; kingdom Viridiplantae; phylum Streptophyta; class Magnoliopsida; order Solanales; family Solanaceae; genus Capsicum; species Capsicum pubescens. The sequence goes on along the minus strand of CM061542.1, from coordinate 228,464,134 downwards.
AAACTCTCCCCATTCCTCTCCTCTTTAAAAGACACCACATGCATGCCTCATCTGTACTACTACAACTCTCAAAAAAATATCGCCCTTCATCCCCATTCACACGCAGACAGGCCCCCATCATCTATTTCGAGTTAATCTGCTCCGCTCCTACGCTGAGAAGGACGCTCTGGTAGATTTATTTGTTTTTTTAAAATCTATTCTTTCTATGTGTCTTCGTTTAATGCATTCATCACTTTTTTTTGGATTATAGTGGCTGCCATTATACGTCAATGATTACTTTCCCCTAAACACGACGCCGGTTACAATCTTTCATCGTGAAACAGAGGTGTATATAGCTGAGGTTGCTGCTACCGGCATCAACAACTATCGTAAGTTCAGCAAGGGATGGAGACAATATTTTAGGGCTACGAATTTTACGGAAGGAGATATTTTACATATGTTGCTATTACGTAGTTCTGAAAACTCTGTTAAAATTGTTGTTCTTAATGAGGACCTGAACCTACGATTTCTCATTGCACTCAAAGAACCTTTTCCGTTATTGATCAGGCATTAGTAATACCTTGTTGTTTTGATTTGTTATTATAAATATATGCAGTACTTCATGTTCATCAAGTTTATTCATCTTTATTTATCCTGATGCTTCAATTTTCTGTAAGTTTTATTTCTAAATTCCGAACAATTAATGCAAAACAAATGAAATAAAATCGTGTTTCGTAAAATAAATTGTGGCAAATGCATTGGTTAGGAAAAAAAAGTAGTAACTCCTGAACCATTAATTAGTGATTGGGTACACTTTAAATAAATAAATAAAAATTATTACACGCAAAAAGCATCTAAAAATAAGTAGCAATACAACTCAGAAAAATTAGAATAGTTTTAATTTGCAATACAACAGTTAAATTAATAGGCCATAGTATTTTGGTTCGGAAATTGCGTTTCAATTTTGGCTTATATTATGACGCATTATATTTAAAATTCCAACTTTTCATAAATCAACGAAATACATTAAAATCACAATTTGCAATATTAAGTAACAACAGTTCGCAATTCATGACGTACATTCATTACACAATCCCTCGCCAAGAGTTAATTTAATGATAGCATTTGATATACGTACGACAAATTGAGAATTGTCGTACTTCATGACGTGCATTCATTCGACAATCGCGTGTCTCAAGTGAATTCGATAACACTTGATATAACATTGATAAATGGATAGTCAACGAAACTCATCACGTACATTAATTCAACAATCACGTGTCGCGACAGAATTTATTAAATTTTCATATAATGTTGCCAAATTGATAGTTGAAGCAGTTCATGACGTACATTCATTCCACAATTCCTCGTTAAGAGTTAATTTAATGATAGCATTTGATATAAGTACGACAAATTGAGAATGGTCGTGCTTCATGACGTACTTTTTTTCAACAATAACCTGTCGTGAGTGAATTCAACAATGGTTGATATAATGTTGACAATTTTAAAGTATTCCCAATTAATGACGTACATTGATCCAAAAATCATGTGTCACGGGCGATTTTAATAAATTTTCATATAAAGTTGACAAATTGAGAGCCTAGAGTCGCCCCAATTGATTATAACGTGCATACATTCAGCAATTCATTGGTGCGAGTTAATTTAATAATAGTATTTGATAGAATGTTGATACCTTGTCAAACGTATGCGTTGTGTTGAAAGTTTTAGTAGAAAATATGGTTAATCATCCTGTTAATACTCCTTAACTCGCGAGTTCGACTCTCCCTGACCCTATCTTTTTAAATTATTTTTTGTATGAGCAATAAGTGTTGCGGACTATAAATGTTGACCCGATCCTTTTAGATTATTTTCCGTATGAGCAATAAGTGTTGAGCACCATAAATGCTGACCTACTACACAGACCACAAACCCTTCTCATTCCTCTCCTCTTTAAAAGACAACACAGTGCACGCTTCATCCACAACCAACTACTGTATTCCTTCGTAACTCTCTAAAAATAAAAGAAAAATAAGTCGTCGTTCATCCCAATTCAAGCTCGAACAGGCCCCGTTCATCAGTTCTAAGTTAATCTTCGTCGCTTCTACTTTGAGCAAGACTTTCTAGTATATTTATTTATTTATTATTTATTTAAAAAATTTCCTCCTATGTGTCTTCGTTTAATTCATCAGTTTTTTTTTTTGGATTTAGTGGCTACCACTAAGCGTCAACGACTACTTTCCAAAAAATCCGATGTCGATTATGATCTTTCATTATCAAAGTGAGGTGTATCGGACTCAGGTTGGTGCTTCCGGCATCAACAACTATCGTAGGATCAGCAACGGATGGAGATAATTTATCAGGGCTACAAATTTTAGGGAAGGAGATGTGTTACATATGTTGCTCATACGCAGTTGTGAAAATTGTGTTAAAATTATTGTTCTTAATCAGGATCCAAACCTACAGTTTCTCATTACACTCACAGAACCTTTCCCATATTTGATAAGGCATTAGTAATACCTTGTTGTATTGGATTGTTCTTACAAAAATATTCAGTAGTTTATCTTAAACGAATTTGTTCATCTTTAGTTATCTTCCTGCTTCGACAATATTATCTTGAAAAATTCTAAGAGTAACCGACATCATCATTAATCAATTTTCTCTAAGTTCTATTTTCGAAAGATAACCAATGAATGCAAAACAGAAGAAACAAAATCGGCATTGGTGAAGTAAATAGTTGCAAATGCATTGGTTAGGAAAAAAAATTGTAATTAAGTGAACCATTAATTAGTGGTTGAAAAGGCTCTAAATAAAAAAAAAATTAGAGGCAAAATGCATATAAAATATAAGTTGCAATACTTTGATGCTTAATGGCCATAAAAGTTTGGCCATAATAACAAAAAGAATATAATAGCCTTTTCTTCCAAATAAAATTTTGTATTTTTTTTTAACTAAAGAAAATTATTGCAATTCAATTGCAACGCAAATTGTTAGGCAAGCATATCAATAGTCTTATACTATTAAAATACGTATATTTTCGATTGAAAAAACACACATTTTTTGTTCAAAAAAATATATATATTAAAAATAATTATATATTTAAATAATTTATAAATATAATTATTGAAATATTTCAATAACGACAATTCATCACAATTTAGAACTAGCAAATATATCGACACATTATAAAAATCAGTCATATAGTACTCATATGTGTCGAACCAAAGAGAGTGAAGCATAAGTATTGATTGTACAAGTCTTTCACCCCTATGTTACGCCGGTTTGATAAATTGTGAATCATTACTTATATTTGTTACTAAAATGACCTCTAATTCTGTATTTTTAAAGTATATGGTTCAATAAAATTAAAATATATAGTTAAATAATTCTCAGGCATAATTTGTAAGATATCGCAATAATGACAACTAAACATACCTTAAACCTGATAAACGTTGAAACTTATAGAAATTATGCATATAGTTCACATCAGTCGAACAAAATAGAATGAGATATAAGTGTTAAACATATAAGTCTTTCACTCCTATATTACGGTGATCTGATAATATATGAATTGTTACTTATATTTGTTACTAAAATGATCTCTAATGTAAAATATTGCTATAACAACAAATCAACAGACTTTACAATTGTTAATCCGATAAGTTGAACCACTCATTCAATAACCAAAATGTCATTACACATTATTGATTTCGATTCGATTTTACACAATCGTAGATAGAGTCAAGTACTAATGTTCAAACTTAGAAAATATCAATTAAAGTACTGATTGTTTTTAAGTCCCACAAATAAAATTCGTTCTATGAAAAAGTAACATTGACTGAGATCACAATGAACTATTAAGATCTCTACCTAATTATTTTTTCTTAACAAAAACGTATAAAATTATACTAACTTAAATTAAGAATGTCTGACTAAGTAAATCTATTTGAAAACGTATTTACATATATTTAAACTAAAATTAACAAATAATGATTATGTTTTCAAATTATGAGATTATACTGAAATTATCAAATAATGAGTATGTATGGAAATTGGCAAACTATAAATGTATTTATCATCTTATGTTTTCAAATACTGAAAATATGCTTCGCTGGAGAAATATTTAAGTGTGGAGGGAAAATAATTAGTATAGAATTAGATTTAGAGGAAATTTTTACACGAGAATTAGAATAAGCAAAAAATTAAGTTTAAATCTTTTAAAAAATACGTTTCAATTTACATCCTGTGTTTTCAAATACATTTGATTGAAAATTATAAATGTTTATACCTATGAATATGGGAATAGGTTTCAATTGTCTAAGGAAAATTGAAATAAAAATACGTATTTTAAAATGGCTAAGGGAAATTGGCAAACACGTTTCAATGAATATGAAAATTAGTTGTAATTAAGCTCCTTCCCAATAATCAATGTATTCAAAATGTGATAAAAGAATATATTTAATCTTTTACATAAACGGGTCGAAATGTCAAAGAAATAACTGATTTATAGTGTGAATAAAACTTTTTATTATTACGGCCACATTATGGTCAAAAGAATTTTTCCATGATAAAAATCTAAATATTTTAGGTTGTAATTAAAAAACAGTCAAATTAATAGGCCATCGTATTTTGGATCGGATATTACGTTTGAATTTTGGGTTATATTATGAAGGATTATTTAAGATTGCAAGTATTCATAAATAAATGAGATATTTACGGCAACACAAGTTCTACATAATACATACATTAAAATCACATTGAGCAATATTTAGATACAACAGTTCGCAATATGGTGGATAATATTCGCGGTCTAAGCCTACTTGGGATTGAAATAAATTTTATAATTGTGACAATAATAAATTGTATCTACCTAAAATAATCTTCGCATTTTCTATGTCCGTGAATAAATCAAAATGATTTCAATTACAAAGAAAAGTTGAATCAACAATTATGGACACAAACCATACATTGAGTTAATATTATGACTATAAATCAATCAAACTATCTCACTATTGTAGATTCAATTAAAATTGATTTGATGAACATGGTCATTCTCTTTGCATGAACGAAGTATGTTCACTGTTGTCGTGTCATGTTCATACTCAAAGTATGAACAAATTACATTACATCTACAGCTATCGATTATAAGTCATTCAGTTGAATTCAGTATTCTCGGCACAATTTAGATAATCAATTGAATATTCCATCATGCCATTTTTTGTTACAGACATGGAATCCACTTGTAAAATATTTAAATTATTAAAACGAGCCTCAATAAATTGGGTTCCTTAATGATACCTAAATAGAGCATCACATCAATAAAAAAATAATGCATGTCAACTAGTACTGAATGCTATTGCAGTGACTTGGTTAAACATCAACTTTAGATTTCATAGGTCCCGAGTTCGAAATCGTAGCTCTCCCACTATTTTTTTTTAACTAATTGTTTTGATGGCGGTTCCCCAAATGTATTTTCGGGAATTCAAAAATCGTTTCAAAAAGATAAAAAAATTCCTTTGCTTATTTATTTGGAGGGAAGATGAAAATATCTCACCACTCATCTCCACAAAATACCACAGAATCTCAACCAAAACTCTATTCACCTCCCCCCACCGGCAAACAAAATGGCAAAGTTCAGACCACTACGTCTCAACCCTAATCAATGCGGGCCAGAATTCATTATTAGGTTGAACGTAAATGACATGGCATATAACGAAATGGTAATTTCTAAATTTTTTTACTCATTAAGGATTCTATGTTTCTTTATTTGTTTCGTTTAACTTTTGTTCTCTTTCAAATTTGAGTAAGTCTTCCGTCTTTTTCTCCCTTTTTAGTCGATACCAGAAAATGTATGTATACACTTTCTCGTCGGTCCAGCGCGGGTAACCATTCGTCATTGTGGTAATAGAAAGACGTATACGGCTAAAGTGTTCCGCAACCGTCTGAATGACCCGAGGATATATGACGACTGAAACTTTTTCATCCGTGTTGCGGTTATCGAAGTAGACGACATTTTGGTCATAGAGATCGCCAACATACCGACCAATCTATCTTATTAAATGTTAAACATGTAATCCCTGCGTGAAGAAGTTTTCAGGTTATGGATTGGTTTGAATGTCTTTTATTATTATTATACCATTACTTCTGGAGGTTGGGAATCTGTAATATCTTCAGAGTTGACCTCGTCACTTTTCATGTATAGATCTGAATTTTGTTGAACTGTTTGTAATAATTTATTTCGCACATCTGCTAAGTATTGTTCGATCATTTCTATTTTACCTCCATCATGGGATGATATTCTTCTGGAAACATAACTGAGACTTTTATCTTCAACTATAATTGATTTTTGAGGTGTTCGTTCATATTCGGCAATCTTTTGGATGATATTTTCTCATTGATCATGTCCAAATGTGAGTTTTGTATTTGGATCCTCACGAGTGAGTTTGTCCTAAAAATTACAATAAAATACTCTATATAGGGCAGGAATTTGGTGGCTAGTATAACCTATTTCAACTGACCATCTATGAATCCAAGGAATAGCAAATTCTATATAGAAATACATTTGGTCAATCGTGTCTAATTTACAAATATGTTCTGAGAGGTATAATTCAGTCAAGAAAGGTGAGGATTTTTTCCATAAATGATAAAGAAAAGAATTTTCTGGAGGTAATATTTTGACAGAAGGCCCGTGGTAGGTCCACCACTTCACAAACCAATTTAGGATGGGTTTGTCAAAAACCTTGGCACAAATTTTTATGAACCAAGTATACTTGTGTTTAATGTTATTATAATATAAAACTTGGGTAAATGCATTAATATAATCCCAATAAGTAAAATTTATCTGACTTTGTCCCATTGGTTCCATTGGCATTGAATTTTGAGTCATAGATGAAATACCCCATTCTTCAATAGAAATAAGTCTTTTGATAATCATTTTGGAATATCCATGTACATCTGGGGTAGAGTCGCCCATAGGACTATGTTCAAAATTTGCGCTGAAAGTCTGAACCAGAATATTTTCATAAAAAGTTCGTGTTTTATATGACTCGCCTGTGAAATAAACATTAGTAGTTAAGTAGTTTTGGCGTAATCTCCAAGCCTCTTCAGAATTTTCCTGTCTGGGAATATGCGAATTTTCGATAAAAAGTATAAGCTCTCCAGCATTCAATTTCTCATATGTGGGTTTAGTTTCTGAACTTTCTTGGATTATAGAAGCAAAAGAATCTGCAGTCCTTTTCTGTTCGGATATATAAGATTGAAGCTGTTTATACAAAGGATGATCTTCTGGAATATCTTCCAGATGGATCGAGGAACCAATATTCGGAGTTTTTGATGAGGTTGATCCTTCTCGGAGAATTTTTGAATTAACCAGAGTACTATTTCCTTGTTGTAATACTGGAAAATTAGAACTTGCAGAGCTATATGCAGAATTATTTCTATTACCAAGATATGCAGGGTTTGTTCGTCCTCCGTAATATGAAGAGTTTTGATCTCCGTAATAGGAAGAGTTCCGTCCACCTCTTCCCTGACCTCTGGATATCTGTCAGGGAGGATCCATACTGCAAATAAAATTATACTGTCAAAAGTCTATTCAATTTGTCAAAGTCTTCCCACTCATCAACATACCAGGCCAAATATTCAGATATGTATTCATATAATGTATCCTTTGTAATAAGACTAGCAATGACTTTTCTTAGAATAAGCATTTGCATGTCAGCATTCAGAGGAGTTGCCTTTATGAAAGTGATTAAGAATTTTTTAGAGAAGAAGTGCAGAAAAAGCTTCATTATCCTGTAAAGTAAATATTAGTCACTTAAGTCAATATCAAACCAATAAATATTGTTATCAAGAAATTCATTGTGATTAAATAATAATTTTTCTTCTTCTATGATACCACGAACTAGTTTTTCTAAGATTAGAAAATGGATATCTTCGTTTAAAGGAATACATTTGATGATAGTAATTATAGTTTTTTTAGAAAGATAGTAAGTATAAAAATTCATGGGTCCTTTAAATATTCTCTAGAAAGAAAATCAGGCAAAGAATTTTCACTTCTTTTTTTATACTGAATTTTAAAATCAAAAGGGGCTAACTGAGCCTGCCACCTGGCAAAGATTAGTTTAGAAGCATCATGTTTGAAGTCTTTGTCAAACATATATTGAACGGATTGAGCATCAGTCCTGACTATGAATTTTTGGTCATACAAATCATCTTGAAATTTTAAAACACATTTTACAATAGTTAACATTTCATGAGCTATTGTGGCGTATTTTTTCTGTCTTTCAGTCCATTTACCAGAATAACATCTAATCAAACATTCTGTTTTTGTATGGGGATTAACTTGTTTAAGTATTCCGCCATACCCAATATTCGAAGCATCGATTTTAATAATTTTAAACCAGTTAGGGTTCGCAAGAGATGTACAAGGAAGAGTTTGAACTCGTTTTTTAATCAATTTTACTAAATTAGTGTGGAATTGAGTCCAAGACATTTTATAGTCCTTTTTCAGTCTATCATACAAAGAGGCTAAATCTCTAGACAGATTTTTATAAAAAAGAGAATTATAATTAAGACTACCAAGGAACCTTTGCAGCTGTTTTTTGTCAGTAATAATATCGAAGAATTTTTTAGCGAATTCTAGAGCTCTTTGTATAGGTTCAACAGTACCTTGACAAATGTTATGTCCTAAAAATCTAATATTTGTCTGGAATAAACTTATTTTTGGTTTAAAGATGAACAAACCATTTTGTAAAATAATTTGTTTAAACATATTCAGGTGTTTAAAATGTAATTCAAGGGTTTTAGAAAATACTAAAATATCATCAATATAGACAATGATAAAATCCATATAAGGGTTGAAAATGTCATTCATAATTTTTTGAAATTCAGAAGGAGTATTTTTTAAACCGAATGGCATAACATTCCATTCATACTGTCCAAAGGGGATATTAAAAGCAATTCTATAAGTATGTTCTTTATCAATTTGAATTTACCAATAACCAGATTTTAAATCAAATTTAGAAAATATGTTAGCATCATATAATCTAGAAAGTTAGTCTTTTTTATTCGGTATAGGATACCTAATCCATTTTAAAACTTTATTCAGGGGTTTATAATTGATGACTAATCTAGGCATACCCCGCTCTTTTTCAGCAGCATTATTAACATAAAAAGCAGTACAAGACCAAAGGGATTTTGAAGGTTTTATAAGACTTTTGCAGAAAACTATCAATCTCCTTTTTACAAAATTCTACTAACTCTGTATTCATTTGACAAGGTCGAGATTTTGTGGGAATTTTTTCTTCACGAAAACCATCTTCATAGGGAAGAGAAACAATATGCTTCTTTCGATCCCAGAAGTCATTTGGGTGATCAGCATAAATATCAAGAATCAATTGATCAGAAATTATTTTTATTTTTTCTTGGATCTTTACAGACTTCATTGTATCTAGAATATTTATACTCATTAATTCTAATTGTAAGAAATTTATCTGTCGTTGTTTCATACTAATTAAAGTATTTATATCTCTTGTTACAGGATCAGTAATAAAAGGATAAGAAATTTTGTATTTTTATAAGTAGCCTTAAAATCATTTGCATCAATATGCGTATAAGGATAAATAGCATTTATAAAAGGTGTTCCCAGAATGATAGGAGGATGTAATTGGTTTTTTACTAGAAAAAAAAATATGGAATGCAAACTTTATTTCGACAAATATGAGTATTAGGCAATTTATAGTTAATATCAAGTTTATGACCGGATGCAGACTTGATTATATGGGTAGTTTTTTCAAAATATCCAGTCGGGATTAAACCTTTTTTAATACAGCTAACATCAGCACCACTATCAATCATAGCTATATTAGTGATGGAAAATTCTTTATTAATTAGAATAGTGCATTGTATATACCATTTATGAGCAGTGACTAATTTCATCATTCCCAAGAAATAATTATTTTTTAAATTAATTTTTTGAATAATTTTATTTATGTCAGAATCGTCCGAATTTTCAACTTCCTTTTCTTTTCCTTTAGAGGAAATAGTTTTTTGGGAAAATTCAGAAATATCTTCTTCGATTTTCAAAATCCTATGATCAAAGATCATTTGATTTTGTTTTAGAGAGATAATTTCTTTTTTTTTTTAATTTTTGACTTCGGTTTTTAAATCATCAAAAGTGGTATTTCTTCCTGGCATTTGACTAATAGCAAGTCTTCTATTGACTTCAGAAATAGAGTAAGGCATGATATCAATATTAGAATCAGTGTATTTTTTGACATAATTACTTGACTTAGGATTACTAGAAGTATTGGTTGATGTAGATGTATGGTCAATAATTTTTTGACGAAGCTTCTCATCAGTCACTTCTTTCAGTAATTCTAAGGCGCTATCAGTAGTAATTGTGGAAACATTTAATTCTAAATCTTCAAATTGAGATTGAAGTTTATAAAACACATCATCACAGTCACAATTATCTTTAATACAATCAGTGCAGGCATTAGTCGTAGGTTTTTCATAATTTTCAATATCAGAAGAATTGGGTAATTCAATGTCATTCTCGAATTCAGTTTCATAATCAGAATCAGAATCAGAAGTATATAAAAGACCATAGACTTGATCATGCACCTCATCAGAGAGTCCTAAGGACTTGAGTTTTTGAAATAAGTTATCTACCCCAGGTAAGACCGAAATAAGATCTATGAAGCCAGAAATCTCTTACCTGGGGTAGATAACCTAGGACGAGATCTTCCTGCAAATAGAGAAGATGTTGTTTATACCCTTATGCTTACTATTATTCAACACTTTGGAGGTATATTTACTAACCAACATGAAAACACTCGCACCCTCTTAAATGGTTTGAGGTGTAGATATTTAGGCAAATTTTGGTGGTATAAAGATACTTTCTTTTCTAGGGTTATGGATTTGCTCGAATCTAGATTGGAACATTGGAAATCAAGATTTGTAGATGGTATTCCACCACTTTTTGCTGAAAGAGTTAGAAAAACCATCAAGGGTCAATACGGTGCAATCCCTTGGACATATTTTACATATGGTCAACTTCTAGCAGCTTGTACTGAAGAAGGTTTAAAATTCTGCAATGAATTAAAACTATCTAGACAAATTAAGTTAGATAGAATGAGAGAAAAAAATCCAATTAGGTGATTTTTGTGGACAATTTGGTATGGAAAATCCTCCTTCTACTAGAAAAAAGAGTTGTGGATACACTAATTCTGACAAAGACAAACCCTATCGACGAAAAAGATATAGACGTAGATCTATAGAAGAGCGTCAAGCTAAAAAGTCCAATCGCAAATCCTCTAGATTTACGAAAAATAGGTCTAAAAAAGACATAGCAAAAATCAAGTGCTATAGATGTAACCAATATGGTCATATAGCTCCTAATTGTAAACTTCAAAAACTCAAGTCCTTAGGACTCTCTGATGAGGTGCATGATTAAGTCTATGGTCTTTTATATACTTCTGATTATGAAACTGAATCCGAGAATGATATTGAATTACCCAATTCTTCTGATATAGAAAATTATGAAAAACCTACGACTAATGCCTGCACTGATTGTATTAAAGATAATTGTGACTGTGATGATGTGTTTTATAAACTTCAATCTCAATTTGAAGATTTAGAATTAAATGTTTCCACAATTACTGTTGATAGCGCCCTAGAATTACTGAAAAAAGTGACTGATGAGAAGCTTCGTCAAAAAATTATTGACCTTACTTCTACATCAACCAATACTTCTAGTAATCCTAAGTCATGTAATTATGTCAAAAAATACACTGATTCTAATATTGATATCATGTCTTACTCTATTTCTAAAGTCAATAGAAGACTTGCTATTAGTCAAATGCCAGGAAGAAATACCACTTTTGATGATTTAAAAATCGAAGTCAAAAATTTAAAAAAAGAAATTATCTCTCTAAAACAAAATCAAATGATCTTTGATCATAGGGTTTTGAAAATCGAAGAAGATATTTCTGAATTTTCCCAAAAAACTATTTCCTCTAAAGGAAAAGAAAAGGAAGTTGAAAATTCGGACGATTCTGACATAAATAAAATTATTCAAAAAATTAATTTAAAAAATAATTATTTCTTGGGAATGACGCAATTAGTCACTGCTCATAAATGGTATATACAATGCACTATTCTAATTAATAAAGAATTTTCCATCACTAATATAGCTATGATTGATAGTGGTGCTGATGTTAGCTGTATTCAAAAAGGTTTAATCCCGACTACATATTTTGAAAAAACTACCCATATAATCAAGTCTGCATCCGGTCATAAACTTGATATTAACTATAAATTGCCTAATACTCATATTTGTCGAAATAAAATTTGCATTCCGCATTTCTTTTTTCTAGTAAAAAAATAATTACATCCTCCTATCATTCTGGAAACACCTTTTATAAATGTTATTTATCCTTATACGCATATTGATGCAAATGATTTTAAGGCTACTTATAAAAATACAGAAATTTCTTACCCTTTTATTACTGATCCTGTAACAAGAGATATAAATACCTTAATTAGTATGAAACAACGACAGATAAATTTCATACAATTAGAATTAATGAGTATAAATATTCTAGATACAATGAAGTCTGTAAAGATCCAAGAAAAAATAAAAATTATTTCTGATCAATTGATTCTTGATATTTGTGTTGATCACCCAAATGCCTTCTGGGATCGAAAGAAGCATATTGTTTCTCTTCCCTATGAAGATGGTTTTCGTGAAGAAAAAATTCCCACAAAATCTCGACCCTGTCAAATGAATACAGAGTTAGTAGAATTTTGTAAAAATGAGATTGATAGTCTTCTGCAAAAGGGTCTTATAAAACCTTCAAAATCTCCTTGGTCTTGTACTGCTTTTTATGTTAATAATGTTGCTGAAAAAAGCAGGGTATGCCTAGATTAGTCATCAATTATAAACCCCTGAATAAAATTTTGAAATGGATTAGGTATCCTATACCGAATAAAAAAGACTTACTTTCTAGATTATATGATGCTAACATATTTTCTAGATTTGATTTAAAATCTGGTTATTGAAAAATTCAAATTGATAAAGAACATACTTATAGAACTGCTTTTAATGTCCCCTTTGGACAGTATGAATGGAATGTTATGCCATTCGGTTTTAAAAATGCTCCTTCTGAATTTCAAAAAATTTTGAACGACATTTTCAACTCTTATATGAATTTTATCATTGTCTATATTAATGATATTTTAGTATTTTCTAAAACCCTTGAATTACATTTTAAACACCTGAATATGTTTAAACAAATTATTTTACAAAATGGTTTGTTCATCTTTAAACCAAAAATAAGTTTATTCCAGACAAATATTAGATTTTTAGGACATAACATTTGTCAAGGTACTGTTGAACCTATACAAAGAGCTCTAGAATTCGCTAAAAAATTCTTCGATATTATTACTGACAAAAAACAGCTGCAAAGGTTCCTTGGTAGTCTTAATTATAATTCTCTTTTTTATAAAAATCTGTCTAGAGATTTAGCCTCTTTGTATGATAGACTGAAAAAGGACTATAAAATGTCTTGGACTCAATTCCACACTAATTTAGTAAAATTGATTAAAAAACGAGTTCAAACTCTTCCTTGTACATCTCTTGTGAACCCTAACTGGTTTAAAATTATTAAAATCGATGCTTCGAATATTGGGTATGGCGGAATACTTAAACAAGTTAATCCCCATACAAAAACAGAATGTTTGATTAGATGTTATTCTGGTAAATGGACTGAAAGACAGAAAAAATACGCCACAATAGCTCATGAAATGTTAACTATTGTAAAATGTGTTTTAAAATTTCAAGATGATTTGTATGACCAAAAATTCATAGTCAGGACTGATGCTCAATCCGTTCAATATATGTTTGACAAAGACTTCAAACATGATGCTTCTAAACTAATCTTTGCCAGGTGGCAGGCTCAGTTAGCCCCTTTTGATTTTAAAATTCAGTATAAAAAAGAAGTGAAAATTCTTTGCCTGATTTTCTTTCTAGAGAATATTTAAAGGACCCATGAATTTTTATACTTACTATCTTTCTAAAAAAACTATAATTACTATCATCAAATGCATTCCTTTAAACGAAGATATCCATTTTCTAATCTTAGAAAAACTAGTTCGTGGTATCATAGAAGAAGAAAAATTATTATTTAATCACAATGAATTTCTTGATAACAATATTTATTGGTTTGATATTGACTTAAGTGACTAATATTTACTTTACAGGATAATGAAGCTTTTTCTGCACTTCTTCTCTAAAAAATTCTTAATCACTTTCATAAAGGCAACTCTTCTGAATGCTGACATGCAGATGCTTATTCTAAGAAAAGTCATTGCTAGTCTTATTACAAAGGATACATTATATGAAGACATATCTGAATATTTGGCCTGATATGTTGATGAGTGGGAAGACTTTGACAAATTGAATAAACTTTTGACAGTATAATTTTATTTCGAGTATGGATCCTCCCTGGCAGATAGCCAGAGGTCGGGGAAAGGGTGGACGAAACTCTTCCTATTACGGAGATCAAAACTCTTCATATTATGGAGAATGAACAAACCCTGCATATCTTGGTAATAGAAATAATTCTGCATATAGCTCTGCAAGTTCTAATTTTCCAGTATTACAACAAAGAAATAGAACTTTGGTCAATTCAAAAATTCTCCGAGAAGGATCAACTTCATCAAAAACTTCGAATATTGGTTCCTCGATCCATCTGGAAGATATTCCAGAAGATCATCCTTTGTATAAACAGCTTCAATCTTATATATCCGAACAGAAAAGGCCTGCAGATTCTTTTGCTTCTGTAATTCAAGAAAGTTCAGAAACTAAACCCACATATGAGAAATTGAATGCTAGAGAGCTTATACTTTTTATCGAAAATTCGCATATTTCCAAACAGGTGAATTCTGAAGAGGCTTGGAGATTACTCCAAAACTACTTAACTACTAATATTTATTTCACAGGCGAGTCATATAAAACACGAACTTTTTATGAAAATATTCTGGTTCAGACTTTCAGCGCAAATTTTGAACACAGTCCTATGGGCGACTCTACCCCAGGTGTACATGGATATTCCAAAATGATTATCAAAAGGCTTATTTCTATTGAAGAATGGGGTATTTCATCTATGACTCAAAAGTCAATGCCTATAGGACCAATGGGACAAATTCAGATAAATTTTACTTATTGGGATTATATTAAGGCATTTACCCAAGTTTTATATTATAATAACATTAAACACAAGCATACTTGGTTCATAAAAATTTGTGCCAACATTTTCGACAAACTCATCCCAAATTGGTTTGTGCAGTGGTGGACCTACCACAGGCCTTCTGTCAAAATATTACCTCCAGAATATTCTTCTCTTTATCATTTATGGAAAAAATCCTCACCTTTCTTGACTGAATTATACCTCTCAGAACATATTTGTAAATTAGACACTATTGACCAAATGTATTTCTATATAGAATTTTCTATTCCTTGGATTCATAGATGGTCAGTTGAAATAGTTTATACTAGCCATCAAATTCCTGTCCTATACAGAGTATTTTATTGTACTTTTTGGGACAAACTCACTCGTGAGGATCCAAATACAAAACTCACATATGGACATGATCAACGAGAAAATATCATCCAAAAGATTGTCGAATATGAACGAACACCTCAAAAATCAATTATAGTTGAAGATAAAAGTCTCAGTTATGTTTCCAGAAGAATATCAGCCCATGATGGAGATAAAATAGAAATGATCGAACAATACTTAGCAGATGTGCAAAATAAATTATTACAAACAGTTGAACAAAATTCAGATCTATCCATGAAAAGTGACGAGGTAAACTCTGAAGATATTATAGATTCCCAACCTCCAGAAGTAATGGGTGAAACAGAAGAAGCTATTGAAAAGGCAGAAGATTTTATCAGAAAATGGAAAGGCAAAGACAAACTAGGACAGGCGAAACCTGGCAGCTAAATTATTAAAGAATTTTCATTATGCTTGTTATATTTTTGGTATTTGTAATAATAAAAATACTGTGCACAGGGACCGACTTAGTACTGTGCAAGATGCTTTTCTTTTCTATTTATAGCTGCCTCATTCAGTTGTAAGAGGCAGGAGTTTTCATTTTCTCTTTTGTTTTCTCTCTCTTAGCTCTCCCTTCTCTCTAAATTCTCTTTTGTAATGTATACTCCGAAGATAAATAAAAAGGCATTAGCCACTATTTGTTATTAATTTCAGGCCTTACTTCCGGCTACTAAGGTACATATTACTTTCTTATTTGTGTGCATTTAATACAACTACTACCCCCGTCCAGCCGTGATTATGTCCGGCTAAAGGACTTCTTATATCTATGTTGATGATCTAACTTCGTTTACATGGTAACTATGAAAGATACAGACTTTATCAAAATATAAAGAACTTCACCCCAATCCTAATTTGTATTTAAGACCCAAGAAATGACCCATGAAAAATTTACACATATGCACATTAAATTGGATCCAAAATGAGGATAATTTTTTGTATAAATAACATAAATACCAACCCTTTTGGAAGTAATTACATTCTCTCCTACTTTTTTAATTACTTTACTCTCTCTCCCTATTAATATACATAACATAACCGACATATACATAGCTTTCTGTGTATATGTTGGGATTTTTGTAATATGTTTAGGGAGTTGAAATTTTTTGTAATATTGAAAACATAAGTTGTGTATTTGTGTAATTTTTAATAATTTTTAACAATCTACTTAGTTGGATTGGGCCCAAACTAAAGGTTCTCAAAATCGGGTTACAATAATAAATGGACCCAACGAATAGTTCCCAAATTAGAAGGTCTCAAACCCTAATTTACTATATAAAAACAAAAAAAAAATCGAATAAAGGAAATAAATAGGGAAGATAAAGGGTCAAGTGAAAGGAGATAGTGGGGGACATGACAAGATAAGTGTGGGGAATGGTTTTTTTAAAAACAATGAGTGATTTTGAAATGGAAAGGATAATTTGGGTAGGAAAAAAATGTGAAATGACATTAACACCCTCCCTTATCACTTAATTTACAATAAAACCGGCTAAAAAGGACAATTCGAGTCAATCGGCGTCGAGTCTAATATAATTTTCGTTAATAAATTTGTCAAACATTTAAAAGTCACGTAAATAGAAATCTTCTGATTAACACGCATGTAGTGACAAAAGTTACTTGTAGATAAAGCGGAGGGAGTCACAGCTATCGAAGACGGAGAACAAGTTTTTGATTTGGTTGTCATCGTCTGCTGAAGAACTGTTGAGAAGTAGAAAGTTGAAAAAGATGGATCCTAGCTTCTCACAGATGGAAGCTTCCTTGAACCCTCAAAACCATCTGTCACAATCACTGCAGCTCACCACGATGACAAGTGAGAGAAAACAAGCGCAAAGGTGTCTTCTAGCACTTTGAATACATAGTGTATACATTTATATTGCAGGTTAGGCCAAGTTTTGGGCCTAATCTTTGAATCATCTTTTGTTCCTTTTGTCTTTTGATTTGATTCTGCACCCAGATATATTACTATTTAGGGAAACTTACCTAAATAGTAAGTTACAATACATCTATACTGTATTCATAATTCACTTTTAATACATAATATATACATTTATATTACATGCATAATTCATTTTTAATACATAGTACATTTTTTCTTATTAAAAAAAGTATAATTTAATACTTTTTTAATAAATCTATATTGTATATATAATTTATTTTTAATACATAATACAATAAGCATTAAATATTTTAGAAAAAGTACTCAAATAGATATTTTTTTCCTTCTATTTGGTATATTTTGTGGCATCAACCACTTTAAACAAAAGAAAAAGGAAAAAAGGGAGAATTCTATGTGTCTAATGATTATTGCCTCCTCCCGTCTCTATTTATGAAGTACCGTAAAATTTTAAGAGCCAATCAAATTTTATTTTGATCGAAAATTTGTTTTATATCTTTTAAATATTTTAAGTCTTTAATTTTTACTAATACGTGAAAGCTTCTTTATATCAAAATTAATTTTTTACAATTCAACTATTTTAAGTTTATTAGTTATTGTGATTTATCGTACATTTTAAATAGATTTCAAATATACCACACATCTATATTTGAATCAAATGTCAAAGTTAAAAATTTCGATTTTGTTGTCTATTTTGACTTAATATAGACTGTGTGTATATATATATATATGAAAATTTTTAATCATAAATAAAAAGTATGTAGAATAAATAAAATATTCTTAAATTAATCAAACATAACCTCAATAACATTGATATGTTAAGGATGTAGAATCATCTAAAATGACTACCATTTCAATAAAAATACAGAATTCTAGAAAAGAATAGCTTCCCATTAAAAATTAAGTGATTTTAAAACTAAAAGATAAGTAGTATATTGACTAAATGTGATGTAGAATATCTAAACTTTTATTGTCATTAATTCAAAATATCTCAAGACTAAATAATATAATGAAAACATGGAATATATTTTTGGCCATTTCCAAGAACAAAAGTTTTGGGTATGATTTTATACATTAACTTTTTTACTCTTATTTATTAAGGGCGAAACAAACTCTAATAGTTTTTCCTTTTATAGGAAGGAGGGAAATTTAAATGTTGATGTATGTCGTATGTTTTTTAAAAAAAAAATTATTAATAAACGTATGATACACGTACAACGCACGTATTCTAAACTAGTGTGTGTGTATATGTAGATGTATGTCGTATATTTTTTTTAATTTTATTAATAAACGTATGATACACGTACAGCGCACGTACTCTAAACTTGTGTGTGTGTGTGTGTATATATATATATATATATACTAGTTTAGGTGTACGTGCCTCGCGTGTGTACCTCACTTTATTGAGTTTAAACGTTAAAGTAAATAGAATATTTGTTTAAATAATAAAGATGAATAAAATAATTAAATTCAACACTTTTGGAGAATTTGTTTAATTAAACCTAACTTTTACCAAAAAAAAAAATTCAAAGTCGATCAACATTCATCTACCACCTGTAAACTGCAACAAAATAATATGATGATAAAAACATCAAAACAATATAATTAAATCTAACATTTACATAAAAAATTTCTCAAAGTCACCCAACACTCATCTACCACCTATAAATTGTAACAAAATAATATGATAACAGAGATATCAAAATAATACATTAAACTTTACCTCTACACAAAAAAAAAATCTCACAACAGAGATATAAAAATAATACAATTAAACCGAACATTTACCTAAAAAAATTACCTAAAGTCGATCAATAGTCATCTACCACCTATAAATTCATCTACGACCTGTAAACTACTACAAAATAATATAATAGTGATCACAAAGCTTCAATTTTGATGAAAATAATTCTTGTTTGAGCGAAAATTTTGACACTAAAGAATGACTTGAATGAAAACAAAAAAGATATATATATATATATATACACACACGTTGAATTCTATTATGTTGACAAAAATAGTGAAGAAGTTTAGGGTTAAAAAATTAAGCATCCATCAATCTAGACATGCAGTCAAATCAAGTTAGATAAGTATCAATCATATTTTCACAAAGTTCTAAATATTATGCAAAAATTGTGGAACTATTTTACATAAAATAGGTTAAAACTCCTAAAAGAAGAAAAATGCTTTAAAAAAAATTCGTTGCTTATTTTTTAATACAAAAGGGTAGGTGGACTTTTCCAAAAAAATATTTTATTTTTTAGGTTAGTACTATATGATCGTTCTATTATTTTTCTTAAATAAATTATTATTTAATATTTAATAATTAAAAAAATTAAGAAGGCCTAAAATATATTGAAAGAGGTATTACAGTTAATATACACTTTTAAATATATATGGTATGAAATCAGAGTAGAATTAATTTAGGTAGACTCTTTTTAAATTTTTATTTATGGTAATGTTTTTTATTTTTTCGTCTGTTTTTCCTCAAAAAAGGAGTTGGCTCACTCAGTAAAAAAAGGTTGTCATTATTATTTAATTTTTTTAGTTTTTCTTAGGAAAGAAACAACTTTTCCTAAAAAATGGATTTGTTATAATTTATATTTTTAGTTTCTCATATATTTATAGAAGTATTTTTTTAACGGAGTTCTATTTTAGGAGTATTTTTCTAGATGATCAGTATAAAGAAAAATATTAATTGATTCTCCTTTCATATATTTTAGGAGTCTAGTTAATATAATAAAAAATAATTAAATACTCCCTCCGTCCCAAATTATGTGTCGTCATTTCCTTTTTGGTCCGTCCCAAAAAGAATGTCGTCTTTCCTTATTTGGTAAGTTTTTAAAGACACAATTACAATTTTGCCCTTAGTGATCCCACTTGATTTTAAATACTATTACTTCTTTTTTTATTTGTCTTTTCAATTAAAAGTGGTCCCACTTGTTTTTAAATATTATTACTCCTTTCTTTAAGAAGGGTAATTTTGTAACTTTAACAAAGTCAATACTTATTTCTTAAATATCGTGTCCGATCAAATGGCGACACATAATTTGAGACGGAGGGAGTAATAAATTGAAGAAAATAGTGAAAAGATAGTTTTGTCTAAAAGAGAGTTTTTAATGAAGGACAAAAAGTTCAAATCATTTTTCTAAGGATCTTCACACTTTTTATATATTACTAGTTTAGGTGTACGCGTCTTGCGCGTGTACCTCACTTTAATGAGTTCAAACATTACAATAAACAGGATATTTGTTTAAATAATAAAGATGAATATAATAATTAAATTTAATATTTTTTGAGTATGTAAAGATGAAGAATTTATTTATTAAACCTAATCTCTACCAAAAATATTTTTAAAAGTCGATCGACATTCATCTACCATCTGTAAGTTGCAACAAAATAATATAATGATAGAGACACCAAAATAATACATTTAAAACTAAAAACTTTCTCAAAGTCGTCTGACACTCATCTATCACCTGTAAACAGTAACAAAATAATATGATAATAGAGATATCAAAATAATACAACTAAACCTAACCTTTACATCAAAAAATTTCTCTAAGCCGTCCAATATTTATCTATCACCTGTAAACTGCAGCAAAATAATACGATAAAAGTGATATCAAAACAATACAATTAAACTTAAATTTTACACACAAAAATTCTCTCAAACCCGATCGAGATTCATCTATGAACTATAAACTACCACAAAATAACAAACTAATAGAGATATTACGATAATTCAATTAAACCTAACCTTTACCTAAGAAAATTTTTCAAAGCCGACACACATTCATCTAAAATATGTAAATTAAAATAAAACAATAAGATAATAAAGATATCAAAACAATACAATTAAACCTAACCTTTACACAAGAAATTCTTCAAAGTCAACCGACATTCATCTACGACCTGTAAACTATAAAAAAATATATATATAATAGTGATCACAAAGATTCGATTTTGATCAAACTAATTCTTGTCTGAGCAAAAATTTTGATCTTAAAGAATGATTTTGAATGAAAACAAAAAAGATATATATACACACACATGTTGAATTCTATTATGTTGACAAAAACTGTGAAGAAGTTGAGGGTTACAAAATCAAACATCCACCAGTCTAGACATGCAATCGAATCAAGTTAGATGAGCATCAATCATATTCTCCCGATAGGCAAATCAGTTTGTTCTCTAATTTAACGTACATCTCAATATTTATAAGAGTATTTCTTTAATAGAGTCATATTTTAAGAGTATTTTTCTAATTGAACAGTAAAAAGAAAAATATTAATTAATTCTTTCATATATTTTAGGAAGTCTAGTAGAAAGGAAAATATTAATTAATTCCCCTATCATATATTTTAGAAAATCTAGTTAATACAATAAAAAATAAATAATAGATTAAAAAAATAGTGAAAAGATAATTTTATCTAAAGAAAGTCTTTTAATGAAGGGTAAAAAGTTCAAATCACTTTTCTAAGGGTCTTCACACTTTTAATATATTATATATTATAGATTATAGATAGATATAGATTATAGATATAGATATAGATATAGAAAAAAAAAAAATAGAGAGGTTTGTTTTTTAATAAGTTATCGGCTTATGAAAAATATTTTTTTAGAAAAAGCTTAAAAGGAAAATCAAAGTAGAAAGCTCTGATAAAATTACTGACGAAAGAAAATATTGATAATATATACGTAATCAAATTAAAGAAACTAATAGTAGTGATCAAATTGGAAAAAAAAGGGATAATAGTTCGAAAAATACTTGTATTTTGCTTAAATTTGCATTGCACGAATTTTGTGGGGGTCCTATGACCCCCTAGATATTTTTTTTCGTATTTAAATGGCATATATCTGTCCACTTAGACCACTTATTCAGTCACCCAAAGGGCGGTGATTCACACACGACCTTTTAACAAATAATTATTTCTTTTAATTATTTTTTAACTCCTAATTATATAATCCTGAGATATTATCATGGTGAAAATTTAAATAGTAAAAGTCAAAATTAAGAGGAATAATTATTGGTGGAAAGGCCGCGTGTGAATCACCGTCTTTTAGGTGACTGAATAAATGGTCCAAGTGGACAGATATATGTTATTTAAATACGAAAAAAAAAAAGAATCTAGGGGGTCATAGAATTCCCGCAAATTTCAGTATGCGCAACTGCAAATTTTAGGCAAAGTACAAATCTTTTTCGCACTTTTTTCTCAAAAAATAAATAAATAATCTCAGTGGAGTAACAATAACATAATTACTTATCATAATGAAAAACTTTATCTTGTATCTCATATAACTGGCTTGGAGTGTAATTTTTTTTATTATTATTATTTATTTATTTTTGGTTTTCCATCTGATGTTTGGTGTCCGCATTGGAATCCTGATTAATCCGAATCGCGCATTGCAGGACCCATTAAGGTGACAGTGCTTCCAACAAAGTTTTCTCCATACCCGGGTCGAACCCTCGACCTCTGATTAAGGGTGGAACAACCCCATCCACTGCACCATAACCCATGTTTGTAATTCTTTTTATTATTATTATTTCATAAATTAATGGATCCAGATTTTAAAAAAAAAAACTATCCATATTTTTTTATAAAATATTACTCATAACTTTTTTATGCATTTTCTTTTGTATTATACTTAATATTGTGCTATATGGAATTGTTTGATTTAAAATAAAGTTGTCTCGAGGTTATAGATATGTGATTATGATCCTGATAGATAATTTCACATCTCTATGGAATAAATAATTTCATAATTTTGATATAATTTTTTTTTCTGATTTTAGCTTATAATTAATAATATAAGTAAAATCAAATATGGGATATTTTAATTTCAAATTTTATAGTGAGATAACTCCTAATACAGCTGACCAAAACCACCCTATATAAGTGGTAGCTCTATTATAACTAGATGGTGGATGCCCGCACACACGGACCCAATATTTTTATCATATGTATTTATGTAATTGTGTTAGAACGCAAATTTAGTGATGGAGATTTCTTTAATCGTTGGTATGTATATATCCATTCACGGTTGAACTGTCTATGCTTATATACACACTAATTATCATTGGTAAAAGTAAAATAGTAAATACAACCAGCAACTACGTTGTTGACAGTCATTTGCTTCCATCGAAACTCACAATACATAATAGCCTTGATACTTGAGCCTGTCTTGTTTTTGGTGAGCTCTATTCCAAGTGAAAAGACCTCCGTGGGCCACTTTCTGCATTTGGCTCTTCCCAGTTATCGTTATAGTTGTGTAAGATGTGGCAACAGAACACTTATAGGGTCATGGATAATTGGATTTCTTACATTAAAATAGGAGAAGTGTATAGAATGATGGATGTAGAGTGTAGCAGCAGTAGATTTGAGTTGGTTGTTTGTCGTACCTTTCCAAAGCAATATGTGTCGTTTATATTCTTAGAATTCTTTAATCCATTCAATAAGGTTAAAAGATCGCAGTTCTGAGGTTTCCTTTGCTTCAAAAACTTTCTGGAAAAATGCGCTATTTAGTAATAAATGAATTACAATAGGCTGACAAATAAACACCTATGAATCTACAAATTGATAAAAATTACTTATGATCAAATTTTATGGGTCACTTTTTTTCGCTTTACTCCCTCTTTTCTTGCATGTTTATTAGTGGGCCGTTTGGTCAGTGGTGGAGTCAGACTTTTGATTAAGGGTGTTCATATTTTTTCTTGGGCAAAGAACTGTTTAAAAAACAAAGAAAATAAAGCACTGTTACACCTGCCAAGGTTCAAACCCGGGTTGTTGATGCGGAAATGCACACTCTTGACCACTGGACTATGTTTCTCTAGCTTGTCAAGGATGTGCAACAACATGTATATAATAAATATTTATATTTAACCTATATACTCGGAAAAAAATTCCAACGAAGGGTGTTCATCTGACCACCCTTCGTTTGCGTTTGACCATGAAAATTACTTTTTTCCAAAGTTGAAATTGGAGTTGGAGTTGGAGTTGAAGTTGGAGTTGTGTTTGACCATGAATATAAATTAAAGTTGTTTTTTAAATTTTGTGAGAGAAGTATGAGTGAAAAAGGTGAAAAAACAACTAAAGCTTGTTTTCACTTTTCCAAATAATTTTTTGAAATTGGAGTTGGAAAATTCATAGCCAAACGCAACGTGTTTTCACTTTTTTCACTAAAGTAAAATAATTTTCCGAGAAAAAGGAAAAATTTCTATGGCCAAACGGCTACTTAATTGAAAGTGTATGGTAGGTGGATTTTGTTCTCTACAGGAAATGACTAAGGTTTAGCCACTTGACTTTAAAGAGAGGGTCAAGCATCCGAAAAGTTATTTATTGATCTAATATAGAAAAATACTTTTATTAAAGAAATTATGGCTTCTGCTCTGTAGCAACTTTTAACAAACTCTCGAAAAATATATGCACAAATCTTCTGATATTGTATTTTCATGGTGTTAACATAGTCATAAGCTTATTCCACATATGCATTATTTACTTAAATTTAGAATTTTAAGCCTACAAAAGGTAACTAACTCTAAGCTGTATCTTTAATTTTCTCAACCCTTACTTTTTTTCTTTTTTTTTCTCTCAACTTCTTTTTTTCTTTTTTATTTTATATTATTTTTATTTTTTCTTTCATTTTTTTTTTTTTAAAAAATAAAAAATTCTCAACCCTTACTTTTTTTTCTTTATACCTTTCAACGTCTACTTATATAAAAAAAAAAAAAGTTTTTTTTTTATTATTTTTTTCTTTTAAAATTTTTCTCGACCTTTATTTTTATCTAATCTTTATTTTTTTATCAACCTTTATTTTTTCTATTCTCTCTCAACTTCTACATTTTCTTTGATTTTTATTTTTTTAATATTTTTCTTCATTTTCTTCTTTTTCCGCAATTTTTATTATTTTTATTTTTTTCTTCGATTTCTTCCATTCAAGTTACATTTCATGAGCAAGAGTTGACGCTATCATATTATAAAGGCAAGACTTACGACTTTCGAACAATAAACTACGTTTTATGGGTAAGAGTTGACACTACTACATTGTAGAGACAGGACTTATAACTTTCAAACAACAAGTTATGTTTCATAGGCAAGAGTCGACACTACCACATTGTATTTTGATTTATGAGAAGTCTTATAACTCTTACCTTAGAGGAAAGACTTAGCTCAGGGACTTTCAAACAACAAATTATACCCACGGACAAGAGTTGACTCTACCACGTTATGTTTTTATTTATGAGATGTTCTACAACTATTGTCTTAGAGGCAAAACTTAGCTCAAGGACTTTCACACAACAAGTTATGTTTCATGGGCAAGAGTCGACACTACCATATTGTATTTTGATTTATGAGATGTTCTACAACTATTGTCTTAGAGACAAGACTTAGCTCAAGGACTTTCAAACAATAAATTATGCCCTACGGGCAAGAGTTGACTCTGCCACGTTATGTTTTTATTTATGAGATGTTCTACAACTATTGCCTTAGAGGCAAGACTTAACTCAAGGACTTTTAAATAACAAATTATGCCTCACGGGCAAGAGTTGACTCTACCACGTTATATTTTCATTTATGAGATGTTCTACAACTACTGCCTTAGAGGCAAGGCTTATGTAACACCCTGTACTTAATTACGTGCATTAGCCATGGTTATATGTGTTGGAGTATATGTATTGATCATAAGTTAGGTATATATGAGTTTAAGTATGAGTATTGATTATTTTGTGATGGTTTCAAGGGTATAGTTTGATTATATGTGTATAGGAATCGACTTTATTTATACCAGAATTTGCTCGTCGAAGTTTCTATGCGAAGTTTATCGAGTTAGCTTTCCAATGATATAAAGATTTCTAAAAACAGATGAGTATCGGATATAAGTGAGCATGTTCGAAACTTGAAAACGGTGGACGCAATGAACAGTAAATGTGCAGAAATTTTCTGCACACAAAAGTACTGCAGCCAAATAGATTTTTGGGTCGACTTTAAACGATCATAACTCCTTGTATAAAATGAACTGTGTGAGCTTTTATATATCGATGAGAAGCCCCGAGAGTCTTCTTTCTAATGCAATTGGTTTCACCCAAATCCATTATCGGAGCAAAGAGTTATGATTGATTTACTTTAGCCTATCAAAACAATCCACCATGGACAGATTCGGATTTACTTAAATTTTAAGGGCAATAAGGTCATTTTCCATCACCCCATGGACGAAAATTGATCATTATATACATATACTTAGCCTCATATCCATCATTTATCATCTAAATTATAGAAGAATAAGAAATCCTAGCCTAATTTCAACTCCAATTATCTTGTGATTCAATTGTAGAAAATCCAAATTGATTTCGTAGCTGTGTTCACCGTCTCGAGGGCTTCGAGAAGCACCCCTTATTTGTGCCAACAGGACTTCAAAATCAAAAGGGCCATTTTATGGTAAGGATATAAATTATGTTGGTGTTATTTATATGGATATGTATATATATGCATGTGAGCATAAGAAGTATGTTATTTGATTGTTGTTGAAAGATGATTGGAAATGATGTTGGATTATGTTGAATTGTGAAGGGATTTGGTGTGATGATGTGGTATTGAAATGATTATATATATATATATATATATATACACACACATAAACCTACTGTTCAAGTTGATTTTTGGAATGTTTTGCAAATATTGGTTGTATGGAATTATGGAAGAGAATTATGGTGTTGGGTTGCTAATACTAGATGCCAAACATTTCATTGTAGATAAGTGATTTGTAAAGGCGGGAAGTTGTGTTGAATTGGTATCCGAATCTACAATGAGGTATGTAAAGCATACTCTAACGATATTCTTTGGCATGAAAACACCAATGTTCCATCAAGTAAGATTCCGAGGTTGTCCAAAAAACATGTATTGTTCTACGTTACCAACGAAGTTGTTTCCATTCTATAAAGTGTCAAAATATTTCATTGATATACCAAAAGGCTCCTATTTCATTGTTGTGATATTGATGATTCTGAAACACATTGTTGATGTACCAATGAGTCTTTATTGCATCGTTATTGTATAGAAGGTCTATTACTTGGTTCCTATTGATGTATCATTGTTCCAAAGGTACTATATTGGCATGAACACTAATGTAATAATCTCAAAAGCTTTTGAACTAAGTTATTGGAAAGATCTCTTATGTGTGTTACTTGATATACGTGTGGGTGGTAGCTCAGGGGCTTAAGCCTAGCATGGGCCGATCCCGATACTTGATATGATTACAGCTGATATGTACTGGGGGCAGCCTAATGGTCACAGTACGGTACAGTATTGATTATTGTTAGGTGGTTGGAGGTTCGGAAAGAGGAGGTAATGGCGAATGATAATTGTAAAGAATAAAATGAACGAATGTATACCGTTCCACAAATGTGTTTGAATTCAAGAACCCAATTCAGATTAATGATAATGTACATGATCCTAAAAGTGTTTATGAAGTGTGGTTCACTTCTATTATGATTTATTCACTTGTGTCTGATTTTCTTGATCCCTCATATTACATATGATTATTTACAGCTTTACATACTCAATACATATTTCGTACTGACGTCCCTCACGGGGGACCTGCATTTCATGTTGCAGGCACAAATGCTTCAGCTCATACACAACATAGATAGGAGCCAGTTCATACAACTATTGTTGGTGAGCTCCAGTTTGCTTCGGAGCTTTCCGAGTCGGTTCCTTATGTTTTGTTATTGTACAGGAGTCATGTGTGGGCGGGAGGTTTGTCCCGACCCTAGTTATGTCATATATATCCTAGAGGCTTTGTAGACATAAGGAAGGGTAAAGTCATGGAAGTTTATATAGTGATGTTATATTTGTATATATGGTGGCCCCGACGGCCAAGTATTACATATATATATTTTTGTGTGTTGTGCTGATACAGGTAATTAGACCCTTCTATATGCAACGAAGTGTTGTCCAAATTTTTGGTGACATGTAAGTGAAAGTACAGGTATTTGAACGGGTTCTCCCGGGCTTTCTCGGCTTCGGGTGCCAGTCCGGCCCGATGGGATTTTGGGGCGTGATAGCTTAGCTTAAGGACGTTCAAACAACAAATTATGCCGCACGGGCAAGAGTTTACTCCACCACATTATGTTTTCATTTATGAGATATTCTACAACTCATGCCTTAGATGCAAGACTTGACTCAAGGACTTTCAAACTACAAATTATGCCCCACGAGCAAGAGTTGACTCTACTACGTTATGTTTTCATTTATGAGATGTTCTACAACTATTGCCTTAGAGGCCAAACTTAGCTCAAGGACTTTCAAACAATAAATTATTCCTTACGGGCAAGAGTTGACTCTACCACGTTATATTTTTCATTTATGGGATGTTCTACAACTATTACCTTAGAGGCGAGGTTTAGCTTAAGGACTTTCAAACAACAAATTATGCCCCATGGGCAAGAGTTGACTCTACCACATTATGTTTTCATTTATCAGATGTTCTACAACTCTTGCCTTAGAGACAAGACTTGACTTAAGGACTTTCAAACTACAAATTATGCCCCACGGGCAAGAGTTAACTCTACCACGTTATGTTTTTATTTATGAGATGTTCTACAACTATTGCCTTAGAGGTAAGACTTAATTAGCTCAAGAACTTTCAAACTACAAATTATGCCCCACGGGCAAGAGTTGACTCTACCACATTATGTTTTCATTTATGGGATGTCCTACAACTATTGTCTTAGAGGCAAGACTTAGCTCAAGGACTTTCAAACTATAAATTATGCCCCACGGGCAAGAGTTGACACTAGCACGTTATGTTTTTATTTATGAGATGTTTTACAACTCTTGCCTTAGAGGCAAAACTTAATTAGCTCAAAGACTTTTAAACTACAAACTATGCCCCACGAGTAAGAGTTAACTCTACCACGTTATGTTTTCATTTATGAGATGTTCTACAACTATTGCCTTAGAGGCAAGACTTAGCTCAATGACTTTCAAACTACAAATTACGCCCCAGGAACAAGAGTTGACATCATCACGTTATGTCTTTATTTATGAGATATTCTACAACTCTTGCCTTAGAGGCAAGACTTAGCTCAAAGACTTTCAAGCTACAAATTATGCCCCATGGGCAAGAGTTGATACTACCACATTATGTCTTCATTTATGGGATGTTCTACAACTCTTGCATTAGAGACAAGACTTAGCTCAAAGACTTTCAAATAATAAATTATGTCCCACAGGCAAGAGTTGACACTACCATATTATGTCTTTATTAATGAGATATTCTACAACTCTCTCCTTAGAGACACAACTTATCTCAAAAAATTTCAAAGAACTTCGTAACAACAACCCATGCCCTTAAATTTGTTTTGATATAAAAAAAAGAAGATATCTTTGCGGATTATTCAATTTTTTATTCATTAGTAAAATATACTAGAAGTTGAGAAAAAAAAAAAGATATCAAATAAAATTGAGAAATAAAAAAAGATTGACAAAAAAAAGGAAAGAAAAAAATAAAGATCAAGAAAAAAACAAAGAATTAAAAAAATTGAGAAAAATAAAAATGCGAGGAAAATTAAAATAAAATTTGAGAAAAATGGGGGGAAAAAAGAACTGAAAAAAGAAAAAGCGATCAAACAAAATAGAGAAATAAAAAAATAGAGTGAGACAAAAAAGGCAAGAAAAAAATAAAGATTAAGAAAAAAGTGAAGAATTAAAAAAATTGAGAAAATAAAAAATGAGGGGAAAAAAGAGAACTGATAAAACCAAAAATAAAAGAAAAATAAAGGTTAAAGACAAATGAATTAAAAAAAGAAAAAAAAAAGAAAAGAAATCGATAATGCTTGAGGAAAAAGAAAAATAAATAAAGGTTGAAACAAATGAATTAAAATATGAAAATAAAATTAAAGAAAAAAATAAAAATTAAAAATAATAAAAAATATAAAATTAAAGGAAAAAATAAAAAGTGAAAATGATAAAAAAATAAAATTTGAGAGACAAAAAGTATGAAAAGTTTAAAAAATATATTTGAGGTGTAGAGGGGCAAAATGATACTTGTATTATACTTAAAAAGTAAGGAAGGTTATTCTTTAAAGATATTTCTTATTGAGATCAAATATCTAAAGTCATCCATATTTGGATCTATGACATGCAATTTCCTGAAAATTTACTCAAAATTTTGCTTCGGACCTTAATAATTAAGTTACATATAAAGATCATTATAAACTAATTGTTGCATATTATATTAAAAGATGTCAAATGTATGTTTTAAACAAATATGAAATATCATATTATTGGATGCTCACGTGACATTCACATATTATAGTGATTATTGCCTATTTATATTGGTACATAGACTATTTATAAATTCTATAATAGCAAATGCATTTTTCCTAGTGTGATCAATCTCTTGAGCATTCAACATCAAACATCTGTTAAATTTGATTTAATAATTAAATTAATTTAGAAGTTCAAAATTCGAGTATTAAACACATTTTTTTTCATTGAACTCCTTATGGAGTCATTTGCTCCATACCAACAATTTCATCTTCTTTCAAAATTAGGTGCTTTGGTCCGTTGAACTCCACTTTAATTTTCACACATTTCGAGTACAACATTTGGGTACCATTTTACGGGTAATACGATCAATTTAGAAGAAAATAATTAACCTACTTAGAAACCAAGTTGTGCATGTCAATGATTAGAGAATGGTAATTCACACTAATTTCCACTGTGGTCTTGCCAATTGAACCACCCTTCCTTAACGGCAACAACCTCATCTCCTTGTGTCTTTAACTATGCTGACGTTGGAAACAGGATGTCGTCTACACTCTTCTCCTCTACATCTTCTAGCTTCACCAGAACTCTTATCACCTATAGGTTTACTTGAAGTGTTACTGCACAAACAATAGCAAGAGAACAAAGTACATAAATATGGAAACTTCCCTACCAGAACTGAAAGCTTAAATGCATTGCAACCGACATAGGTTGGATTCTAAAATCAGTAGAAATAAAATTGAATTGATGCACTTAAATAAGAGATGGGGAAAATAATAATCACCTGAAGGTGCAAAGAGGTATGCCCTCTTTGAGAAGAGAGCTTTAAAGCCAATACTGACTAACCGATGAAACCTAATTCTCAATGTATTCATCTTGATTTTCAAATATATTTTTTACACTTTATTCCGGGACAACCTGGTGTACTAAAATTTCAGTCATGTGTGAGGTATATACACCATTGTCGCAATATCTCCATATTAGAATACACAGGATAAAACTGCATGATAAGAAAGTACAGGTCCTTAAAAGACCATAGAGTAGAATGCATAGTGCAATTCAATAAGTAGAAAACTGTACCATATTATAAGTGCCACATTAAATTTTGACTTGTCAGTCAGAGATTGGTGGATGTTTGGAAACACTGAGTGTCCAGAGTAAGAAAAGCCATATACTCCGATAGAATACCACAGGATCTACGATATCTCTTCTTTTACGGAGGCATAGTGTTCAATTTTTATTTAAAAGATTAGAGATGGCAAGTCGATCTTAGAAAAACAACCAAAGCGGAAGGAGAAAATTGCCACATAACACCATAGAAGAGATTTGTACACTAATTTAGATCAATTCTTTCACAATCAGGATTGCAAAATATTTGTCAAGTACGCATCTCATTCATTCTATCAGTTATCTCATACGTGGATGGAGTTCCTGGAGGGTGGATGTCATAGACCCTGGCGAATGCTTGCTCCATAAGTCAATTCCTTCCTGAAAATTGATGGGAGCTCCCAACGAATTCATAAGTTCTCAAAAGTGATTAGAACAACATATATGACGATTGAGTGGATAAAATTATTGAAGATTGAGTAGCATATGTGAGTGTGGATCTACTGGCCATAACAGATAAGCTCACTATAAGCATGTTCAGTTAAAAAAAGTTTAGATTAGAATAACAAGATGATAAAAGGGGACCTGTAAAGTGACTCTGAAGAAGCTGACAACTCATTTCAAGAAAATTGAGTTCATTCTTCTGGAACAACATCAATTGAGGTACATCGATGCTTTCCTTCTTCAACTCCTCTATTTCATCTCTAATGGCCAAAGCAATCTGGTAGCAGATTTATAGGTAGTGACAAAGATGATGCTAGTCAGAAATGAGTTAACCGCATGTTATTTGTTTATTTATTTTGATGAAGAACTCATTGCACATAATCTATAAAATATAAATATTGAAGAGGGGGTACAAAGTTACCTTGGCTGATCATTCTAATAAGAAAATTATTGAGACCTATGACGGGCATCCCTTTATTGGCCTGGGTGGTTCCCATGCTGAGCAAGGGTGTTTGTTTGCTTGACATAATTATTTTTGTTATTCGGATAGTTGTAGATTATCAAAGGGTCAATACTGAGAAGACATATTTATACTTGTATCATTCATTGTTGGATTACCGAACCAAGTTTTTGATTTAACTTTCCTCTGAACATCTATTCCAAGTATCTCTTTAAAAAGTTACATGTTGAAATCTTAAACATCCTCCAGTATCTCTTATCACAGAATCTGCTATATCTTTGTTTTTTAGTGTTCTGGTTGTCGAGCATGGATTTTCTTCCAATCAGTATAGCAAATTATGATTTACAGGACCATTTTGTGAGCCAGAAAAGATGGCCTTCATCTTATAACATGCTTGCTTTTGACTTTCGTTGTGCTAAAAATGCTATGGATGAAAAAAACTTGTTCAATGTAAGTGATTTCTGCCTCTTTAAATTAGACCAGCCAGATTTGTTATTTTAGTTTGAATAATAAAAGATAATGCCTTGAAAAAAGATTTCATGAAATTTATAGTAGAAATATTTAGGATCCAACTTATGTAGCAACAATGAGGCATGTACAGACACAATTGCGCTGGAGGTAAGATGGAAAACATACATCTAAAAGGGAAATTGTAAGTCCATTGCCAAATTATAATAATTTTTCATGATTTTTCAAAAAGAAAAGCCTATGAAAGTTATAAAACTTCCCCCACGAGATAGATAGAACTTTGAAACAGAAAAAGAATAGCAATTAGCAAAGTACAATTGCAAAGAGACCTACAGTTAGCCAACAAAATTATCAATTCAACCAACACTTGGAAGTAAAAAAGTACGACAAAATCATTTATTTCAGGCATGAATTGAACAATTGAAAGAGTTTGGAAGAAATTTAAAAAAATACTGAAAAAAAAACATAGCTACAATTGACAAGACGAAAAGAACTAAAACAATAATTTTGAAAGAAAGCGGAAGAGCAGCGATCAGATTAGAAGAAAACAAAGAAGTAAAAGAAGCACAGAAGAACTAAGAATCTCACCCAGAGAATATAGTGACGAAGGAGACGACAGTCTCTGTCAAACACCTTACACCATAATTTGTCGTTTTCAAGTATTTTACTTTCATTAAGAAACTGTTTGGATTATCTAACCACACAAATGGCCCCAATATTCATCATGTATTTGACATATACTAATTCCAGATGGTCAAGTGTGGATAGGAGAACAAACTTTTTACCACACTGATGATAATATTGTACGACAACAATAATACACTCAGTATATTCCCACAAAGTGAGGCCTGGTGAGGGTAAAGTGTACGCATCAGTCCATATCACTACCTCAGAGGTGAGGTTTCGAATATTGTAATCATCAAAATCACAACCAATTGAAACTGACAAATACATAGCATTCTATTATTCTTACACTTACAGTGTTTTATGCACACGATATGGAAGAACCAATGAGCATTATCTGATTCATACCGCATAAAACATCTCACAAGTGGTCAGACTGACAAATGCCATTTTATTATTGTTCATCCATAAAATGCTAATTTACACTATTTACAGCTCATCTGGAAGAACTAACAAGCATATAATCAATAATATCCGAAACGGCTCATGAATTGACAAACCAAAAAATACCTAGCATCCTTAAAAAAAAAATACACAGTTTAATGCTCATCTGGAGGAACTAACAAACATATAAATATAAACATAACAAAATCAATCATATCTAAAGGATTTACAGAAATGAAATTTTCAAACGGCATAGAAGCAGGTCACGAATTGTCAAACCGACAAATACATCTAGTATTCTATTATCCTTTTCCTTGCACTTAAAAACTCAAAAAAGTTACACGGTTTAATACTAATTTGGAGGAACTAACAAGCATATAGACATAACAAAAATTGATGATAGCTCAAGGATTTGCAGAAATGAGATCTTCAAACGGCATAGAAGCAGGCCAACCGCACCAATAAAAACTGATGAAATGAAACCCTATAAATCCTAAGAATACACCAAATATACAGCTATTTCACATGCATTAGAGCATAAAAGTAGCTCACAAATTATCAAACCGACAAAACACCTAGCATTTTATCATCCTTGCACTTAAAAAATCAGGAAAAAAAATTACACTATTTAAGTTCAACTGGAAAAACTAACAAGCATATAAACACAAAAAATCAGTAACATCTGAAGAATTTACATAAGTGAGATCTTTAAACAGCATAGAAACAGCTCAGAAAATGTCAAAAACACTACCGGCCAACCACACCGATGAAAATTGATGAAATGAAACCCTAAGAAATCCTAATAATACAGCAAATATACAACTATTCACATTCATTGGAGCACAAAAGAAGCTCACGAATTGTCAAAATGATAAAACACCTAGCATTCTAGAAGGAATGAAAGAGGTGGATACGGTTTTGCTAAATATCAGACATGTATAATGACAATATTGCCATGAATAATGGATACATTTACAATCTTGCCATTGGTCGTTCCTAACTGTCATTTCTATATAGTAGAAATTAAATATATCTATAATCTATGATCTATAATCTATAATCTATATCTATATCTATAATCTATAATCTATATCTATAATATATTAGAAGTGTAAAAATCCTTAGAAAAGTGATTTAAACTTTATGCAAGATTCTTCTTTAGATAGAACTGTCTTTTCACTATTTTTTAATTTATTATTTAATTATTTTTTGTTATATTAACTAGAATTTCTAAAATATATGATAGGCGAATTAATTAATATTTTTATTTCTACTAAACTTTCTAAAATATATGGGACTCCTAAAATATATGGTAGGAGAATTAATTAATATTTTCTTTTCTACTGTTCAATTAATTAATTAGTTCGATTTTGATCCAACTAATTCTTGTCTGATCGAAAATTTTGACTCTAAAGAATGATTTTGAATGAAAACAAAGAAGATATATATATATTTACATACATGTTGAATTCTATTATGCTGACGAAAATAATGAAGAAGTTGAAAGTTAGAAAATCAAGCATCCACTATCTAGACATGCAGTCGAATCAAGTTAGATGAGCATCAATCATATTCTCCCAATAGGTAAATCGATTTGTTCTCTAGTTTAACATACATTTCAATATTTATAAAAATATTTTCTTAATATAGTCTTATTTTAGGTGTATTTTTCTAATTGAACAGTATAAAGAAAATATTAATTAATTCTCCTACCATATATTTTAGGAGTCCCATATATTTTAGGAAGTCTAGTAGAAAGGAAAATATTAATTAATTCTCCTACCATATATTTTAGAAGTCCCATATATTGTAGAAAGTTTAGTTAATATAATAAAAGTAATTAAATAATAAATTAAAAAATAGTGAAAAGACAGTTTTGTCTAAATAAGAGTCTTTTAATGAAGAGTAAAACGTTTAAATCACTTTTCTCAGGGTTTCACAATTTTAATATATTATAGATATAGATTATAGATATAGATATAGATATAGATATAGATATAGATATAGATATAGATATAGATATAGATATAGATATAGATATAGATATAGATATAGATATAGATATAGATATAGATATAGATATAGATATAGATATAGATATAGATATAGATTATAGATTATAGATTATAGATTATAGATATAGATTATAGATATAGATTATAAATTATAGATTATAGATTATAGATATAGATTATAGATATAGATATAGATACATTATAGATTAAATACAACTTCTGACTCAGACCGTCCTTGTTATATCTTAAAAATTCAAATACAAAAAATAATAAAACAACACGCACGATTGTTTATTTTTTCAAATTTGTTAGTTTTAGGACGCCTTTTTTTTTTGACAAAATGAGAAAAAAATATTTCAAACATTTCTTAAGTTTTGGAACTCACTTTTTTTAATTTGGACAGAACGGAATATCTTTTTATATATAATTCCATTGTTAATTATTGATTTTTATTTTCCATAAAAGATCTTTTGCAAATAGATTCAATGGTTTGGATGATCATCTTAGGCAAATTAAATATTTGTGACCGGAATACTTGTATGACAAACAATACAGTTCATACTTTTATAATATGATTTTTTGGACCGAAATATTTTAGGAGTCCCATGTATTTTAAGAACTCTAGTAGAAAGGAAAATATTAATTAATTCTCCTAGCATATGTTTTAGAAGTCCCATATATTTTAGGAAGTTTAGTTAATATAATAAAAATAATTAAATAATAAATTAAAAAAATAGTGAAAAGATAGTTTTGTCTAAACAAGAATCTTTTAATGAAGGGTAAAAAGTTCAAATCACTTTTCTAATGGTCTTCACACTTTTAATATATTATAGATATAGATATGTATTTGTATTTTTATAGCAACAGTTTGCTAAAATACAAAATACATATCAATCATAAGGGCAGTAAAAATCATATGTATTTGTATTTTTGTAGCAACAGTTTACAAAAATAAAAAATACAACTTGCTATATTATGTAATTATGAAACGGTTGCTATGAAACTCATAATTAAGGGGATAAATATATTATTTCTGAATTTTGCCCAATTAAAATTGGGTCCTTAATTGGCCCATTAACAAAGCTGCCCATTTTGGGGGCTATGAATTATGGACTTTGGGTCCATTTTCTGAACTGTATACCATCTGTATACCAGTCCGGGTTTTCTGCGTTTTTCATGTATATACACAGTATATCAGCATCTAAACCTCGTAAGCTTGTTATTTCTGAATTGGGAAAATTTCAAAAATAGCAACTCTGTAGCCTTAATTATAACTTTTATAGCAACAGTTTCTTAATTATAAAAAATAGCAAATTGTATTTTATATTTAAGTAAAATATTGCTATATAAATACATATATAAATATATATATATGTATTACTCATAAAATTGGGTCCTTAATTGGCCCATTAACAAAGCTGCCCATTTTGGGGGCTATGAATTATGAACTTTGGGTCCATTTTCTGAACTGTATACCATCTGTATACCAGTCCGGTTTTTCTGCGTTTTCCATGTATATACGCTGTATATCAGCATATAAACCTCGTATGCTTGTGCCCAGCTTTATAACACATTATATATTGGCTTAGTACGGCCGCCTTTGACCTGTAAATCTCGTATATACGGCGTATATCAATGTATATCATCCTTTGGAGATGGAGATTTTTGACTCGAGTAAGGATGGTTTTGGTCCCGAGGAAATGCAAGGGCGATGGAGTCCAGTTGGACTCGCCAAGAAGCACATAAACAAGAGAGAAAAATAAAGAATTAGTAGCTATTCAAGTGCTCTTAACACGTAACTTAAGGGGAGTATATAACCATTTACTCAATGATGTGATAAATGAAGGAAAAACATACCATAAAAAAGGTTGTCAAAGGTATTTAGCTAAGTAATTCACATGACATGGATAAATCAACCAACTAAAATAGCTTTACAAATGGTTGAAGCTTGAAGAAACAAATATTGATGAAAATTAAGCTATTAAATCCAAGCATTCCATGAGAGAAACTTAAGGCCATAACATAATTAATGTATTATATAAATTCAAAAACTTATGCATCTATCTAAAGTTTAATCAACCAATGCAATTAGATTGTCCTAAAGAATGCCATGAGAAAAGGAAGCACCGACTATTACCTTCTTTGGCACTAACAAAATAATTATTCCAAGCAACAAAGTAATAAATAAATTTCAAGAGATGATGATAATAACTTTTGACAAAAATAATTATTCCGAGCAACAAAGTAATAAATTTCAAGAGACAAGGATAAGAACTTCTAAAGACCTATATAATTACACTATCTGAACCTAAATTCTAAGACAAGTGTATATATTTTTATCACTAGTAGACTATGAACGACCCCAACACCATTTCAAATGAGATGCACGATTGCAAAGACATTTAAGAACCGTTTTGAGATAAGAATGGAAAGAAAAGTCTCATTACTTTTGACCAGACAAGGTAGCATGCATGCAAACAAAATCATATCCCGATAAAACATACTCCCTCTATTTAAAAAAGAATTATCTACTTTGACTTACCACAAAGTTAAAGAAAATAAAGAAATTTTTGAATCTTGCGGTCTTAAATTAAAGTAGTATCAAATGTACCAAAATGTCCTTTAATCTTGTGGTCATAAACATGTCATGTGAAAAGTTGAAATTAAAGTATTATCAAATAAGAAAAGAGGTCATTTTTTTTAAAGGGACTGAAAAAAAAAGTAGGTTATTCTTTTTAAAATGGAGGGAATAGTTATTTCAACCTGTCAAAAGTTCACTCATCTTTATAATCCTAAAGCCAAATGAGCCTTAATGTCAAAATTACAAGAAACATGATTAATTTAAAATCCAAAGGGATATCTTAGACGGAATACATATACAAGTCCCTGAACTATTTCACTTTTCTGTATAGGCACCTCAATTAAGCCAGGTACCTATTGAACCCTTTACTCCTTCACAAATGGTTTCAATTGAGCCCAATTTGCTGACGTGACAAAAAATGTAAAATGCGTGTAATACACACCGATGATGTGGCGAAGTAACGAATTAAATAACAACACATGACATTTTAATTTAAAATAATTATAAAAATAATTTTTTAATAAAATTAAAAATAAATAAACTAATAAATCCCCCCAGCCCTTCTCTTCCACCCCCCCCCCCCCCCCAACCCCCTTCTCCACCCCCGTATCCCTTCTCTTCCAAACACGAACCCCTCCCCCCAGCAGCCTTTCTCTTCCAAACACCACAACCCCCTTCGTTGATTGAACAACCCCCCTCCCCCCAGCCCCCTTTGCGGATTGAACACAAAAAGTAAAAAAAATAAAATTGTATCTTGTATTTTTTTTTTAATTTCTTCAATGTGTTTTTTAAAAAAGTCATTAATGGAGAAGAAGATACAGAGAAGCCATTAATTATGGTTTCTCACTCAATTTATATATGATTGATTTTTAAAGAAACCATTAATGGAGAAGAAGATATGGAGAAGAAGATGATGGCTATTTCTTTTTTTTTTTTTAATTTCTTTATAATGTTTTTTTTTTATTGGTTGATGATTTTTTATGTTTAATTATGTTGATTAATTGTGGTTTCTCACTCAATTTATAAGTGAATGGTTTTTAAAGAAGTCATTGATGAGGAGAAGATATGAAAAAGAAGATAATGGTTATTTTTTCTTTTTTAAAAAATAAATTCTTTTAATGTATTTTTTTTTATTGGTTGAAATTTGTATGTTTAATTATTTTAAATTAATTATGGTTTCTCACTTTCCCTTGAGAGAGTGCATTACACATGCCACGTCATGTCAGCGCCACGTCAGCGATTGGGCTCAATTGATATATTTTGTGAAGGAGTAAAAAATTTAATAGGTACATGACTTAGTTGAAATGTCTATGCGGAAAAAGTCGAATAGTTAAAGGGTCTGTATATGTATTTAGCCGATATCTTTAAGTTATGATAAGAGAGCAGGTCAAATAAATGACCTTTTCGGATAACCTAAATATCCACTCGTGATGCTCTAAAAGAAGAGAAAAGAATCTATTTTTTAAAAAAAAAAATTATTTTTCTCAAAAGTTTCTTAAACAAGTCCATCGACAGCTAAGCAAACCACCACAATTAGTCACATGAAAAGGCGCAGATTCAACCATGTCGAAAAGAGGGCACAACTAAAATTTGAACACCAAATCGGGGAGAAAAGTTACTGAACAAGCAAACAAGTTAGAATTTATGATTAAATCACTAATGTAATAATATTCTAATAAAAATTTTAAATTTTTTT
Source organism: Capsicum pubescens (assembly GCA_030864215.1). Lineage (NCBI taxonomy): Eukaryota > Viridiplantae > Streptophyta > Magnoliopsida > Solanales > Solanaceae > Capsicum > Capsicum pubescens. The sequence goes on along the minus strand of CM061542.1, from coordinate 228,423,540 downwards.
AAACACTAATGAGGCCAATTTAAAGAGTATCAAGATTAATTTAAGAACATATAAATTGTATCAAGATTAATTTAAGAACATATAAATTGTATCAAATAAACTAAGACCAGGCCAAGACCAGGCCAAAATTGGCTCAACAGAATCACAAATAAATTGTATCAAATAAGGGCTCAACAGAATCACAAAGATCCTATGACCTTCAAAGCCTCTACAGCACATAATCCCACAATTACACTACTTGAACAAAGACGAAGAAGAAACAACGAGGAATTTAAAAGTCAAAAATGTGTTTACCTTTTTCCGGACAGTGAACGGGACAAACAAGGTATAACGACGAAACTTCCACCACTGAAACTCGATTCTGCTCCACCGGAATTCAAACAAATTCATCGGATTTCGCGAATTGTATTCCTCGAGAATTTTAATTATGTAGGATTAGAAGCACGCGCCTCCCGAATACTCAATTTTCCCCCAAATCCTCCTCCCTTCTTCACTCTACATACGTAGGTATTTATTAGAGATTCAAAACTGATTTTGGTGGGAAACAAATAAGAAATTGATGATAAAAAATTTAAAATTCAAACACAAAGTAATCGTCACCGTCCGTGTTTATACGAAATCGAATGGTTTTGAGGAAAATCCGGACTAATAGCTGTTGTTGTTGACTTGCTTTACTGTTGTTGCATTGAAATTGTGTCCGTTTGCTGAAGTTGTTGTCGGTGGTTATTGTTGTACTGGTTTTGACGTCGTTGCGTTGAAATTGCCATTGTTGTTGGCTGTTGTTTGTTGTTTGTTGTTATTGTCGGGTTTAAGAGGTGGAATAAGGTGAAGTAGATGTGGGTCGGGTTGGACTGGTGTATTGGGCTGGGCTGGAGCAAAAAATTGAAAAGGGGTAAGGGTGTTGCTGATTTGGTTTGGTTTGCAGGGGAAATAAAGGTGAAGTGGTGGGCCGGATGGAGAGTTTGGCTGGTTTTGGGAGGAAAATTGGGCTGGTGGCCCAATTTTAAAAAAAAAATGGAAAAGGGGCTAGTTATTTAGGGAGAGAGATTGGAAAAATCACAAGATATTACAAAAACCATCACTATTTTTTTTTATTTACAAAATTTACCAACTATTCAGTTTCTTTTTTTTTCTGTAAAAAATGTAATCCAAAAACCCATTTTCTCCTTCCCTTTTTATCTCCTCTCTTCTTCCTTTGATTGAAAACCCCAATTACAAGACATAACTCCATCACCAGACAAAACAACACATAACTCTGACTACTATTCCAATAAGAATAACGAAATTTCCATAATTTACCTAATTCATCTTCAAAACTCAATAAGTATCACTTTTCATCTGAATCATTTTTCGATTCGTTAAGTGAAAAGTACTTCTCTGCATATTGTTTAGGTATAACTAATCGATTTAGCTTACCTACATCTTTTGGTGTTAATGACTTCTCGAATAAATGTACTTTCTCACTTTCATCAATTTCTTCCATGATAATTACAAGTGTGTTGCTCATAATTAAAAGGTTAATGCTTATACCATTGTGAAATTAGATCTGACAATCTAGTTGTCGACACATACTGTAGGTTTTGCTCTATGTAATTCTAAAAGCTTCCAAAATATTTTTGGGTTTATCACTCTTGATGATGGTAGTGACGATCTGTTTGTTCATCGGTCAGTATGTTTTGTGTTTTGTGTTTTGAATACGGTGGAGGAATTCGATATGGTGACGACGGTGACGATGGATATGATTTTCGATGGATGTTGTGATTTTTTTCTCAATGTTTGTTACTAGTAATCGTTCTTCTGTTCTTCTACTTCTACGCTGTTGGAAAAGAAGAGGCCAACTAGATTGAATATGTCGATAATTTTGAGGAGTTTCGAGAATTTTTTTATGACAATGTCAAATGAAGGTTGTCAATGATTTTATGGTGCATGAATTGTATAGAAATTGGTGTATCATAGTGTATGAATTGTATAGAAATTGGTGTATGAATTATATAGAAATTGGTGTATTACCAGCTTTATGGTATCTGAATTGTATAGAAATTGGTGTATCAACAGCTATCAATATTTTTATGTTGTTGAATTGTATAGAAATTGGTGTATTGATAATTTTGTATCAATAATTTTATGGTGTTTTAATCATCTAGAAATTAATTTATCAATAATAACAATTTTATAGTGTCAAAAATATATAAAAATTGATGTATCAATAATTTTAAAGTATCCAAAATATATAGAAATTGGTGTATCAATAATTTATGGCGTCTGATCTATATAAAAAGAGGTGTATCAATATTTTTATGGTGTATTAAAATTTTTTATATAAAAATTGGTGTATTAATAATTTTATGGTGTTTAAAATGTATAAAAATTGGTGTATCATTAATTTTATGGTGTCCGATCTATATAAAAATAGGTGTATCAATAATTTTATGGTGTATGAAATTTGTCTAGGATGTGGTTTGAATCAACCGGAGAATTTACTACCATTAATGATGTTTTCTCCTAAGAAATATTAAAAATTAAGGTCAATTGAATTAAATAAATTAAATCTGAAAACATAAAACAAATATCAAATAAATGTAGTATTTTTTTAAATAAGTTTCGTTTGCCTTGTTTATTATTTTTTGAAAAAAATTGATAAAAAAACAAAATAGGAGAATTTGTAGGGTAAAATATCAACTATTAAGTTGCCCCCTTAAATCATGTTATTTTATTTATTGTCTTTTCTTTTTTTCTTTTGCCTAATTTGGTAGATTTTGTTATATTTCTATTGTTATATTTTGTAAAATAGAAACTATGGGTAGTTTTTGTAATATTGACTCTTAAAGTGTATATTTATGTGATTTGCCCAGAGAGATTTAAGACTAAGTTATTTAATAACTAGTCAAAATTGATAACTTCAGTCAATTTTTAGTAAATTTAAACTATATTAAAAATCAATTGGTCAATTACATTGAAATTGTGGCCAAATTGATTTTCATTATGGTCAAATTCAATAAATTGATTACAATTAAATTAAAATTCGAAATGAATTATCAACTGATTTAATCTGAAGCTTCTTGGTTTAACAAAATTAAACAAATATTTTTGAATTATTTTTTATAATAAAAAAATGTTTTTACCCGTGGTTAATTTTAGGGACAACCTTTGATTAAAAAAATTCAGAATTTTTAATAAAATAATTATTTAAGTAATAAAATTATACGATCTTGTATACGTACAAAATGTATAACCGCTTACTTAAAATTAAAAAATTATTCAAATGGATATTTTTTTAGAAGAAATTTATCCGATAAAATAAATATTTTAATTTTATTCAGAATCGAAGAAACTCAGAATTAAACTTAGTCGTGGAGGTTAAAAATTAGGTTGACATGAAATTATAGGTGAAAATAAAATTGTAAATATCAAAATAAATTTATTTATGTCTATAACTGAGAAATATATACCCACAAACTCATTAAAATATCAATATTTTTTATTTTTTTATCATCATTGAATTGCCATTATTAAAATATCATCTTATTATTTTATAAAATATTAAATTACTTGTGACCTTTTGGTATTTTCTAATTCTCCAATAAATCTTAATTTTGGTAGTCCTCACAAGGAGTTTTTTGGTATTTCAATTTTTTTGTGAAATAAAATTATTACACATGACAATTAATAGTGTCTTTTTATTACATATTTCCATTTTCACCCTTGTTCTTTTTGATAAAACTATTCCACTTGAATTTTTATAATTGTTTTTTCTTGCCACTTGTTAGATGATTCCTTTAAATCAACAATCACTTTAATTCAAAAATTCACTTGTTAAAACTCCCTTCATCACTTGTTAGATAATTAGTTAAATCTCCCTTCATTTTAAATCAACAATCACTTTAACTCAAAAAATATTCAAGCTAACTTTAATCCAAAAAAAAAAATTTGCAACGATTTTCAACTACAACCTCATACATAGTTCTTTTTCATATTATTCAGTTCTCAAAATATATAATTAAAATGGGACGAATGGAGTAGTCTTGTAAGAGGCGTGAAAAAATAAACATGATAAGGTAATGAACCGAATTGAGTAATCTATTAATGTAGTTTAATTATCATTTAATATCCTTATAGATCATTTTTTAGTTAATTTATAAAAAAGCTCTAAATTAAGGTTATAATTATTATAGTATAAACTTGAAATTATTGATTTTGTTTAGATGATTCTATCGATGAAGAAAATTATTTTGCAAAAATTATTGCCACTAAAATTATGAGCGAAGTTAAACTCAAAAAAAATCAAAATAAAATTATTTTTAGCTATAACTAAGAAATTACATACTACCAAATTTATAAAAGTATCAGTATTTTTTCTATTTATGATCTTCATCGAGCGTAATTACTAAATATTCTAAATCATATCAATATATAAATATCGCGTTACTTGAATCCTTTTGATATATTTTAATTCTCCAGTAATACTTTCTTCCTCACAAATAATATTTTATTTAAAATTATGCAATTATGTGATTAAGAACTTTAATAATTATGCAAACTTATCAACATGGCTTGTTTAACATATCATTAGATTATACTAATTATAAAGTAAAAAATATATATAATACAAATTATATTTTTAAATTAAAATTATTATTTTTTATACTAAGCCCGGGCCTCGTGGAATTAGTATATAATATAAAAGAGAAACATAAGATTGATGATGTGGCATGTCTCTAAAGCCAAGAATCACATTTATCTTTTTTCTCAATTTTTTGACATTTATCTTGATTTTTTAATTTAAAAGATACATTAAAAAACTTTAAAATTATTTCTTAATTGCATTAACATTCTCCTAATTATTCATTTAACTCTTTTTCCGTTTCAAAAAATCAAAAGTCAATGTTATTAATTTAAGAATTTAATGAAAATTTATTATGTAAAGAAATAATATATGTCTATATTGTGTAAAAGTGAAACAAACGATTGAGTCCAAAATCATCACAATCTCTCCATATCCTTTACCATTTTGAAATCAGGTATGATTTTAAGTGTGTTATAATTTTATTTTATTTTTGGTCTTTAGTTTTTAGTTCATCTCTCTATTTTAAATTTCTGAAAGTTTAATGATAATATAAGCGGTCACAAACAACTAAGGTTTTATGTTGTTGCTATTACATCATATAATTTGACTCTTTACGTGGCTTTGTCAAGGATTCTTTGATTATAAAGGTATCTTTTTTTTTCGTACTGAAGCCTATCTAAATTTAAATTCACGCTAGAAAGTTTCACATTAAGGTTATAAAGATATGTGATAATAGTTTATTTAAATCGGTCATTAGCGTATTTAAATAATATTATTTATTTATAAATCATATATTAGAATATTTACAGTAAGAATTTTACGCAAATCAATTTCAAGGATGAGAACTTTTGCAGAATGGGCAGTCTTAAGACCTTAACTTTTACAAATAATTTTATGCAAATCGATCTCAATTTTTTTTTTTTGCTAAAAAAGAAAAATAGAAAACAACAAACTATACAATTATATAAAGAGTGAAAATATAAAAAAAAAAAGTGTAAATTAATTACTTATTCATAGTTATTGTTAAAATCTATATCTATATATAAGGGAAGGGTGTTAAAATAATAATGTGACATGCTTCTAAAGCCACCATTCATACTGTGATCTTTTTAAGTTTTTTTTGCATTTTTTTTCTAACTAAATCATCAAAAAATAATTATAGTGGGTCATCAGAGTTGAAAGAATATTTACATTATAGTGGGTCATTAAAGTTGCAAGAATTGAATTGAAATAATGAATCATTAAGCTGCATACATGCCTTTTCGATTGCATCATATAGATTTTTCAGATTTCAAGGTTCAACATATAGTAATAATGTTGAGTATGTATTTCAAGATCAAGTTTTAACTCTCCCACAATTTTATTGTCTTTTAGTCTGCATCTTAAAATCAAAAGAATGAATTGTTCAGGAGACATTACGAAGGATTTGAAGAAGATAATCTAAGTATCAAACTAAAAATAAGTGAATTTGTGTTTATTTCTTTGACACAAATTTTTATTTACTTTTTATCACTTTGAGCAATTATAACTCTATGTGATTATATGAATGTTCTGAAATTGTGATATTTGAAAATAAATTTTTTCTTTTGCGTTATTCTTTCTTATTTGTTTTAATTTTGTAGTTTCATCTTACCCTGAAAGCGTGTATTTCACTAATTTTTTATTTGTTTATTGAATATATATATGTGAGATAATGATGAAGCCAAAAAATTTATTAAGAAATGTCAAAATGATCATTATTTCTTTTGAATATGCAATGTTAAGAAATTTGAATTCTTTTCTTTAAATTTCTTTAATGTGAAATTTAGTGATCATTATGTTCATTACTCCCACAACTTTTATTATTATAACCTATTAAATAGTTAGTAACTATATTCATGTCATATATTTAGTATTTTCATATTACAGTTCTATAAATAAACATTGTAAAATTTTATACAAATAATTATATTAGTTTTTTAAGTTTCATGTTACATTTTTTATGCTTATTATATTTATTTTTGTTATTTGTCTCAAACAATAAGATGAAGGCTATTGAATGGTGGCGTCGTCGTATGGGAGATGTCGAGAAGAGTTTGAAAGATTGTGTATTGAATTTGTGTTTTTCCTTTTATGTTTAATGATAAATATCGTAAAAATAATGTTGCATTATTTCTTTATTTTTATACGTTCTTTTTAGGATTTTTTTTGTTTGTATATATGAATTTCTTTGTTGTAAGTTCATAATTTCTTTTAATTCAAAATAATAATTTATAATTTTGTTCGAAATTTACCAATTACCATCTTTTTTAACCGTGCTTCGCGCGGATAGATTTACTAGTTTAAAAGGAAAGAAAGAGCTTTTATTGAAGTTATCAATATGGTCCAAAAGAAACAAATACAAAAGACAATCTTCTCAAGCAAATGAATTGTTAAAATATCTGGAATGGCCTTAGTTTTAAGGAAAAATCACATAAATATATAGTTTAAAAATCGATATTACAAAATATATCCTTATTATTTTTTATTTACAAAATATAGTTTTTATTTAAAAAATCTATCAACTATTTATGTGCACAAATAACTTCCAACAATAGCTAATAATAATTTTCCACCTTTTAATACACTATTTCTTACAAAAAATTACTAATATCAATTTCCATTTTAACCAAGCTTTCATCAATGGCAAAACTATATTTTGTATATATTTATGTGATTTCATCCATTTTGTAACCAAGCTTTCATCCACTTATGTGCACAATATTTATGTGATTTTTCCTTCACGGGCAAATCAATGTCAGCTTCAATTTTCATTTAACCAAGTTTTCATCAATGGAGGCTTCAACAACTCTTTCCAATTCCATCACCACTTTTGACGCACCGCCTCTATCGACCCTCTCCCCTCTATCAAACTTTCATCAATCTTTTTCAATTACCTCTTAATTTCTCATTCTGCCACCACTCCGAAAAACCCTACCATCACACCTATCCGTTCATTCACCACCGTCACATCGAAAGCCACCAATTTATCCACCACATTCCATGCCTTTGCTACGTCGTCGGCAATAACATCAACACCGATCAAATCATCCCCACAGAATACCTAACCATAGTCCCTTCCAACCCAAATGAGTACAAAATTGTACCTGACCCGATTCATTGAACCGGGTGAATTAACATTCAAGCACTGGAACGTTATCGAAGGCGACAACTTCATGTATAGAAATTTATTTAATTGGCATATGTTTTTAGAGCTTCATGTCATAAGATCAACAACGTCTTCTTATTGTCCCATGAGTATATCATGGTGTATGAATTGTATAGAAATTTAGTGTGTGAATTGTATAGAAATTGATGTATCACCAATTTTATGATGTCTGAATTGTATAGAAATTGGTGTATCAATAGCTTTATGGTGTCTGAATTGTCTAAAAATTGGTGTGAAAGAGTATATCATGGTGTATGAATTGTATAGAAATTAGTGTATGAATTATATAGAAATTGGTGTATCACCAGCTTTATGGTGTCTAAATTGTATAGAAACTGGTGTATCAATAGCTTTATGGTGTCTGAATTGTATAAAAATTGGTGTATCAATAATTTTATGATTTTTTAAATAGTTAGAAATAGATATATTAATAATTTTATGGTGTCTGAATTATATAAAGATTGCTATATCATCAATTTATTTTAAGGTGTCTTAGAAATTGGTGTATCAATAATTTTATATTGTTTGAACTCTTTAGAAATAGGTGTATCAATAATAATAATAATTTATAATGCCTGAAATATATAAAAATTGGTGTATCAATAATTTTATGGTGTCTAAAATGTATAGAAATTGATATACTTTTATGGTGTTTGATTGATATAGAAATAAGTGTATTAATAATTTTATGGTGTATTAATAAATTTATGGTGTATGAAATTTGTATAAGATGTGGTTTGAATCAATCGGAGAATTTACTATCATTAATGATATTTTTCTTAGAAGTATTAAAAATTAATATTCATTGAATTAAATAAATTAAATTTAAAAACATAAAAAAAAATCAAATAAATGTATTGTTTTTTCGGTTATCTTATTTACTTTTTTTTTTTTAAAAAAAAAAACTTAGTTGAATAATAAAGTAGGAGAATTTATAAGATAAAATATCAATCATTAAATTATCTCTTTAAATCATACTAGTTTAAGTGTTTTTTTTTTTTTTAATCTTTGGTAGATTTTGTAAATTAAAAACTAGTGATAGTTTTTGTAATTTGACTCTTACATTGTATATATTGTATAGTTATGTGATTTGTCCTAGTTTTAATTATATTGACTTTAGGCATACATGTTGAAATAGCTCTTCCATAATATAAAATACTAGATGTGATAGATCCGTGCAAACACGAGCCTAATACTTCAAATTTAATTTTTACTTTGAAAAATATTTCATGAGAATTTACCAGCAATGCAATTCAAATTGACAAAGTCTTGACATCTGCCAACAGAGACTCGTATTAAATTATATTTATGTGGACAAACACGTTACGAAATGTCAAAATTAGTGCAATTCATTACAAGCACCACAGAATCATTCATTTGGTAGCCACGATTATAATCAATCTATATATAATAATAAAGGAAGAATTGGATGCTGCTGATGTGGCACCTCTCAATGGCTTTCATTTCCATTTTTCTTTTTTCTTTTTTTTTTTGGCCTTTTTTTTATCAATTTTAATTTATTTTATTGTAACAAAAAATCTCAACTGTTTTAATATATGTATTAATGTGGGACATTAATGTGCAATTAAACTTGCCCACTTACTGATGAGTAATGTTCAAGTCCCTTTGTTAGAAGACATTAATTCAAATTCAAGTAATAGAAAAACGAAAAGACCAAAATCCTTTTATTTTCAAAACTGTTTATTTTTTTTAAGTATAAAAGATTATAGCCAACAACAATGTTCTCCTTAACTTTGCCTCTTCTCCTAAATGTGATTTTTTTTCTAGAAAAGAGAGAAACTATCTCATGATCTTCTAAAAATCTCTTGCATAACGTCAAAAGTTGTCTGAATTTTTCTCGAACATAAAAACTATAATTTCTTCCACGAGAAAATATATGCTAACAATTTTTTTTGTTCTGATTGAGAAATTTATAGAAAAAGTGATGAGAGAATCAAAGGGCAAGAAAAATTGCTTGAAAAAAGAATCAATCATGTTGCACTGTAATTCCTCCACGAGAAAATATATATTGACAATTATTTTATTCTAATTGAGGAATTTATAAAAAAAAGTGATGAGAGGATCAAAGAGTAAGAAAAATTATTTGAAGAAAGAATCAATCTATTTTTGAAATTCTTATCAAACTAGGAGGAGATCAAGGAAAAAACTTTTTGGTGATTTAAAGAATATGTATATTTCCATACGGAGGGAGTGAAATAGGGAAAGAAAAAAAAGGAAAACGAAAAAGGAGCCATAATTAGTGTATTTCTCTTTCTTTTTTTGTTCTACTAATTCTTCCTTTTTTTTTGTTTTATCAGTATAGTATTTTTCTGCTTTACTTTTCCTTATGTACTTTTTAATATTATGAGTAATAAATTTAAAATGATGTGGCATATATCTATGACCTACAAAATTATTTATATTTTTCTGAGTTTTGTTTGATAATTTCTTCTTTATTTATCTATTTATATATTTACAATAACTCAAAAAGTCTTAAAATTTAATTGTTCAATTTTCACTTTCGACTATAATTGTCTTCTTTATTAGATATCTTAATAGCACTTATATATTCTTCCATTTCATTTCTCATAATTTTTAATGTTAAATTTTAATTACATCCATCTATATATATCTATAGAAGAAGGTCATAGACCTGCTGACGTGACGTTCTCTAAGGGCTGATATTTTATTCTCTTATTCTTAAATTAATGAAGAGAATTATATTCCAACTTACGAAACATACTAAATAAAATATGAGGAAACACAATTTCCTTTTTTTTTCTTTTTAAGGAATTTCCTTTTTAATATATCTTATCTATATCAATGAAGTTTTTCTATAAAAAAATCTGTAAAACAAAAATTAAGGACTGTAATGTACAAATCTCTCTCTCTATATAAAAGGAGATAATAGATGATGATAGGCGAATTTACACGCCTATAGCACTATATTTTGCCCATATTTTAGCCTAGTTTTGAGAACAAATTATATATTTCATGCACTTTTAGTCCTTTTTCCTGTAAGTGAGCTAACAAACATGATTAGCAAAGTTTCAGGTATAAATGATGTAGAATTCAGCATTTCATGGATAACTTGACGCCAAAGAAAGCTTCACGAAAGGAGAAAAGCCAATCTTGGACGCCAAGGACTAAAGATGGCGCATGGAAATTCTGTCCCGGGCTAAAACAATATTTCTGAAGACTTTGAGGACTAGCAGTAATTTAGTAGGATTAGGATAATGATACATTAACCTAGTACAATTGGGTTAAGTATTTCATTAGCTTATTAGGATTAGGATAATGATACATTAACCTAGTACAATTGGGTTAAGTATTTCATTAGCTTAGTAGGATTTGGTTAAACATTTCATTAGCTTAGTAGGAATAGGATATGAGTATTATAAATACCCTATCTTGCTAGAGATTTTAAGACATCTTCTTACATCTTCTTACATTCAATTCTATTCTATTCTACTTCGAAGACATTCTAGTTCTAAACAATCATTCTTTCATTGATTCTATTTTCTTCTATTCATCTATTCTTAAATTCCACAACAAGAGAAACATTACTTTGCTAAGGGATTCACGCCTAACGCCTACCACACCATTACAAACGTGAAATCTTTATTGTGGTATAACAACAATGTCAATTGTGATTTCCTTCGCACTCATGGGTAACTAAACTTCTCTGTTGGGGTTATGGAAGCCGAATGAGATACTATCTATTGCTGTGAGTTTGTGAGTTCGTGACACGTATGTTGCTTATATCATTATTCTCTTCATCTTAATCTAAATTCTTTGTGGTTGCAAACGCAAGAATACGCCAGTATAACATTTATCTTATTCGAAAGAAAGGTTATCTGTCTGGAAAAAAGATAATGTCAAGGTAGTAGGGTCCCATCCCCTATTAAAAAGTTAGTGCCGTAACTGGATTAACCTCTTGGAGAATTCGTACCGTTAGACACGCTTTAAGCTCGAAAGAGTTAAAGTGAAATAATCCTCGAATAGGTCGAAAGACGCCTGGATTTACCATCGAATACAATTCTCTATAAGCACATGCATGTCTGAATTCAACACACTCATAGTCAATAGAGACGTATAACTCAGAAGGTGGACATAACCCCAACTCCTCAATTCTCATTGTTTCACAACCTACTAAACATTCTTTCTTTTTTTACTTTGCTATTGCCGTTTTTAGCTACTATTTGGTTACATTACTTGCACAACAAGAATCCCCCCTTCTTACGAGACTTGCACTAAAAGTCTAGTAATCGTTGCTTACTTGTTGACCAAGCTATTCCCTGTGGGATCGATACCCAACCCAGGTTGGGTTCTATATTTGCTAACGACCGCTTTACACTCCTACGAGAGCTGTAGATTGAGCGTTATAAAAAATTGGCGCCGCTGCCGGGGAATACAAGTGTCAATTAAGTTCGTAATAATTACTAGACCCTTTGGTCTATGATTCTCGTACTTTTACTTTTAGTTTTTGTTTTTGTTTTTGTTTACTGCAGGTTTTTATTCAGTGCATGCCCCATACCCAAAGTTCTGGTCAACCGTTATTACCTATCAATCCTGAACCACAACGTATTCGCAGAATGGAGGCACAACACGCAATTGAAAGGATGGCTGCTCAACAGGAACAGGCGAGACTAGCTGCGCTAGCCGTCGCTCAAGTGCATCAACAGAATATTGATAACCCTGGGCGAGCAACAAATCCTGACGATGAAGATCTAAGTGATGACGAGCTACTAAACCCTAGGCATGCCTTTTAGATCGCAACACCTGCTAACAGAAGAGATCGTCAAGCTAGGTTTAGGCCTGAACGCCAAGCTATGCAGCTAGCTTTCAACGATGATGATGATGATCTTGATGGAGCCGGAGCCACAAGAGCTATTATTCCTCCACCATTGGCGCCCGGAGCCAAGTTCAACATCACAAGCACCATGATTCAGTTATTGCAACTCAAGGGATTATTTGGTGGACTAGCAGGCGATGATCCGAATATGCATCTCATCAACTTTATTTCTACATGCAAGTCATTTGACAATCCTGGTGTTGGTCAGAATGCAATTCGATTACGTCTATTTCCATTGTCTCTGTCTGGGGAGGCAACTCTATGGTTGAATGTGCTGACTCCTGATTCTATTACAAATTGGAGGCAATTGAGAGACGCTTTCCTAGAAAGATTCTTTCCGCCATCCAAAAGAGCACAATTGAGAGATGAAATCAGCAACTTTCGTCAGCTTCCAACTGAAGCCCTTCATGAAACATGGGAGAGGTTCAAGACGAAGCTAATGAGGTGCCCAAACCATCACATGACTAATGTTCACCTAATGGAGATACTTTACAGAGCCTTGAATTCAATAACTAAACCAGTTGTGGATAATGCGGCTGGAGGATCATTTATGGATCTCACCTTTGGTCAGGCAAGCAATATGCTAGATCGTATGACGAAGCAAAGTAGAGCTTGGCATACCAGGGATTCTGAGGTAGCAAGCCCCACTTTATCTATAGGCATGACTGCAGACCAAAGGAGAAGAGAAGAAGAACGTGATCAAGATATGGCGCACATGAAGACACAAGTGGATCTTCTTACAAAGCATCTATTATCAGGGAAGACCGAAAAAGTCAAAGCCATTGCGTCAAAAGGAAGAGACGAATCTGATTCGGAAGAAGAAGTCAACTACTTAAACAATCAGGGGGGTTTCCGAGGCAATGCCCAAGGAAACCAAGGTCAGAACTATTATGATAAGTCTGGAAACAAGGACCAAGGTAGTTGGAGGAAAAACAATGAAAAGAGTGGTTTATATATTCCCCCTGGAAGACGTGACGCCACCACATCTAGTTTTGGAAGTATGGAAGACATGATGGCTAAACTAATGAAAGGAGTGGAAGCAACTAGCGCGGGAGTAACAGAGGTAATAAATGATTTGTCCTTTATGAAACAATTAGTTGATTCACATTCCACTTCAATCAAGCAAATAGAGCAGCAATTGAGCCAACTTTCAGCAGCACTCAATCAAAGAAAGACTGGTACTTTACCTAGCGATACTGTGCAAAACCCAAGGAATGATGGGTCATGCATGACCATCACTACCCGAAGTGGTAAGGTGCTGGAAACTTCAGAAAAAGGCAAGCAAGTGGTGGACGAAGAAGCGGATATTGATGATAAGGCGAAAGGGGAAGATGCCGCAACAGCCGATCCTAACGTCCTTAACGTCACTCCTCACGACGTGCAGCCTGGAAAAGCTGAAAAATGGAAGCAAGAGGAGAAGAAAGACGTGGAGAGAACAATTCCATACCCACCACCACCTTTTCCCCAAAGATTGAAGAAGGTGGCGGATGATACGAAGTTCATCAAATTCATGACTATGTTAAAGCAGCTGACCATTAATGTTCCATTGGTGGAGGCACTTGAACAAATGCCCGGGTATGCGAAATTTATGAAAGATCTTTTGACGAAAAAGCGGGCAGCAATCTATGAGTTGAAAGATAATGTTCATCACTGCAGCGCCATCACTACCCGATCACTAGTTCAGAAGAAGGATGACCCCGGAGCTTTCACTATTCCTTGCACTGTTGGATCTTTGAATTTTGCCAAGGCATTATGTGATTTAGGAGCCAGCATCAATTTGATGCCATTATCTATCTATAAAAAGTTGGGGTTAGGTGATCCTACTCCAACCAATATGAGGCTCGTCATGGCGGATAGGTCGGTAAAATGACCTGTTGGTATCCTATGTGATGTCTTGGTAAAGGTTTCTTCATTCATCTTTCCAGCAAACTTTGTTATTTTGGATTGTGAAGCGGACTCAGAGGTTCCCATAATCTTGGGACGCCCTTTCCTTGCTACAGGAAGTGTGCTCATTGATTTGAGAGCTAATGAGCTTTCATTCTGAATAAATGACGAAGTGGTTCGCTTTGATGTTTGCAAATCAATGAAGCAACCCAAAGATCCGAGTGTATTTTCGATGGCTGATGTTTTCTTTGATGATCCGAAAGAATTACTTAAAGAAGAGCAAATTATTGCTGACCCTTTGGCGGTTGTGCTCATGAATGAAGAGAGTAAGGATGCTGAAAATTGTGAAGAAGCTATTTGTGCTCTATCAGGATTAGGGACATATCGCCATACTCCCAAGAAGCTGGACCTCGATCTCAACAATCGACCCACTCCACCAGCCAAGCCATCTATTGAAGAGCCACCAATGCTAGAATCGAAAGAGCTCCTCGATTATCTAAGGTATGTGTTCTTGGAAAGTATAAATATACTTCCGGTGAGTGCGGATGATTTAAGTAAACAGCACGTAGAGGCTATCATCTTTGCTCTGAAGAGATACATGAGAGCTATGGGTTGGACTATTGATGATATAATTGGTATCCCTCCTGGGATAGGCATGCACAAGGGTCATCTCGAAGAAGATTGCATGCCTACAAGTAAGCCTCATTATCGTCTGAATCCATTCAGAAAATGATACACCATCTATCTCGACGAAGTCTAAGTACTCGAGGTAACTATGTCGTGCCGCGACAATAAATCAAGCGCTAGATGGGAGGCAACCCATCGTTTATCGTTTTTTATTTTTTCTTTCGTTCTAATACATGTTTTGTTTTTGATAAATAAAAATCCAAAAATAAGAGTCGTGCCACGACCAAAACTAAGGCGCTTGGTGGGAGGCAACCCATCGTACTAATCGTTTTTATTGGTTTTGAGCAAATGTAGGTGCAAGAGGTATTCAACGAGGAGATCAGTTTCAAATTTTGATTTGGACGTATTGCATAGTAAAGGTGGTAAGTTAGGCATGAAGATGCATAAGGCTATGGATTGAGCATTGCTCATGACAAAATAGGCATCGAGCAAGGCTAGGCCTAGGTAAAACTAGGCCACGAACAAGGCAAAGCCTATACTATAGCCCAAGGTCTCGGAATCTAGTGTGCTATAGCATAGGCGCCGCCTATGCTAAAGCATTTGGTCTCTGAATCTCATATGCCATGCTAAAGGCGCCGCATATGGTCACTAAAGGCATTGCACTAGGCGCCGCCTATGCTCACCATAGGCTTTGCATTAGGCGCCGCCTATAGTCACTAAAGGCATTGCACTAGGCACCGCCTATGTTCACCATAGGCTTTACATTAGGCGCCGCCTATGGTCACTTTTTGTCTCCAAAACCGATTTTAAATGGGTCAAAACCTGACCCATTCTTTTCCTATATAAAGGAGACTTAGTCTTGAAACACAAACACATTGAAAACTTGACCTAGGCGCCGCACATACTCTCCAAATCATCTCAAAACTTTTCTTTTTGCTCTCCCACTTCACAAGAACATCTCCAAAGGCTTCAATCACGTAAGTACTCTTTTGTTCTTCATCTATTTTTCGTAAGTGCTACGTTGCTATGTCTATTATGAATTGCTACATCTTGAAGAAATATTGGTGATGTTAATGTGTTTGAATTGTTGATACAAAACCAAGTGAGTGAACATGTACGTTAGGATACTCTTAACTTGTTTCCGACTTGAATATTGATTTTGATGCAGTGTTATACTACTTGCGAAATTGCTATAGTCATGAACATTGCATAATCTTGTCACTAGAATGCTTACATGTTAGAATGTCCCGTTCATCGGAATAAGACTTATAGTTGCCGACCGACATAAGAGGTTGTGATTATTGATAGAAACAATACCATGATGTAATCCCTATGTAGCAGTCTTGATATATCTAACATGAAAATATTGCAAAGGTTGCAAGAAGTAATACATCTTTGATTTTCTTGTTGGAATATAGCTCCTACAACGTATGTCGATGAAGTCTAAGTAATCGACCACTTTCACTTCACTAATTCGTATCAACAAACTAAGTGTGGGGTGGTACCCCTACTGCTTATGTATAGATTGTATCCATTGAGATTGTGCTAACGTGAACTCTATTTCAAGTCTCAGGTACAATGGCACCCAAAGCGAGACAAGGCAAGAAGAAGGCTACCACTTCCCAAAAGGGCAAGAAAAGAGGCCGCAAGGAGCAAGGAGAATCATCCTCAATGCAATTACCATGCCGTATGCTTGGAATTAAGTGGGATACTTATGAGGAACTTCTGAGGATGACGACTCTGATGATGATTCCGATGCAAGGGGTATGACCCCAAACATAGAGGATGAGTCCGACTAATCAGGTTTTTCTTATTTATTTTTCACTGAGGGCAGTGTGTCCCATCTAAGTGTGGGGTACTGGTATTTGCATGCTATACTTCTCTATCCACATTTGCATTTATTTATGTTTGTTTGTTTTGTTAGTAGTTAATTGTTTTTTTTTTCAGTAGTTAAATTTTTTTTTTAACTTAGCATCGCATGAAATTATTCTAATAGGCAGCATGAGATTATGACAAGAGTTTGTGCTAAAATCATGACTATTGAGACGTTTAGGCTCTAATTGTGACTCACTATGTGATATTGTTTGGTTTAATTCCTTCATCTGTTGGGTCAAGAGTCTATACTACTCTCAATAAAATCGACCATGTGCCTTGTGTGTGTGAGCTAATAGTATATTCTGTGCTTGTGGCTGATGCTAGAACTTGCCTGGTATGTATGTAAAGCGAAAATAAAGAGTGCAAGTCTAGGAGATGATTTAGGCATTTCTTTGGCAACCTATGATTATTTACCTTCTTTATACCTACCCATGGACATCATCCTAGATAAAACCCTTTTGAGCCTTTAGCCTATTTTCTTTGACAGCCTCATATGTAAGCCTAATCCATTTTTTCAAGACCATAATTTGATCCAAATTCCTAAGTGCTTTAAAGTGAAAAAAAAATCATGTGACAAAATAAGAGGAAATTGGGTGAGTATGATGCTTTAGAATGCATTGGTGCTTGAATGAGTTATGAAAAAGAAAGTGCTATCATAAGAGGTATGTTATCAAAAGAAAAAAGAAAGGAAAACTGAAAAGTTAGTTATGTTTAAAATTGAAAAACAAAAGAGGAGAAAAAGGGTGGTAGATTAAAAGAAAGTAGAGAGGTTGTTTGAAAGAAAAGTGTTAAATGATATAATGTGATGTATTAAAGCGCTTAGGAACATAGTCACTATTTCTGGATAAAATAGTCCTACCCGTCTCTTAGCCTTCATTACAACCAACAAAAGACCTATTTGATCCTAAGCTTAGCATTCTGACATTTAGTGGAGCATTACACTAAGGGCCAGCCTATGGTCATCAGTTGCTACATATGAATTCTTTGTGAGAGTGAGAGCAAGGATATTTTGATACCCATGTTTGAAAAATATGCTATACTTGGGAGTGATTATGGGTAATATATTGTGAGACACACATGGTTGATGAGTTTTGGGTAGTAGTGTATGATTCTTTGTGCCTTAACTTTTGAATACGAGTTGACCACCATCACGAGTTTATGCTAGAGGTTAAACTGTTTCTACTAATGATCGAAAAACTACTCTTTGTTGATAATTGTTGTGCTTGTCTTGACGAATATTTTGTGTTGTTGCTGTGAAACCCTAAGTTGATGTTTAGAGGGACATGATATTTTGTTCGAGGACGAACAAAGCTTCAAGTGTGGGGTGTTGATGATAGGCGAATTTACACGCCTATAACACTATATTTTGCCCATATTTTAGCCTAGTTTTGAGAACAAATTATATATTTCATGCACTTTTAGTCCTTTTTCCTGTAAGTGAGCTAACGAACATGATTAGCAAAGTTTCAGGTATAAATGATGTAGAATTCAGCATTTCATGGATAACTTGACGCCAAAGAAAGCTTCACGAAAGGAGAAAAGCCAATCTTGGACGCCAAGGACTAAAGATGGCGTATGGAAATTCTGTCCCGGGCTAAAACAACATTTCTGAAGACTTTGGGGACTAGCAGTAATTTAGTAGGATTAGGATAATGATACATTAACCTAGTACAATTGGGTTAAGTATTTCATTAGCTTATTAGGATTAGGATAATGATACATTAACCTAGTACAATTGGGTTAAGTATTTCATTAGCTTAGTAGGATTTGGTTAAGCATTTCATTAGCTTAGTAGGAATAGGATATGGGTATTATAAATACCCTATCTTGCTAGAGATTTTAAGACATCTTCTTACATCTTCTTACATTCAATTCTATTCTATTCTACTTCGAAGACATTCTAGTTCTAAACAATCATTCTTCCATTGATTCTATTTTCTTCTATTCATCTATTCTTAAATTCCACAACAACAGAAACGTTACTTTGCTAAGGGATTCACGCCTAACGCCTACCACACCATTAAAAACGTGAAATCTTTATTGTGGTATAACAACAATGTCAATTGTGATTTCCTTCGCACTCATGGGTAACTAAACTTCTCTGTTGGGGTTATGGAAGCCGAATGCGATACTATTTATTGCTGTGAGTTTGTGAGTTCGTGACACATATGTTACTTATATCATTATTCTCTTCATCTTAATCTAAATTCTTTGTGGTTGCAAACGCAAGAATACGCCAGTATAACATTTAACTTGTTCGAAAGAAAGGTTATCTGTCTGGAAAAGAGATAATGTCAAGGTAGTAGGGTCCCATCCCCTATTAAAAAGTTAGTGCCGTAACTGGATTAACCTCTTGGAGAATTCGTACCGTTAGACACGCTTTAAGCTCGAAAGAGTTAAAGTGAAATAATCCTCGAATAGGTCGAAAGACGCCTGGATTTACCATCGAATACAATTCTCTATAAGCATATGCATGTCTGAATTCAACACACTCATAGTCAATAGAGACGTATAACTCAGAAGGTGGACATAACCCCAACTCCTCAATTCTCATTGTTTCACAACCTACTAAACATTCTTTCTCTTTTTACTTTGCTATTGCCGTTTTTAGCTACTATTTGGTTACATTACTTGCACAACAAGAATCCCCCCTTCTTACGAGACTTGCACTAAAAGTCTAGTAATCGTTGCTTACTTGTTGACCAAGCTATTCCCTGTGGGATCGATACCCAACCCAGGTTGGGTTCTATATTTGCTAACGACCGCTTTACACTCCTATGAGAGCTGTAGATTGAGCGTTATCAATAGACTTGCTGACATGACGCTCTGTAAGGGCTGGATTTCTATTTATTTTTTTTGTCCTTTTTTTGGGCATATTTTCCAATTTTAAAAGACGCAAATTTCACATTAAAATTTTACAAAATATTAAATATACTCATATTTAATTCTCTCCATCATTAATGCTATTCATGATAATTATATCATTTTCTTAATTCAACCCTTTTCCTTTCTTTGTTCTTTTGATTTCCTTTTATTTATTCAATCATGAAATTAGTTATAATATGTACTTTTTGGAGTTTTCTTTTTCAAATTTTCTACATAATATATTAACTAAATTACCCACGTAAATTCTATTTTTTTTTGTTCATCAACACCATTATCACTTTTCATAAACTTTTCTTTAGTATTCTTTTTTAAAGATTTTGTGCCTTTTTTCTTAATTTATTGTATTAAACTTTTGAAGAAATTAAAGTAATTTTGTCATCATTAAAATTATTAATCAGCTTTTACAGAGAAGATTAGATAAACATATGAGAAATTTGGGGATTCAAATTCAAATTCAAATTTGACGAGTAATCCAAATTCAATCGTAATGAGTATAATATCTCTTTCATATTACTTATCTAATTTTAGTTTGTTTGATTCGTTTTATTTATACTATTTTTTTCCCGACTTTTTCCCACTGACAGTGATTTTGCCATAGTTAATATTTTATACCTTTTTTGAATAATTTTTATTGTTTGCAAATAAGATTAGCATATGACAATATTTGAGGATTTAAAATCAAATTGGATGAGTATAACATGATTATTAATGTATGTAACTTTGTTTAGTAATCTTTTGAGTTATTACATGATTTATAGTTATGGCGTGAATTCAAGTGCAATAATTTCATATTTTGTTTGGCATAATTTTTTTTCTTTTGAATTCTAACAGTAATTGCACTAAATTTATATTTGATTTACAGATGAAAAAAAAAGAAGACAAAATATGATTGTCTTCATAATCTCAAGGCACATGACAAAAAATATGATTATTTTTTTCATTTCATAATTTCTAATATAATTTGTGCGTAAATACCATAATAATCTTTTTTAGAAAATAAAAGATCGTATGAAAGGATTCAATTTCCTTGGTAAATGTATTTTGGATAAAGTTTGCTTTAGAAAATCTTCGTCAAACTCGATATAGGCATATTGATAAAGTATGAAGAGGTTGTCTCAAATAATTAGTTTCTTCAAATATAATATATTTGTTGTATGACTGTGGATATTTTTCTCTTAACTTATTCTTTTTATATAGAGAAAGTGATAGATATATTATAATTGTCGTGAAAATTAGTCAAGATAGAAAATAATTTATAGAATATTTTATAAGCTAAAATTAGTAAAAAGTGAAAGAAGATTTGATTTCATTAGTAAAGAAAACAATTTTTGAAGAATACGAATATGATAAACAAAAGATTTAAAAAGTTGAAAGAGGCTATAATATTTGAATGAAAAAAGTAATTATTTAAGTTCGTAAATGATTCTACTTGAACTACAAAAATATTTTAGAATTAATTTTATTTGATGAATAGAGTGAATAATGTAATTTTGATATTTAGAGCTCTCTAAACTTATATAGCTATTTGATCTTATTCGCGAGAAAAATACTAAAATACAAAACATACGAATAATGATAGATTTGAAAAAGTCTAAAAAGATATATATGATAAAATTATGTGTTTCCTTTTTTTAATTAAGTCCTTAAAGTTGTGAAACAATTTTTTTTTTACTTAAATATACCTACTATAAATCTTTACAAAATAATTAAGATGGAAAATTTAATTATCAATTTTGATTGCATCAATGTTATACGATTCTTTCGATATATGAAGTGAGAGGGTTAAATCTTGAACTTCAATATTGTATATGTAGAGTTGGGTTTTGTTTTTTTATTTGACATCAAACTTATAAATATAATTAAAATAATCGATTGTATTATTATAATTAGAGAATCAAATAAAGATAAAATCAATCAATGAATAAAGATTGTTTTTTTTTAATTAGAAAATTTAACAATAATTTTCTATCATATCTATTTTTTTTTAATTTTCATGAATTTTTTATTTATTTCTTTTCGTTTTTGTTCTTTTCAATTACTTGCTTTGATAAAAATAGGAAATTAATCGTTACTTCTTAAGTTATGCGACAACAAAATTATTTCATATTGATTTGCATTCATATGCATTCGTTTGTCTCAAGAAATTCTACCTTTTTACAAGATAGCATAATTGTAGTTTCTTATTGTTAAAATATGTGCTAATATACTTGATTATTTTTCAGATTCATAGGATAAAGGTTTGCATGCAAAAGTTGTGCGCATTTTTTTAGGCGTAAAACAATTTTCTTTTCCAATTTTAACAGGTTTAGCGACATCTCATTTTGTTAAAACATAGACATGTGCCTTATCATGAAAGTGACCAAGCAAGCATATGATGATGGTTTTAGCCGATAAGCTCACAAGCTACTCAAAAAAGCTTTTATTATTAGCATTGAAGAGTCTGAGAATAGAGAAAACGAAGGTAAGATGGAGATGGATGCATCGAATGCATATACAAAGAGTGTGTATTTATATGAAATGATTTGTTTAGAGTTATTTTATAAAAGCACATTAGAGGGAGAAAAGAAGAAAAATTATCTTAGTGAGGAAGAAAATATTACAAGTCAAGGGTAGAGAAAGAACAAAAGAAGGAAAGAAAAACAAAGGGTCAAAAGAAAAAAATTATGTAAATAAAATTCATCCTTTTGACCAAATATCTCATTTTGATGGCAAATTAAGAAAGTTGAATCAAGATAACAACAGATGTACAATACATAGAGTGCGAAGAAAAAGTGGACTCATGATGCATTGATGCTCCTTTTCAAGTTTAATAATCACTATTAGTTTAATAATTGCAATCGTAGTTGCGTAATTTCAATTGTTATAATGTTTCAGTCATTATTTTAAAAGGAGAAAAATATTTATAAAAAAATTTCTTCAAATTTTGGTTATGATTTTACAAATATTTTGATATTTTCATAATTTTCTAAATTTCTTAATGACTTTTTTTCTACTCAATTTGTGTATATTATTATTTATTATTAACATAACAAAAGTTTCTAATATATGGAATGAAATAAAAAAAGATCACTATGCTAAGCCAAAAATAATGGTTGTAATTTAATGAATTTTTCTTTTTCTCTTTGGGTGAATTAGTTTTTCGAGTATTACGTTAGGTGATGAAAGATTAGAGAAAAAAAATATAAAATAGAGTGTTAATATTAAAATGAATCAAAACTTAAACTATAACCTATTTGGATTTAAGAATTAATTTAATAATATTTTAAAATATTTTTATTTTTTGCATATAGTGAAAAATTAGTTTGTAAATCTAATGAGATTTTTTGTAACCGCGCGAAGCGTGACTAAGTTTACTAGTATATATATAAAGGAGAGTTTAGTCCCATCCTATGTGGCATGCCTTAGAGGTCTCCAATACCATTTATCTTTTTTGTGTTTTTTTTGGACTATTTTCTTCTATTTTTAGCTTAACAAATTATTTAAAATTAATAAAAAATCCTCCAGTAATATCTATATTATAAAGTGTCAACACTTTATTACTTCACACTAAATACTGTATTATGATTAAGGTTGTAGTGGGCATTCATATTCTCCTTTATAACTATCCAAAGCGTTTCTAATCACAATTGTTCACTTATTCTTTTTCAATGTAACTTCTTTCGGAGCCTTTAACATTTTATATTTAGAGCAATTTCTTTTGTATTATTGATTGTTTTAATCTTTTAGCTTCCGCATTAATAATCTTCACCTGTAATCTTACCACATCCTTTAAGATATTCTATATATAAGTCTAGACTAAGTTGTCTTCGTCCCATTATTTTTTATTTATCTTCTTTCTGTTAGAAATTCTCTTTTCCAGATATTTCTATTGTCATATGTAAATGAATGTGTGGTTTAAATCTCCTTCTTGATATGTTTCGTAGTTTGATGGCATATTTTATTTTTGATTTACTTGTCACATTTAGCCTTTGAGTACCGATAAATTGTCTAGCTGACACATTAATTTTTTCAATGTTTAGATGATAATGCAAACTTTGGATATTGATCAGAAAGATAAAATCTTTCCCTCTTTTTGTAGGTTACTTATTGTTAAAATAATGATTAACAAATTATTTAAAATTAATAAAAATCCTCCATTAATGTTTATATTATTAGAAATTGCATATAACGTGTTTAATGTATAACATGGTTAGTATCTCATGTTATTAAACTCTTCTTCTTTCACATCTTATTTATCACACTTTTTTTAATATTTTATTATAATGTTGTGTCAGGTGAATAACCTTTTGAGGTGATAACTAACAAGCAGATCTTTATCTTGGAAATGACTACCGTTGACTAAGCACCTATGTCGGATTTGAGAGAATCCAGTGGCCATAAAGCTGGGTAGATAGATTGCCTGAGGAGATGAATGACATTAGAATCAGGGATGATAAGTGTAATACCCCGCATGTTTCTAAGTTAGGAAGTGAATAAGTTTTTCTACGTATGAAACCTCCTATCCTGTGAGTAGCATTTTAGTGCATGACTTACAATTAGTATCCTAGCGATAAGATAGCTTATGATGCATTAATCATGTTCATATGAGTCACTTAAGGTAATACAAGCTAAGAGTTTTTGAATCCATCAAGTTTTAGTGTTCGATTTCGTAAGAGTCATATTTGAATGAGTATAACTTGATGTTAATGTGGTATTTATGCATATTTAGACCTACCAAATTTTAGAGAATTGAATTAGCTTTCCAACGATACCAATTTTGCCTTAATCCAATACCCGGGCAAAAAGTTATGCCCATTTTCATGAGAGACAGTAAGGATAGGCGATTGGTTAGGCGCCGCCCAACCAAACTTAGGCGATTGGTTAGGCGCAGCCTAAGTCAATTCCAAGTGCCAAAAACACTCCGTTTTGAGTTATTTTGAGGGTAATTAAGTCTTTTAACACTCCTTACACGTCCCTAAACTTAACCCTACGAAATATATAGCTTCTAAACACATTACAACCCTTTTAACATCTCAAAGCTCATCATCCAAGAGCACCATAGGAGAAAAACAACTAGGGTTGCACAATCAAGCTTGAAGATCAAATTTCAAGGAAATTCCTCCGTCAATCATCAAGAACCTCCCTTCCAAGGTATGCGTAGTGTTCATCCACGGATTTCTTTCGTCCGTGGAGTTCAAGAATCAATCTTTAAAATACAAAAGCTTGGTTGATTGTGGTGATATGATCATACCCATGTTGATGCTTGTTTGTTTTGCTATATAATAGTATCGTGACTATATATCTCATGAAAGTTATGTTGTTAGTTGAAAAATATGATCTTTGGATGGATTGATAGAATGAAAGCATGAAATCCACCTATGCCTTTAAAAATGCATGCAAGGTGTTCGATAAAATGCCTAGTATGCTAGAACTTCATATTTACATGATTTCATGATATCTAAATAACAAGTTCATGTTAGCCATACACTCCAATATGAATTTCCATTCAAATTATGTGTTGTTATTGTTGTGGTATAAAGCGTGTATGATAATGGAGATATAAATTATGTACACAAAATATATCCATGCTTTTCCTATCATGTTTGAGATGTTGAATAAATACATGAAGTATAATATCCCCAAATCATTACAATATGAACTAAACGTTACATGTTGCCGTTCCCTTATGCTTGAATGGTTTCCATGCGATTGCTATGAATAGTATATATTGTCGGAATGCTCATGATATTAGAATATGATATTTATGACTTGATTATAAGCATTCCTATTCATGATAGATATTATGATGACCATGTACTTCATGAAATCCCCCACTAATATATTATGGATTTTTATTGATGGACGTGTACTCAAGAAATTTAAGTTGTGTTAGTTTCCTTCCATCGAGTCCTGAGGGTACTTGTACCCGAAAAATATAGTTGTGTGCCTAGAGCCATGTCATGTTTTCACGATACTCTCAGTCAAGCCATGATCTATAGAATTCATGTGACTCAGGTAAACTCAAAAATCTCAGTAATCTCAGTGCTTAGTAACCTCAGCAATCTCAGTATTCATAGTCAATCTCAGTAACTTCAGTACTCTCAACCAGTCCTCAGAACGCAGTACATTCCGTCAGTCATCAAAATCTAGTAAACTTAGTTTAGCTCCGCTAAACAATACCACTAGTATCAGTGCAGTTAATCAGTATCAGTTCAGCTAATCAGTTCAGTTCAGTTATTCAGTTCAGCTTAGTTATTCAGTTCAGTGTCCTTCAGATGGGAGTAGAAGTTAGCACCGAGTGAACCCAAGGATTGGAACTCACCTGCCAGTTCAGGGTGTGCTTCTTAGTAGTCATCCTTGTGTTCCAGAACTACGTAGCCAGCATAGGTTGAGACATATTAACCTGTCAGATTAGGGTTGATGAGGTGGCTTAACCTATCAGTTTAGGGTTCCCATCATTCTCATTTGAGTACCTGCCAGTATAGGGTTCTCACAGCTGTCCTTACCAGTGGCGCGATATTGACACCCCTCCAGTCGGGGCAGAGATTGGACCTCAGCTTAGCTATTATAGCGTATTTGGGGCATGTCGGTTAGATAACTACTTCCCACAGTTTCAGTATTAGTCTCAGTAAAAGAACTCAGATAGTTCTTCAGGATATTAGGACTGGCAGATACAGTACGGAACACAACTAGTTCCATCAGATTTAGGACTATCAGATACAGTCATTTATGCTATCAATTATCAGAACTCATGTTATCAGATATATCAGTTATCAGAATTCAGTTATCATTCATGATATGTTATCATTAAATACATGTCATCAGTATTCATACTCAGTAGTCATGTTATCACGAGCTCAGTTTCAGTATTGTTATATACGGTCAATCAAATCAGTTCTTCATAATCAGAACTATAAAAAACAATCATTCTTTTATCAATAATATAGTATCAGTCTCCTAGTATTTAGTAATACAGTATCAGTTCCTCACTTATTATTAAATTATATATCAATATCAGTAAACTCAGTCATTCAGTATATCAATATCAGTAAACTCAGTCATTCAGTATCTCAGCATCAGTAAGCTCATGTTATCAGTATTCAGACTCAGTAGTCAGTATCTCCACGAGTTTAGTTACAGTTACGTATGCATGTATGTACTCTCACATTCATATCAGTCAATATTGTTCATGCATATAACCCTTTGCATTTAGCCTACCTCACTCGTATACTCAGTACATTCAGACGTACTGACGTATTTGTGCTATGGTACTTTCTTTTATGTTACACCATAGGTTCAGAGGCATGAGCTCCAAATCAACAGTAGATTCTAGTATCAGCAGTCAGAGTTAGACGTGAGTCCTCATCCTTCGAGGACATGATGATTTCATTTCTATTTTAGTTTTCACTTTATTTCAGTAGTTGGAGTTAGTTGGGGACATGTCCCATCAACTCCTTATTCAGTTCAGTTAGAGGCTTTCGGACTAGATGTCAGATTAGATGTACAAACTTCAGTATTTATATTTCTTTTTGGTATTGTTATACCAGGTTTTTCAGATATGTATCAGTATTGAACCTTATGGACTTACAGTTCATGTTTCCGCATATTTTATGAGATATTATGTAGTTTACAGGTACAAATATCAATCATGGGTTAGCTTGTGGTCCTTCGGGGTCATGAGCACCGTGTAATGTTTCAGGTTTAAAAAATCGGGGCGTTACAAACTTGGTATCAGAGCCTAAGGTTCAACAGTATCCTAGGAAGTCTGAAAGCTGCATCAAGTAGAGTCTTGTGCATGGGTGTGTTGTGCACCACACTTATGTGAAGAAGGCTATGAGATGTTTTAGGAACAGTTTCCCTTCTTTCATGTCTCAAGATCGTGCTATGGCATGGCAAGTTTCTCATAGGAACCTATGTAGATTCTTATCAGGCTCCCTTCATGTCAACCTTACCTTACTTTCAAGGTAACAGAAATAGTGAAGCTCAAGTCCTAAAGATAGGGCTTTCTCATGCAGTTCCTGGAGACAGTTATGGGATTTTCCACATGCTCAGACAATATCCCCTCAGTTCAGTCATGTTCCAAAGTTGTACAGATTTTATTCATGATCATGAGAACTCCTTTGTAAACTCAAATCCAATTATTGATATGCCGTTAGATCCCTTCTCAGAATTCTACAATAGTATAGACCTAGAATTTTAAGTATGGACCCAAGAGTTTAGCAGTATATGAGTTGGGATAGTATTATCTAGTCTGATTAGATTATGTATTCATAGGGATAGTTGTACCAACATGAATTAGTAGGTTTGAACAGTGCTAGCATGCGAGCAAGAATTTAAGTTTATTAACTTGAAATTAAGCATGAAGGTGTGAATGTGATATTAGCAGTATATGAGGAAACAAAATCAGATGATGTGTTTAGTAAGGCAAGCAGGTGTTGAACAGAATGTAGGTATGTGATAATAGATCAAGTGACCAAGTCAGTACCTCAAACTCCAGTAGTAGAGCCAGTATGTATAGAAAGCAGTAAGAGAAGACAATTCTTGACCCATCCTCATCTCAGTGTAGAGTTTTTTACTTCAGCTATCACGAAACCAACTCAGGCATTGCATACCAACTCTATGGTCACGAACCATGCTCATGTATTTCTTTTTCCATAATCATGTATGAATTCAATTTCCAGCATAAGGAGTCCCTTTTACTCCGCAGTATGAATCATGTTCCATGACCACAATCTACTTTCACACACTTTCCATGGGATTATGTTCGCCTTCAGTTCCCAGTATAAAGGGTTCATTTCTAGCTCCCTCAGTATTACGAATCATGTCCCACGAGTACAAAAACTCTAGACTCAGGTCATGCAGCTCATGACTCATGTACGCATATCATGCTTTCTAGTATACTTAGCTTCCATGACTCATGCTATGCCTCTACAGATCAGATATATTTAGACTACATCATGTATATCCTCAGTTCAGACCTTATTGGTAAATCCAAACTATTGATATTTTATTCCTCAAGTTTCAGTCATGTGTCAAGTTTAGTTTGTATCTATTCATATTTCAAGTCCTCCTGATTTACTCCTCCAGTTAGCTCTCCTTATGGAACAATGTAGTGATGAGAAGTTGTTTAGATAAGAGAAGATTATTGCATGCTTACTTTGCATGAGGGTTTAGTTGTAAAGATAGGCTTGAATGTCATGGTAAAGGTGCAAGTAAACGTCTAGCAAGGGGTTGTATTTAGAAGTTGGGAAAGTACAAAGTGTAAGTGTATATTTAGATCCTTGACTTATGTCAGTCCCCAGCATGTAGCCATCAAAAACTCAGTTGCAAACTCAATTATAGTTTCAGTATCCAACACTCAGTGATCAGTGTTCAGTCCTTGAATTCAGTACTTCAGTATCAGTCTAAAACTCAGTTACATCGATAGTTCAGAAATCAATATTCAGTAAAGAAATCAGATAGTCCTACAGAACCATGGCTTCAGTTACCAGTTACTTAACCTCAGAATTCAGTACTTCTGTACTAGATATAGTCTTAGTTATAATGTCATCTTCAGTTCAGTAACCAAATTTGAAACTCAGTTCAGTTCCAGACATGCTTGACCATAGCATTCAGGTTGTCAGTACTTGATGATAGGCGTATTTACACGCCTAAAGTACTATAATTTACCCATATTTTAGCTAAGTTTTGAGGACAAAATATATAATTCATGCACTTTTAGTCCTTTTTTCTGTAAGTGAGCTAACAAACGTGATTAGCAAGTTTTCAGGTATAAATGATGCAGATTTCAGCATATTATGGATAACTTGACGCCCAAGGAAGCTTCACGAAAGAAGGAAGGGAAAGCTTGGACGCCAAGGACCAAAAGTGACGCATGGAATATCTGTCCCGGGCAAAAACAACATTTCCAAAGACTTTGGGCACATGCATGTCTGAATTCCGCATAACTCATAGCCAATAGAGACGTATAACTCATAAGGTGGACATAACCCCAACTCTAAATTCTCATTGGTTAAACATCTTACTAAACATTCTTTTTTTTTACTTTGCTATTTTCCGTTTTCACTTTGTTACATTATTGCACGTTAATAAATCCCCCCTTTTACGAGACTTGCACCAAAAGTCTAATAATCTTTGCTTACTTAGTGACCAAGTATTCTCTGTGGGATCGATACCCAACCCAGTTGGGTTATATATTTGACAACGACCGCTTACACTCTTACGAGAGCTGTAGTTTGAGCGTTATCAAAAATTGGCGCCGTTGCCGGGGAATACGGTTGTCAACTAAGTTTGTGATAGTTACTAGACCCTTTGGTCAAAAGTTCTCAGATTTTACTTTTAGCTGTTGTTTTTGTTCTATTCAGGCTCTATTGGCAGGATGGATGCACAACGTGACATTGACAGAAGGGCGGCTCAACAGGAGCAGGCTAGACTAGCTGCACTGGCAGCTGCTCAAGTGCATCAACAGAATATTGATAACCCAGGTCGGGCAACAAATCCTGATGATGAGGACCTGGGTGATGAGGAGCTACTAAATCCTAGACGTACTGATGAGGTGGCGGCACCTATGCATAGGAGAGATCGTCAAGCTAGAATGAGACCTGACCGCCGAGCTGTGCAGGCTCCTTTTGATGATGATGATGACGATCTGGATGGAGCTGGTGCTACAGGAGCTATTATTCCTCCGCCCTTGGCACCTGGAGCAAAGTTCAATATCACCAGCACCATGATTCAACTATTGCAGCTCAAGGGATTATTTGGTGGACTTGCAGGTGATGATCCGAATATGCATCTGATCAACTTCATCTCTACATGCAAGTCATTTGACAATCCAGGCGTTGGATAGAACGCAATTCGGCTGCGCTTATTTCCATTGTCTCTATCTGGGGAGGCAACTCTATGGTTGAATGGGCTGACTCCTGATTCTATTACTAATTGGAGGCAACTGAAAGACGCTTTCCTAGAAAGATTCTTTCCGCCATCCAAGAGAGCACAGTTGAGAGATGAGATCAGCAACTTCCGACAACTTCCAACTGAAGCTCTCCACGAAACATGGGAGAGATTCAAGAAGAAGCTTATGAGATGCCCAAACTATCATATGACCAATGTACACTTGATAGAGATATTATACAGATCTTTCAACTCGGTGACTAAGCCAGTGGTTGATAACGCAGCAGGTGGATCATTCATGGACCTCACTTTTATTCAGGCAAGTGATATGCTAGATCGTATGACAAAGCAGAGTAGAGCTTGGCATACCAGGGATTCTGAGGTATCAAGCTCTACCGTATCTGTTGGCTTCACTGCAGAGCAGAGGCGTAGACAAAAGGAACGTGACCAAGATATGGCTCACATGAAAACGAAGATGGATCTTCTTACCAAGCACTTATTATCAGGGAAGACCGAAAAGGTTAAGGCCGTTGTATCACAGGGAAGAGATGAATCCGACTATGAGGAAGAAGTAAACTACTTGAATAATCAGGTGGGTTTCCGAGGCAATGCCTAAGGAAACCAAGGTCGGATCTATTATGATAAATCTGGATACAAGGACCGCGATTAAGGTAGTTGGAAAAACAATACCGACAGGAGTGGTTTGTATGTTCCTCCTGGAAGACGTGACGCCGTTGCATCTGGTTCTGGAAATATGTCCATGGAAGATATGATGGCTAAGCTGCTGAAAGGAGTAGAGGCAACCAACACAGGAGTAACTGAGGTAATAAATGATCTGTCCTTAATGAAGCAATTAGTTGACTCGCATTCCACTTCAATAAAACAGCTGGAGCAATAATTGAGTCAATTATCTGCGGCATTCAACCAAAGAAAGGCTGGAACACTACCCAGCGATACGGTGCAAAACCCAAGGAACGACGAATCATGCATGGCTATTACTACCCGGAGTGGTAAAGTGTTGGAAAATCCATCCAAGGACAAGCAGGTAGTTGATGATATAACGGATACTGTTATTGATGAAGCAGAGTTTGAAGATGCCATAGAAGCTGAAGTGAGTGCTCATAATGTTACATCTAGACGTCACCAGCCTGAAAAGAGTGATAATCGGAAGCAAGATAAAAAGGAAGTGGTGGAGAAAATGATTCCCCTTCCACCACCACCTTTTCCTTAGAGACTGAAGAAGAAGGCTGATGACACCAGGTTCAATAAATTCATGACCATATTGAAGTAGCTGACTATTAATGTTCCGTTGGTGGAGGCGCTGGAACAGATGCCTGGGTATGCTAAATTCATGAAGGATCTTTTGACAAAGAAGCGGGCAGCAAGTTATGAGTTGACGGATACTGTTCATCATTGCAGTGCAATCGCTACCAGATCACTAGTTCAGAAGAAGGCTGACCCCGATGCTTTCACTATCCCTTGCACGATTAGATCATTGGATTTTGCCAAGGCATTGTGCGATCTGGGTGCTAGCATCAATTTGATGCCACTATCCGTCTACAGGAAGTTGGGGTTAGGTGACCCTACTCCAACCAATATACGGCTCGTGATGGCAGATGGGTCGGTAAAATAACCTGTGGGTATCTTGAATGATGTGTTGGTGAAGGTGTCTACCTTCATTTTTCCTGCAGACTTTGTGATTTTGGATTGCAAGGTGGATTCTGAAGTTCCCATAATCTTGGGACGTCCTTTTCTTGCAACAGGAAGTGTGCTTATTGACATGAGAGCTAATGAGCTTTTATTTCGGTTGAATGACGAAGTGGTCCGCTTTGATATATGCAAAGCAATGAAGCAGCCCAGCGATATGAATGTGTTCTCCGTAGCTGATGTTCATTATGAAGATAAGAAAGCATTATCTGTAGAGAAATAGCTTACTGTTGAGCCATTGTCTGTTGCGCTGCTGAATGTTGAGCATGAGGATGATGAAGATTATGAAGAAAATATGTGTGCTCTAACAGAAATAGGGTCCTATTCTCATACTCCTAAACAGCCGGACCTTGATCTTAAGAATCAACCGTCACCAACAGAGAAGACTTCCATTGAAGAGCCCCCAGTGCTAGAATCGAAAGAGCTCCCCAATTATCTAAGGTATGCATGCTTGGGAAGTGGAAATACACTTCCGGTGAGTGTGGCGGATGATTTAAGTGAACAGCATGTAGAGTCTCTCATCTCTGCTCTGAAGATATAAAAGAAAGCTATGAGTTGGACTATTGATGATATAATTGGTATCCCTCCTGGGATATGTATGCACAAGAGTCATATCGAAGAAGATTGCATGCCTACAAGTAAGCATCAGCGTCGTCTGAATCCATTCAGAAAACGATGCCCCATCTATCTCGATGAAGTCTAAGTAATCGAGATAGCTATGTCGTGCCGCGACAATAAATCAAGCGCTTGGTGGGAGGCAACCCATCATTTTTAATTGTTTTGTTTTCTTAAGATTTTGTCGAGCCACGACCAAAACTAAGGCGCTTGGTGGGAGGCAACCCATCGTTCTAATCGTTTTTGTTGTTTTTGAGTAAGTGTAGGTGCAAGAGGTATAAAAGAGGAGATTGGTTTCAAATCTTGATTTGGAAGAATTGCATGTTCAAGGTGGTAAGTTAGGATTGAAGAAGCAAAAGTCTATGGGTTGGGCATTGCCTATGAAAATATAGGCAAAGAACAAGGCAAGGCCTATGTAAATCTAGGCCACGAACAAGGCAAGGCCTATACTATGGCCTAAGCTCTCGGAATCTAGTGTGCCATAGCATAGGCGCCGCCCATGCCTAAGTGTGCCATAGCATAGACGCCGCCTATGCAATAGCATTTTGTCTCTGGATCTCATGTGTCATGGCATAGGCGTCGCCTATGCCTAACAATTCCATGGGATAGGCGCCGCCTATGCTCAACAATGCTTTGCAAAAGGCGCCGCCTATGCCAAGCATAGGCAAAGCAAAAGACGCCGCCTATGGTCACTTTTGGTCTCCAAATCCGATTCCAAATGGGTCAAAACCCGACCCAAGCTTGTCCTATAAATAGAACCTTAGTCTTAGAACAAAAATGCATTGCAAATTCAACCTAGGTGCAGCCTACCTCTCCAAAATCTCTCGAAAAATTTTCTTTTGCTCTTTTACTTTGCAAGAACATCTTCCGAAGCCATCAACCAAGTAAGTACTTCTTTGTTCTTCTTTTATATTCCATAAGTACTACACTGCTACGCCTATAATGAATTGTTAAATCTTGAAGTAGTATTGGTAATTTGAATGTGGTTGATTTGTTGTGATACATCTTGTTGAGTGAAAGAATACGTGTGGGTGTTCTTGATTTTGTTCCGACTTGTATTTGATTGTTATACACTATCATACTTTTGCGGAGTCGACATGGTGAAGTTAATTGCAAAATCTTCAAAATTGAATGGTTGAATGTTTGAATGACTCATTCATCGAGATAAAGATCATGATTGAATACAAGCATGAGATGTTGTGATTATTTCTTTGCCATAACTTGATACGATCTCTATGTAGTAGTCTTGTTCAAAAAGTGCATTAATCCAAACATGAAAGTATGATCAAGATTACATGAAATGGAGTTGGAAAGGATAGTTAAGACGACATGAAAGTATGACTGTGCTGAACATATTGTTGGAATATAACGCCTAAACGTATATCAATGAAGTCTGAGTAATCGACAATGTTCACTTAATTAGTTTGTGCCAACAAATTAAGTGTGGGGTGGTGCCACTACTATTTTTTTTGGTCGACTGTATCTACCGAGATGAAGCTAACATGACTATCATTTTAATCTCAGGTACAATGGCACCAAAAGCACGCCAAGGAAAAGACAAAGCAACCACCTCACAGAAAGGCCAGAAACGGGGAAGAAAAGAGCAAGATGAATCCTCCTCACTACAAATACCTCAACGCTCTTTTGGATCAAGTGGGTACAATTTGAGGAAACTCTGAGGATGACGACTCTGATGATGATTCCGACTCAGGGGGTATGACCCCAGACATAGAAGAGGAGTCTGACTAATCAGGTTTTCCGTATTTATTTTCCACTGAGGGCAGTGTGTCCCGTCTAAGTGTGGGGTGCTGGTATTCGTATGCTGTACTTCTTTGCCTACATTTATGGTCATATTTTTTTTGTTTGATGCATGAAATTGTTCTGATAAGCGGCATGTTTTTATGACAAGAATTTGTGCTAGAATCATTACTATTGAGACATTTAGGCTCTAAATGTGACTCATTATGTGATAAGTGTGTGGTTTAATTCCTTTATCTGTTGGGTCAAGAGTCTGTACTGCTCCCAATAAAGTCGACCATGTGCCTTGTGTGTGTGAGATGATAGTATATTCTGTGTTGGTGACCGATGCTAGAACTTGCCTAGTGTGTGTGTAAATCGAAATAAGGAGTGCAAGTTTAGGAAATGATTTAGGCATTTCTTTGGCAGCCTGTGATTGTTTACCTTCTTTCCTACCCGTGGACATTATCTTAGTTAACCCCCTTTGAGCCTTTAGCCATTTTCTTTGATAGCCTCATATGTAAGCCTAATCCATTTTTTTCAAGACCATAATTTGATCCAAATTCCTAAGTGCTTTAAATTGTGAAGTCATGTGACAAAATAAGAGGAAATTGGGTGAGAGTGATGCCTTAGAGTGTATTGGTACTTGAATTTATTATGAAAAAGAGTGGCTATCATGGAGGTGTGTTATAAAGAAAACAAAAAAAAAGAGAAAGAGAAAAGAAAAAGAAATAGAAAAATAAAAAGATAAATTGTGTTTATGATTAAATAAAAAGATAGTTATGCTTGAATGACCAAATAGGTGAAAAGGGGTGATAGATGAAAGAAAGGTAGCAGGGTTGATTAAAAGAGAGTGTTAATGGCATAATGTGATGTATTAAAGCGCTTAGGAACATAGTCACTATTTCTGGCCAAAATAGTCCTACCCGTCCCTTAGCCTACATTACAACCTGTAAAGACCTATTTGATCCTAAGCTTAGTATTCTGATATTAGTAGAGCATTACACTAAGGGCAAGCCTATGGTCATCAGTTGCAACATATGAATTCTTTGTGAGAGTGAGAGCAAGGATAATCTTATACCCAAGTTCTGAAAAACGCAATACTTATGAGTGATTATGGGTAATATCTTATGTGAGATACACATGGTTGATGAGTTTTGGGTAGTCTTGTATGATTCTTTGTGCCTTGACTTTTGAATACGTATTAACCATCATCACGAGTCTATGTTGGAGGTTGAATTGTTTCTAGAAGTGATTAGAAAACTACTCTTGGTTAATAATTGTTGTGCCTGTCTTGTTGAACATTTTTGTGATGTTACTGTGAAACCCTAAGTAGATGTTTATATGGACATAATATATTGTTCGAGGACGAACAAAGCTTTAAGTGTGGGGTGTTGATGATAGGCGTATTTACACGCCTAAAGTACTATAATTTACCCATATTTTAGCTAAGTTTTGAGGACAAAATATATAATTCATGCACTTTTAGTCCTTTTTCCTGTAAGTGAGCTAACAAACGTGATTAGCAAGTTTTCAGGTATAAATGATGCAGATTTCAGCATATTATGGATAACTTGACGCCCAAGGAAGCTTCACGAAAGAAGGAAGGGAAAGCTTGGACGCCAAGGACCAAAAGTGACGCATGGAATATCTGTCCCGGGCAAAAACAGCATTTCCAAAGACTTTGGGGATCAGCAGTAACTTATTAGGATTAGGATAATGATGCATTGACCTAGTAGGATTAGGTTAAGTAATGCAGTAGCCTAGTAGGAATAGGATATGGGTGTTATAAATACCCTATTTTGCTAGAGATTTTGATTCTACTTTTAGTTCCGAAAACAATTCTCTTTCAATTAATTACTTTCTCTTCATCTATTCAATTCTTAATTTCCACAACAAGAGAACCGCTATTCTAAAAGGGAATTCACGCCTAACGCCATACCAAACCCTACTACACGTGAGATCTTTATTTTGGTATAATGATAAAGTCTATTGTGATTTCCGTTGCACTTATGAATAGCTAAACTTCTCTGTTGGGGTTATGGAAGCCTTATGAGATACTATCTATTGCTATGAGTTTGTGAGTTCGTGACTCGTATGATGCTTATATCATTATTCTCTTCATCTTAATGCAAATTCTTGTGGTTGCAAACGCATAGAATACGCCAGTATAGCATTAACTTGTTCGAAAGAAAGGTTATATGTCTGGAAAAGAGATAATGTCAAGGTAATAGGGCACCAACCCCTGTTAAAAAGTTAGTTCCATAACTGGATTAACCTCTTGGAGAGTTCGTACCATTAGACACACTTTAAGCTCGAAAGAGTTAAAGTAAAATAATCCTTGATGGTCGAAAGACGCCTGGATTTACAATAGAATACAACTCTCTATAAGCACATGCATGTTTGAATTCCGCATAACTCATAGCCAATAGAGACGTATAACTCATAAGGTGGACATAACCCCAACTCTCAATTCTCATTGGTTAAACATCTTACTAAACATTCTTTCTTTTTACTTTGCTATTTTTCATTTTCACTTTGTTACATTATTGCACGTTAGAAAATCTCCCCTTTTACGAGACTTGCACCAAAAGTCTAATAATCTTTGCTTACTTAGTGACCAAGTATTCTCTGTGGGATCGATACCCAACCCAGTTGGATTATATATTTGACAACGATCGCTTACACTCTTACGAGAGCTGTAGTTTGAGCGTTATCAGTACTCAGTTATCAGTGTTTCAGTATCCCAGTTTATAGAATACCTCACAACCATGTCGTACGCTTGGTCTCGCATTCACAAATAATACAGACTTCATGAATCCATGCTCAGATACCTCATTCTACTCAGTTAGTCCTTATCTCCTATGCATAAAACTCAAAAATCTCAGCCCAGCTATTCAAACTAAGTAAAGTTTAGCTTTGCAGATCCAACATTCAACTATCAGTTATTCAGTTAATCAGATAAGTTAGTATATTTATGCACTCGTGTTCAGCTCAGTTCATGTATCATGTCTCAATTTTAGATCCTAACTATTCAGTCATGAATCAGTTCCTAGGTGTCTTGCGCATCGCCTCAATTCCCCTCAGTAGCTCATCCAAGTCAGTATTCTTTGAGGGACATAGTGTCCCAAGGTGGAGATATATCATACCCCCAAACTTTCATGACATAAACATACTGCTCTCTTTTCTTTTGATGACTCCAGTTTGAAGAAGGGGTACTCATAAGTTAACCCTTAAACTCCAACTTCAGTCGTATGCCATGTTTTCGAGATTCAGTTCAGATCATGATATTAAGTAAATCTACCACTTCCCATACTCAGTTATGTTCTCATGTTTCTGATCATGCATATGGAGTAATTAATCTCAAACTTATCGGTATTTTCAGTTCAAGGTAATAATTTTTCTTAAACTTACTCATTCTCATGTTCATATTTCAGTACCAAACTTGGTATTCAGTTCCATGCTCAATTTTCAGTTCAAACTTGATACCTTTACCATTGCATGTTCATGAGTAAGTTTAGACAAGAATTCACGCATCAGATATGCGTGATCAGCTCAACAGTACTTTCAGTCATGTATTCACGTATCATGTTAGTCATATAATCATGCATCAGATATGGATGGATTCAGCCTTTAAGTTGTGCATCACATATGCATTCTCATTTTGAGAAAACTCACTTTATTAGAATCCTCAGTTTTATATTCATGAATCAGCTTCCCATGCATCAAATATGCATGTTCAGTATGTTGTGCTCAGCTTTCAGTCATGTCAGTCATGAACCCATGTTTCAGTAGTGTATGTCTTGTACGTACTTCATCTTATCATATCTCCCACCTCAGTTAATTTCCATTTGAGGACGAATGTTCCCAAGGGGGAGATATTGTAATACCCTGCATGTTTCTAAGTTAGGAAGTGAATAAGTTTTTCTACGTATGAAACCTCCTATCTTGTGAGTAGCATTTTAGTGCATGACTTACAATTAGTATCCTAGCGATAAAATAGCTTATGATGCATTAATCATGTTCATATGAGTCACTTAAGGTAATACAAGCTCCGAGTTTTTAAATCCATCAAGTTTTAGTGTTCGATTTCGTAAGAGTCATATTTGAATGGGTATAACTTGATGTTAATGTGGTATTTCTGCATATTTAGACCTGCTAAATTTTAGATAATCGAATTAGCTTTCCAACGATACCAATTTCGCCTTAATCCAATACCCGAGCAAAAAATTATACCCATTTTCGTGAGAGACAGTAAGGATAGACGATTGGTTAGGCGCCGCCCAACCAAACTTAGGTGATTGGTTAGGCGCAGCCTAAGTTAATTCCAAGTGCCAAAAATACTCCGTTTTGAGTTATTTTGAGGGTAATTAAGTCTTATAACACTCCTTACACGTCCCTAAACTTAACCTTACGAAATATATAGCTTCTAAACACATTACAACCCTATTAACATCTCAAAGTTCATCATCCAAGAGCACCATAGGAGAAAAAAAACTAGGGTTGCACAATCAAGCTTGAAGATCAAATTTCAAGAAAATTCCTCTGTCAATCATCAAGAACCTCCCTTCCAAGGTATGCGTAGTGTTCATCCACGGATTCCTTTCGTCCGTGGAGTTCAAGAATCAATCTTTAAAATACAAAAGCTTGGTTGGTTGTGGTGATATGATCATACCCATGTTGATGTTTGTTTGTTTTGCTATATAATAGTATCGTGACTGTATATCTCATGAAATTTATGTTGTTAGTTGAAAAACATGATCTTTGAATGGATTGATAGAATGCATGCAAGGTGTTCGATAAAATGCCTAGAGTGCTAGAACTTCATATTTACATGATTTCATGATATCTAAATAACAAGTTCATGTTAGCCATACACCCCAATATGAATTTCCATGCAAATTATGTGTTGTTATTGTTATGGTATAAGGCATGTACGATAATGGAGATATAAATTATGTACACAAAATATATCCATGCTTTTCCTATCATGTTTGAGATGTTGAATAAATACATGAAGTACAATATCCCCAAATCATTACAATATGAACTAAACGTTACATGTTGTCGTTCCCTTATGCTTGAATGGTTTCCATGCGATTGCTATGAATAGTATATGTTGTCAAAATGCCCATGATATTAGAATATGAGATTTATGACTTGATTATAAGCATTCCTATTCATGATACATATTATGATGACCATATACTTCATGAAATCCCCCACTCATGTATTATGGATTTTTATTGATGGTCGTGTACTCAAGAAATTCAAGTTGTGTTAGTTTCCTTCCGTCAAGTCCTGAGGGTACTTTTACCCAAAAAATATAGCTGTGTACCTAGAGCCATGTCATGTTTTCACGATACTCTCAGTCAAGCCATGATCTATAAAATTAGTCAGTCATGTGACTCAGGAAAACTCAAAAATCTCAGTAATCTCAGTGCTCAGTAACCTCAGCAACCTCAGTATTCATAGTCAATCTCAGTAACTTCAGTACTCTCAACCAGTCCTCAGAACTCAGTACATTCCATCAGTCATCGGAATCCAGTAAACTTAGTTTAGCTCCGCTAAACAATACCACTAGTATCAGTGCAGTTAATCAGTATCAGTTCAGCTAATTAGTTCAGTTCAGTTATTCAGTTCAACTTAGTTATTCAGTTTAGTGTCCTTCAGATGGGAGTAGAAGTTAGCACCGAGTGAACCCAAGGATGGGAACTCACCTGCCAGTTCAGGGTGTGATTCTTAGTAGTCATCATTGTGTTCCAGAACTACGTAGCCAACGTAGGTTGAGACATCTTAACCTATCAGATTAGGGTTGGTGAGGTGTCTTAACCTGTCAGTTTAGGGTTCCCATCGTTCTCATTTGAGTACCTGCCAGTATAGGGTTCTCACAGCTGTCCTTACCAGTGGCGCGGTATTGACTCCCCTCCAGTCGGGGCAGAGATTGGACCCCAGCTTAGCTATTATAGCGTATTTGGGGCATGTTGGTTAGATAACTACTTCCCACAGTTTCAGTGTCAGTCTCAGTAAAAGAACT
This sequence comes from Capsicum pubescens, assembly GCA_030864215.1. Classification (NCBI taxonomy): domain Eukaryota; kingdom Viridiplantae; phylum Streptophyta; class Magnoliopsida; order Solanales; family Solanaceae; genus Capsicum; species Capsicum pubescens. Next base: position 228,382,697 of record CM061542.1, on the reverse strand, counting down.
CAGATAGTTCTTCAGGATATCAGGACTGTCAGATACAGTACGGAACACAGCTAGTTCCATCAGATTTAGGACTGTTAGATACAGTCATTCATGCTATCAGTTATCAGTTATCAGAACTCATGTTATCAGATATATCAGTTATCAGAATTCAGTTATCATTCATGAGATGTTATCAGTAAATACATGTCATTAGTATTTATACTCAGTAGTCATGTTATCATGAACTCAGTTTCAGGATTGTTATATACGGTCAATCAAATCAGTTCTTTATAATCAGAACTATCAGAAACAATAATTCCTTTATCAGTAATATAATATCAGTCCCTCAGTATTCAGTAATACAGTATCAGTTCCTCACTTATTAGTGAGTTATATATCAATATCAGTAAACTCAGTCATTCAGTATATTAAAATCAGTAAACTCAGTTATTCAGTATCTCAGCATTAGTAAGCTCATGTTGTTAGTATTCAGACTCAGTAGTCAGTATCTTCACGAGTTCAGTTACAGTTACGTATGCATGTATGTACTCTCACGTTCATATCAGTTAGTATTGTTCATGCATATAACCCTTTCCATTTAGCCTACCTCACTCGTATACTCAGTATATTCAGACGTACTGACACATTTATGCTATGGTGCTTTCTCTTATGTTACACTATAGGTTCAGAGGCACGAGCTCCAAATCAGCAGTAGATTCCATGATCAGCAGTCAGAGTTAGACGTGAGTCCTCATCCTTCAAGGACATGATGATTTTATTTCTATTTTAGTTTTCAGTTTATTTCAGTAGTTGGACTTAGTTGGGGACATGTCCCATCAACTCCTTATTCAGTTCAATTAGAGGCTTTCGGACTAGATATCAGATTAGATGTACAGACTTCAGTATTTATGTTTCTTTTTGGTATTGTTATACCATGTTTTTCAGATATGTATCAATATTGAACCTTATGGCCTTATAGTTCATGTTTCTGCATATTTTATGAGATATTATGCAGTTTATAGGTACAGATATCAGTCATGGGTTAGCTTGTGGTCCTTCGGGGTCATGAGCATCGTGTAACGTTTCGGTTCAGAAAATTGGGGCTTTACAATAAGGTCTGCATATTGAAGAGCATAGGCTTTTTGATTTTGTGTTTGTATAATTGGATCCTTTTTTTCTTTTTGTGGTGTTTTCATTCTCCTTTTTTCAACTTTGTTCATCAGATTTAAAATGTTTATTTGTAGGACATGGAAGCAACAATTGTTGACGGTCATGGTACTGAAACAGGCCACATAATAGTGACAACTATTAGCGGTAGAAATGGCCAGCCAAAGCAGGTAATATGCCACGTCTCTCGCTTTAATTTTTATTCATTTTGTTCTTCTTGGTTTGTTTAGAAGTTTGGTGGTTCCCGCGTTCACTCTTCTTGTATTGATTGTAGAATTGATAATAAAAAATATGATAAATAATGTGAGAAAGTGGAAGAATTTAATAACATGAGATAATAATTATGTTGTACATTAAACACATTGTACCATTAGGATTTATCTTTTTTTTTTAGAATTTTAAAATTTTTTCTTCATTTTTCTTCATTTTTCTTCACATCTATATAGAATAATAAAGGAGACATTGAAGGAGGTTGATGTGGCACCTCTCAATGATCTCCATTTGAATTTATCTTTTTTCTCCTCTTTTTTTGAGCATTTTTCTTGATTTTATTACATTTTTTAATTAATTGCTGCTACTAATTACTTATGAATTAATTAAAGTCTATAATATAGCATTCAATGTCCTAATGAATTCTCACTTCTTATTTCATTAACCCACCTTAAATTTCAATAATTATAACGTTAATATAATGCCCTACTGAATTACCACTCTCATTTTATGAACCCACCTTAAATTTCAATAATTATAACGTTAATATAATGCCCTAATGAATTTTCACTTCTCATTTTATGGAACCACCTTAAATTTCAACAATTATAACGTTAATACAATTATACAACGTTATTAATATAATAATAAAACCAACAAACTCAAAAGAAAATGATAGGACACCTTTCTATGAACAAGAATACTATTTATCTTTTCTTCTTTTTTAACATTATCATTATTATTATTATTGTTATAAAATGAGAATTTCGTCTAATATTTAAGTTTTCTCCCTTTTTTTTATAGTTAATTGGAGGCTGCTAATGTGCATATCTCTCAATGGTTTCCATTCTCATTTTTCTTTTTTCTCATTTTTTTAAATTTTTTCTTAAAAATTATAATCATATATAACCTGAAAATGTATGTCAAAAGTCATTTCTTTTGCAATTACTCAACGTTTACTATTCATCTTTACTACCTACAGTTATTATATGCAATTAATAATAATTATAACGGCAAGTATGACTGTTCTTTATAACAATGAAAATGCTTAGGATTCATTGCAAGGAGCTGCAAATATACTCAAACGGAGAACTTACATCAGGTAAAGTTTTAATTTCTCTGTTATGTTTTTAATCAATAAAGATCTTTCTATTGCTAATTCATAATCCATTCATAATAATTGGATTTTGATAAATTGTACAGAGTGACAAATTGCATTTCTTATGTCAGATTTGGATAAAAAAAATTTCATATCCTTCATCTTCTTGTAATTTGTTTTTCTTAGAACATCATTACTTTAATGTAATTAAATTTACTTTAATACAGCGGCGGTAGATTTAGAATTTTCACTCAGAAAATTCAAAAAATAAAAATGCAATGCATATTATTTAAACTTGAAACCTCAAGGAGAATTTTGAACCTCCTCAATAATTAAGTCAACATCTTATGTTCAAGATATTCAAAATCTATAATTATACGTATATATATAATTTCTTGCTTAGCAGATGGGGTTCGGGTGAATTCCTCACATCCTCTAAATTCGCCACTACTTCATATCCTTTTTGGGTAATTTAAAGATACATTATTTATTCCTGATATTACAATGGCTTTACATATTTTTCTATGTCAGTTTTCTCATAACCGTTATTTCATCCTTATCAATTTTAATTAATAGATTTTAATGTGTAATAATTTTCAAATAACTAAAATTTTAAATAAGCATTTTCATACTCTATTTTTTGTGCTATAAATAGATAGAAAGTGAATTATTTTTCATATTGTAATTTGTAATGCAATTTGTAACTTGCTTAGTTTGCTCACTTTTCGTTGAATTTTTAGATGAGCATATTTTTTTTCTTTCAAATAGAAATGATTTGATGATGAGGGTTAGATTTGTAGAATAGTTATTACTAGAGATGATTTGATTATAAGGATTAAAATTTGTGAAATGTGGAATGAGATTTGTAGAATGTGTTTGATATATCTTTGAATGGAGACTAATGGAGGATTGATTTTGCATGAATATGTTGGTTGTAAGTTGTAATTTGTATATCGAAGTTTATTATATGTAAAATTATTAGTTTCATTTGATATTTTAATCAAATGTGCTTATTCATATCTTGCAGATTCATGATCATGACTTCTTAAGAGCTAATTAAGAAAAGATTATTGGGAATGAGAAACGTGATGAATCACCTCCCTTCAGTCAAGAAACACAATGTGAAAATGTCTTAAATGTGAATTTTCATGAAATTTCAAATATTATTATAGGGTTTAAATACAATTTGCTATTATAAATTTTAAAATATTTACAGAATTTCAAATATTACTGTAAAATTTTTGGTCCTTTTCCATTCATACGAATGAATTGTTTATTAATTTAGTGAATTTTTATTGATTCATCAATTGTCCAACAACTATTTTGAGTCATTTTACCGAATTTATAGCTGTAAGTCACTAACTATAATATGGTGGGTATAGATAAGGACAATGAAAAACACTATAAATGCAATAATGAATTATAGTAAGAAAAAATAATAAGGAGTCATACCATGTCATTTTGCACATCCTAAAACCTCACAGTGAACTAGCTTCACAATATTTTATAATTGGGATGTGATAGAATCCATTAAGTTCATTAGTCTTGTAGGGATTCAAAGGAGTCATAAATTTTTTTCTCTTTTAAATTATTAATTTTCTCACTCTCTTATGTGTTATTGAACTAACAATATGTTTAATAAATTTTTTCCACAAAAATTTTTACACTTCATTTATCATTTTAATCTTATATAATTTTTTTCGCACGGACAAATACCCTAGTTACACTATAAATACCATAACTACTGATCTCTATATAAGTCGCTAATAGATCCCACAACTTTCACAAATCCTTTTCAGAAATTAAGAGGAAAAAAGCAAAAACCCTTCAGGCATAGCATTTATGTATGGCAAGTCCACATTTCTCTTGCATAGTATGTGCAGATAGCCTTAGATAATTTCAAGAAAGTAGCTGAGCTCTTTATAGAATCTACCGGCTTTTGAGATTTTAAAAATTCAGAGGATTCAACAACCTGCATTTTCATAGAATGGTTTAATTGATTACGTTAAATTGATCTGTCAATATTATAAATCAGAAAAGCTAATAGAAAATCTTTTCACTAAATAGCAAAGAAGTGTATGTTGTGCAGAAATAGATGAACACAAAGTCTAAATGATCGTTCTTAATGGGTCACACTTTCAATATTACACAAAAAGACAATCAAGAATAATAGAGGGTGTATATCCCATTTTTCTCCCAATCAGTGTATTACATTATTAATCAGTAAACATCTGAAGAGCCATATCTATTTCCAAGATATGTAATAACAAAATTATTTTAATTTATATACCATATATACAACAACAACAAACTCAGTATATTTCGATAAATTGGGATCCAGGAAGGGTAAGTGTACGCAGTCTGTACCACTATCTTAGAGGTGAGATAGAGAGATGATTTTCGGTACAACTCTATTAAAAACTTATATACCATGTATACACTGCAAAAGTTAATCTTTACTATCAAAATCATAGTGTAAAAATTAATGTATGAGCAGGAATTAAAATATAAAATTGAATAAAAAGTATAGCTTACTCTTGTTTCGTATTCAATGTTTGGTTGTTAAACCATTTAACTAAGATTAGTGTTATAATAATTACTTTTAGTTAGTTCAACTTGCATAAACAATTATATAGCCCCTATAACTTGAATGTTGTTTAATAATCCAACAATTCTATGAAACAAACGTTACACTGTAGTAAAACCAAAAATCTAAGAGGAAATAATGTGAATGATTGTTGTTCATTTTTCCCTTCTAAGGCTCCTATCATCATCTCTATATAATATAGGAAAAAAACTTAAATATGCCACTGAACTATCAGAAATGACTCATTTATGTCATCCGTTAAAAGTTGGGCTCATTCATGCCATCACCGTTACAAAACTGACTCATCCATGCCATTACTTTTAACAACCGGTTTTTAGATAACAGTTTTGCCATGTGGCGGCATATTAGAGGTCCACGTCATTTAAAAAAAAATTAATTTTTTTTATGCATTAAAAAGAATCCACCCAACTTTTTGATCAATCAAAAATTAATTTGATCTATGCTTTTAAAATTTGAAATTATTTGTATATTGCCCCATATCAATAGTTTTTTTTCCTTTTCTGTCTTTCACGTGGGACTTTGTTCACAATACGGATCAATAATATGATCATCTCCCTTTGAACTAAGTTTTACTTGATTAATTACTATTAATGAGTTAATTTTGAGATTATTTGTGTATCGCCTTATATCATCCGAGTATTTATAGTTATCAAATTGACTTTTTTTTTTTGGTTGTATGCGGCTTAAAATTGTGGTCAAATATAGTAAATTGATCCATAGACAAGCAAAGATAATAAGACAATACATCTCATGCCGTCACTCTATCATCCTCATACCCATCCTGCAAAAATTTTAGTATAGTGGCGTTGATATCAATTATTGTGCTAATTAATTACCATAATTTTTTTTTAATATTGTATGATATCATTCGCTTTGAACCAAATTGACATTTTTTTTCAAGAGACCTTAAATATCCGACATTTTATAAATAATTTCATTTCTTTTTTACTTTTCATGTGGGACATTGTTCTCTCAAACACTCATTATATGCTCCCTTTCATCTTTTTTAATATGTCGTTTAATGTTTTGACACAATCATATATTAAGATAATTATTTAACAATCAACATTAATCATTGGAGGTAGAATATTTGTCTAAATTACAATTATGTTTTTCTTAAATTACAATTTGATTTAATGATATATTTACATAAAAATTGACGAGACGTCATAGTTTTATATCCTTATATAATTAATTTTAAGTGGTCCAATCCTAATTAGAAATTGAATAAAAATAATATATAAGTCATGCATGCAAGTTACAACTCACAAGTATTATGTATGTATAGTCTTTATCATTTCATTATATACTTAATTCAATGAATTGATTAATTCTAAAATTTTATTGTTCTTTTCTCTATAATGAAATAAAATATCTAAGAAGAAAGAATAAAATGAAGAAGGCATGAAATTTGTATAATATAGTCTAAGGCCAGTTGGCATATATAAAAACAAAAGTAAATCCAATATATTTTTGATAAGTTAGATAACATGGGAGTATATATTTATGTGGGAGTATAAAATAAATTAATGTATATTTTATATATATATATATATATATATATGTTCATTGATTTTTTCATATATATTTTTATGTTATTTTAAAATCTTTTAATAAAAATTTTGACTCTACTATTAACCTAATCGTCATAGATCAAACTAATTTTTAATGGATCAAAAAGTTGGGTGGATTCTTTTTAATGGATTAAAAAATAATAATTTAAAAATGACGTGGACCTCTAATATGCTGCCACGTGGCAAAGCTGTTTTCTAAAAATCAGTTGTTAAAAGTAATGGCATGGATGAGCCAGTTTTGTTACGGCGATGACATGAATGAGCCCAACTTTTCACGGATGACATAAATGAGCATTTCTGATAGTTCAGTGACATATTTGAGCCTTTTCCCTATAATATATAACTACTCAAATGCTTAGTTCAAGAAAACAATAAAAGAATAAATATGTGTCGCCCCTGTTCTAAACATAGAGAAACTTAGTAACTATTCTTTGATAAGATTAATTTAAAGCAATTAATACTACAATAAATCCAAAAAAAAAAAAAAACTAAACAATATGATAAATTAAGAATAAAAGACAGTTGGGTAAAATGAACTCTTTCAACTTCCTAAAAGTTCTCAAGTGAATAATAGAGGGATCATGTTTATCAAGATAGATTCAGATTCACAAATTTGTAAAGAAGTTCATTAAACTGAAAGTTTTCTACGTACTGGAATTATCAAACTCTTGAATCTCATAGTGATGCTATAGTCATCATTAGCTCATCATTGAACAAGTTTATGCTAGCTCTTTAAGCTGTGTATGACTAATTACTAAACCATTAAATACAATAAAAAAAGGATAAAACTCATAAACATTATAAAGTCAAACATAAATTTTTTCTTTAGTTTCTGTACAAAGCGAAAGGAAAGTTCTTCAGTACACTTCGCATTTGCTGGAACATTGAAGCATGGAATTTTTCTACACCTAGTAATAAGATGTTTGTTTGTATGCGAACCTTACATTTTTAGGAACTAAAAAATGAGTTGTGGATACAAAAATAATCAAATTTTACAATCTTAATGATATTTAATGAGTTGTAGTCAATTATTACCTTGCCCAAAAGTTGAAACTGAGAATGAGTAGATTTAGTTGCGGATGCCACAAGCAAGGATAATTCATTCCTGCAAATCAAATTAAATAGAGGATAAAATTAGTTTTTACTTCTCTGGAAATTAAGAGATAGATGAAAATGAAAGGAAAAGTACGCACATGCAACTATAAGTAAATTAAAGGCATTGTTCTCTATAATTCCTTTTGAATGCTCTCTGCTAGCAAGATGATGAATAGTCAAAAAGAGCGGCAGCAATTCCTTGTGGATCTGATAAAGGCCAAAAAGAATGTATGAATCTTGTGATGATCGACAAAATTCCAGCACAAAAGACGACACGAAATGCCTCTGGATTTGGGACCAAACTAGTTTCAATATCACTAACATCTGCAACTAATTCTTTGTACTACATCATCACATCAAGAACTGATTAATTTCCCAAGGATAATTTCTGCTACTTTAGGTCATCGAGTTGGAGTCGTCTTGTCGTATATTGTGAGCACGCGACTTAAATATGCCATAAATTTTAAAAAATCACGAAAATATATCATTAAAGTAGAAAGTAACAAAATAGGTTTGGTGCACTTTTTTTGTACATCATATTTTTTTTTTCTAATGTTTGCAACTAATGGAGCTAAAAGTGGATGATGCATTTTTGTGCACCATTTATTTTTTTTATATGGTGCACTTTTTTGGTGCACCATATGAAAAATATATATATGGTGCACAAAAAAAGTGCACCATTCATTTTTTTAATATGGTGCAAAAAAAAGTGCACCATTATTAAAAAACTATCACCCTTACTCTATCCTACCGTAATATCCCGTACTTTTTTCTAGTTAATTTCATCTCAAGAATGTCTAGTATTATCTTCTAAATTGAATGATGATTATTCCATGAGAAATTTTCAAGATTTTCACTTTTTGTCATGTGGAAAATTCAATAAGCTTTCCATCGATATAAGATTCGCCCAAATCCGATAATCGGGTCAGAAGTTACGACTATTTCAAGTTTTTGTCGTAAAACAGAGCCATATTAGTCAGTGGCGCACCGCACCACAAGAGAAAATGACATTTGGCGAATTCCAGTAGGGTTCCGCGATTATGGCACGTCGCGCCAGGGCCTAAATTCAGAATTGTCCGTTTTCCAGTGTCTCAGCGCGATTTCCCCCGCGTCGCGCCAAAGTTCCAGGTCACAAAGAAAGTGGCAACGCGATTGACCCGCGTCGCGCCATCCCTCAATTTCCCAATTGTCAAAATCCAGTGACACGGCGCCATAGTGCCGCGTAGCGCTAAAGGTCCAGTTCGAGAAATTTTTATAATTTTAAAAGACGCATCCAAGGGTTAAAAGGGTCAATTTTCTACCCCTATTTAAACCCAATAACACGTGATTTAGCTATTCTTCACATAAATATACTAGTTTCTCTCAAGTTTCTCTCAAGAACAAGCTAGGGTTTCTATTGAAGATTCGAATTCAAGAAGGTTTCATTGTCAATTCTCACGAAATCACGAACTAAGGTATGAGTAGTGTTCATTCGTGGACTCCTTTCGTCCATGAAGCCCAAGAATCTCTTTTCTAAATTTAAGTTTATGGATTTCTTTATGAATTTCATATTGGGTTTGTTTCGTTTATGTTGAGAATGATCAATTGAATTCAAATCCATGTTGGGTGATCAATTTTATGTGGAATTGATTTGTTGTAATACCTTGAGAAATTTTGTGCGTAAACGTGTTGGGTTCTATCTTCTAGAATGAATCATAAATTTTCCGTGTGGAATGTCTTAGATTATGACCCACCATTGCATAGAGTATATAATAAGATTTTCAGCGATACACCCGAGCGACGAGTTATGAACATTCCGATCGAACCGTGAATAGTAGTGAACAGTAAACGTGCAGGAAAAAAAAGTACTGAGGCCTGACGTATTTTTGCTCCAAATTTAAATAATCATAACTCCTTGTACATAATGATCTGGGTAATCTACTATATATCAACGGAAAGCTCTGCGAGTCCTCTTTCGAATGAAATTGGTTTCATCCAATTTGTCTATCGAAGAAAAAAGTTATGATCGATCTACTTCAGCCTATCAAAAGTAAATTTTTAGGTCAACTACAAATGATCATAACTCCTCATACACAATGATCTAGGTGAGATACTATATATCAACAGAAAGATATGAGAGTCCTCTTTCTAATGAAATTAGTTTCATCCAATTTAGATATCATAGTAAAACGTTATGGTTGATCTACTTCAGACTATCAAAACAGTCCACCAAAGGATAGATTCGAGAATTATTTGATTTTTAGGGGCGTTTCTGTTAATCCCCCTCACCCAAAATCCGTCCAAACCCTACATTAAAGCCTATTAGAAGCATTATATGTTATATTTCATCAAATTCCCTCAAAAAGAAAACCCTAAGCTCCTACATCCAACTTCAAGAACCTCCAAAGTTTACCATTAATTCTGCAAATTTATTAAAGATTCCAAGTTCCTAGTTCAAGAACTCCAAGAACCATCATTCAAAGGCATAATTAACATCTCAAAAATCAGTATCAATCTAAAGTTCATCATTCAAGGTATATGGGGTTTTTCAACAAGAGCACTCTTTCGTTCTTGTGCCCAAAAGTAATTTTCTTTACGAAGACATGATTTTTACTTGACTATTATGATTTTGAAGCATGAACTCATATTCTATGATGATTATTATGAAATTTTGAGGTATATGATTTTGAAAGATGGATTTACATATGTGGTGATATAAAACATGAATCTTGAACGATATTTATCATGATTTTGATATTTGGGTCTTGAACCCCATTTGAAATTGTGTCTTTGAGAAAATGTGTGCTATATGCACGTTGATGTTGAATATTTGAGATGTTTTGAATGATTTGAACTTTTGGTCGTGAATGAGTTATTTTGAACTCGACTGTGAAAGAAATCCACATTTTTATTGATTATGATAAGGGGTAGCAAACTGGCTCCCGATGAAAATTGTTGAAGTGTTTATTGTGAATTTTCTTTAATGTGAGCCTGAGGCTGATTTAAATTTCTGAGCTAAGTACGAAAGTAATCTTTAGCACCGAGTGGGAGGTATAAACTGACCTTACTTCCCTAGAACTACGTGCCCCCGTAGGATGTGAGACTGAGGCTGATTTATATAGTGATCACTAGTGTTTTTGAATTGATACTGGAAGTCCTACTCCGATGGCAAGGATAGGATGACTCTCCCCAACGTGGGTTGTACGTTGGACTCCATGTAACTCACATGGTTTATGTCGGTTATAGGATCTCCCAATGTGTGTGTGTATACTCTTCTATCTGAGATGAAAACATATTTGCTTAAAATGCTGAGTTTGAGAAAGTCATTATTCTTAAAAGATTTAAGGAATATATTCTAATGAGAATTGACATGAGATTTGATTATTTTGATGATTTGAAATTGAGATGAAAGTGAATTGAGAACGTATTGTAATGACTCACTTGTTTTACTTTACATGTATTATTCATCCATGATTTTGATGGTTTAATTCAAGCTAAGTGAGTCATCTATATCAGCATGCATAATTTTATAAACTGTGATGATATTAAGATATTATTTTATATATGCATTGCACCCCCATATGCTCGGTATCTTTCCATGGTACTGACCCACATATTCGTATGTGGGATACATTTTCTCAGAATGTAGGTACAAGGTATAGTTGCACCTTTGGATCCAGTCAGTTCGTGGTATCCAGTCAGCAGGTGATGAGTTCTTTTGATTCAAGGGCTTGGGTTAGTTATGCAGAGTTTATAGTATTGTATTTTTTATATTCAGTCGTATTGAGTTGGGGTAGTCGGGAGTCATGACCCGGCTACCTACAGTCAGTACTAGTAGAGGCTTCATAGACAGTTAGTAGAAGTTGATGTATTTTGTTTCAATTTTGGTTGTAAAGGCAGAATTATAATCCTGTATAATTCTATTTTTGTATCGATCAGATTCAGGAAAGAGTTAATTTCTTCTGATTTGTATGGATTTGTATTTTTATTCAGTTGCTTATGAGTTATGCCAGTAGAAGGGTTAACTTGGGGTCACTTATGACCGTAAGCACCGTGTGACGTCTCGGGACCCGATTTCGGGGCGTTACAAACTTGGTATCAGAGCACAGAGTTCAAGTGTCCTAGGGTGTCTATGAAGTCGTGTCTAGTAGATTCTGGCGGAACAGTACGAAGACGTTTGTACTTTTCTTCGAGAGGCTACAGGGCATTTAGGAAATGTTTCCCTTCTTTTAAGTCTAAGATCGTGCTATAAAAAGGTTCTCTAAGAAGCTTATATAGATTCTCATCTTACTCTATTCTGGCCAACTCTCCCTCATTTTCAAGGTATCAAAAATAGTTAAGCTTAATTCTCCATAGATAGTATGGGATTGTAAGAGAGCTAGAAAGTATCCTGTCAGTGCTTTTGAGTTCCAAAGATTGAAGTACTTTATTAATGTTCATAAAAGTCGTGAACTAAGAAGCCTAGGTTAGATGTGCTTTCAGATTCCTCCTCAGAATCTACAATGTTAATCTATACTTCTCCCTCTATGTATTATTTTTTAGATAACATGATTCGCAAGCTCCAGTTCTTCCCCAGGTAATGCTTCTATATTTTCTAGAAGAAATTTCAAAAGTTACACAAAGGGCTTGAGAGGAGTTCTCTAGTGTGTTAAGTTCCTTAAGTTGAAAGTTATGCCCTTATTCTTATGAGTTATTTAATTAAGACAGAGTAAGGTGTATTCTTTGATCGTTGAATGTTGTGTGTCAAGTTTCTATCTCTTGTATTATGTAATCTTGTTATCATTATGTTTGTGAAAAATCAAAGTCTAGTGAAGCCGTGTGGGGCTCTTTCGATTCACTAGCATAGCTTCTTTGTTATTTATCTCATTTTCTTGTTCAAAATACAAACCAAAGTCTAGTGAAGCCATGTGGGGCCTAGTTCGATTCACTAGCATAGTTACTTTGTTATTCATATAACTTTCTTGATCAAAACACAAAACCAAAGTCTAGTGAAGCCGTGTGAGGCCTATTTCGATCCACTAGCAACTTGTAGTTCATCTTGTTCCTTGTGCTGGCTGAATATGTGGGATGTGGAGGTGTAGTAGTAAGAAGGATGGTAAGTGTGATTTGTTGAGCATAAGCATAGCGAAATCCCTTTTTGCATGCAATTGGGTTAATAGGAAGTGATATAGTTTGTTCGAGGTATGAAATGGGTGTTAACGGTATTTGTATGACAGAGAGTATAGGTTAGTGATGGAAGTACGCGGTGGGTAAGTGTTGTTAATCTAGGCGCTCTCCAGATTGCAAGAGGAAGTTAAGTTAAGATGTAGAGAGCTATGAACTATGTTAAGTTGCGTATGAAGGATAGATAGTAGTGATGGGTGAAAGAAGGATGTGTTAATGGATTGTGAATAAGATAGGCTATATGATTAGGACCAACTATTATTGTTATGAAGTTTAAGTGGGCTAGTGTTTATGGATGTGTTGTTTTATAATTTTCATGTGGGAGTTATACGTGAGATGGAGTTGTAAATTATGTGAAGTGTGAGACCTTAAGTTTGAACGATTGGTGATCATGAAGCCGAATGTGACGGTTTCCAGATTAATGGTATTAGTTGCCGGAAGTGACCTAATAGGCTTGAACAGTGTACACAAGAGTTTAAGTGTAGTTGACTTGTAATTAAGTTTAATATTATATTATGATGAGAAAGTTCATCCAAGATATTATGGGACTGCTTTAATTTCGAGGATTAGTGTATGTGGTGTAGTGAGTCATGCCATGGGATTGTTAAATGGATAAATACTAGTTAGATGATGGATGATGTTTTGATGGCTAAGTTAAGGCGAGGCGTATGATTGGAAATGTTGAGCCTCTTAAGTGTGATTTTGATTCTTATGGGTTAGAAACATAAGTTCATAGGCATGGTATTAGAGGGAGAAGACAGAAGTAGCATGGTCTATCAAAAGGTTAGAAAGTATTCAAGTTGAGCTAATAAAAATAAGAGTTGAAGCACTAGATGGTGTACATTCCGGCGATAGAGATGTTCGTGGAGATTCAAAATTAGTAAGCATTTGAGAATTTGAGTGGTGGCTTAAAGCTAGGGGGAGATGATAGAACAAGTAGTCAAGTCAAGCTTTTACATTTTAGTAGAAGTACCAATAAGTTGTAAATTTGCTGTGAGAAAGATCGGTGCTTGACCCAATGTTATTTCAGTATTTTCAGCTGTCCCAAAACCTACTCATGCTTTACATTTTAGTTCCATGATCTTAATTTATGTTCATACACGTGATGGAGAATTACATACTCTTCTAGTTTCAAAAAATGAGAAATTCCAGTTCTTCTAGCAGTTGGAATCACATTCCATAAGTTATGAGCTCTAAATTCAGGGCATGCCGCCCATGACTCATATACTCAAGTTTTACAGTATGTTTAGTTCCAGTACTCAGGCAATACTCTTGTTGATCAGTGAGATTCAGTTTCCGTTATGGGTGTCTTCAGTTTTGATACCTTAATGAACCCATTGTATTTGATATTTTATTCGTAAGGCCTCAATAGAGAGAGTCAAGTTATTTACATTATCCCTTCATGTTTCAGGTCTTCATGTTTTAAAATTTTGTGACCTTTTCATTAAGTCAAGTTAATGGTGTTGAGCAGTTGTCTAGAAGGGAGAGAAGATACTTCCTTATCTATGATAGAAGGAGGTGTGCTCACGACGGTGAAGTAAAGTTAGATTGAGGCTAAGTCCTTGATACATGCCGTGGTTAGTTGAAGTTTTAAATGTTTATTTGGAAAGATTGTTGTGCGATGGTTTTATGCACTTCTATGAGGTTGTAGGAATAGTAATACAGAGTTTTGTGTATAGTTCAATTGGTTGAGAAAATGTTATGTGTGCCATTTAAAGAATTGACCAGTATGTGTGAATGATGTAGTTGATGGAATCTTAGAGAAAGCAAGGAAGATGCTTTATGAGTGTTCGTTTGAGGTGCATGTGCGAAGTGCGTATGTGGTTATGAGTATAAAATTGAATGTTATGGTTGTATATCTAAAAGAATGCATCGCAAGTTAGCGGATCCCTAGTATAAGATTGTATGTGGTTGTTGGAGTAGCAATAAGAGTTATGTTTGAAGTGAGGAGTTGTGAGGCTCAGTTTGTATTGAGGTTCATGATATAGATTAATATTATAGTGTTATGTGGCGTATCTCATGAGTACTTGGAGTTAGGCTTGAACATAGTCAAGGGAGTAGTTGGGAAGTGTTGCTAAGTTTGGAAGCAAGGAGTTATGTTTCCCAAGACCTAGAAATTCCTATCTTAATTTATACCATATGGGTCCTCGTTCCCATACGATAGGATTGTATCAAATTATGGTTCATTTTCTCCCCGAACAATGTCATTTGAATCTTTTGGAGGGAGTGTTGAGGGACGTTTCATTTGGCCTCAAGTGGTCCTTCTTTTGATGAGATCCCCTTCGAGACCTTTGATTCTCAGTCTCTGAATAAACCAAAGATATCGATTCCTTAAAATCAGTCTCCTTTGTTTAAGATCCAACTATGTGGCCATTCTCATTATGAATCACATGTTCTATGAAGTATTCAAAAGTTTGGAGAGAAGTAAGTGGATTGATTTCGTTATCCCAGCCTTTTGTCCTCATTTTCATGGTATTCTGTACTTACTCATCGACATTCGAGGACGAATATTTCCAAGGGGGAGATGATGTAATACCCCGGGAAATTTTTCGTTGAAATTTTGTGCGTAAACATGTTGAGTTCTATCTTCTAGAATCAATCATAAATTTTTCATACAGAATGTCTTAGATTATGACCCACCATTGCGTAGATTATCGAATAATCTTTCCAACGATATGTGGATCATCCAAAACGGACACCCGAGCGACGAGTTATGAACATTCCGATCGAACCGTGAATAGTAGTGAACAGTAAACGTGCAGGAAAAAAACCGTACTGAGGCCTGGCATATTTTTGCTCCAATTTTAAACGATCATAACTCCTTGTACATAATGATCTGGGTGATCTACTATATATAAACGGAAATCTCTGAGAGTCTTCTTTCCAATGAAATTAGTTTCATCCAATTTGTCTATCGGAGCAAAAAGTTATGGTCGATCTACTTCAGCCTATCAAAAGTAAATTTTTGGGTCAACTTCAAACGATCATAACTCCTCATACACAATGATCTAGGTGAGATACTATATATCAACGGAAAGATATGAGAGTCCTCTTTCTAATGAAATTGGTTTCATCTAATTTAGATATCGGAGTAAAACGTTATGGTTGATCTACTTTAGACTATTAAAACAGTCCATCAAAGGACAGATTCGAGAATTATTTGATTTTTAGGGGCGTTTTGGTCAATCCCCCTCACCCAAAATCCTTACAAACCCTATATTAAAGCCGATTAGAAGAATTATATGTTATATTTCATCAAATTCCCTAAAAAAGAAAACCCTAAGCTCCTACATCCAACTTCAAGAACCTCCAAAGTTCACCATTAATTCTGCAAATTTATTAAAGATTCCAAGTTCCTAGTTCAAGAACTCCAAGAACCATCATTCAAAGGAACGATTAACATCTCAAAAATCAGTATCAATCTAAAGTTCATCATTTAAGGTATGTGGGGTTTTTCAACAAGAGCACTCTTTCGTTCTTGTGCCCA
Source organism: Capsicum pubescens (assembly GCA_030864215.1). Classification (NCBI taxonomy): domain Eukaryota; kingdom Viridiplantae; phylum Streptophyta; class Magnoliopsida; order Solanales; family Solanaceae; genus Capsicum; species Capsicum pubescens. Next base: position 228,366,336 of record CM061542.1, on the reverse strand, counting down.
AAAGTAATTTTCTTTACGAAGACATGATTTTTACTTGACTATTATGATTTTGAAGCATGAACTCATATTCTATGATGATTATTATGAAATTTTGAGGTCTATGATTTTGAAAGATGGATTTACATGTGTGGTGATATAAAGCATGAATCTTGAACGATATTTATCATGATTTTGATATTTGGGTCTTGAACCCCATTTGAAATTGTATCTTTGAGAAAATGTGTGCTATATGCACGTTGATGTTGAATATTTGAGATGTTTTGAATGATTTGACCTTTTGGTCGTGAATGAGTTATTTTGAACTCGACTGTGAAAGAAATTTACATTTTTATTGATTATGATAAAGGGGTAGCAAATTGGCTCCCGATGAAAATTGTTGAAGTGTTTATTGTGGATTTTCTTTAATGTGAGCCTGAGGCTGATTTAAATTTCTGATCTAAGTTCGGAAGTAATCTTTAGCACTGAGTGGGAGGTATAAAGTGACCTTACTTTCCTATAACTACGTGCCCCCATAGGATGTGAGCCTGAGGCTGATTTATATAGTGATCACTAGTGTTTTTGAATTGATACTGGAAGTCCTACTCTGATGGCAAGGATAGGACGGCTCTCCCCAACGTGGGTTGTACGTTGGACTCCATGTAGCTCACATGGTTTATGTCGGTTATAGGATCTCCCAATGTGTGTGTGTGTACTCTTCTATCGGAGATGAAAACATATTTGCTTAAAATGTTGAGTTTGAGAAAGTCATTATTCTTAAAAGATTTAAGGAATATATTCTAATGAGAATTGACATGAGATTTGATTGTTTTGATGATTTGAAATTGAGATGAAAGTGAATTGAGAACGTATTGTAATGACTCACTTGTTTTACTTTACATGTATTATTCATCCATGATTTTGATGATTTAATTCGAGCTAAGTGAGTCATCTATATCAGCATGCATAATTTTATAAACTGTGATGATATTAAGATATTATTTAATATATGCATTGCACCCCCATATGCTCGGTATCTTTCCATGGTACTGACCCATATATTCGTATGCGGGCTACATTTTCTCAGAATGTAGGTACAAGGTATAGTTGCACCTTCGGATCCAGTCAGTTCGTGGTATCCGGTCAGCAGGTGATGCGTCCTTTTGATTCAAGGGCTTGGGTTAGTTATGCAGAGTTTATAGTGTTGTCTTTTCTTTATTCAGTCGTATTGAGTTGGGGTAGTTGGGAGTCATGACCCGGCTACCTACAGTCAGTACTAGTTGAGACTTCATAGACAGTCTGTAGAAGTTGATGTATTTTGTTTCAATTTGGTTGTAAAGGCAGAATTGTAATCCTGTAAAATTCCATTTTTGTATCGATCAGATTTAGGAAAGAGTTAATTTCTACTGATTTGTATGGATTTGTATTTTTATTCAGCTGCTTATGAGTTATGCCAGTAGAAGGGTTAGCTTGGGGTCACAAGGTCACTTGTGACCCTAAGTACCGTGTGACGTCTCGGGACCCGATTTTGGGGCATTACATTTGTATAGATGTATATTCATGTGAAACTATGAATAAACCCGGTATGATTAAATTAGAGATGAATCGTGATGATTAATTATTGTATAATGTTGTCTACATGTGCTATGGCTACCATGTGTTTGATTAAATGCCTAGATGAAGGAACAGTGCCCAACTAGTATGATATCATGAAATCCCCATATATGTACAAGTTATGCCTATCATATGTTTTGATGGAATGCTTCTATAAATGTATTATGGATTATGATGTTAGTTATATGTTCAAATATGTTATGCTTGGTCAGTTTTTCTTCCATCGAGTCCTGGAGGTACTTGTACCCGAAACATTAGCTATGTGCCTAGAGCCATGTCATGTTTTCACGATACTCTTAATCAAGCTACGAATCCTTAGACTTCAGACAGTCTTATAACTCAGGAAATATCCATGATCTCAGTCAGTTGTCAGATATCAGTAGTATTCCATCAGTCAACGAAATTCAGTAATTCAGCCCATGTCTAGTTCAGTTAAACCATTGCCAGTGTCTATTTAGATGAGAGTAGAAATTAGCACCGAGTGAACCCAAGGATGGGGACACACACTATCAGATGAGGGAGTGATCCTTAGAAGTCATCTTTGCGTTCCAGAACTATGTAGCTAGCATAGGTTGAGACATTAACACTGTCCGATGAGGGTTGATGAGGTGGATAAACACTGTCAGATAAGGGCCCCACCATTCTCGTATAGGGGACACTATCTGATGAGGGTTGCCCACAGATTTTCCTTACCAGCGGTGCAGTATTGACACCCTTCCAATTGGGGTTACAGATTGGACCCCAACTCAGCCATAATGGTGTATCAGGGGCATGTCGATTAGATAACTACTTCCCACAGTTTCATGTTATAGAATCAAGACTGTCAGATATAGTCAATCAGTCTCAGTAATAGAACTCAAATAGTTCTTTAAATTTTAGGACTGTCAGATACAGTCAACTCAAATACAGTACAAAACTCAGATAGTTCCATCAGATTCAAGACTGTCAGATACAGTCACTCATGTTATCAGTTATATTCAGATTCAGTAATTATGTTATCATAGTATTAGTGTCAGTTGTTATGTATCATGCATGTATTCTCATACTCATGATAGTTAGTCAGTTATTATTATTGTTCATGTATATGAACCCCATACATTCAGCCTACCTTACATGTATACCAGTACATTTAAAGTACTGACGCATTTGCGCTATGGTATACCATAAGTTCAGAGACACGAGCCCCAGAGCAACAGTAGATTCCAGAAATCTGCAGACAGAGTTAGAAGTAAGTTCTCATCTTTCGAGGACATAATTATTTTTCTATTATCTTATTAATCAATTTATTAGTTGGAGTTAGTTGAGGACACGTCCCATCAATTCCTTACTCAGACAGTTAGTCAGTTAGAGGCTTTCTAGACTATCATGTTTCATACTTCAGTATGTTCAGTTTTGTTTTGGGTATTCTATTACTCCATACAGATGTTATATCATTCAGATGATGTTCAGTATTGAACCTTATGGCCTTTCAGTTCATGTTTCTGCATTATAAAGTATTTTATACAGTATACAGGTACAGATATCAGTCATGGGTTAGATTATGGTCCTTCGGGGTCATGAGCACCGTGTAGCATTCTGGGTACTACATTCAGGGCGTTATAAACTTGGTATTAGAGCCTAAGGTTCAAAAGAGTCCTAGGAAGTCTGAAAGCCGCATCTAGTAGAGTCTTGTACATGGGTGTGTTGTGCACTACATTTATGTGCAAGAGGCTATAAGATGTTTTAGGAATAGTTTTCCCTTTTTCGGTATTCATGTCATGCCAGTGAGCATAATCTCAAGTCAATCTCTCAGTCTAATCTGTTTCTCCCTTTTTTTCTACAAAACATGCCTCCTTAAAGAATAAACGAAAATTAGTTAGCCCCTCAGCCCGAAGATTTTTTGGGCGATTATGTTTCTCATGCGGAGTTCAGGGCCGCATTTACTACTCTTGCCCAGTCAGTTTCCACTCAAAATGAACGGCCAAAAGTTATTTCGGCTAACCCAGTGGCAAATTCAGCCGCAGCTAAGATTCGGGACTTCATCCGAATGAATCCTCCGTCCTTCCTCGGGTCTAAGGTAGATGATGACCCTCAGGAATTTATTGATAAGGTTCAGAAGGTGACAGATATCATGGGGGTGACTATTGTTGAGAGTGCTGAGCTAGCTGCATATCAGTTGCAAGATGTGGCTCATACTTGGTTCAAACAGTGAAATTTAAAAAGGTCAGATGATGCAGGTCCTATAGAATGGGAGGAGTTTGTCACTGCATTCTTAGACAGATTCTTTCCCCAAGAGCTTAAAGAGGCTAAGGTGCTAGAATTCATCAACTTGAGACAGGGTAATATGACGATGAAAGAGTATTCTCTTAAGTTTACTCAATTATCTAGATATGCCCCTCATGTGGTTGCAGACAATAGAGCTAAGTGAGTAAGTTCGCTTTAGGGGTAAATGATAGCGTGGTAAATGAGTGAACATCTGCCATGCTGAACAGTGACATGACTTTAGCCAGGCTTATGACTCATGCTCAGAAGATAGAGGAGCAAAAAATTAAGCATATAGAGAAGAAGAATAAGAGAGCGAAGATAGGTAGTTTCAACTTCGCTCAGCCTAAATCAGAAGGAGGAAACCATTCCCAGTTTCATCCTAAGTCATCAGTTCCAGCCCCTTCTTCAGCCAGTGCTCCAGTTCCTAAGTTCAGGAAGGTTAACAGAGATAGATCGCCAGGCTCTAGGCCTTTTCAGTAGAGCCTAGTAGAGCCCTTTTCAGTCTTTACCCTAATGGGTAAAACCATCATAGCCCGACGGGTATACTGGAGCTTCCCGGTTATGATATTTCAGAAAGTCACTTTAGCAGACTTAGTCGAATTAGAGATGACTGATTTTGATGTCATTCTCAACATGGATTGGATCCATTACTGCTATGCCACAGTCGACTGCAGAAACAAAATAATCCAGTTTTAGTTTCTGAATGAACCCGTCCTTGAGAGGAAGGGTAGTACTTCAGCATTCAGAGGTCAGCTTATTTCCTACCTTCAGGCACGGAAAATGATGTATAAAGGATGTGTCTATCATCTTGTTCAAGTTAAGGACACTAATTTCAAAACACCCAACCTTGAATCAGTTCTAGTTGTAGGTGAATATTCAGATGTCTTTCTCGAAGATCTTCCAAGAATTCCTCCCGAAAGGGAAATAGACTTCAGCATTGATCTTCTTTCAGATACTCAACCTATCTTTATTCTGCCATACAAAATGGCACCAACAGAACTCAGAGAGTTGAAAGAACAGTTGAAGGATCTCCTAGATAAGGGATTCATTAGGAACAATATTTGCCCGTGGGATGCTCCAGTATTATTCGTGCGCAAGAAAGACGGTTCTCTTAGGATATGTGTAGACTACTGTCAACTCAATAAGGTCATAGTCAATAAGAAGTATCCTCTTCCCAGAATCGATGACTTATTTGACCAACTTCAGGGTGCCAGTTATTTCTCTAAGATAGACCTCAAATCCGGCTATCATCATCTCAGAGTTAGAGAATGTGACATTTCAAAAATAGTTTTCCGTACTTGGTATGGTCACTTCATATTCCTAGTCATGTCATTTGGTCTTACCAATGCCCCAGCCGCTTTCATGGACTTGATGAACCGTGTGTTCAAGCAGTACTTGGACATGTTCATCATAGTCTTCATAGATGATATCCTGGTCTATTCCCGCAGTGAGCGCGATCATGCAAACCATCTCAAAATAGTACTTCAGACTCTCAGAGATCATCAGTTGTTTGCCAAATTTAGTAAGTGCGAATTTTAGCTAAGGTCAGTAGCATTCCATGGTCACATCATTTCCGGTGATGGAATTAGAGTAGATCCTCAAAAGACCGAAGCAGTAAAAAACTGGCCTCGCCCTGTCTCTCCATCAGATATTAAGAGTTTATTGGGTTTGGGTGGCTATTACAGATGGTTTGTTAAGGGATTTTCTTCTATTGCATCCCCTATGTCTAGATTGACTCAGAAGAAAGTCAATTTTCAGTGGTCAGATCCTTACGAGAAGAGTTTTCAGAAATTGAAGACTCGACTCACCTCAGCTCCAGTCTTATCTCTCCCAGATGGTCCAGATGGTTTCATAGTGTATTGTGATTCATCTAGAGTAGGTTTGGGTTGTGTCCTCATGCAGCATGGTAAGGTCATAGGCTATGCCTCCAAATAGCTTAAACCCTATGAGAAGAATTATCCTACTCATGATCTTGAGTTAGCAGCCGTAGTCTTTTCTTTGAAGATTTGGAGGCATTATCTAAACGGTGTTCATGTAGATGTGTTCACTGATCATAAAAGTCTTTAGTATTTCTTTTCTCAGAAAGATCTCAATCTTCGTCAGATAAGGTGGTTAGAGCTTTTGAAAGATTATGACGTGAGTGTCCTTTATCATCCGGAAAAGGACAACGTAGTGGCCGACGCTCTTAATAGACTATCCATGGGTAGTGTTTCTCATGTTGAGGACAGTAAGAAGAAGTTAGCTCAGAAATTCCATCAGCTTGCCAGACTAGGCATTCGCTTAGTCGATACAGAAGAGGGTGATATATGGGTACAGAGTAGTTCAGAATCATCTCTAGTTTCTGAGGTGAAAGAAAAGTAAGATAGAGATCCCAGCCTTGTCAAGTTGAAAGAGTCAGTTCAGGATTAGAAAATATAGGTTTTCTCCCAAGGGGGAGATGGTGTCCTTCGTTGTTAGGGTCGTCTCTGTGTTCCTGGTGTAGATGACTTAAGGCAGCAAATTCTTGCAGAAGCGCATGGTGCGCGCTACTCTATTCATCTAGGGGCCACAAAGATGTAGCGCAACTTGAGGGAAATCTATTGGTGGAGTGGGATGAAGAGAGACATTGCAGAGTTTGTAGCTATACTCTATATGTCAGCAGGTTAAGATAGAACATCAGAAGCCTAGTGGGTCCATGCAGGAGTTCATTATTCCTACTTGGAAGTGGGAAGTTGTGAACATGGACTTCGTGACGGGTTTGCCTCGAATTCGTCATCAGCATAATTCAGTCTGGGTCATTGTAGACAGAATGACCAAATCAGCTCATTTCCTTCCAGTTCATACCTCTTATTCAGCTGAGGATTACACCAAACTCTACATCAAGGAGTTGGTCAGACTGCACGGTGTTCCGCTATCTATTATCTCAAACAGAGGTACCCAGTTCAACTCTTATTTTTGGAAAGCGTTCCAAAAGGGTCTTGGTACCCAAGTTCATCTTAGTACAACCTTTCATCCTCAGACATATGGTCAATAAGAAAGGACAATTCAGACGTTAGAAGATATGCTAAGGGTGTGTGCAATTTATTTCAAGAGAAGTTGGGATGACCACTTACCTTTGATTGAGTTTGCATACAACAACAACTATCATTCCAGTATTCAGATGGCTCCATTTGAAGCTCTCTATGGTAGGATATGTAGGTATCCAATTGGTTGGCTCGAAGTTAGTGAGGCCTCAGTCATAGGTCCTGACTTGGTATTCAACGCCTTAGAAAAAATCCAGTTAATTAGAGAAAAACTCCTAGCTGATCAGAGCCGACAAAAGTCTTATGCAGATGTTCATAGAAAAGATCTCAAGTTCAAGATTGGTGACCCCATGAAGGGAGTGAAGCGGTTCGACAATAAAGGGAAACTCAGTCACCGATATGTCAGTCCCTTCAAAATTCTCAGTCGATTCGGCAAGGTAGCTTATAAGCTTGAATTGCCTTCAGATCTAGCCTCAGTTCATCCAGTCTTTCATGTCTCTTTTCTCAATAAGTGCATATGTCATCCATTAGTTATAGTTCCTATTCAGAGCATTAATGTTCAGAACACTCTCTCTTATGAAGAGATTCCAGTCAAAATCTTAGACTATTAGACTCATAGATTGAGGAATAAAGAAGTCACTTTAGTTAAGGTTCTTTGGCGAAATCAGTCCATCGAGGGAGCTACTTGGGAAGCATAGGCAGACATGCGTACCAATTATCCTCACCTCTTCTTCGCCAACTCAGATCAAGCTCAAGGTAACAGTTCTCTTTAAGCTTACTTAGTTTCATGTTCAGTGTTCATCACAAACTTGGTATGCAGTTTCATGTTTATGTTCCCATTATAAACTTGGTATCAAGTACCATTGCATATTCATTCATGCACTCATGTATCAGTTCAGTTATGTAATTATGCATCAGAAATGCATTCTCATTGTGAGAAACTTAGTTCTTCATAACACTCAGTCATGCATTCATGAATCAGTTACACATGCATCAGCTATGCATGTTCAGTATTATATGTTCAGCTTTTCAGTCATGTCAGTCATGAGATCATGTTCCAGTTATTAATGTTCAGTATGTATGTCAGTTGTCTTTTCTCCCATCTCAGTCAGTCTCATTCAAGGACGAATGTTCTCAAGGGGGAGATATTGTAATACCTCGTATTTTTTCCTAGCTAATTTCATCTCAAGAATGTCTAGTATTATCTTCTAAATTGACTGATGATTATTCCATGAGGAATTTTCAAGATTTTCACTTTTTGTCATGTGGCAAATTTAATAAGCTTTCCGTCGATATAAGATTCTCCCAAATCCGATAATCGGGTCAGAAGTTACGACTATTTCAAGTTCTTATCATAAAACAACGCCATATTAGTCAGTGGCGCACCGTGCCACAAGAGGAAATGGCATTTGGGAAATTTCAGTAGGGGTCCGCAATTATGGCGCATCGCGCCAGGGCCCAAATTCAGAATTGTCCGTTGTCCAGTGTCTCAGCGCGATTTCCCCCGTGTCGCACCAAAATTCCAGGTCACAAAGGAAGTAGTAACGCGATGGCCCCGCATCGTGCCATCCCTCAATTTCCCAATTGTCAAAATCCAGTGACACAGCGCGATAGCGCCGCGTCGCGCTAAAGGTCTAGTTCGGGAAATTTTTACAATTTTAAAAGATGCATCCAAGGGTTAAAAGGGTCAATTTCCTACCACTATTTAAACCCAATAACACGTGATTTAGCTATTCTTCACCCAAAATATACTAGTTTCTCTCAAGTTTCTCTCAAGAACAAGCTAGGGTTTCTATTGGGGATTCAAATTCAAGAAGGTTTCACCATCAATTCTCATGAAATCACGAACTAAGGTATACGTAGTGTTCATTCATGGACTCCTTTCATCCATGAAGCCCAAGAATCTCTTTTCTAAGTTTAATTTTATGGATTTCTTTATGAATTTTATGTTGGGTTTGTTTTGTTTATGTTGAGAATGATCAATTGAATTCAAATCCATGTTGGGTGATCAATTTTATGTGGAATTGATTTGTATAGATGTATATTCATGTGAATCTATGAATAAACCCTAGATGATAAAATTAGAGATGAATCATGATGATTAATTGTTGTATAATATTGTCTACATGTGGTATGCCTACCATGTGTTTGATTAAATGCCTAAATGAAGGAACAATTCCCAACTAGTATGATATCATGAAATCCCCATGTATGTACAAGTTATGCATATCACATGTTTTGATGGAATGCTTCTATAAATGTATTATGATGTTAGTTATATGTTCAAGTAAGTTATGCTTGGTTAGTTTTCCTTCCATCGAGTCCTGAGGGTACTTATACCCGAAACATTAGCTGTGTGCCTATAGCCATGTCATGTTTTCATGATACTCCCAGTCAAGCTACGAATCCTTAGATTTCAGATAGTCTTATGACTCAGGAAATCTCCATGATCTCAGTCAGTTATCAGATATCAGTAGTATTCCGTCAGTCAACGGAATTCAGTAATTCAGCCCATGTCTAGTTCAGTTAAATTATGTTCAGTGTCTATTCAGATGGGAGTAGAAATTAGTACCGAGTGAACCCAAGTATGGGGACACACACTATCAGATAAAGATGTGTGTCCGATGAGGGTTGATGAGGTGGATAAACACTGTCAGATAAGGGCCCCACCGTTCTCATATAGGGGACACTATCAGATGAGAGTCACCCATAGCTTTTCCTTACCTGCGGCATGGTATTGACACCCTTCTAATTGAGGTTACAGATTAGACCCTAACTCAGCCATAATGGCATATCAGGGGCATGCCATTTAGATAACTATTCCCACAGTTTCATGTTACAGAATCAGGACCGTCAGATATAGTCAATCTCAGTAATAGAACTTAGATAGTTCTTCACATTTTAGGATTGTCAGATATAGTCAAGTCAGATACGGTACAAAACTCAGATAGTTCCATCAGATTCAGGACTGTCAGATACATTCACTCATGTTATTAGTTATATTCAGATTCAGTAATCATGTTATCACAGTATTAGTGTCAGATGTTATGTCTCATGCATATATTCTCACGCTCATGATAGTTAGTCAGTTATTATTATTGTTCATGCATATGAACCCCCATGCATTCAGCCTACCTCACATGCATACCAGTACATTCAAAGTACTAACGTATTTGTGCTATGGTGTCTTATACTATAGGTTCAGAGACATGAGCTCTAGAGCAACAGTAGATTCTAGATATCCACAGACAGAGTTAGAAGTGAGTCGTCATCTATTGAGGACATAACTATTTCCCTATTATATCATTAATCAGTTTATTAGTTGGAGTTAGTTGGCGACATATCCCATCAACTCCTTACTCAGACAGTTCAGTCAGTTAGAGGCTTTCTAGACTATCATATTTCAGACTTCAGTATGTTCAATTTTGTTTTGGGTATTCTATTACCCCAAACAGATGTTATATCATTTAGATAATGTTTAGTATTGAACCTTATGGCCTTTCAGTTTATGTTTCTGCATTATAAAGTATTTTATGTAGTATACAGGTATAGATATCAGTCATGGATTATCTTATGGTCCTTCGGGGTCATGAGCACCGTGTAGCGTTCCGAGTACCAAATTTGAGGCATTACACCTACCCTTCATGTTGTTCCTCATATTCTTTCCAATTAAAAACCCTTCTCCGATGGTCACCCATCCCTTTTTCTAAGCTTCTCCAATGGTTCCCCCATTCTTTTTTCTAAGCTTCTCCAATGGTTCCCCCCTTCCCTCACCCTAGTCTATTTCACTTGAAAAGAAAATAGTTAATCATCCTTCAACAACGTGGGGTAGAAACGTGGAGGGAATTTGAATTAAAAATCTGCTTCTCTCCTTTAGTTGGTATGCTAACTTCTCTATTTTTTTATTCTTTTATTTATTAAAAAATAGCATTTTGTGTCAGTTTATTGCATAAATGCGGCAATGTTGATTCATTTTAACTATCTTAATTTTGTAGATAAAGAAATTGCACAGGAAATCTCATTGCATAAATAACTGAAACTGTTTTCTGCTTATTCTAATTAGATGAAGAACATAAGATATATTTCCAATTGACTCTCTTAGAAATTACTAGATGAAACTTTCTTGGAGGAATTCTTTATTGAATCCATTAAAATTTAAAAGACCACTTATGTGAAAGCATATAAGTCAGAAGAAGATTACTTTGGAAAGCCATATAAAATCAACATTGCCTTCACTTTGTGTCCTTCAACCTGATACTCTACTTCTTTCAACACTTGAATCTTTTCACCCTTTTGTTTTGACCCTGATACCTAGCATGAGTGAATTAAATGCAAAATGAGAGAGTAGATACTTCACACCATATGTAACATGGTCTATTCACTTCGTTATACAGTAAAGTCATTGAACTTTACTCATTATAACAGAAGACATCGACCCATCTAACAAAAGTCTATAACAGAACTAGAAGTACTCATATAAGTTACGACGTTCAATTTAGGTTTATATTTGCTTGGAAGTGGGATAAAAAATTCCATGGGATATCCTTGATTATTCCACCCACATATCAAACGCCCCCTAACAGTATGTAAATATTGTTACTTATTTATTTATTCCAGTCAACCAATCAATGCTTCTTAAATGACCTACAATTACCTAATGAAATGTGCTACAATCATAGAATGAGCCATTGGGAAGTGAGACGTGAAGATGGTAAATGTGCGGGAGAATGAACAAAATGGACTATTGCAACATCTCTACCAGATTCATCTTATCAATTATATCGTAGACATAGAAACAGTTTATATTCTTGAAGTTATGAGTTTATATCTACTATTTATTGCAATGAATTGACAAATAAATTTATACTTCGCGTTAAAAGTGTTGCATCTTCCCCTGCGTAGATGTTCAAGAACTTGACTAGAACTATATTGCACCCTACTAGCTATAACCAAATTTAAGGTTTGAGTTGGTATGGCTTAATTGTCACGCCTCAAATCCTATCGGGGCGGACAGGTACCCTTACCCGAGAAGGCCCGAGAGAACCAACCCATAACCTTGGAATTCACATGTATGCAACTATAATAGGCAAAGGTTTTGCCATCTATGGATATAATGCCTTAATGAAAAAAAATATAAACGACAAGCCCTAAAACTATATACATAATAGACTTGGGCGTTGGGCCCATAACATCTACAAGATAACACACTACCATGCTTAACTTTACATTGGTCTACAAAGCCTCTAGACGATACATAGAACTTAGCAAAGGTCGGTACAAACCCCCTCCATACTATTAACTTTTATACAATACCAAAAATATATAGAACCGACTCGGAAAACCTTGAGGAAAACTGGAGCTCACCAATAGCAGATGGATATCTTGGGCTCCTACTGAGGAGGCGTGTTTGCCAAAGCACCTGTGCCTGTAGCATTAAATATAGGTCCCCCATAAGGGGAGTCAGTACGAAAATATGTACTGAGTATGCAAGGCGGAAAAGTAACAATACAAGATACAAAGGTTCAATAAAAATCTGGAGCAAGTGTTAAAATAGTGCTAGAGACCACCTTTACATTTACTTGTGGAACAGGGTACATTACATTTTTTTCCTTACTTTACGTTCTTACTTCATTATCTTTGTAATCCATATGATACGAATGACCAGCTGATCAGTGGTAAATAACAAATCAGGATCGGCCCATACTAGGCTTATGCCCCTGAGCTGCCACCTGTAAATAAACATAAGGATCGGCTCATGCTAGGATTACGCCCCTAAGTATCGGGATCGGCCCATGCTAGGCTTATGCCCTTGAGCTGCCACCCATTTTACAGATTTCCATTACTTAGTTTAATTAGCCTTTGAGATTGTTACTTTGGTGGTCATAACATTATGGTACCTTGAAACAATGATCTATCAATAAGAAACATGTAAATAGTAAATCAATGCAATAACAATGAAGTAAGGAGTTGTTGGCATACTAATGAAGTGTTTAGGAGCTAAAAATAACACAAGGATCTTATTTGAGTAACCGGAGAAATTCTGAAATTTACTAGTGAAAATAAACATGTAGGATTGGTAGCAAACATGTATTGAGATATTTTAACTCATTAGAGAGTGGGATCAAGTTCATTAGTAACATGGGATATCATACGGTGCTATTATGTATCACGTGTTATAGGATAATCTTGGAAGCTTACTTGATGGAACAAGTGTCTGTTTTCATGCCAAGAGTGCAAAATAGAGTATGCCTTACATACCTGGTTGTAAAACTACAATATCAAACCAACTCGACTCTCCGACCTTTTATATTACTTATCTACAATGAAATATATGGCAAACTAATATTAGCAACCAAACGTCACATTTTGGCTATTTAACTTCACCAAACTAGTGGCCGAGAAGTAAGCCCTTAATTAATCAATGAAGGGTGTCAATTTAACCCTCTTATACTCCAATTACATCCACATACCATACATATTCATATAATATCCCCCGACACAATTTTGGCTTCATTACACTCCCAACCAAGACACAAAGCCAAATGAGCAATAGACGTACACAATCATTAATTCAGTGGTGTAGAACCACATCCATATTCTATAGTTCAATACAAACTAATCACACCTTTACCAATATCAACCGGGAATCCCCCAACCCAAACACACCAAACAGTCCGCAACAACACTCCAATCATCCTTTAATAGAAACAAAATATGTGTAATCCTCCATCAACACATGTATATGGAAAAAGGACAAAAGTGGACAGCAACCATACCTTGATTTCCTTGGTAGTTTAGTCCTTAATAACTAAGAATAATTGACTATCAAAACTTAAAGAGAGGGCTGTCCGGAAATTAATCTTGAAGAACACATATTTTCCTTAGTACAATCTCATGAATTATTCACATAACTTTATCTTGGAAGGAAGTTCAATCCCAAGAAACCTTGTGGAACTCTAGGGTTACTTCATAGCCAAGAGAGAACAAGAGAGAAAAACCTAGAAAGCTGAAATTTTTGTCTAGGTTGAAATGAGAAAAAATTGCTGATTTCCAATCCATATATAGAAGCTGATCTTTGATGACTTATTGAATATTTTTGGTCTATATTTTTTTATGTAAATGATGTATATACTTTCCCAATATATTGGGCTTTTGTGGATCCAAAACTATTGGGCCTTTGTTGCCCATTCTCCTTCTTTTCTTTCCTTTATCTTGGGCCAAAATTAATTCAAGTAGGTGGTAGTGTATTTGTCCCAATAAGTTGGTCAAAGGAAGTCTTAGTAGGTTATGTACATACTTATTTAATTCATAGTTGGTCTAAACTAAAATGAGCCTATGTAGCTTTGAGTGTTAGGCTTTTTTTTATTTCCTTCTGTTTTACTTAAGTTAGGCCCAAATGAGTACCTTAACATAGGATCAAATCTGGTCCATAACCTTGGGTCCATTAACTTGGTCCAAATATCTCAAGTAAGTGATCCACCTACTAGCTTAAGTAAGTCAAGAAATCACCTTAACAAAATACTCAATTTTTAGTTCTTAACTCTTTAATCTAACTTAAAATTTGTATATACTTGGTCACATTAAACCATATGGGAAGTATTTAGAACTCCATCTGCACCACAAAGATATATCAAGTTCCATATAAATAGAACAAGTACACACAAAAATATGGGGTGTTACATCCTTCCCCCCTTTAGAACATTCATCCTCGAATGTTAGCATAATTGTCCAACCGAAACAAGTTCAAGCCTAAGGTTAATATTTCTATCATCACACAGTACTTATATATAGATATATATATATATATATATATATAAACACTTACTTGTTATTGCTCTAATTCATCATCTTGGACTTTCTCTTCGTATTTGAATAGATGAGGGTATTTTAGATTTCATTGCTTCCTCAACTTCCCATGTGATCTCCTCTACTTGCTGGTTTCTCCAAAGTACTTTTACCGATGCTATTTATTTATTCCTTATCTTCTTAACTTATCTATCTAGAATGGCAATAGGTATTTCCTCATAGGTGAGATCTTTCGTAACTTGTACGTCTTCAATAGAAGTGATATGTGATGGATCTCCGATGCACTTTCGAAGCATTGAGACATGAAATACCGGATGTACTATTGAGATCTCTTGGGGTAGCTCTAACTCATATGCGACCTAGCCAAACCTTCGAATAATCTTATATGGGCCTATATAACGTGGACTTAGTTTTCTTTTCTTACCAAATTGATAACGCTCAATCTACAGCTCTCGTTTGAGTGTAAAGCGGTTGTTAGCAAATATAGAACCCAACCTGGATTGGGTGTCGATCCCACAGGGAATAGCTTGGCCAACAAGTAAGTAAAATTACTAAACTTTTGGTGCAAGTCTCATAAGAAGGGGGGATTCTTGTTTTGCAAGTAATGTAAACAAAAGCTGAAAATAATAATGTAAAAAAAGAGAGATTGTTACGTTGGTTGTAAACAATGAGAATTGAAGCGTTGGGGTTATGTCCACCTTCTGAGGTATACGTCTCTATTGGCTATGAGTGTGTAGAATTCTGACATGCAATTGCTTATAGAGGATTGTAGTCGATGGTAAATCCAAGCGTCTCTCGACCTAAACAAGGACTATTTCACTTTAACTCTCTCGAGCTTAAAGCGTGTCTAACGGTACGAATTCTCCAAGAGGTTAGTCCAGTTACGACACTAGTTTTTTAATAGGAAAGGGTGTCCTACTACCTTGACACTATCTCTTTTCCAGACAAATAACTTTTCTCTCGAACAAGTTAAATGTTAGACTGGCGTATTCTTGCGTTTACAACCGCAAAGAATGTAGATTAAGATGAAGAGAATAATGATATAAGCAATATACGTGCCTCGAACTCACAAACTCACAGCAATAGATAGTAACTCATTCGGCTTCCATAACCCCAACAGAGAAGTTTAGTTACCCATGAACGCGAAGGAAATCACGATTGACATTGTTATTATATCACGATATTGAGTAATGGCGTGTAGATCAAGTGATAGGCGTGAGGCGTGATTCCTTAGCAAGTAACGATTCTCTTGTTGTGGAATTTAAGAATAGAAGAGTAGAAGAAGAAAAATAGAATTAATGGAAAGATTAGAAGAATTGTAGAGTAATAGAATTGAATTATAAGACGAGAAGTTAAGAAGATGTTCTAAAATCTCTAGCATGATAGGGTATTTATAATACCCATATCCTAATCCTACTAAGCTAATGAAATAAATAACCAACTCCTATTAGACTAATGAAATCCTTAACCCAAATGTACTAGGTTAAGGTAACATTATCATAATCCACATAAAATAATGAAATACATAACCTAATTGTACTAGGTTAATGTATCATTGTCAAAATCCAGCTTTGTGTCTGTAAGTCCCCAAAGTCTTCAGAATTGCTGTTTTAGCCCGGGACAGATTTTCCATGCAGCAGTTTTGGTCCTTAGGCGTGTAAACTCCCTTCCCTTCCTTCGTGAGCTTTCTTTTGCGTCAAGTAAGCCATAAAATGCTGAATTCTGCATCATTTATACCTGATTCTTTACTAATCATGTTCGTTAGCTCATTTACAGGAAAAAGGACTAAAAGTGCATGAAATATATAATTTGTTCTCAAAACTAGGCTAAAATATGAGCAAAATATATTGATATAGGCGTGTAAATCCGCCTATCATCAACACCCCACACTAAGAGCTTTGTTCGTCCTCGAACAACATATCATGTCCTTCTAAGCATCAACTTAAGGTTTTTACAGCAACAACACAAAACATTTATTAAGTCAAGCACAACGATTATCAACCAAGAGTAGCTTTCCGATTATAAGTAGAAACAATTTAACCTCAAGTATAGACTCGTGATGGTGATCAACTCGCATGCAAACGTTAAAGTGCATAGAATCATATACAACTATCCAAAACTCATCAACCATGTGTGTCTCACCATATAGTACCCATAATCACTCACAAATATAGCATATTTTTCAAACATGGGTATCAAAATGTCCTTGCTCTCACTCTCACAAAGAATTCATATGTAGCGACTGATGACCATAGGCTTGCCCTTAATGTAATGCTCCACTAAATGTCAGAATGTTAAGATTAGGATCAAGTAGGTCTTTTGATGGTTGTAATGTAGGCTAAGGGACGGGTAGGACTATTTTGGCCAAGAATAGTGACTAGGTTCCTAAGCGCTTTAATACATCACTTTGTATCATTGACACTTTTTTATTTCAACCTTTCTTTTTTTTTTCTACCACCCTTGTTCTCCTCTTTTTTCAATTTTAAGCACAACTCACTTTCCAGCTTTCTTTTCCTTTTTCTTTTCACAACATACCTCTTATGATAGTATTTTTTTTCTTTTTCATAACACATTCAAGAACCATTCCAATTTATAGCATTATACTCACCCAATTTCCTTTTATGTTGTCCCATGACTTTTTCACTTTAAAGCACTTAGGGATTTTGGGATCAAATTACGGTCTTGAAAGAAATGGATTAGGCTTACATACAAGGTTGTCAAAAAAATAGGCTAAAGGCTCAAAAGGGTTAACTAGGATGATGTCCATGGGTAGGTAAAACTGAAGGTAAACATGTATAGGTTGCCAAAGAAATGCCTAAATCATATCCTAAACTTACACTCCTTATTTTCTCTTTGCATACATACCAGGCAAGTTCTAGCATCAGCCACATACATAGAATATACTATTATCTCACACACACAAGGCACATGGTCGACTTGATTGGAAGTAATATAGACTCTCGACCCAACAAGTGAAGAAATTGAATCACACAATATCACATATTGAGTCACAACTAGAGCCTAAACATCTCAATAGTCACAATTGTAGCACATACTCTTGTTATAATCTCATGCTGCCTATCAAAATAATTTCATGCAAAGCTAATTTTTTTTTTTAAATACTAAAAAAACAAAACGAAACAAAAATGAAACAAAAGGAAACAAACATAGATGTGAATAGAGAAGTATAGCATGCAATACCACCACCCCACACTTAGTCGGGACACTGTCCTCAGTGGAAAATAAATACGAGGAACCTGGTTGGTCGGACTTATCCTCTATGTCTGGGGTCATACCCCTTGCATTGGAATCATCATCAGAGTCGTCATCCTCAGAAGTTCCTCATAAGTATCCCACTTAATTCCAAGCGTGAGTCGAGGTATTTGCAGTGAGGAGGGTTCTCCTTGGTCCTTGCAACTTCTCTTTTTGCCCTTTTGAGAGGTGGTAGCCTTCTCCTTGCCTTGTCTCGCTTTAGGTGCCATTGTACCTGAGACTAGAAATAGTGTTAGTGGTAGCACAATATCAATGGATACAATCTATGCACAAGCAGTAGGGGTACCACCCCACACTTAGTTTTGTTGACACAAATCAGTGAAGTGAAAGTGATCGATTACTTAGATTTCGTCGACATACGTTTTAGGAGTTGTATTCCGGCAAGAAAATCAGTGATGTATCACTACTTGAAGCCATTGCATTACTTTCATGTTAGATATAACAACACTACTACATAGGGGTTACCACATAATATAGTTACTTTCAACAATCACAACCTCCTATGTCGGCAGGCACTATAAGTCTTATCCCGATGAACGGGATAGCCTAACATGTAAGTATCCAAGTAGCAATTTTAAACAATGTTCAAGACTATAGCAATTCCTCAAATAGTATAACAATGCTATTAAAACCAAATTCATGTCGGAAACAAGTCAAGATGATTCTAACGTATACGTTCACTCACATGATTTTGCATTATCATTCCAAACACATGAACTTCACCAACAATCTTTCAATATGTAGCAATTTATAATAGACATAGCAACGTAGTACTTACGAGAAATAAATGAAGAATAAGAGAGTACTTACTTACTTGAAGCTTTTGGAGGTGGTTTTGTGAATTGGAAGAGCAAAAAAGAAAATATTTAGAGGATTTGGATGAATATGCGGCACCTTTAGGGTATTTTCTATTGTAGTTGTGTTATAAAAATAATTCCCCTTTATATAGGAAGAGAATGGTTCGGGTTATGACCCATTTACAATCGGTTTTGGAGACAAAAATCCCACATATGCGGCGCATAATGCTTGGCATAGATATGACATATGCGGCGCATTGTCTATGGCATAATGGGACATATGCGCCGCATAGTCTATGGCATTTGTAGACATATGCGCCGCATAGTCTATGGCATATGAGATACTGAGACCAAATGCCATAGCATAGGCGGCGCATAGTCAAAAGTATACCTAGGAATAGGCGGCGCATAGTGTATAGCACACTAGATTCCGAGACCTTAGGCTATAGGATAGGTTGTACATCGTTCGTGGCCTAGTTTTACCAAGGCCTAGCCTTCCTCGAAGCCTATTTTGGAGTGAGAAAGGCTCAATCCATAGACTTATTCATCACCCTTCCTAACTTACCAACTTTACCCTACAATGCGTCCAAATCGTCAGTTGAAATCAATCTCCTCGTTGACTACTTCTTGCACCTATATTCGCTCAAACAAATGAAAACGATTAGGACGATGGGTTGCCTCCCACCAAGCGCCTTAGTTTTGGTCGTGGCACGACTCTTATTTTTGGATTTTTTTCATTTATCAAAATCAAATCAAGTACTAGAATGAAAGAAAACAATAAACGATAAATGAAAAACGATAAACGATGGGTTGCCTCCCATCTAGCGCCTTATTTATTATCATGGCACGACATGGTTACCTCGAGTACTCAGACTTCGTCGAGGTAAATGGTGTATCGTTTTCTAAAAGGATTTAGACGACAATGAGGCTTACCTGTGGGCATGCGATCTTTTTTGAGATGGCTCATACATTTCCCCGGAGAGTCGCCAATTATATCATCAATAGTCCAACCCATAGCTCTCTTGTATCTCTTCAGAGCAGAGATGAGAGCCTCTACGTGCTGTTTACTTAAATCATCCGCACTCACCGGAAGTATATTTATACTTTCCAAGAACACATACCTTAGATAATCGGGGAGCTCTTTCGATTCTAGCATTGGTGGCTCTTCAAGGGAGGTCTTTGCTGTTGGTGACGGTTGATTCTTAAGATCACGGTCCGGTTGCTTAGGAGTATGGGAATAGGACTCTATTTCTGTTAGAGCACCCATAAGTTCTTCATATTCTTTAGCATCCTCATGCTCACCATTCAGCAGCGCAGCAGACAATGGCTCAACAGTAGGCTGTTTCTCTACAGATAATGCTTTCTTACCTTCATAATGAACATCAGCTACAGAGAACACATCCATGTCTCTTGGCTGCTTCATCGCTTTGCACAAATCAAAATGAATCATTTCGTCATTCATTCGAAATAAAAGCTCATTATCTCTTATGTCAATAAGCACACTTCCTGTTGCAAGGAAAGGACGTCCCAAGATTATGGGAACTTCAGAATCCACCTCGCAATCCAAAATCACAAAGTCTGCAGGAAAAATGAAGGTAGACACCTTCACCAACACATCATTCAAGATACCCACAGGTCGTTTTACCGACCTATCAGCCATCACGAGCCTCATATTGGTTGGTGTCAGATCGCCTAACCCCAACTTCTTGTAGACGAATAGTGGCATCAAATTAATGCTAGCACCCAGATCACATAATGCATTGGCAAAGTTCAAAGATCCGACGGTGCAAGGAATAGTGAAAGCTCCGGGGTCGGCCTTCTTCTGAACTATCGATCGGGTAGCAATTGCACTACAATGATGCACATCATCCTTCAGCTCATAACTTGCTGCCCTCTTCTTAGTCAAAAGATATTTCATAAACTTCGCATACCCAGGCATTTGTTCAAGTGCCTCTACCAATGGAACATTAATGGTCAGCTGCTTCAACATAGTCATAAATTTGCTGAACTTAGTGTCATCCGCCACCTTCTTCAATCTTTGGGGAAAAGGTGGTGGTGGGTATGGAAGTGTTCTCTCCATGGCTTTCTTCTCCTCTTGCTTCCGTTTTTCCATTTTTTCAGGCTGCACGTCACTGGGCGTGACATCCTTGATGTCGGGACTGGTTGTTGCGGCATCTTCTCCTTTTGCGTTATCATCCATGTCCGCAACTTCGTCAGCCACTTGCTTGCCTTTTGCTGAAGGTTCCAGCACCTTACCACTTCTGGTAGTGATGGTCATGCATGACCCATCATTCCTTGGGTTTTGCACAGTATCGCTAGGTAGAGTGCCAGCCTTTCTTTGATTGAGTGTTGCTGACAGTTGGCTCAATTGCTGCTCTATTTGCTTGATTGAAGTGGAATGAGAATCAACTAGTTGTTTCATGGAGGACAAATCAATAATTACCTCAGTAACTCCCGCGCTTGTTGCTTCCACTCCTTTCAATAATTTAGCCATCATGTCATCCATACTTCCAGAATTAGATGTGGTGGTATCACGTCTACCAGGGGGAACGTACAAACCACTCTTTTCATTCTTGTTCTTCCAACTACCTTGGTCCATGTTTCCAGATTTACCATAATAGTTCCGACCTTGGTTTCCTTGGGTATTCCCACGGAAACCCCCCTGATTGTTCAAGTAGTTGGCCTCCTCTTCCGAATCAGATTCGTCTCTTCCTTTTAGCGCCACAGCTTTCACTTTTTCGGTCTCCCCTGATAATAAATGCTTTGTAAGAAGATCCATCTGTGTTTTCATGTGTGCCATATCTTGATCACGTTCTTCTTGTTTTCTTCTTTGGTCTGCAGTCATATTTATAGATAAAGTGGGGCTTGCTACCTCAGAATCCCTGGTATGCCAAGCTCTACTTTGTTTCGTCATACGATCTAGCATATTGCTTGCTTGACCAAAGGTGAGATCCATAAATGATCCTCCAGCCGCATTATCCACCACTGGTTTAGTTATTGAATTCAAGGCTCTGTATAGTATCTCCATTAGGTGAACATTAGTCATATGATGGTTTGGACACCTCGCTAGATTTGTCTTGAACCTCTCCCATGTTTCATGAAGAGCTTCAGTGGGAATCTGACGAAAGTTGCTGATTTCATCTCTCAATTGTGCTCTTTTGGATGGCGGAAAGAATCTTTCTAGGAAAGCGTCTCTATATTGCCTCCAATTTGTAATAAAATCAGGAGTCAGCCCATTCAACCATAGTGTTGCCTCCCCAGACAGAGACAATGGAAATAGATGTAATCGAATTGCATTCTGACCAACACCAGGATTGTCAAAAGACTTATATGTAGAAATAAAGTTGATGAGATGCATATTCGGATCATCGCCTGCTAGTCCACCAAATAATCCCTTGAGTTGCAATAACTGAATCATGGTGCTTGTGATTTTGAACTTGGCTCCGGGGGCTAATGGCGGAAGAATAATGGCTCCAGTGGCACCAGCTCCATCAAGATCATCATCATCATCATCGAATGGTATTTCACGTTGTGCATCCATTGATGTACTGAACAAAAAACCTGCAGTAAACAAAAACGAAAACTAAAAGTAAAAGTACGAGAGTCTTTGACCAAAGGGTCTAGTAATTATTACGAACTTAATTGACACTTGTATTCCCCGGCAACGGCGCCAATTTTTGATAATGCTCAATCTACAGCTCTGGTTTGAGTGTAAAACGGTTGTTAGCAAATATAGAACCCAACCTGGGTTGGGTGTCGATCCCACAGGGAATAGCTTGGCCAACAAGTAAGTAAAATTACTAAACTTTTGGTGCAAGTCTCATAAGAAGGGGGGATTCTTGTTTTGCAAGTAATGTAAACAAAAGCTGAAAATAATAAAGTAAAAAGAGAGAGATTGTTACGTTGGTTGTAAACAATGAGAATTGAAGCGTTGGGGTTATGTCCACCTTCTGAGGTATACGTCTCTATTGGCTATGAGTGTGTAGAATTCTGACATGCAATTGCTTATAGAGGATTGTAGTCGATGGTAAATCCAAGCATCTCTCGACCTAAATAAGGACTATTTCACTTTAACTCTCTTGAGCTTAAAGCGTATCTAACGGTACGAATTCTCCAAGAGGTTAGTCCAGTTACGGCACTAGCTTTTTAATAGGAAAGAGTGTCCTACTACCTTGACATTGTCTCTTTTCCAGACAAATAACTTTTCTCTCGAACAAGTTAAATGTTAGACTGGCGTATTCTTGCGTTTGCAACCGCAAAGAATGTAGATTAAGATGAAGAGAATAATGATATAAGCAATATACGTGCCTCGAACTCACAAACTCACAGCAATAGATAGTAACTCATTCGGCTTCCATAACCCCAACAGAGAAGTTTAGTTACCCATGAATGCGAAGGAAATCACGATTGACATTGTTATTATATCACGATATTGAGTAATGGCGTGTAGATCAAGTGATAGGCGTGAGGCGTGATTCCTTAGCAAGTAACGATTCTCTTGTTGTGGAATTTAAGAATAGAAGAGTAGAAGAAGAAAAATAGAATTAATGGAAAGATTAGAAGAATTGTAGAGTAATAGAATTAAATTGTAAGACGAGAAGTTAAGAAGATGTTCTAAAATCTCTAGCATGATAGGGTATTTATAATACCCATATCCTAATCCTACTAAGCTAATGAAATAAATAACCAAATCCTATTAGACTAATGAAATCCTTAACCCAAATGTACTAGGTTAAGGCAACATTATCATAATCCACATAAAATAATGAAATACATAACCTAATTGTACTAGGTTAATGTATCATTGTCAAAATCCAGCTTTGTGTCTGTAAGTCCCCAAAGTCTTCAGAATTGCTGTTTTAGCCCGGGACAGATTTTCCATGCAACAGTTTTGGTCCTTAGGCGTGTAAACTCCCTTCCCTTCCTTCGTGAGCTTTCTTTTGCGTCAAGTAAGCCATAAAATGCTGAATTCTGCATCATTTATACCTGAAACTTTACTAATCATGTTCGTTAGCTCATTTACAGGAAAAAGTACTAAAAGTGCATGAAATATATAATTTGTTCTCAAAACTAGGCTAAAATATGGGCAAAATATATTGATATAGGCGTGTAAATCCGCCTATCATCACAAATCTCATCACCTCTTTCATTGGTGATACCTTCAAGAATACCCAATCACCGATAGAAAACTCTAGCCCTCTTCTTCTAATATCTGCATATGACTTATGTCGACTTTGGGCTGTTTCCAGCCGCTGTTGAATTACTTTAACCTTTTCCATAGCTTGATAAACAAGATCTGGACCGAACAAGGCAGTTTCATCCACTTCAAACCATCCAATTGGTGATCTACATTTTCTTCCATACAAAGCTTCATATGGTGCCATTTTGATACTTGAATGATAGCTATTGTTGTAGGAAAACTCTATAAGAGGCAAATGATCATCCCAGCTACCCTTAATGTCTAATACACAAGCTCGTAGCATATCTTCAAGTGTTTGTATGGTACGTTCTGCTTGTCCATCTATTTGAGGGTGAAAAGTTGTACTCAGATTCACTTGTGTTCCCAAATTCCTCTGAAAAGTCTTCCAAAAATTTGTAGTAAATTGGGCTCCCCTATCTGATATAATAGAGATTGGCACTCTGTGTAGTCGAACTATCTCTTTAATGTACAATTTCGCATACTCTTCAACTGTGTAAGTGGTCTTAACTGGTACGAAGTGTGCGGATTTGGTAAGCCTATCAACTATCACCCATATGGAATTAAAATTTTGAGACGTACGAGGCAAACCAGTGACAAAATCCTTGTTGATCATGTCCCACTTCCAGATTGGAAGATCTATGCATTGCATATAACCCCCGGACTTTTGGTGCTCTACTTTAACTCTTTGACAATTTGGACATTCGGCTACAAACTCTGCAATGTTCTTCTTCATGTCACTCCACCAATATATTTCTTTCAAATCTTGATACATCTTAGTTGACCCTGGATGGATGGAATACCTCGAACGATGTGCCTCTGTCATAATCCTCTTTCTTAGCCCGTCTACATTAGGCACACATAATCTATTTTGGCACTGAAGTACTCCTTCTCGTGTAAGCTCAAATGCCTTAGTCGTACCACATTTAACATTCTCCTTAAGTTGTAATAAAATTGGATCTACATATTGCTTCTCTTTCACTTCAGCTACTAATGAAAATTCCGCTGCATTATGCACAATAAGCCCCTCATCTGGAGTTTCAAGAAGGAGAACCCCCAAATTAGCTAGTTGGTGGAGATCTTTAATCATCCCTTTCCTTTCTATAGATGCCATCATAGCCTTATGACTTAGCGCATCAACTGCCACATTTGCTTTCCCTGGATGATACAAGATATCAACATCATAGTCTTTTAATAGTTCAAGCCACCTCCCCTGCCTCAAATTTAGATCCGTCTGGCTAAATATATATTGCAAACTTTTATGGTCAGTATATATGTCATCATGAATCCCATACAAGTAGTGGCTCCATATCTTTAAAGCAAATATAACTGTTGCTAGCTCGAGATCATGCGTAGGATAGTTTTTCTCATGTGGCCGCAATTGTCTGGAGGCATATGCTATTACTTTACCATGCTGCATCAATACACATCCTAAGCCAATTCTTGAAGCATCACAATACACCTCATACCCTTCTGTGCCTTCTGGAAATACCAATACGGGTGTAGAAGCCAACTTATTCTTCAGATCTTGGAAACTCCTTTCAAAGGAATCATTCCATTGAAACTTGGATGCTTTATGTGTTAGCTTGGTTAAAGGTCCAGAAATTGAAGAAAAACCTTCAACAAACCTTCTATAATAACCTGCCAACCCAAGAAAACTACGAATCTTCGTAGGTGTTGTGGCCCTTGGCCAACTCTTCACGGCTTCTATCTTTTGAGTATCAACTTTTATTCCTTCACTAGATACAATATGACCCAAGAATGCCACCGATTTTAACCAAAACTCACACTTAGAGAACTTTACATATAGCTTACGATCACGAAGAATCTGCAATACCTGTCGTAAGTGATTGGCATAGTCCTCTTCTGATCTGGAATAAACTAGAATATCATCTATAAAAACTATCACGAACACATCTAAGAATGGATTAAACACCCTATTCATCAAATCCATAAAAGTTGTGGGTGAATTTGTTAGCCCAAATGACATGACTAGAAACTCATTATGACTGTACCGTGTTCGGAAAGTTGTCTTGGGTATATCCTTCTCTTTGACCCTCACTTGGTGGTAACCTGACCTCAAATCAATCTTTGAGAAGCACTCGGCGCCTTGTAACTGATCAAATAAATCATCAATTCTTGGGAGGGGATATTTATTTTTAATAGTCACCTTATTCAGTTGCCGGTAGTCAATACACATTCTCAATGAACCATCTTTCTTACGCACAAATAATACTGGTGCGCCCCAGGGGGACATACTAGGCCTTATGAATTCTTTCTCTAGCAAGTCTTTCAACTGCTCTTTCAATTCTCGTAATTCTGCCAGGGACATTTTATACGGAGGAACTGAGATTAGTTGGGTGCCTGGAAATACATCAATACCAAACTCCACTTCTCATTCAGGAGGCAAACCTGGAAGGTCTTCAGGAAATACATCAGGAAATTCATTTACCACCGGAATAGTTTGAGGAGTTTGTGGCTCCACATCTGTATCCTTCACTCTAACTAGATGATATATGTAACCTTTGGAAATCATTCTTTTTCCTTAAAATAAGAAATAAATTTACCTCTTGGCGCACCAATATTACCTCTCCATTCAAGGACTGCCTCCTTTGAAAAATGGAAATACACCCTTTTAGTTCGGCAATCTACTGTGGCATAACAAGACGCCAACCAGTCCATATCCATTATAACATCAAAATCTACATTTCCATCTCAACAAGATCAGCCATCGTATCACGACCGTAAATAGTTATAATACAATTTTGATAAACCCTTCTAGCTATAATAGATTTCTCAACCGGCGTAGACACTTCCAATGGCTTAACTAGCAATTCTGGTGTTCTTTTGAACTTTCCAGCAACCAATGGAGTGACATATGATAATGTAGAACCAGGATCAATTAATGCATATACATCAAGTGAAAAGATAGACAATGTACCTGTAACCACATCTGGAGAAGCCTCTAAATTTTGTCGATCCACTAGAGCATACGTACGATTCTGAACTCCACTAGAACTAGTTGCTCCTTTATCACCCCTAACATGACCCATAGGTTGTGCATCCCTACCTGAATAAGGTACCAATAACGATGATGCAACGACTGATCCAGTAGGCCGTGCCATACCATCTATGCCCCTTTGTGGGCATTCTCTCATCATATGCCCCGACATACCATACCAAAAGCAAGCATTTGTTCCAAACTGACATGCACCTAAATGAAGCTTTCCATATTATTTGCATGGCTGTCAAGGAGGTCTTAATTGGTTCATACTTCCTTGCCCTTGATAACCCACTGTTCGTGAACTCTGACTCTCACTTCTTTGCCAAAATTGATTACCTTTGGACCCTTAAAACTGTGGTGAAACACTAGCTACAGAATAAGAAGATAATGGCCTAGGTGTTCTATTAGAAAACTGAGGCCTAAAATCTCCTTGGGATGCCATAAACTACCCCGTAGATCTAGCCCTCTTGGAATATCCTCTTTCCAATTCTTGTGTTCTTCTCCTTAGCCTCTGATTCTCCATTTTTTGTGCAAAAGCTAGTATCCTTTCTATGTCCATGTCTTTGTTCAAAGCAGTAATAGTACAATCTCTAACCAAATATGGATCCAAACTATCCACATATCGATGAACTCTATCATCCATAGTAGCCACAACATTAGAAGCATACCTAGACAAGGAGTTAAATCGGAGGTTGTACTCCCTCAAGCTCATATTTCCCTGGCAAAGATTCAAGAACTGATCTGCACGGGCCTGTAGAATCTCGAATGGAAGGTAATGATCAAGAAATGCCTCTTTGAACTCTTTCCAAGTAGCTGAAGGTGCATCGATACCTCTAGATCGTTTCCAGTCTTCGTACCAAAATATAACCTCCCATTTGAACTGTCTCTTTACCTAATATATGCATAACATCTAGAGCCCTTTGGATTTGATCAATGAAGTCTTGTGGGTCTTTATTAATATCTGATCCAATGAAGGTGGGAGGATCCAATTTAAGAAAGTCTTGCGTCCGAAGGCTAGCTGCCCTATCTTTACCACTAGAACCTGTAGTAAGAATGGCTTACCCTTGAGCTTGTCCAACAACTATACGAGCCAAAAGTTACACCGCATTTCTAAGATCTTGATCAGTAGCATTAATAGGTGGCTCTGAGGATGTGGTTCTTCTCCTTCTTAGCTCTTCTAGAGTGGAAGAAGTTTTTGATACATACTCAGTTTAAGCCTCACTTTGATTAGCTTGTATAGGTGGTGACTTTCTAGTCCTTTCTCCGGCAGCCACATCTACTCTCTTACTTGTATTCTTACTCCTTCTTGTAACTGGCATCCTTACTATAATAAGAGAAACAAATAGATTCAATGGTTAAATATAACTTCATCTACAATATGGGCTCTATTGCACGATCTAAGATAAGAAAAAAAAAAGACAACCCCTAAATGTCCCATAGCCTCCTGTTTATAGATGTGGTGCACAACACACCCATAAAAAAGAATCTACGTAGACACGGCTTTGTAGACTCCCTAGGACGACCCTCTCTGATACCACTTTTATCACGCCTAAAATCCTATTGGGGCAGGCAGGCACCCATAGCCGTGAAGGCCCGAGAGAACCAACCCATAACCTTGGAATTCACACGCATGCAACTATAATAGGCAAAGGTTTTGCCATCTACGGAGATAATGCCTTAATAAAAAAAAATATAAACGACAAACCCTAAAACTATATACATAATAGACTTGGACGTTGGGGCCATAATATCTACAAGATAACACACTACTATGCTTAACATTACATTGATATACAAAGTCTCTAGACGATACATAGAACTTAGCTAAGGTCGGGACAAACCCCCGCCATACTATTAACTTTTATACAATACCAAAAATATATAGAACCGACTTGGAAAACCCCGAAGCAAACTGGATCTCACCAATAGCAGATGGATATCCTGGGCTCTTACTGAGGAGGCGTGTTTGCAGAAACACCTATTCCTGTAGCATGAAATATAGGTCCCCCATAAGGGGAGTCAGTACGAAAATATGTACTAAGTATGCAAGGCAAAAAGTAAGAATACAAGATACAAAGGTTCAATAAAAATCTGGAGCAAGAGTTAAAATAGTGCTAGAGACCACCTTTACATTTACTTGTGGAACAGGGTACATTACATTTCTTTACTTCTTTTACCTTCTTACTTCATTATCTTTGTAATCCATATGATACGAATGACCAGCTGATCAGTGGTACATAATAAATCAGGATCAGCCCATGCTAGGCTTATGCCCCTGAGCTGCCACCTGTAAATAAACATAAGGATCGTCCCATGCTAGGATTACGCCCCTAAGTATCGGGATCGGCCCATTCTAGGCTTATGCTCCTGAGCTGCCACCCATCATGCTAGGCTTACACCCCTGAGCTGCCACCTACATATAAAGTATCAGGATCAGCCCATGCTAGGCTTATGCCCTTGAGCTGCCACCCATTTTACAGATTTCCATTACTTAGTTTAATTAGCCTTTGAGATTGTTACTTCGGTGGTCATAACATTATGATACCTTGAAAAAAGGATCTATCAATAAGAGACATGTAAATAGGAAATCAATGCAATAACAATGAAGTAAGGAGTTGTTGGCACGCTAATAAAGTGTTTAGGAGCTAAAAATAACACATGGGTCTTATTTGAGTAACCGGAGAAATTCTGAAATTTACTAGTGAAAATAGACATGTAGGATTAGTAACAAGCTTGTATTGAGGGGTTTTAACACATTAGATAGTGGGATAAAGTTCATTAGTAACATGGGATAACATACGGTGCTATTATGTATCACGTGTTATAGGATAATCTTGGAAGCTTACTTGATGGAACAAGTGTCCGTTTTCATGCCAAGAGTGCAAAATAGAGTATGCCTTACATACCTGGTTGTAAAACTACAATACCAAACCAACTCGACTCTCCGACCTTTTATATTACTTATCTACAATGAAATATATGGCAAACTAATATTAGCAACCAAACGTCACATTTTGGCTATTTAACTTCACCAAACTAGTGGCCGGGAAGTAAGCCCTTAATTTATCAATGAAGGGTGTCAATTTAACCCTCTTATACTCCAATTACATCCACATACCATACATATTCATATAATATCCCCCGACACAATTTTGGCTACATTACACTCCCAACCAAGACACAAAGCCAAATGAGCAATAGACGTACACAATCATTAATTCAGTGGTGTAGCACCACATTCATCTTCTATAGTTCAATACAAACTAATCACACCTTTACCAATATCAACCGGGAATCCCCCAACCCAAACACACAAAACAGTCCGCAACAACACTCCAATCATCCTTTAATAGCAACAAAATATGTGTAATCCTCCATCAACACATGTATATGGAAAAAGGACAAAAGTGGACAGCAACCATACCTTGATTTCCTTGGTAGTTTAGTCCTTAATGTTTATTTCTTCAATAGATTAATCCCTTCACACATATACCAAAAGAGAAAAGAGAAATCCCTTAATAACTAAGAACAATTGACTATCAAAACTTAAAGAGAGGGCTGTCCGAAAATTAATCTTGAAGAACACATAGTTTCCTTAGTACAAGCTCATGAATTATTCACATACCTTTAGCTTGGAAGGAAGTTCAATCCCAAGAACCCTTGTGGAATTATAGGGTTACTTCATATCCAAGAGAGAACAAGAGAGAAAAACCTAGAAAGCTGAAATTTTTGTCTAGGTTGAAATGAGAAAAAATTGTTGATTTCCAATCCATATATAGAAGCTGCTCTTTGAGGACTTATTGACTATTTTTGGTCTCTATTTTTTAAAGTAAATGATGTATATACTTTCCCAATATATTGGGATTTTGTGGATCCAAAACTATTGGGCCTTTGTTGCCCATTCTCCTTCTTTTCTTTCCTTTAACTTGGGCCAAAATTAATTCAAGTAGGTGGTAGTGTATTTGTCCCAATAAGTTGGTCAAAGGAAGTCTTAGTAGGTTATGTACATACTTATTTAATTCATAGTTGGGCTAAACTAAAATGAGCCTTTGTAGCTTTGAGTGTTGGGCTTTTTTTTTATTTCCTTCTCTTTTACTTAAGTTAGGCCCAAATGAGTACCTTAACATAGGATAAAATATGGTCCATAACCTTGGGTCCATTAACTTGGTCCAAATATCTCAAGTAAGTGATCCACCTACTAGCTTAAGTAAGTCAAGAAAGCACCTTAACAAAATACTCAATTTTTAGTTCTTAACTCTTTAATCTAACTTAAAATTTGTATATACTTGGTCACATTAAACTATATGGGAAGTATTTAGAACTCCATCTACACCACAAAGATATATCAAGTTCCACATAAATAGAACAAGTACACACAAAAATATGGGGTGTTACATTAATGCTTCAGGCATTGTTAATGGTTGAGGTTCATTTGTTTTCTTTTGGTGTAACGCGCTAGGCAGAAAGAGTAAATCTAATAGATCTGGAAATTAAAGTTTATGATAATCGATGTATTATAGGTGAATTTAGCCAAGTATTAAGGAGGTAACATATTAAACCAACATCACAGTTTAAAGAAAGTTGTTTGCAACATCCTTCCTGCTACTTTGTAAATTTTTAGTTGCTTCGAGTGTATAGTTAGATGTCTATGCAAATGAAATGTCTATTAAGCTTGTGAGGGACAAAAACATACTCTTTAGTACTGGATAAGACTTTGTTTAGACACTATTACTTAACTCTGAGTTGGTGTAGTTTTATTGAGGTTAAAATTGTGCTTCATTTTCCTCTAGGCAAGCATTTATCAGCAGGAGAACAACACATTGATTTGTTGTAACGCCCCGAGATCCCTTATTGAGATGTCACACGGTGCTTATGACCTCGAAGGACTACAAGCTAACCCTTTACGGATATCTGTACCTGTACACTGCATAATATCTAAAATAAATGTGGAAACTAGACATAAGGTTCAACACATCTATGAATACTCATAATACAGAAAAACTGAATACTAATACATCCGTCTGAAAAGCCTCTAAACTGTCTAAACTATGGAGTTAATGGGACAGGTCCCCAACTAACTCCGTCAACTGAAAATAAATATGGTACTAAGCAATAATAGTAAACTGAGATTCGTCCTCAAAAGAAGAGGACTCACTGCTACTGCTGCTGACTGGGACTGAACTGCTGAGGATAATCTGGATCCTGTGCCTCTAAACCTATGGTGTCAAATAAAATACCATAGTGCAAATGCGTCAGTACAGGAATGTACCGAGTATGTAGACGAGGTAGGCTAATGTAAGGGCTCATACATGCACAATATCTAAACTGACTAATCATGAAGATGTCACATGAGAACACCTACATAAATGCACAGAACATGAACACAATCATCGCAACTCTAGATACTGAAACTCGGATACCACCTTACTGCAGACTGAACTCACTACTAAAACTGAGATATGGAATCACTGACTCATCTGATATTGATAACTGAGGATCTGGATGTACTTACATCAAGGACTGAACTCTGAGCTTACTCTTTTCGACTGGCAGAATTAGAGATCAACTTTTCTAACAGATTATTCTGGAGTGATTCTCAATGATAAAAAGTATGATCATGTCCGAATCTGACAACATGAATACTTAATAGAATCTGAGATGGAGATCAAGCCTCTTTGATGGGAGATCTATAGCTATGATAATAAGAATACTCAACATGGTTTGAGACTGAGATCAACTTTTCTAACAGAATACTTTGGAAGCTTTATCAATGATAAGAAATATGATTATATCTGAATCTGACAACAAGAATATTCAATAAAAATCTGATACTGTGATCAAGCCTGTCTGGCGACATATCTATGAATATGATATCAAACAACTTTATATAAAACCAAGCCTATCTTACGGGATGGTCCATAAATTAATGGAACTATCTGAGTTCCTCACTGAGATAAACGACTGACCACACAGTCCTAATTTCTGAAGATTGATTCTGAAACTGAGACTGAATCTGAAACTGAAACTGTGAGAAGTAGTTATCTAACCAGCATGCCCCAACCTACCATAGGTGGGGTCCTAATTTCTCTAAGGTCAGGATCTTTGGCGGTGACCCTCAACAGGACGGCAAGCTTGCTTAATGGGTGACTCATTTTCTTGTGTTGGCTACACAGTTCTGGAATGCAAGAATTGTTTCTAAGAATCACACACCCTATTAGCAGGTGAGTTCCCATCCTTGGGTTCGCTCGGTGCTGAATCCTACTCCCAACTGAAAGACTCTAGGTTGATCCTTAGACTATACTAGACAAAGCTGAATCTGATACTGATCATGTTTCTCAAAAGATCTGATTGAGTTACACTGAGATTACTTAGTTCCGTATCTGACGGAAAAGATATCGAGTCATGGTATCTGACTGACAGTAAACAGCTTGAATAGATTACTCGAATCGCTTCTGAGATTAGAATTGAATCACTTGAATACTATTAGAACTGAGATAATTACAGGCTGAGGCTAGATTACTAGTGATACGGAGATTACAGAGATAACTGAGATTACTGAGCTTACTTAAGTTTTGCACTTGTCTGAGGATACAGAGTGCTATAATTCACTGAGTTCTAAAAATCATGGATCGACTAGAATTATCGAGAAACTGGCACGGGCTCTAGAGAACAGCTCTATTGTGGGTATAAATACCCCCAGGACTCGATGACATAAAAGTAAAGCATAATCATTCATTCATCATCACGTTCATTCATATATAATCACAATCATTCATGCATCATCACAATCATCAAAGCATCTCATAATCATTAAAGCATTTTCACAGTCGCCGAGGGGTCACTTTAGGCATCTCGGAATCATAATCATATAATAACATAGGGGAAACATGCTACTAAATCGTACTCCATTCAACAAGGTTTTACCTCAGCTATTTCATACCTATATCAATATTGACACGTGTTTGGATATCACATAGCTTGGGGAAACTTCATACTATCACGTCATAACCTACTTGCTAACCACTTGGCATCTATTAAAAGCTTAGCATATATCAAGAGCACATAATTGGAGAAATTACTACTATCACCTCTCCACTTGTTCACTAAGCTCCTTCAACAAAATACTAGACATGCACAAGTTCACACTTTTTTGGGAATTTCCTACTACCATGGAATAATTGATTCACTTGGGCATTTTATCAAATACTAAGCACAAACTAACTCACAATTTGGGGTTTCCTATTCAACATACTATAATGGCCCTTATGCTTCACCTATTCTCTTTATCAAACCTATGGGGGACATGCTTCACTTATTCAACCATTTCTACACCCAAAAGTCATGAACACATCACATAGAAAACAACTTCAAGAAGGTCTATCATAAATATCACATGAATTCCACATACTAGGGTCAAAGCTCATAAATTTTGTAGGTAAACATAAATCAAAACTCAACAACACATTAAACATCAATTTAAACTCATACAAATCATTAACAACTCATAAACATAAAAATCTTTTAGTTTTAAAAAAGGGTTCTTGAGCTTCTTGGATGAAAGGGACCCAAGAATCAACATCTACATACCTTAATCTTTGAAATTGGATGAATTCTAATGCTTGAGACTCTATCCGCACTTGTAATAAATAATTCTCGAAGCCCACACTATGAGGAACTTGATTCTTGAAGAAATCTTGAAGAATTATTGATGAATTTTTGGAAGATTAGGGTTCTTGAATGAAATCCTAGATATTCTCTCTTTAGAGAATTGGAAGAGAAAATGAAGAAAATTAGGGTTTTGGATGAGGTTTTCCATATTTATAGAGGCTTTCAAAAGGTGGAAAATGACCAAAATACCCTTGCAAAAATATTCTAAAATTGCTGAAAAAATATTCTTGACGACATCCGTGACAAGCCATCAGGCCCGTGATAAGCCGTCACGAATTGTCGTCACAAAAAGGGGTCAAATTCTTGATTTTTTGCCCAGGGCTGACAACATTTGGTGATAGGCCATCACAGGACCAAGGCTGACGACATTTGGTGATAGGCCGTCACAGGCGTGACGGCTTGTCACAATTGTCGTCACTAGTTTTCTGGCCAGACATGCTAGAGTAAAATGGGCATACCTCTTTTCTTCGATATCGGTTTTTGACAAAATTAGTATCGTTGGAAATATAATTAAAAGATATTTTATTTGATATATAGTAGGTCCTCTAATTCTATATATACAAAGAGTTATGATCGATTGAAGTTGACCCAAATTTTGACGGTCACTAAAACTTGAACGATAGGAAAGTTTTCAGCTCGTCCATGAGTTAGGGGACCTCTATGATCTTAATTCATGCTCAAATAGATTCTCACACGATTCAAAGTATTTCATACTTGGGAGGATATTTCTGAAATATTTTGACTCGAATTTTTGCTTTACCAAAATAGGCTCTAAGGCTCGGACTGGAAGAGGATTTTGCGGGGCATTACATCTGTACATTTTGCTTCTCAGACACGCTGGGTAAAAAAACATTTTTTACTTATTGATCGATAAATTCTTGAGGTGTTAAAACGCCTATATATATGAGTAATTTCATAAATATTTATGTTTTTGTTTACAGTCTTATAACAGAAACTATACCTTTCCACCGAGAGTACAATACTTCAAATCATAGAGAAAGATATATTACAAGAAGGTAATTTAAGCAGTGTCTCTAATGTTTAATTCACGAAACTTGCACTACTTCATGTTAGAAGATTTGGTTTTAAAAAATATTCTGGGATGCAAGTTGTATTTGTAAATTGGTCAGTGTTTATTTTTTTAGTTCAAACTTATAGGGGATAAAGCACAAATCAAGATCTATCTGCTATATTATTAGCATAACAATGTTTTATGTAAACTCTATGTAACAAGGTTAATATGTTAATATTGCATGCTTGGTTTGATGTTAGTCCTAATGAAATTTGGTGTACAGGTATATATTATGCAGCAGATCTTACATCCTGGACCCTTTGATGGGTCATTACTTACTTTACAGGTGATTCACAGGTCGCAAAGAGTATGGAAAAGAAGGTTTGATTGTAATGAGACTATCTGTCCCAAAATAAATGATGTAGCATGGGCGATTTTTTAAAAACTCCCCATCAGCGTGTTATAGAGTATATTTCCATGGCGGGGTTATGGGACGTTGTTAGGGTAGGTAAGATACAACTCGATCACAAGCTTTCCACGGCCATGATTGAGCGGTGAAGGCCAGAGACGCACACTTTCCACCTACCCTTTGGAGAGGTCAGTTTGACCTTATAAGACATCCAAATTTTGTTTGGACTGCGTGTTGAGGGAAATACTATGATATGTCGATATCTAATGCACCGTAGTTTAGATTGGGCTACGTTACTACAATATCTTACTGGCTTCACTCCTGCAGCAGGGGATTTTTCAGGGACTAGCCATCTTTACATACATGTATTAGTCGAGTATATTCAACAGCAGTCTATTCAAGATCCCATTACAGATGATACTCCTGATGATAGAGTTCAGAGGATTGCTCGACTATACATGTTGTTGATTTTAGGAGCTATTATATTCCAAACACATCAGGGAATCACTTAAGTCTACGGTTCTTGTACTTTCTTGTTGATCTCAATGAGACGGGGATCTACAGCTGAGGCAGTGTTGTTCTAGCTTATCTTTACCATTGTCTTTGTCAGATATCTATTGAGGGGAAAAAACTTGGAGGATTCCTTCCTCTCCTTCAGGTATCTTATTTTATTATGTTAGCTTCAGTTCAATTATTTGTTACCTTAGTTAACACTAGCTAATATGTAACACGTAGATATAGACTTGGGAGAGGGTCCTGCCTTTCCAAAAAATGCCAAGAGGTATTAATAGGGTTGAGTTGTTGATGCCCTATGGTAGAAAGTGAGCGCGATACAAAGACACACCACACCCTAGTCCCCATGAGATATCAGCTTGATCATTTAATGTCGGAGCATATATGTTTCTTTATGTTCCGACATATTAAGTTGCCTTATTATGTATCGTGTCGTGTTGGTCATATTTTTAGTGTGAACTCTATTAGTTTTCTTAGCAACTAGTAGTATGAAATCTTGTTTGTATGTTTTAAGAAACATTAGGGTATTTTTGACTCGTATGTCCAACAAGTGATCGATCGTCTATAGAAAGTTTTTGAAAACTGAGCAAGCAACTGATTGATAGATAGTTTGTATTTAGTGAAAGTACAATCATAAACTTCTTTTTTCCCCCTCTATCAAGTATGGAACATAGGAATATTCTTAACCATTATATGATATATTCTAAACAGACACCTTACTAGCTAATTATTAAGGAAAAAAATTAGTTACTCAATTTAGAAATTGTTTCTTCTCCTTCCTTTCTTTGATTCTTTTTTCTTTTCTAGTGATTCTATTTTGGTATATGGTTTTTTTTCACCTGAAAAGGATAAATAGTGTTCCCACTTACCCTCTTCTAAAATTTCATGTCCGCAATGCCATATAAACAGAAATAGAGGGAGTATTATCAAAAGTCTAGCCAGTGAATCTTTTATGAAGAATAGCAGTGAGACGATTGCAGGATCGCAAACTAGTCCCATACGATGTAAAATTGTGCATGGTACACCATGTAAAAGTTTAAACTATTAGAAAATGAACACTTATGTTTATTTGAAGTGGTCTCTAAGGTGAATCAAAAGTAAAAGGCATACATAATACTGATGAATTTTTATTCTATCCACTTTTGGAATATTTTGTGTCTTAGGTGTGATGAGCTAATTACCATTGAAAGTCTACAACAAAGCCACGGTTTTGCTCTTGCTAGTATCATTCTCCTCTATCTGCCTAATTAAATTAAAGGAAAAAAGAATATGTTAATCTTAGATTGCATTCTCTCGTCTCGATGTTATCACTGCTGCATGGAAAATAGTTTCCTTTTGTTTTAAATTCACTCTCAATCTTTCTTTGTTTTATATCCATTTTCATTTTTTATTAACTATTTTGTTTTAATTTAGTTTGTATGGACACCTTATCATGACATTCTTCATCCCTTACCTCTTTATTGCACAATTGGTGAGCCGATGTGGCGAACGAGGGTGCCGATGTTGTCTTTAGAAATCGTAGAGTGGCACCCAGCTGACAGAGTGATGCAATAGTTCGGGGTTTCACAACACATTCCAGAAACTCTTCTATGGCTAGCTGACCACACTAGGCATGATGGTCGATCCACAGTAGACTAAGATTTCATTTCAGAGCATATGTGTTGTGTTGTTTTGTGGATTCATTGGCAACTTAGATTTGTGGCGGTACATGACAATGCCAACTTAGATGCCTATATGGGATGGTATTTGCAACACGGTCGATTGTTATTGGGAAACCGTACTCTCAGTGATTCTAGATACGTGGCGATTGTGCTTGCATTTGTGGTGATTGCGCCTGCATATGCTTTTGAAGACTTCTTTTCACGACTTAACAACAAAAAACTCCCTTCCTTCTTTAAAATGATAGAGTTTAACCGCTTGTTGTAGATCTTTTTTTGATTTGAACAACATTTGACTAGCAAGAAAAAAAATATTATTTGAAAAATCAGTCGGTTCACGCCATACACCTATAGGGATAAAAGCATTTTCATGCATATCAACAAACACATCGGGTCCTTCCTGAAAATGATCAAGAAATAAAATTTTATTATAATAAAAACAAGGTCTATTATTTGATTATGACATTGGTGGCGGTTTTGGAATTGATGTCTGTGAAATTAATTCTTGTTGAGGATAAGGGCTCATAGACATGGGTCTTTGTTCAGAATTGAACCTCACACCATCATCAGTCGATTATGAGTCATAGGGGCATTCACCTCCATCGGCATTATTAGGTGCACTATCATCACTTTGTCACAATTCACCATAATTTGCTTGATCACCATTTTCAATATCTTCTGGAACAACATGTTGATCTCGTATGACATTATCCCTGTATTTTATATAGTTAAATATTTTTAATACATGTCAAAAAATATAAATTAATATAAGTTCGATTATATTTTTCATACCGATAATAGTTGATAGCATCAAAATTCAATGACAGAAAAATATTTGAAGATGTTCCAGCATTGTCCATCAATTCAAGCTGTGATGATTGACCATAATTATAATCTCGTCCAAAATAATTCATCATTATTCATCTCACGCAGAGTTAAGCTCCTGAAAATAATATAACAAACATATGACATAACAAACGTTTAACAAAGCAACGAGAATAAAAATTATTAATAATAACATAAATTCATGGACGTTACCGGTCACTTTCATTCAAAGTTTCATTCAAATCGGGTATTGAAGATTGTGTTTCCATGTTACCCTACATGAAGTATTGAGAAATATTCATATAAAAAAATTACTATAATTAGTTAAATGGGCATCACCAACACTAGTTGGATTCTCAAGTTGTGTATAGACATTCGTCTGTGCATGAGAATGAGCACGACGAGTCGTCCGCACCTTCTTAACATAAACTTGAAGAATGTTTAACTTTACTTGGATGACATAATCACAAGGAGACCTTAAAAATTCAATCAATGACTCATCATCACTGATAATTCATTCCCCATAATTTATCAGTCCTTGTGATGTGAAGAAATTTGGGTATTGTCCGATTATATATAGATCATAATCGCCACATTTAATTTTCATCCTTCTAAAAATTGAATCAATAAATTCTTCATAACGATTGAAATTGGATACTTGACGTTGTACTTGGGAGAAAGACTATAATATATTGTATTACCCTCGTGGACAATTTCACCGACCCAAAAAGTACAACTTTGACACGTTCACTCATTTTTTAAGACTCAAATGAATAAAAATTTAGTTGAATTATAAAAAATTTGAAGATGTTGAAGTGATGAAGATAAAGTATGCTCTGTAGATGTTCTCTTTATATAGAATTTTTTAATATCCGTTGAAGAAACTAAACATTTGATATAATGCACAAAAACTATGCATCATATTGAAATGTTTATCAATGTGAATGACCTTGACATGTTAGAGTAAGATGTGTCAGAATATATGGATAGTGCACAAATATTATGTGCTATCTGTTATATAAAAATATTAAATAGTGCACAAATTTAGTGTATTGTGTAAAAAAAATTATAAACAAAGTGCAAATTTAATATATACAATAAAATAAAGTGTCAATTTAGTATATACAAAATAAAAAATTTACGATGTTGTATGAAAAATGTTGATACTACATCAAAATGCTAGATAGTGCACTATTCGATGCACTAAATGAAAAATAATAGATAGTACACTAAAATAGTGCAACATATGACAAAATTAAAAAATAAATTCAAATTTTAGAATAATATATGACAAAAAAAAAATAGTGCACTGTATGAAATAAATTAAATAAGTACTAAATAAAAAAAAATGCATTAATATTGTTATATAAATAAATAAATTAAGAAATAGAAAAATTACACTCAAATCACTATATATTAAAAAAAAGTCCATTTAAATAATGTACAAAATAAGTGCACTATATCAAAACAAATTAATAGTGCATTATTTTTTTTTGCAATATACAACAACAAATCCAGTATATTCCCACATAGTGGGGTCTGAGGAGGGTAGAATGTACGCAGTCCATACCACTACATCCGAAGAAGTAGAGAGGTTGTTTTCGATAGACCCCCGACTCAAAAAAAATAAATAGTACACTAATTATGTTCATACATGAAAAAAAGATATATGGTGCAATAATTTTATGCATAATGTGGAAAATAAATAAATGATGCACAAAAATAGTGCACTATATATTTTTTTCATATAGTGCACATAATTAAAAAAAAAAATGGTGCACAAAAAATGTGCATCATATAGAAATAAATGAATGGTACACAAAAATAGTACACCATGTATTTTTATCACAATGGATGGTGCACTTTTTTTGTGCACCATATATTTTTTTTTCATATAGTGCAAAAAAAAATGCACCATATAAAAAAAAAAAAATGTTGTACAAAAAAAGTGCACCATATATAAAAAAATGAATGATGTACAAAAAAATGTATCATCCACTTTTAACTCTGTTAATTATAAACATTAGAGAACATATGATATGGTGCACAAAAAAATGTACCAAACCTATTTTGATTACTTTCTACTTTAATGACATATTTTCGTCATTTTTTAAAATTTCAAGCATATTTTGATCGCGTGCTCGTATATTGCAAGAGTACTTTTTATTCTAGTCCATTATGTAGTACTCTTGCTCTGTTGCATAATCCAATTTGAATTTGGTACAAAGAAGTAGGACATAAAGTTCCCATATCCACTGTTGTCAGCAATCAAAACAGTACAACATACTACTACAATAACT
Source organism: Capsicum pubescens (assembly GCA_030864215.1). NCBI lineage: Eukaryota > Viridiplantae > Streptophyta > Magnoliopsida > Solanales > Solanaceae > Capsicum > Capsicum pubescens. The sequence continues at coordinate 228,325,038 of CM061542.1, read as the reverse complement.
TAATCTTTATCAAATATATCTTGCCCATATATCGAATTTATGATCTCTGGGGCACTGAAAATCTCGTGGGGACTTATATGTCTGCATTAATGGATGGTGGGGTTCTATTTTCTCCAACATTACTGAAATTCAAAGAGAAAGAAGAATGGAGAAATCAGCAACTGATGAAAGATTTCCGCAATTTCAGTTCTTCTCAGATATTGACTCATAAAATTAAATCAAAGACCAAAGCTTTATAATTCAATTAAATCTGGAAATTGTAAGGAAAAATTTAAAGATGAAGTAAAGCTTGAAGGATAAACATATGAAGATTCAAACTTTATAAATCAAATCTAAATAGAGAGATAAGGAAAGGAAAAATGAATACCTTGCGACTGGGGAAAAGAAGAGAGCTTTGGGGTGTGTTTGGTACGAAGGAAAACATTTTTCATGAAAAATGTTTTCCTAAAAAATATTTTCTTGTAAAACAAGTTGATTTTTTACTTGTTTCCCTATGTTTGGTTGGTGGATGGAAAACATTTTTCGAAAAGTATTTTATAGTATTTGATTGGTGAATGTAAAAATATTTTTCAAAACATACATTCTAGTGTTTAGTTAAAGCGTAAAAATATATTTTAGAAAAAGTAATTTTTAATCTCAAAAAATACTTTTTCTAGGGTGCGTTCGATATGAAGGAGGAAAAATATTTTTTAGAAAAATAAGTTATTTCTTACTTATATTCGTGTGATCGGTATGCAAATTGGATAAATATATGTTTTCTAAAAGTATTTATATATATTTAACAAAAACAGTGAGAATGACTAGGATAAAATGGGTGGGATAAGAAAAAAAATTTGAATTTAATTTAAAAAATAAATTAAAAATATAATATATTTTTTTAGAGAGGGAGTTGGTAGGTGGGGGTTGGGATTGTTAAAATAGGTAATAAGGATGGGGTAAGAAAATAATTTTGATTTTTATAAAAATAAATTAATTTTTTTAAGGGGCTAGGGGTAGGGGAGAAAGAGTGGGGTAAGAAAAAATTTGAAATATTTTTATTGAATGGGGAGAATTAGGAGGTGGGGGTCCGGGTAGGGGAGTGAGGATGGGATAAGAAAAAAATTGAAATTTTTCAAAAAATTAATTTTAACAAATTAATTTTTTTTGAGGAGGGGAGGGGGGAGGAGGAGGAGGTGGGTAGAGGGTCGGATAGGCAGGTAAGAAAAAAGTTTGAATTTTTTTTAATTTTTTTTTTTTTGTAAGGGAGTAGGGGTTTAGGTTTTGAATAGAGGGATGAGGTAAAAAAAATTTAAAATATTTTTTTAATATGAATGGTAGGGGGTGGGATGGGGAATGGATAATTTTAAGAGTTGTATAAATATTTTAACTTAAGAGTGAGGTTGAATTAGAGTTTTGAAAAATATTTTCCTTACTTTTTGAAGGAAAGTCATTTTCCTTAAAATTAAAAAAAAAAAAAATTAAAAAATATTTTTCAAAATCTTTAAGCCAATAAAACAAAAAAAAATTAAAAATATTTTTTGAAAAATATTTTCCTTCGTACCAAACACACGCTTGATGGAGAATATCTATTTTTTTCTAACGAGTGCATCTTATCAAGGGAACGAAGGCACGGAAGCCACGTAATGTTTGTTTGCGCAGACTGAAGACATGTGGAAATAAAATAATGTGAAGGGACTAAAATAGCGTTCATGAATACAAAATTTACATGTAAGCACACCTGTTGAAACCAACATTGTATTACTCTCTCCGTCCCAAATTATGTATCATCATTTTTTTAATCTATTTCAAACAAAATATTGTCTTTCTTTATTTGATAAAATTTTAAAGACACAATTATAATTTTACCCTTAGTGGTCTCACTTGATTTTAAATACAATTACTCCTATTTTTTATTTATCTTTTTAATTAAAAGTGATCTCATTTGATTTTAAATACTATTACTCCATTCTTTAAGAAGGGTAATTTTGTAACTTTAACAAAATCACTACTTATTTCTTAAATATCGTGTCCGATCAAATGGCGACACATAATTTGGGACGGAGGGAGTATTAGTTTAGGTGTACGCGCCTTACGCGTATACCTCACTTTAATGAGTTCAAATATTACACTAAATAACATATTTGTTTAAATAATAAAAATAAATATAATAATTAAATTTAATAACTTTTGAGTATATAAAGATGAAGAATTTATTTATTAAACCTAATCTTTATCAAAAATATTTTTAAAAGTCAATCAACATTCATCTACCATCTGTAAATTGCAACAAAATAATACAATGATAGAGACATCAAAATAATACAATTAAATCTAACCTTTATATACAAAAAATTTCTCAAAGTCGTCCGACACCCATCTACCACCTATAAACAATAACAAAATAATACGATAATAGAGCTATCAAAATAATACAACTAAACCTAACCTTTACATAAAAGATTTCCTCAAAGCCGACCAACATTTATCTATCATCTGTAAACTGCAACAAAATATTACGATAAAAGTAATATCAATACAATATCATTAAACTTAAATTTTACACACAAAAATTTTCAAGGTCGATCGAGATTCATCTACGAACTGTAAACTATCACAAAATAACCAACTAATAGAGATATTACGATAATACAATTAAACCTAACCTTTACCTAAAAAATAATTTCAAAGTCAACCCACATTCATCTATCTGTAAATTAAAATAAAATAATAAGATAATAAAAATACCAAAACAATACAATTAAACCTAACATTTACACAAGAAATTCTTCAAAGCTCAACCGACATTCATCTATGACATGTAAACTATAAAAAAAATATAATAGTGATCACAAAACTTTGATTTTGATCCAACTAATTCTTGTCTGAGCGAAAATTTTAACCCTAAGAATGATTTTGAATGAAAACAAAGAAAATATATATATATATATATATATATATATATATATATATATATACATATATTGAATTCTATTACGCTGACAAAACAATGAAGAAGTTGAGGATTAAAAAACCAAACATCCACCAATCTAGACATGCAATCAAATCAAGTTAGATGAGCATCAATCATATTCTCCCAATAGACAAACCGATTTATTCTCTAGTTTAACATACATCATAATATTTATAGAAATATTTCCTTAATAGAATACTATTTTAGGAATATTTTTCTATTTAAATAGTGGAAAGAAAAGTATTAATTAATTCTCTTAACATATATTTTAGAATTTCCATATATTTTAGAAAGTCTAGTAGAAAGAAAAAATATTAATTAATTCTCCTATCATATATTTTAAAAGTCCCATATATTTTAAAAAATCTAATTAATATAATAAAAAAATTAAATAATAAATTTTAAAAAATAGTGAAAAAACAGTTTTGTCTAAAAAAGAGTCTCTAATGAAGGACAAAAAATCTAAATCAATTTTCTAAAATTTTTCACAATTTTAATATATTATAATATATTATAGATAGATTACTAGGCAGTAATGCCCCGTGTTAGCACGACCTCAACATTGACACATTTCTGCTAGCTAAACACATATATATTATTTATTACACATAAAAAATTATACGGTTGGAAATCTTTGGGTTACATTTGTAACTTGCATTATTTAGATTACATTTCTACATGCTAATAAAACATTGTCTTCTTTGTAATGTGTTGGCAACATTGGACAGTGGGAGGATATAAAAATAAATTCAGATTTAAAGTTAAGGAAAAAAAGAGGATATAAAAATAAATTCAGATTTAAAGTTAAGGAAAAAAAGAGGAGCATTCAGGAGCATGTAGATAGTAAATTGAGAACTATTTTTCATTTTGCGTCGAAAATTACATTCAACTACTCTTCAGCCTAGAATGTCTTTCAATGATCCTCCAAAGACAAGTATGCTGTCGGAAAGAAAAAGAGTATATTTTGTAGTTGAGATTTTTATTTCATCATGTGTTTGAACTGGAATAAATCATTTGCTTGAATTCTATTTTTGAGAACTTTATAGGAGAGAAAAGGTTCATTCATTTAGACCGGAACTCATTGATATCCAAGCAAATGTTTTATTCCAGTCGATGAAACATGAATAACTCACTTATTTATGTTTTTTAATATGTTATTGTTATTTTATGGTATTTTCGGGTACAAGAAATTGTATTTAGGCACAACAACTTCAACACTAGTTCAAGTTTAAAACAAAAACACTATGAAGTACAAAAACACCCTCAACACAAGGTCAAAGTGATCTTTCTAAGAAGTGTATTTTATTTTTTCAGAAATTAAGATGAAACAGAAATATAAAGCCAAGTCCCCCGACTTCACGGAGTGTCCTTAAGAAATAATTCCCCTCACTGTACCCGAGGTTTTGGAATCTTCCTCCCAGGATAAAATGACTTTCAATCCAACTATAGTGGTACCTCAAATAATTGGATTCGTCGAACTCACTCAACGATTTGATTGATCACAAAGAATGTTTTGAAGACAAGAAGAGTTTTTGTTTCAGAAAAATTTTCATTTTATAAACCTGTGGATAAATGCAGGTTTATATAGCCATCAAGTGTCTCTTCCCAAAGGTGGCAATGGTTCATCTGAAAAGGTGTATCCTTTGGAAGAGTCATGTCTATTCATTCGAAACATTGCGTCTTTTTCTGAACAGACACAACTATCTGAATAGTCACTCCTTTTCCAAAACAATATGTCTTTTCCTCAAAGGTTGTGTCCCTCCATTTTTCATTCACACCTTTTTCATACATATTGAACCCAACAATTCTCCACATAAATAGGGAATGGCTATTTTTTAGTAAAATTTTACGGACAAGTATGTGATCATTAAGCAAAGATTGATTGCATCTGAATAAGTGGGTTTCCCTTTGAACTTTCCGTAGTGAACATGCATCAGATGCACTCAGTCAATCGGTAGATTTGATATCTTTGAACCTTCGAGCTTTAATGTACACCTAGACAACACATGTCACACAACTAGGCTTTTACCGTTTATGGTTCTCATGATTTTGTTCTTTTCATCCATAAACACGTCCCGGATTCATGAGAGCTTAGAGAATAGGCCTTTACTAACATTCTCCTTGAAGCAGCTTCCACTTCGCCCTCACATAGGTGATTTCTAAACTTTCAATCCTATAGATTAAATTATTTGGTCAAATCTGTCAAATTTAGATAATCATTAAAAGACTTCTCACCTTAAGTTTTATCCTTGTTTACTAAACATTGTCTACATCATGAGAATAGGTTGGTATTTTGACAATGTTGAACCTGTCAGACACAACTTTGTTTGATCTTCTTGAACCTAGCTCTTGGGATCTCCAATCTACTAGGTAGAGTTACCACCATGCTGTCTTGTCCTAGGCCTCATTCCCTTGGATGTCCTTTCCACTCCTTCTCTAGATAGGCCTTTTGTAAGTGGATCCGACACATTATCCTTTGACTTTACATAGTCAACAGTGATAGTTCCACTAGATAGAAGTTCTTTAACAGTATTATGTCTCCGTCGTATGTGACGAGATTTACCGTTGTACATCATGCTCCCTGCCCTATCTATTGCCGCTTGCTATCACAGTGTATACATACTGGTGCCACTGGTTTAAGCCAATAAGGAATATCTTCCAAGAAATTCCGGAGTCATTCTGCTTCTTCACCGACTTTATCCAATGCGATAAATTCAGATTTCATTGTAGAGCGAGCAATACAAGTCTGTTTGGATGATTTTCAAGAGACTGCTCCTCCATCGATAGTAAATACATATCTACTTGTGAATTTTACTTCGTTCGATCTGGTGATCCAATTGCATCACTTTATCCTTCGAGTACCGCGGGATATTTATTATAATGCAAGGCATAGTCTTGAGTGTATTTAAGATACCCCAAAACTCATTTCATTGCCATCCAATGAGTTTTGTTGGGATTACTCATGTACCGACTCAATTTACTAATAGCGCATGTTATGTCTGATCGTGTACAGTTCATTATATACATTAAACATCCCAATACTCTTGTGTACTCCAATTGTGAGTCACTTTCACCTTCATTCTTTCAAAGTGCAAAGCTCACATCCAATGGAGTCTTGGCAATACCGAATTCCATATACTTGAATTTTTCAAGTACATTTTTGATATAATTAGAATGTGACAGTGCCAACCCTTGTGGAGTTCTATGGATTCTTATTCCTAAGATCACATCCGCAACTCCAAAGTCTTTCATAACGAACTTACTCTCGAGCATTCATTTTGTTGCATTTATGTCAGAAATGTCTCTACTGATGATCAATATACCATCCACATATAAACAAACAATGACTTGGTGATTCAGAGTGTCTTTATCTTGAACCCGTTTGCCAACATGGTTTGGTCAAACTTCGCATGCCATTGTTTAGGTGCTTGCTTTAGTCCATACAACGACTTAATAAGTTTACACACCTTATTCTTCTTTCCTGGAACCACAAAACCTTCAGGCTGTTCCATGTAAATTTCTTCCTCCAATTCTCCGTTTAGGAATGTAGTTTTCACATCCATTTGATGGATTTCAAGACCATATACCGCTGCCAAGACAATTAACATTCGAATCGATGTTATCCTTGTTACTGGCGAGTATGTATCAAAGTAATCAAGACCTTTTTGTTTGAAGCCTTTTACTACAAGTCTTTCTTTGTATTTGTCAATAGTACCATCTACTTTCATTTTCCTTTTGAAGATCCATTTAGAACCTAAAGGTTTATTTCCTTGAGGAAGATCAACCAATTCTCATATATGGTTGCTTAAGATTGAATCAATCTCACTATTGATTGCCTCTTTCCAAAAGGATGAGTCCGAAGACATCGTTTCTTTAAATGTATAAGGCTCATTTTCTAAGAGAAATGTTATAAAATCCGAACCAAACGAAGTTGACGTTCTTTGACGTGTACTACGTCTTGGATTTTCTTTATTATGTACATTCTCACTTGGTTCATCTCGAGGTCGTTTAGACCCTCCACTAGACTGTTCATGTCTAGTTTTATATGGATAAATGTTTTCAAAGAATTCAACATTATCTGATTCAATTACCGTATTTTTATTTATATCCGGATGTTCAAATTTATGAACCAAAAATCGACATGCTTTACTGCTTTTAGCATATCCTATGAACACGCAGTCTACAGTCTTAGGTCCTATCTTAACCCTTTTAGGCATAGAAACTTGGACCTTTGCTAGACATTCCCACACTTTGAAATATTTCAAGTTGAGTTTCCTTCCTTTCCATTTTCATAAGGAATTGATTGTGTCTTACTATGGGGAACTCTATTGAGTATACGATTGGATGTAAGGATAACCTCTCTCTATAAGTTTTGCGGTAAATCGAAACTTATAAGTAAGTAAGTCATCATTTCCTTTGAAGTTTGGTTTTTCCTTTCTGCAATTCCGTTAGATTGAAGTGAATACGGGGTCGTAGTTTGATGGACGATTTCATTCTCTACACATATTTCGGCGAAGGGAGATTCATATTCTCCGCCCCTATCACTTCTTATCATTTTTAAACCTTTTCTCTAACTGTTTTTCTACTTCAGTTTTATATTATATTGCCTAAACGCATCTATTGCTTCATCCTTACTATTTAGCAAGTAGACATAACAATATCTAGTGCAATCGTCAATAAGAGTTATGAAATACTTTTTCCCACCACGTGGTAGTGTTGACTTCATATCACAAATGTCAGTGTGTATTAAGTCTAAGGGATTGGAATTCCTTTCAACGGACTTATAAGGATGCTTTGCATACTTTGATTCCACACACATTTGACACTTTGATTTATTGCACTCAAAGTTCGGCAAAACCTCTAAGTTAATCAGTTTTTGTAACATTCTGTAATTATCATGACCTAAACGTTCATGCCATAAATTATAAGACTCAAGCAAGTAAGAAGAATTTAAAGTTTTATTGATTTCAACATTCATGACATTCATCTTATAAAGGCCCTCGGTGAGATAGTATTTTCCTACATACACTTCTCCTTTGCTAATTACAATTTTTTCAGAAACGATTACACATTTGAATCCGTTCTTGTCTAGAAATGAAACGGAAATCAAGTTCCTACGTAACTCCGGAACGTACAAGACATTGTTAAGTGTCAAGACCTTTCCTGAAGTCATTTTCAAGCCCACTTTTCCTGTTCCTTCTACCTTAGCCGTAGCAGAGTTAGCCATGTAGATCATTTCTTCTACTTGAGCCGGAGCGAATGACGAAAACAACTCTTTGTTGGCACACACATGACGGGTGGCACCAGAATCCATCCATCATTCGCGAGGACTCCCCACCAAGTTGCATTCTGAGAACATAGCACACAAATCATCACATTCTTTGTTGGACTCAACCATATTAGCTTGGTCTTTTTTCTAGCCTTTCTTAGAGGCACGACAATCCGTGAATTTATGACCAATTTTACCACAGTTGAAGCATTTTTTCTTGAATTTCTTCTTGGGTTGATTGTTTCCTTGTTCAACTTTCTTCACTTTCTTAGAATTGTTTTGATCACCTTCTACAATATGTGCTCCATTAATTGTAGAATTCCCTTTTGACCTTCTCTCGGCAGCCTTATTATCCCCTTCAATAAGCAGTCAGACAATAAGATCTTCGCCAGTCATCTCCTTGTATTTGTGCTTCAAGTAGTTTTTGAAGTCTTTCCACATAGATGGTAGCTTCTCAATGATCGCTGCTACTTGAAATGCATCATTCACAATCAAACCTACAAAACAGTTTATGTGAGTACTAAGAACATTTTTCAATTTGTTCAACTAAGGTATTTTTCAAAGATATACCTTCTGCTAAGAGATCATGGATGATTACTTGCAATTCCTGAACTTGAGAGACAACCGATTTGCTATCCTATCATTTTAAAGTCTAAAAACCTTGCAACAAAGAATTTCTTAATTCCCGCATCCTCTGTCTTATATTTTCGTTCTAATGCCCCCCCACAATTCCTTTGATGTCTTAATTTCACTGTAAATATTGTAGAGGTCGTCTTAGAGACCACTCAAGATATAATTCTTGCAAAGGAAACATCCAAGCCTCTACAATCATGAAATGTTCTTTGTTTGAGGTTCCCTCGGGCACCTCAGGAGCATCCTCACTAGTGAACCTTTGACGGCATAGAGTGGTGAGGTAAAATAACATCTTTTGCTGCCATCGCTTAAAGTCAATGCCCGCAAATCTTCCGGGCTTCTCCGCAGGTTCCATTGGTTGCGGAGCATTTGCTTAACTTGTTGAGGCAATACTAGTTGCCCCCACAGTTGTAGCCGCATCTTGCATTTGACTTTCGTTAGTTATTTTTCCTGTCACCACAAGACAATAAAATTTAGTATTTTCAGAATACTATTTATAAAGTTAAGCTACTCTAAACTCTTCTTCTTGTTTCTAGTTAACGATGAAGTTTTTATGACTTTCAATCGTCAACCGAATGATCTTTAACTTGTGATAAAGATTTTATGTCTTCGAATCACTAGTTAAGTTCAAACAGAGTAGAAAGCTTAAAGCTTTAATCTCCAAAAACAAGCAATACAGATTCTGCAGAAGATTATTCCTTAAGATTGTTATTTTATGGTGTTTTCGGGTATAAGAATCTGTATTTAGGCACAACTACTTCAACACTAGTTCAAGTTTAAAACAAGAACACTATGAAGTACAAAAACACCCTCAACACAAGATCAAAGTGATCTTTCTAAGAAGTGTGTTTTATTTTTTTTTCAGAAATAAAGATGAAACAGAAATATCAAGTCAAGTCCCCCGACTTCACAGAGTGTCCTTAAGAAATAATTCCCCTCACTGTACCCGAGGTTTTGGAGTCTTCCTCCCAGGATAAAATGACTTTCAATCCAACTATAGTGGTACCTCAAATAATTGAATTCGTCGAACTCACTCAACGATTTGATTGATCACAAAGAGTGTTTTGAAGACAAGAAGAGTTTTTGTTTCAGAAAAATTTTCATTTTATAAACCTGTGGATAAATGCAGGTTTATATAGTCATCAAGTGCCCCTTCCCAAAGGTGGTGGCAATGGTTCATCTGAAAAGGTGTATCCTTTGAAAGAGTCATGTCTGTTCATTCGAAACATTGTATCTTTTTCTGAACAGACACAACTATCTGAATAGTCACTCATTTTCCAAAACAATATGTCTTTTCCTCAAAAGTTGTGTCCCTTCATTTTCCATTCACCTTTTTCATACATATTGAACCCAACAACTATAAACATTGAGCTACTAGTTAATGAAATCTGATGTCATTGATATCAAAATCAAAGTAACCAAAAAAAACACTCTTACCAAGAAATCGTATGATTTATTAAGGAACTTGAAAGGTGAGTTATTCAGCTTAACCAATAATCTCACAACTAAGAATAACTAAGAATAGGTAGAAGGATATCTTTATACAATCAAATAAAAAGCAAAAGATAAGTTTGAAACATAACTTTATAATTGTCAACATTTCCTTAGGTATAAGATGATGATCAAGGACTTTTGTGATGTCAATGGCAAAATGGTACAGAGACTGTGACTTATATAATATTAAACAGTGAAGCTCTTGAGTTAATCTTGGTATTATCATGCCATTATACTAAAAACAAGAATATGCCACAGAAAGAAAAATCTGAAGAGGCAGGGAAAAATTTCAACAACAGAAACGGAAGGACTGGAGGATGGTACCACTTGCTCCTCCTGCATGTCCACCACCACCAGCGGTCTTCTGCAATGCAGGCTAGCAGCTGCAACAGTCCCCTTTTGCGATTCATGTCCACCCAAAGCCATTTAGTCACTGTTTCAATGTATTGAATAAAAAAAACTTTAGTAGGAAGAATCACAGAAATCATTTCAACGTACTAATATATTGTGACTCCTGAAACACAGTGAACTAATAAAAGACACTAAACAACTAACAATCAAATGACTGTAGAATTGATCGACTGAAGGGAACATGGATAACTCAATATCGCATCCAGGCATTTTAAGCAATTATAATACTCCCTCCATTTCATAATAAATGAATTGTTGAATTTTGACATACAGATTAGGAAAAAAACATTAAAGACATAAATTTAACATAACTTTACATTTTTACCCCTAAAAAGGAAAAAACTGACCTTATAATACTTTTTCAAAAGTTAATTGGTTGTCAAATCATAAGGGTAAATTTGAAAAAAAAAATTCAATGATTCACTTATTTTGAAACACCAATAAATACCCCCAACAATTCACTTATTTCGAAACGGAGGAAGTAGTATAGAGTTGATATATCCGTTCTGATATTTAAGCATTTCAACCTCTAAACTCTCAAAAAAGTATATCAACTATCAGTTAAAAGTTCAATCAACTCAACCATTAAAGTCTTGTCTTATAAAAACATTAAGACTTTTGAATTAATCGAGACAATTGACTTTGAAGCATAATAATAAAAAAGATGACAGATGATACCTATACCAGCTAACAGAATCGAGCGGAACAATACCTCAAGGAGAGAATACCTCTTTTATGTCCTAAATATCAGTTGTTCTAGCAATAAAGGTGCTACCAAATGTAGCAGCATCAACATGTTTGTTAAATTAATAGTTGAGTTTTGTAATTCAGTGATTATGATTCAATCAAATTAGAGAAAGAATACTGTAACAATAGACATTGATTATGTAGCTGACAAAACAATTATGAGCAAGTCACGAAATGAAAAGCGATAGCAAATAGAGATTAAAAGTACTCAATTTTTTTTCTTAGGGAGCAAATTGAATTCTGATTCAAGAGGCTACTAATTAATATTTATTTATCTTAAGTCTAACAACAAATGACAAAAGGAGCTTTGGAGCAAGAGAAATTAGATTAAACTTGGAACTATTCAATATCAAAATCAACGTCCTCCTATTCCTATTTCAACCACATAGTAACATCTTAAGCAAGAAAACAAACATTCAAATGAAGCGAACTACTAACATGAATGTATTCATGAGTTCAACAACAAATACGGAATACCTCTATAGTCTGAAGTATCATGAGCGTAAATTTATTGTTTTTTTTTCTTTATTTTTTAGGGGCATTCTTTATCAACAATCTGAATTTTGCAGGCCGATTCTTCTATTTTTGAAGTAATCATATTGATATTAGCTCTTTGTGCCATGTCCAGCCAATCTGAAATTGAAATATAAATAAAGATATATATATATATATATAAACATCATGGATAGAATGAGAATGATAGAAAGTGTGAGTTACATAAACTTGGATAAGTGATTTACCAGGGAAAAGTATAACATAGTTCGAATAAGACAAAAAAAAGAATTTGAGAAAGAAAAAATAGATGAAGGAAAAACATGAATATACAGCAGAAAGGAAAAGAGTTTAAGTTTTGTGCACAAAAATAATCTTGTTATATATAAAAATACAACAGAAAAAAACACATAGTTGTGTCAACAATAAAGATAATAGCAAGTAAAGAAATAAAGAAGGAAAAACACATAATTATGTCAAGAACAAGTAATGAAAAAGGAAAAAGAAAAGAAGAAGTACCTGAGAGGATGAATGTGAAGTACTCCTAGTGAAGAGAAGCTTCCATAGTCCGGCTACTGAATAAATGGTGTAGAAGGAATAAATTGTAATTGAGTCCTTTTTAGTTTGGGTAAAACTACCCGTCCGTTAGGTCCTTATTGAATCTACTTATTTTAATGTTCCTAAACATATGCATGTTTAAAGACACGTGGCAATCCACCCAGACTCCATTTGCACTTTCTTCAAAATTTTCAAGTAAACCTCGGCCCGTTCGAACCCAATGATAAATAAAGACTTGAAAATCATAAGCGTATTTCATTTTATATTTTTTTGATCTTTCAGTAAACGTAGGTGTTTAGAATTTGGGTGTTGTTATTTTATCCTTTTTGCTCCTTTTTTTTGGTGTCTCGAAAGAAAAATCTGAAGAGGCATATACCTGTAGTTTCAATACTGGTAGAAGCAGCTGAATATCCCAATTTAACACTGCATGCCACATAAAATTTTAGAAATTCATTCAGCACAATTGAGGTTTTTTTTTTTTTTTGGGAGCAGTGGTGGATCTAGGAATTTTCTTCAAGGGGGTCGAAAAAATAAAAATATAAATGTGTGAATACGTCAACAAAATATAATTACAATACCACTCGACGAGATTTCATTGCTTGAAAAGACAAAATAATATCATCAGTTGAAATTAATAGCATAAATAAATATCCTATATGATTAATTAGCAAAAAATTTCAGAAGATAAGCTCTTCTAATCGTGTCACGATCATTTGGACGAAATTCTAAAATTAGAATTCTTTCACTCGGATCAACCTTTAAAGTATTTAAGTCAAATTCTTGAGAAGAATGCGATGATACTCCTAACTTATTCTTATTTTCTTCCCGATTAGGTTGACTATGTGTGACAGAACTTGAATTTGAGATTTCAGAAAAATATCTCTTCATTACTCTTGAATAGAAAGCAACAATCGTCAAGAACCGATTTGAAATTACAAAGCTACTGAAATAGAGATACATAGTTACTTACAGTTACTGGGGAATCAACAAACAACTGACAGGATTACAAGAACAGGCGAATAATTAACTATTCGCAACGATAGCCTCATAAATCAACGAACCAGCAGAGTAGCAACCCTCAAAATTTTGCTGAAGTTGGGAAATTTTGACGGAATTGAAAAAAGCAAAATGATTTAGGAATTAGGTATGGACCATATTAAATTTTTAAAAAAAAAGCTGGAAGTGTTTTTCCTTAATTATAGCTGGAAGGAGTATTAAAGCATGTTACAAAATTTCCTTAATTATAGCTGTAATGACAGCTATTAAAGCATGTTACAGATACTAAAAATTAAGCAACGCACCTAGTGAGATTCGAGAACCCACGACGTGTGGGCCGAAGGAGCAACCCAAGAAGTGGACTTAGAACCACTGAGCTATCCCACAACTTTGTTTCAGGTGGTTCAAATTTAATATATGTACATAAATACTGATTTTCTACCTTATATATACAAGGTAATTTTTTGCCGAGGGGGTTCGGGTGAACCCTCTGGCTACACCGTGGGTCCGCCCTCGAAGGAGGGGGGAGGGAATTTCAATAACGACTAATTTAACTCACACCAACTATTCCTTAAAAAATTGACAAATACGAAGTAAATCAACAAGAAGCCGACAAACAAAAGAAAAGTTTGATGAAAAAAAGTAGGAATATGAATCTATACTCAAAACAAAGAGCAAAGGAAAAGAGGAGAAATGAAAGTGAAACCAAAGATACCTGAAGTTGAATTCCTTAGGGGGAAGAAGAGGAGCGGAGAAAGCTGAATTGTTCTTTTGCGTTTACAGAAGGAAGAAGAAAACTTTAGAATTTTTGTATTACTTTTACTTTTATTTTGCTACTTATTTAAAAGTTGAGAAAAAGAAGAAGAAACGTTTGGAAGGAAGGAGAAGAAAGATGCAGAAGAGAGGAGAAACCTTGGAACAACGACTTTTTGACACGTAATAAGAGCACATAAAGACACAAATACCCTCAGAACATGAAACAGACATGTTGAAACAGGACTGTTCTATAATAGTAGTAATTGTTACTCATTGGCTATGTCGTGCTACGCTCGGCTCAATTTTGATTAGTAAAAATTTTACATTACGTATAATTTTATTATTTAATTAGAACCTTCATTTTTTTTGTTGATAAATTTCTAGTTAGGCATGTATTATTATATTTAGATTAATAAAATTTGTATAAGAATATTTTAAGTTGTTAACATGACATTCATATAATTTCGAGAATCAATCAATTTTTTTATTTTTAAAAAATATTTACAGTTGTTAATTATTGTGATTTATATTACTTTTCATATAATAATTATTAGATTATAATAAAATATTTTAAGTTTATTATTTTTATTTGTAATATTTTTAATATAATTTAGTAAGACAAATAATATTTTTTATTAAATATTATTAATATTATTATTTTAATACTTAGATGACATATGATAGTTAATTAGGAGTGATATGGTAAAATTACAGTTGAAGCTGCTGAAACAGACATATCATAAATGTCTATTTTACCTTTTTAAATATCACGATTGAAGTAGCCTAGCAAATTGCTATAAAAATAGTTGTGAAAAAAAAAATAAGTGGGCATCATATAAGATGTCAAGTTAATTTAAAACTCCAAGAGTTAATTTATCATTTTATGTCTATTTTAATTTTTTTATTAAATATTATTAATTTTTTAATACTCAAACGACTTATAATAATTAATTATAAGTGACATAGTAAGCAGATGATGCAGACATGTCATAAATATCTATTTTACTTTTTTATTAAATATTATTAATTTTCTAAGATATAAATGACATATAATAATTAATTAGGGATGATATATCAAAATCACGGAGCAAATAACTTGAAACTACGATATTGCCCTTAGCCAAGCAAACATGTCGATGGAGACATGTCTGTTTCACCTAGTGCATTGTCTCTTCTTATTTAGTAGAATTATACTAGAGGGGTACGACCCGTGTCGGCACGAGCCCAACATTAAAGCAAGATGTATATGTACTTACTATAAGCTAAATTGCACTATAAGCTAAATTGTAATGGTTAGAATTATAAGTAGCGAAGTCAAATTTTACACTATAATTATGCATATATTATTTACACAAATGAAGAAATTTGATGCATCACAAGGTTGAGAGATCTTTGATCAATGACCATAGAAATATAGTTGTTGCAAACGAGACGATGACCTATGCTTGCTGAATCTTCTATCGAAAACCTTCTGGATAATGAGTTTGATAAATTCAAAATTACTTAGTTTATCGCAACTGCACTCTTTGTTTCAAATGTGGGGTTGATGAAGCAGGGACGTGAGCACGGCCCATGCCTATTCAGTATTGCTTTTCGCTACTGCAGTGAGAGGTTCTGTTCCATTTCAATTTTTGCCATCTGCTCCATCCTTTGCTGGTTGTAGCTGTAGCATTGAGAGGATATATATTTTTACCAGCTCAAGTTATCCTAACACATCCTTTCTAGTATTTTTCTAGTATTGGATTCATGTTGCAACCAATAAGAGCAAATTTTATTTTTTCTACAAACCTTCTGAACTACATGCTGCCATATATTTTTCAGTTTATCGTCTGATAATAGGTTCCTAAAGGAATTCAACGACACCTAGCTGTAAAATACTGAAGCATTGAACATCTTCTCCACGTTATTACCAAGAAAATTAGCATCAAACGAAAATTTAAGCCCTAAGATCTCACCATAAGACACGTAAAACATTTTGCATCAATCTCCATCCACCCTCTCAAAAGTTTTTATGTAAGGCTTTGTTGGTTATATCTTTTGGAATTTACTCTAGTTTTTTCTGTAGAAAGGTTATTTCCAATCCCTTGCTCGATCCTTTCATTTGAAGCTAAAAAAAAGATCATTGAAAGTGCTTTATATTACTCAACAACATTATGAAAGTTGCATCATTTATAAAACATAACAGCATCCTCAATGAACCTCAATGAGATGATTTATGAAGATACCCAAATTATTGAGCACTATAGAGCATAGACAGATCTCATTATTATTTGGAATTGCAGATACAGTTCTATTCATGAAGAATCAGGATTGTTTTTCCATCTTATGTATTATAACGAGAACCCCCGACAAAAAGAAACAAAAGAAAAAAGAGCAATAACAGTGAATCATTTTTTTCAATTAATAAGTTCTTAAATAATTTTCTAGACATGAATATAAAGATCAAGTCCCTTTCTCTTTCCTTCACACTCCCAAACGGTCACCACCTTACCTCTTCCACCCAAATTGAAAAAGAATAGTCTTAGAATTTTAGATTGGGCGAAATATAGCACAAAATATTAATGAAGATTACCTCAAAACTAAACGTACAATGAAACAGAGCACAAGTCGCTACAATTGATACAGTAAACATCGGCCAGGGTATTTCCATCTACTGTATGACAATAATTCATGTTGTTTGGTACAACAACATGAAACTTGCATATAACGCACACATGACTCGGAGCTCAAAAAAAAGCTAGGCAAATAATGAAATCACAAGATGCTCAAATACCCAATTTTTAAAATTGCATGAGACTCACAATTTATTAAAGTACCCTTCATACACTATGTCCTGCGCCTGGACAGTAAAACGAACATAATAAGTTGTTCTGTTTTTAGTTAAGTAAAATTAAGGCATTGAATGTTATATATCCTCTTTACAACATGAGTAACAATTTCATCAAAATATACACTAAATTTGGGTATCAAAGAACCATTTGAATAACAACCACGCATATTGATTAATGATTTTCAATTATAAAGGACATTGTACCAACTTTGTGGATCAACCTGTAAATAAATGTGGGGGAAAAAGTAATTTTAGTTTTTTGTTATTGTGAAAGAATAGAGAAAATGAAGATAGTGAGATCTCTAAAATAAAATAAAGAGAAAAATATTTGAAATATACCTAAACTTTGGTAAAATTTGTTATAACACACCTCAATTTTGCGGGGGTCTTATGCCCCCAATATCATTTATCATTATATTTTTGTGTCATATATTTGTCAGTTGGACCACAGCGTGAATACATGCACACTACTACTGCATATTTTTTTAAAGCATTCTGACAAATCTCATATAAAATCATAAAGACGTGTCCAGGTATAGCTTTCATTTGTTGTGATCTTTGACAAGAATTTTTAGGCCTATTACATAAGGTAAACAAGGCAGCAAGTTGGTGTTTCGCGGAGAAATGACTTTTGGTTCAAATACTTTTGAAAAAAAATTTAAACTCGAGAATAGAGTCGCCACTTAATTTATTTAGAAAAATTAAGAAAACCTTTGGAAATTACTTAAATGATTCAAAACAGAAAAACCATTTAAGTTTGAAATTCCGGGTAAATGATTCCTATTTAATACTCTTGGTAGGTTACTAAGGCACCAAGAGTAGCCGCTAACTTGCGCTTATTCGAACTATTTATAAATGATTCATTGACTAACTTTGAAAAAGAAAGTTAATTTTTGAAAAGAAAGTGATTAAATGAAAAACTTGTGTAAAATTAATTTGACGACGTAGTAGGAAATTTAACTAGGTTTGAAGAAATAGATAGCAAATAAACATAGAAAGGAAAAAGGTAGAAATTACGAGATTTAGGCTTTTAGGCCCAAACTTGCTTGCACCTGTCCTAAACTATTCATTTGGGTTTTTGGCCCATCTTCACCTGTCCTAATCTAAATATTGGGATTTTGACCCATAACTTGTCCTAAACTATCTTTTCGTACTCTTTGGCTCAGAATCTGCTTCACCTATATTAGTTTATAACTTTGGCTTCGAGGCTCAAATAAATGAATGAATAAAGAAAGAAATAACTAAGACAAATAAAATAATAAAAATAAGACTTTTAAAGTCTCTTGACGACTTCAATGATGGGTCAATAATAAAAATAAGACTTTTAAAGTCTCTTGACGACTTCAATGATGGGGTTTTGGTTCATTTTTCCTTCTTCCAACTCCTCGTATTTGTACGTCATGTAACCGACTTTATACTTTCTTCGAGGCTTTACTCGAAAAGACGAACCTCATTGGCCTATTATGAAATGCAAGGGAAAGAGTCCATTTGAACTCCAAGACGGGTTCATGCAAAGAAAAAAAATAAAGGAATTAATATGTGTCCAAGAAAAGATAAGGAGATTAATAGATACTCTCAATACACTTGATAAGAATAAGTAATGTATTTGATCAACTTTACAAACTAAGGCATTCAAAGTCGGTACAAAAAAAATCAGAAGGATCCCAAGCTAAGTACCATGAATTTCCATCCCGAGAACCCAGTAAAGCTATCAATCATAATTGTCAAGACAGATTCCACAAGAAGTATTCAACAAAATAAAAAAAACAAGGAAAGATTTGAACGGGTTCAATTTTCTTAAAAGTTTATGCATTTTTGCGAACCTCTTCATATAGTGACATAATAATCATGTTTTTAACATAGATACCCAGAAAATCATTAAGAGAAATTAGAACTAGCTTCGAAATATTATCAAGGATGCTTCAGCTGGAGGGATTATTCAGATCCTAAATCGAAGTCGTGCCAAAAAATTTATCAAGTTTTTAAAAATAATGGATAGGAATCAAGGATAGTTTCAGTTAAACCTCCAAAATTAACAAGCATAACATACTCAAAATCTCAGGTTGCCAGCAGATGGTTGAAAGCAGCTAGCTGAATTTAGCATATGAACAAATTTTAGCCAAAACAAACTAAATACAGACCCGAACAGGAACAATACATAAAAAATGAAAAGGGACACCCATGCTTGTGGCTAGATCTAACCTAACGCAGATACAAAAACAAGAACGCGAAATGACTGCATAATGAACCTCTACTCATAGTTTACATGCTTGAAAGAAGAAAACATTATCAGGGAACGCAAGTTATCGATTCTAAGCAATTTTAATTCATTTTACGGCCTGAAATTGTACTAATTCATTTCCTAAAAAAGGGTATTTTGAACAATCAAAGAAGCTAGGCAGATGCCAAAAGATCAAATATCAAAGACTGAATATCGTCAAAACACCTTCACGAGTAAACAACATGGTCTACGTGCGAAACCCCATTATTTTAAGAAATTTCAGAACCTTTTAAAAGAAAATCGCATTACGACAAACTAACATGAACTCAACAAACAAACATCCAAGCTAGGCAGAATATCAGATACCTATAAACTGAAACATCGAACTAAAGATTAAAGGGCAAGACATTCAGCTGGAAACCATAAATCAATACTCAAAACTTCAACAAAATTTCGGTACGCCAGAGTCATAATCATCATTACAGAAACCTATGACCTTCGAGGCTTCTACAACGAACAAATCCCTGCATATAAGAGAAAACTAAATTACTACTTCGATAACGAAATGGGGCAGAATCACGAGAAAGAAAATAAAGCGTCGAGAAGTGTACCTCTTTTGGGGGCAGCAAAACGGGACTCGAGTTATCGTCGGAATCTCCTCGCCACCATCGAAAAACTTCGCTGCGACTCCGAGAACTCGTCGACTTTTTACGATAAAAAAAAATTACTAGAAAAACAAACTTTTTGCGCAAAAGTTTTTCAACCCTCAAGACTTATTCCTTTCAGCTCAAGAATGAGCTATTTATAGATAACAACAATGGAGAGTAAATTTTGCTCCATCGATGTGGGAGGAAAATATTAAGGGCATTTTAGGGATTTTGAGAGAAACTTCAAATGGGAATGAGAATGAGCTGTGATTGGTACTGCTTAGTACAGTTTTTGAATTTCGAGTTGAAACTCGAATAAGGTTGAATGTTTAAGGGAATTTGCGGTTGTTGGATGTTGTTCGATTTGGGTTACGTATTGAGATTGTTGCTGCTTTATTGGGTGGTTGATGTTGGCCGAATTTGGGTTTTTCGCTGGGACCAGGTTGGAATTGGTACTGTTAAGAGTTGTATTGTCGTTGTTGTTTTTGTTTGAAAGTTGTATGTTGCTATTGTTTTTTCGAAACTGTTGTGGTTGTATGCTTAGGGGAAAAGGGAAGGGAAACGGGCCGGGTCAATTTTATTGTTGGACCTGGTAAAGTGGGCTGCGGCGGTAGTTTGGAAATGGGCCGGCTGAAATTGTTGGGTTAATTTATTTTGGGCTGATTTATTGTTAAGGGTTGGGAATTAGGGATTTGGTAATTTTTTGGGGTTATTCAATTTCATTTTAATTTTGAATCAAATTACAGATCAATTGGTCAATTGCATTGCAATTATGGTCAATTTGATTTCAATTATGACTATAATTAAATTGAAATTTGATACGAATCAATACCTCGTTTAATTTCGAGCTTCTTGATTTAATAAAATCAAACACATATCTATCCGAATAAATTATTTTGAAAAATAAATTATATTTAAATCAAGATTTTAATTATTTGAATTTATTTTCAAGATAAACCTTGATTAAAATCCTATATTCCGTAAACTACATATTTAAGTAACAATATTATATAATTTCGTATAATTGAATACGATAATATAATCGCTACTTAAAATGATAGAATTACCCAGTTAAATACTTTAAAAACTTTTTTATTCGAATAAAATAAATATTATAATTTTATTTAGAATCAAAGAAACTCTTAAACTTAATTGTGAAGGACAAAATTAGGCGGTATTAGCAAAAATATAAATTCGAGAAATTTGAGTAGGTATAGAAAGCAAGTTAATAGATCTATCACATAGACTAATTGAAGTTAAACTAAACTAATGACCCTAAAAGCACCTTACTATCCCTGCAAATTGATACTAACGCCACCCTTAAACTTGTTGAATAAAAAGTTACCCTTGGTGATGTTATTTCAACTTCTTTCTGTGATCCTCGATCTTTTCTAGTGTTGCAGTTTAATTGAGTATAACAAAATAATTCACATATTAACCAACACTTGCATTCTTACTAATTTTTTTTTCTGGTGTCCACTTTGTTATTAAACTAAGAAAAAGGAAAAAAAAGAGCAAGTCTGGACAACATGTTTCCTTGTAGCAGTGACAATAACAATATAACTAACACTGAAAGAGTAGTACATAAAATTAATATCTAAAAAGAAGAATTACCAACTTTAATAGGGAGGTTGACATGAAAATAAGATTGAAAATTGTAGATGTTATGCATTAATTTTGGGTTCTGCAAGTCATTTTGAGGCTTTCAAACACATCCAAGCAATTGATATGTAATTGAAAGATAGAAAACATCAAATGAAGTTCGGAGATATATCAATAAATGCAAGACTCAACCAAATAAATATTGTCATCTACAATTTGCAAGAAATTCAATTAAAAAAATGTGCCTCTATTCATGGATTGCATACGAAAAAATATTATATCTTAAGTGCAT
This sequence comes from Capsicum pubescens, assembly GCA_030864215.1. Taxonomy (NCBI): domain Eukaryota; kingdom Viridiplantae; phylum Streptophyta; class Magnoliopsida; order Solanales; family Solanaceae; genus Capsicum; species Capsicum pubescens. The sequence continues at coordinate 228,303,140 of CM061542.1, read as the reverse complement.
TTATATGTTGAGTTAGAAAAGAAGTTGATTTAGGAAATTTCTGGGCTACTTGAGGAAAAAATGAGCAATGCTAAGTGGCTTTTAATGACAATTGCATCTCACAATTAGTTCACATCGGGTAATTTAAAGAAAATTAGTTAACATCAAGGGCCAATTTGCGAGATTTCAATAGAAAAATTGTGGTAACAATAATTTAGTATTGAAACTGAATTCACTATTAGGTTACAACCAATTAAAATGGAGCATATTTCTTCATAACTATATCTTGTTCTGTGCTTTACTATGTATTTGTGTGGTATCTCGTGTCTTGAGCCGGGGGTCTATCGGAAACAGCCTTTCTACTTCTTTAGAGGTAGAGGTATGGACTGCCTACATCTTACCCCCCAGACCCCACTAGGTGGAAATACACTGAGTTTGTTGTTGTTGTTGTTGTATATCTTCAGTTGTACACTGTTGTTCTATTTGGTGCTTCCCCTAGTCTAGACATATAAAAGATGATCACAAATCAAAAGAATTCTGAGGAGCAGAAGTTACCAAGACACCAAAAGAAGAGTCCCTGTAGCATGTTAGAAGTCTTTGAACACTTTATGAGGCACATTACAATCATCATTTGGTGATATAGTATGTTAGCTATGAAATTGAGTTTAGTTCAATCACCACCATTTCCTGTAGAGATAGTTCATATATAAGTTAAGTTAGATCCAGGAAAAAGAAAAAAATTACATAGATTATATTTTGTGCCGTCTTACTTTTATCCAGTAAGGCTGAAATCTCATGTATTTTTTTCTTTCGATATCAATCAGAAAATGTTACTATAATTGTGAGTAGCAGCTATTGGAATTCAGCTACCTGCTTGCTTCATAATTTTACTATACAACTCCTAATTAATTATTATATGACATTTACGTATTAGAAAATTAATAAATTTTTTTAAAAATAAAATAGCTATTTATGATATGTTTGCTTCAGCTGCTTCAACCGTAATTTTACTATATCACCCCTAAGTAATTATTATAAATCATCTAAGTATTACAAAATTAATAATATTTAATAAAAAAAGATAAAATAAATATAAAATGATAAATTAATTCTTGAAGTTTTAAATTAATTTAACATCTTAGATGAGGCCACTTAAAAAATTTTCACAAGTATTTATTATAGCAATTTTGCTATATCACTTCTAATTAGTTATTATGAGTCATTCAAGACATGTCGGTTTCGTTACTTCAATCGTAATATTTGATTGACTCTCAAAATTATATCAGTGTCACTTAAATTGAAATAGGAAAAAAAAATTATAAAACACAATAATTAAAAAATTAAATTACTTTTAAGATATACATTGACTATCAATATCACAAAAGTTTGAACAAGAAGAGTATTATAAATAACAATAGCAAGCAACTTAAAATAGTGAACTATAATGTCGAAAAATATTATAAATTACAATAGCTAACAGATTAAATTTTTTTAAAATATATTTAAAATATAATTAATTATTTAATTTTATTTATGTCACATAAATTAAGATAAAAAATAACATATATTGAGCGTGTGTGGGAACGGGCCTTCGATACCTAGTATAATATAATGGTTATACTATAATCAATTGTTAGAATGGACAACAGAATTTTAGAACGTCTCTTTAATTTATAAAATTTCCCGAGTAAAAATAAATTAATAGTATTTGTCAATAAAAAATAATTATCTAAAAGTGTTGCTACAACGATAAATTAATCTAATAAATACATAAATAATATTTTTCACAAACATGAAAGGCCCTTTTATTTCGCTCTTGTGATCCGAATGGATTTTATTCGGATTTTTCCCATCTAGAGAGTAAAAAGAAGTTACATCTAAGATAATTTAATCAATTATAATAAATTACGTTTTTTTTAATTGCTTACCTCATTTTTCATAAGTCAGTTTGACTAAGTTTTAAAAGCTAAATTAGATTCGATCAGTTTGATTTTCAAATTAAATTTAGATATTCAAAAACTACATAAAAGTACTATAAATTATAATTATTTTTTTTCAATTTGATTAGAGATACATCTTAAGATATTGATTAAAATTTGTATCGTTTGACTCTTAAAAAAAATAGAAAACAATTAAAAAAATGAAGGGAATACTATTTTATTATTATACCAAATTTGATTCGGAGAGTTTTACATTTTATATGTGAACACCATAAACTCCATTTTCTTTTAAATAAGAAAATCATACTGAAGAGCACTAGTACCCTATTACCATAATTGCATGGAAGATTCCTCTCCAACAAGCATGACTTATCATGCAGTATGGAGTAATAGTTATTTTAAATAAGAGAAAAGTCATCAAAATACTCCTGGACTTGTACGCTCAATTTATTTTAGTCCTTTAACTTCACTGATAATGATTTAACTCCTTTAATAATTTGACAGTAAATTAAATACAACCTAAAGATGTAATACCACTCTCATAATGGAGAGTGCATTACACGCGTCCACACATCACTGTCACATCAGAGTCACGCAAATAAAATATTTTTAAATATTAAATAAAAAAATACCTCCCACCCCCATTTTCTTTCTTCAACCACCCCTCCCCCACCCTCCTCGCGTCGTTCTTTCTCCTCCTCCTCCATCTAACCCGTCCACCCCCCACCCCTACCCCTGCAAACACCGCCTCCCCCTCCCCCCCTCGGCCCCCTCCGCCCCACCCGGTTCTTTCTTTCTTGTCCTCCATCAAATAAACTCTTCTACCCCTACTCTTGCAAACACCCCTCCCCCGCCCCCATTCTTTCTTCCCTTCCCCGATTAAACAAACCCATCCATCCCTCACTCCTGCAAACGTTGCCTACCCTGGACCCATTCTTTTTTTCTCCTCCTCCGTCAAATAAACCAATCCACCCCCTACCCCTGCAAACACCTAAAAAAAATTAAAATAATATTCTTCTGGAAATTTGAAATGAGTCAAACTCGATATAATCAAGTTAAAACTCACAATATTTGGTTCAGGAATTTCATCAAACATCTTGAAGGCATCTTAAAAAAAAAATCCTTTGAAAGTATTGGCAATTCTTGTGACATCTCTGGAAATTCTTAACTCTAAGGTCTAACAACTATGAAATTACTATTTTTGAAGTTAATACTAAAAATGTACAACTAATTAATGAATTTATCTAATTGAGATTAATAGTACAAGAACATTTTTTTTTTATTTCTTGAAGAAATTGATGAATAATAATAGAAGAGGGGGTGAAAGATTAGAAGAAAGAGAAAGAGAATTGGGGTAGTGATGGTGGTGAGGCTGTAAGAAAAAGGAACAGTAGTGCGGGGTGCAGGCGAGGGGTTGGGGGCATTGAAGAAGAAAGTTTGTGATTTATATATATATATATATATATATATATATATATATATCCTCTTTTTTAATGAATACACACTTTTTTTTTTTTTAAATATCACATCAGTATTAGGGGTGATATTAATTCACTTTAAAGTTACTAAGGAAGGTAAATAAATGTGTGTTAAGTTAAAGGTCTAAAGTAAGTTGTGAGGACAAGTTTAGGGGTGAAATGATGTCTTTTTTCTTTAAACAAAGCAAATAGTTTAAGGCAAATCAAGACATCATTAATTGATTAATTAAATAGAGCAACCAAATCAGAAAACAATCAGGACTTGCTTTTAATAAAAAAAAAAATACCATTATCAAAGCAAAAGAAATCTCAAACGTATAAATATTTTGTAATGAATTTTTAAAGATATTCTAAAAACCAATTTACGGATTTAAAATTTAAATTTTATAGGTGAAAATTTTTTATATTGTAAAAATTATGGGCTCGTACATACCATATATTGCAACTTTGATCAATTTTCACATAAAAATATATGCTTCACATTAAAAATACTGATCCCGATTAATCAGAATTCGTGTCACCCAAGGTTCATTTAGGAAGTACTCCCTAACAAAAAAAGAATTTATATGTAAGGCTCAAATTCGAAACCTCTAGTAGTGAAGAGATTCAATTAACCCCACCACAACCCCTGTTGGTACTATTGAAATATTATTGTATGTGTTCATTGAACCGGGTTGATTCACCTATTTCATCTCACTGTATATTCGTCTGTTGCAGTACTTAGCTTGAGCTAGCCTTGATTTCAGCTGCCTCAACATGTTGATTTCGGTCCAAATTTACAAAATTCTTATGTATTATTTTATTCCTTTTGTACTTCATCGGCAAATCTTTAGTATATATCTTTAATATCTTATACCTTATTTAGGATTATATTCTAGCTTATTTAGGAGTGTACCACTTTATTATTTTGTACTTTATTTAGATTATTTGAAATCGGTTTACTGTTAGGTTTTAAATTAGGTATATTTTATTTCATCACTTGAATAAATAGGATATTGTAGCTCAATTGTAATCATCAAATATTCATCAATGCAAGTATTCATTCAATACAATCAATTTAATTTAAATTATTCATTCAATTATTCAATTCAGAATATTCAGTTTTCATTCAATTCAACTTATTCATGTTATTCAATCATTCACATTAATGAAGTCATTCAAATTAATTCAATTCATTCAAGTTTTCTTTCAAGTCATTTAATTATTCATTCAAGAAAAGAAAAAGAAAATTTCCTGATCAATTCTCTTTCAGTTTTTCGACATTATTTGTCAAACTTCGATTTCATTTCTAACATGGTGTCAGAGTAGGTTTTGATCCTGGATCATTTTATGTCAATTTTTGTGTTTTCTTAAATATGAGAAAAACTTCTCAACCTTCTGATTCACAATATTTGGAACATGTCTACTAACATGGTCCATTTATGGTGACTCCGCTCGTCATCCTCTCTCTCATCATCATCATCTTGATAGTATTTAATATGAAACAAATCTACTACCAATTCATTCATTTTATTCTAATTTTTTTATCTTTTTTTTTAAGTTTCTTATTTTGGTGTTACTCTCAAATAAATCATTTTTGTTTATCTTCATTGGACCTCACATTCAAATAATACTTTTCCCTCGATTCGGTTACGTCAACGATGAAATCCTTCAATTTTATATACCCGTTGTACTATTTTTTTTATATTTTAAAGATTTTCATCATCAAGAATCATTTCTTCTGACACCATTCTTCAATTTTTGTATATCAAATTACATTAGTAAACTTAACTGATGATATCATTGGACCAACTGCTTCACTCATATCATATGCATGGTTGATATTAAATTCATTTTAAAAATTTTTTCTCAGGTTGGTCATATTCATCACAAAGTTCAATCTTTTTCTCACCGCCCCTCTTCATCACAATATTTTGGGCAAGTTGGGTGTCCGTCCATACCCTCCAACTTGAGGGGGGATATTGGAATATTATTGTATCTGTTCATTTGACCGGATTGATTCACCTATTTTATCTCACTGTATATTCGTCTATTGCAGTACATAGCTTGGGCTAGCCTTGGTTTCAACCTCCTCAACATGTTGATTTTGGTCCAAATTTAGAAAAATTTTATGTATTATTTTATTCCTTTGTGCATCACAGTTAAATCTTTAGTAAATATCTTAATATCTTATACCTTATTTAGGATTACATTCTAGCTTATTTAGAAGTGTATCACTTTATTATTTTTTACTTTATTTAGACTTCTATCGAATTGATATGAGAATAATCACGGATATAGACTTATGAGGTGCGTGTTGGACCCGAGCCTTGGTGTGTGAAATTGAAGTATAAAAGAGGGTCAAAACACACTAAATCAGTTCACTTTTTACACTTGATAGGCGCCTCACTCTTGAGGGGTATTATGGATATTTTGTCTTTTATTTTATAATAGCTATATAAGGAGCATGTTAGGGTTTCTTTAGTTAGTTTTGGGATAATTTTGTAAGTCACAGAACACAAGTCCTCTCCCTTTGGAGGCCCTAAAATCGAAACTAGGTCAAGAGCTAGTGTGGAATCACTAGTGATTGTGTATTGCTTGGAAACGTTGATGCTTGGGAGGTGGAAGCTGATCTTGTATCACGTAAGAGATAGGTTTTTGTTGTGTGTGGTGTTAAGGGTCCAAGAGTGGAATAAGCTCTTGGGTTCTTGAGATTACATCTTCAATTGTCTATCTATCTATCCTTTGATTTCATTGTAAACTTGTAACCATTTTTATCTTGTATTGTTAAGCCGTGTGTTGTTACTGTTTCCTCTTTGTCGTTATTGTTATCTTGTTCATCTTATTGTGTTTTTAATCTTAGTTTGGATTGGCTGGTTTTGGTGTCAAAACACCTTGTATCTTGTTAAACTTGTTGTTGTTGTTGAATTCGAGAAATGTAGTCCAAGGCGGTCTCGATTTAGTCTTGAATTTGTGGACTATTTTGGACTCATTCTTGTGTTTCCAAGTTATTCTTGTATCATTTGGTATCAGAGATATCTTTGATTTTGTTCTAACAAGATCACTCTTGGACTTGAGAGTTGAAAAAAATAAAAAAATAAAAAGAAGAAGTGTTCTTGTTGCTCTTGGCCGAGAACTTGTTCTTGATTGTTGTTGTCTAGGCCGAATGTTGTGTGTATAGATCTTGGATTTATTTTGTTGTTTTTATTATTTCTAGTGTTAGTTTTTGTAAGACCCCGCAGAATCCTAGAACGTTTGAGTCCTTTAAAGCATGCCCAAAAGAGGTTCCAGACTTAGACAATTTCAGCTAAGTGTTAGGACTTAGTCATTTCTAAAGCCCTGAAACTTTGAGGAATTTATTTACGACCTTCACGACCTCAGAAAGTTAGTTTTTAAGTTGATTCATGATTGGAAAAGTCAATAGTACATCTCGGGTGAGTTTCGAGATTTCTGAACAAGCGTAAGGGCGTGTTTGAAACTCTAAAATAGGGGCTCAGGGTGATTAGCCTGCGACGCCCTGCCCAGTCCGGTGCTGGGGGGAGCCCGTGATGCAGACCGCGGCACCCTTCTCAGAGCGGCACTGCAGAGCCTGCGACGCCCTGTCCAGTCCAGTCCGGGTAATTTCTGCAGTGTTGTTCCATATTTTAAGGGTAAATGGGTCATTTTCCCTTCACCCAATAGGTCCATAACACGGGATTAAGACCCCAAATAGCATAATTTATCATCCTCTTCACAAAATCCTCTCAAGAACAAGCCCTAGTTTCATCAAGGTCAAGAATCAAGTCTCAAGAACCCACCACAAACTCCACAAAATTTACAATCAAGGTATGTTAGGTGTTCATTCTTGGGTTTCCTTCCACCCTTGGAGTTCAAGAACCTCTTTTAAAAACTACAAGTTGATTGCTTTCATGAATTTCATGCTGAATTATATTGTATTCATGATTATGTTGTTAATTGGGTTTCTAATCCATGATTTAATACATGTTTCATGTGAAGTAACTAATATTTGTCTACTGTTATGTGGTTGTATGTTAAAACCCCCTTAAATTTATGAGTTGGGATTGTGATCATGATGCTTGCTTGTTGATTATTATGATGTGCATAAAGTATGCTCCCCAAGTATTTGATAAAGTGTTCATGTGAGTTGAAGGGTTAAATCATGACATAATAGTATGTGCACAAGCTCATTCCTCTCAAGTGTTTGACAAAATGTCTAAATGAAAGCATTGTTAACAAGCTACTATTGTTATGTTATTATGATCATGTCATGTTTTACTTTTAATGTTATCGAGTCCTGGGGGTATTCAATACCCGAAATCTAGTTGTTTACCTAGAATTTCAGTAGCTTCAGAATAGTCTCAATGATGTCATGTACAGTAGTACTCAGTTAGTTACAGAATTCAGTGTATTCAGTCAGTTAACAGAACTCAGTGAACTCAGTTCAGTTCAGTCAGTTAGCACGATCAGTAACAGTTCAGTCAAGCCTAGTATAATCTAAAAATTAATTCAGTGTCTATTCAGTTGGGAGTAGGAATCAGCACCGAGAGAACTCAGGGATGTGGGCATTCCTATCAGTGAAGGGTTTAATCCTTAGTAGCAATCCCTGCGTTAAGAACTACGTAGCCAGCGTAGGTTGAGATATCTTCTTGCCAGATTAGGGTTGATACGTCTCATACGAGTTTTCCTTCCAGTGAGGGTTGACGTACTATCTTTCTGCCAAATAGGGTTAACTCACAACCATTGTTAGTATCCCTTGGCAAGGTGCTAATACCCTTCCAACTAGGGTCACAGGTTGGACCCTAACTCAGTTTATAATCGGTTTCAGTTTCAGACTCAGTATAAAACCTTAGATCAGTTTTCAAAATCATGACTGTCAGACACAGTCACCCAGATCAGTATAGAACTCAATTAGTTCTACAGAATTAGGACTGTCGAAATAGTCATCCAGTTACCAGTGACCCAGCTATCAGTACTCAGCATTCAGTTCAGCATAATCTTAGTTATAGTATAGATGTATGTATAGTAATGCATCATCAGTATTTTCAGTAGTCCAGTTATATATAGACTCTCATCCAGTTATATTCACATTATTCAGTCAATTGTTGTTCATGCATATGAATCCTTGCTTATCATCCTACCTCACTTAGCATACCAGTTGATTCAAAGTACTGATGCATACTCTTTCTTTTGCGCTATGATGTCTCATATCATAGGTTCAGACGTACAGGCTCCTGATCATACTTAACAGCTCGAGTTATCAACGACAGATATAGTGGTGAGTCCTCATAGTTTGAGGACAAAGTTATCATTTTGGTATTTCAGTATATTTCAGTAGTCGGAGTTAGTTGGGGACTTATCCTATCAACTCTATCTCCATACAGTTAGAAGCTTTCGAACAGATGTTCAATTTTTAGTATGTGTTTTCAGATTATGAACCTTATGGTAACTTCAGCCTAATTTTTGCATTATTACAATGTTATTATTTAGTGTTCACAACAGGTACCAGTCATAGGTTAGCTTGTGGTTCTTCGAGATTGTAAAAACCGTGTGGCGTCTGGGGTACAGACTCGAGGCATTACAAATTTGGTATCAGAGCCTAAGGTTCAACAGAGTCCTAGGGAGTCTGAAAGTCGCGTCTAGTAGAGTCTTGTACATGGGTGTGTAGCACGCCACACTTATGGACAAGAGGCTATGAGGTATTTTAGGAACAAGTTCCCTTCATTCAGTTTTAATATCGTGCAGGCGAGCATGAGCTCAAGTTAAACTCTCAGTCTAATTTTTTTCTTCCTTTCTTCTATAGAATATGCCTTCTAAAAGGACCAACAGAAGAAGGACTGGAAATCAGCCTGCACCTCTGCCCGTCCAACCAGATCCCCTGGATAAGCATGTTTCCCATGAAAAATTTAGAGCAGATTTCCCCACTCTAGCTCATTATGTGGCAGCCTAGAATGAACGTCCAGCTGTTGTTCAGGCCAACCCAGTGGCTAATACTGCTGAAGCTAGAATTCGAGACTTCACCCGAATGAATCATCCATCATTTACCGGGTCTAAGTCTGAAAGGACCCACAGGAATTCCTTGATCAGGTGCAGAAAGTTATAGATATTATGGGGGTAAATTTCAGTGAGAGTGCTGATTTAACCGCATATCAGTTGTAGGATGTGGATCACACATGGTTTAAGTAGTGAAAGGAGGATAGGGGTACTGATGCAGGGCCCATAGAATGGGAGGAGTTTTCTACTACTTTCCTTGATAGTTTTTTCCCACTAGAGCTGATAGAAGCTAAGGTTTTGGAGTTTATTAATTTGAAAAAAGGCAACATAACAGTGAAAGAGTATTCCCTCAAGTTGACTCAGTTAGCCAGATATGCCCCTCATATGGTAGTAGACAGCAGATCTAAGATGAGTAAGTTTGTGTCAGGTGTGTCTAACAGTGTGGTTAAGAAGTGTAGGAAAACAATACTGATTAAGGGGATGGTCATATCCAAGCTCATGATCTATGCTTAGCAGATAGAGGAGGCTAAGAATAAGGAGAATGAGAGAAAGAATAAGAGAGATAGGATAGGTAGCCTCAAATTTACTTAGACCAAGTCAGAGGGTGGTAATCGTTCTTACTTCTGCTTGAAATCCTCAGTTCCAGCCCCGTCATCAGCCAGTGCTCTAGTGTCAAAATTCTGAGATGGCAATAAATATTGGGCACCATGCCCTAAACCTCAGGGTAGTGTTAGCAGTGCCCAAATAAATCCCCTTTGCTAGAAGTGTGGAAAAAACCACCAGGGTATATGCAGAGCTGGCAGTGATGTATATTTCGAATGTGGTAAGCCGGGTCATAGGTTTAGAGAGTATTCTCAGGTGCGTTCACAGAGTTAGCATAATCGTCCCCCAGTTTAGTCCGGTCGCCCGAATCAGCAGGGTGCCGCTTCCAGTGCCACCTGTAGGCAACACCCAAATAGACTTTATGCACTCCAGTCCCGACAGGATCATGAAAATTCTCCTGATGTGGTCACTGGTATATTACAAGTTTATCATTTACATATTTATGCTTTGCTAGATCCAGGAGCTTCCTTGTCCTTTGTAACTTCTTATATAGATGTTGACTTCGGAGTCAGTCCTGAAATCCTAGCAGAGCCTTTCTCATTCTCTACCCCAGCGGGTAAGTCTATCATAGCCTGATGGGTATACAGGAACTGTCCGATTATGGTATCTCAGAAAGTTACTTTAGCAGACTTAGCAGAGTTAGAGATGAAAGATTTTGACGTCATTCTTGGTATGGATTGGCTTCATTCATGCTATGATTTAGTTGACTACAAAAACAGAGTTTTTTATTTTCAGTTTTCAAATGAACCTGTCCTAGAATGGAGGGGTAGTACCTCAGCACTTAGGGGTCAGCTTATTTCCTACCTAAGGGCGAGGAAAATAATATCCAAGGGATGTGTCTACTATCTTGTTCGAGTTAAGGATTCTAGTTTCGATACTCCTATTCTTTAGTCAGTTCCAGTAGCATGTGAATTCCCAGATATATTTCCCGAAGATCTTCCCAGAGTTCCTTTCGAGAGGGAAATTGACTTCGGAATAGACCTTTTTCCTGATACTCAGCCTATCTCTATTCCTCCATATAGAATGGCTCCATCAGAACTCAAAAAGTTAGAAGAATAGTTGAAAGATCTCCTAGATAAGGGATTCATCAGACCCAACGTATCCCTTTGAGGTGCACCAGTTCTATTCATGCGTAAGAAAGAAAGTTCTCTCAGAATGTGTATTGACTATCGTCAGTTGAACAAAGTCACAGTCAAGAACAAGTATCCCCTTCCCAGAATTGATGACTTATTTGACCAACTTCAGGGTGCCAGTTACTTTTCTAAGATAGACCTCATATCAGGCTATTATCATCTCAGAGTCAGAGAATGTGACATTCCAAAAATAGCTTTCAGAACTCGGTATGGTAACTTTGAATTACTATTCATGTCATTTGGTCTTACCAATGCCCCAATAGACTTCATGGACTTGATGAACCGCGTGTTTAAGCAGTACTTGGACATGTTCATCATAGTCTTTATTAATGACATTCTTATCTACTTTCGCAGTGAATATGATCATGCAGACCATCTCAGAATAGTATTACAAAATCTCAGAGCCCATCAGTTGTTTGCCAAATTCAGTAAGTTCAAATTTTATCTAAGGTTAGTATCTTTCCTTGGTCATATAGTTTCCGGTGATGGTATTAGAGTTGATTCTCAAAAGACCGAAGCAGTAAGAAACGAGCCCAGACCCATCTCTCCATCAGATATTAAGATTTTCTTAGGTTTGGATGGCTATTACTGATGGTTTGTTGAAGGATTTTCATCTATTGCATCCTCTATGTCCAGACTGACTAAAAAAAAAGTTAAATTTCAGTGGTCAAATTCTTGTGAGAAGAGTTTTTAGGAGTTGAAGACTCGACTCACTACAGCCCTAGTTTTGACTTTACCAAATGGTTCAGATGGATTTGAGGTATATTGTGATTCTTCCAGAGTTTGTTTGGGGCGTGTTTTGATGCAGAGAGGTAAGGGTATAGCCTATGCCTCTAGACAGCTTAAGCCCCATGAAAAAAATCACGCTACTCATGATCATGAATTAGCAGCTGTAGTATTTGCCTTAAAGATTTGAAGGCTCTATTTTTATGGGGTGCATGTTGATGTGTTCACAGACCATAAAAGCCTGCAGTATGTGTTTTCTCAGAAAGACCTGAACCTGCATCAGAAAAGGTGGTTAGAGTTATTGATAGACTATGACATGAGTGTTCTGTATCATCCGGGCAAGGCTAATGTAGTGGCTGATTCTCTCATTAGGATGTCTATGGGTAGTGTTGCTCATGTGGAGGTTGGTAAGAGAAAGTTAGTTCAGAAAGTTCATCAGCTTTCCCGGCTAGGTGTCCGCATAGTCGATTCAGTAGAGGGTAGCGTATGGGTGCAGAATAGTTTAGAATTATCTCTAGTTTTTGAGGTAAATGAAAAGCAGGACAGAGATCCCAGTTTAGTTAAGCTGAAAGAGTCAGTCAGAGATTAGAAGGTAGAGGTTTTCTCCTAAGGAGGAGATGGTGTGTTGCATTGTTAGAGTAGACTTTGTGTGCTATGTGTGGATGGCGTGAGTTAGAGAATTCTTACAGAGGCACATGGAGCGCGTTACTAGATTAACCCAGGGAATACTAAGATGTACCATAGTTTGTGGTAGGTCTATTGGTGGAGTGGGATGAAGAGAGACATTACAGAATTCGTAACTAAGTGCTCAATATGTCAACATGTTAAGATTGAGCATCAGAAGCCTAGTGGAGCTATGCAGGAATTCAGTATTCCTACTTAGAAGTGGGAGGAGGTGAATATGGATTTTGTGATGGGTTTTCCTCACACTCGTCGTCAGCACGACTCAACTTGGGTCATTGTGGATAGGATAACCAAGTCAGCTCATTTTTTATCAGTTCATACCTCTTATTCAGTTGAGAATTATGCCAAGCTCTACGTTAGAGAGTTGGTTAGATTACACGGAGTTCCGTTGTCTATCATTTCAGATAGAGGTATGAAGTTCACCTCTCATTTCTGGAAAGCCTTCCAAAAGGGTCTTGGTACCCAAGTTCACCTACTACAACTTTTCACCCTCAGACAGGTGGTCAAGTAAAAAGGATAATTCAGACTTTAAAAGATATGCTAATATCGTGTTTCATTGACTTTAAGGGTAGTTGGGATGACCACTTTCCCTTGATTGAGTTCGCATATAATAACAGTTATCATTCCAGCATTCAGATGGCTTCGTTTAAAGCGCTCTATGGGAGGATATATAGACCTCCCATTAGTTGGTTTAAAGTGGGTGAGGCCGCAGTGGTAGGGCCTGACTTGGTATTTGATACCTTAGAAAAAGTTCAGTTGATTATGGAAAGGCTTAAGACAGCTCAGAGCCGACAGAAATCATATATAGATGTGCGAAGAAAGGACCTCGAGTTCGATATTGGTGATTATATGTATTTGAAAATCTCTCCTATGAAGGGAGTGAAGAGGTTTGGCAAGAAGGGAAAACTCAGTCCCCGATATGTCGGTCCTTACCAAATTTTCAGCCATTTTGGAAAGGTAGCTTACGAGCTTGAGTTGACTTCAGACTTAGCTTCAGTACATCCAGTGTTTTATGTCTCCTTACTAAAGAAGTGCATAGGTGACCCAGCAATTGTAGTCCTTATAGAGGGTATAGATGTTCAGAACAATCTCTCTTATGAGGAGGTTCCAGTCGAAATTCTTAATTTTTAGGTTCACAGACTGAGGAACAAAGAGGTTTCTCTAGTCAAAGTTCTTTGGCGAAATCAGTCTGTTAAGGGAGCTACTTAGGAAGAAGAAGCAGATATGCGGACCAAGTATCTTCACCTCTTCTACGCAAACTCAGACTCAGCTCAAGGTAATAGTTTTCCTTGAATTTACCCATTCCATGCTCAGATTACCTTTACAACTCTGTATCAGTTCAGTTGCATAACATTCTTATATCATGCATACCTTCATGAAACAGCTCAGTCATATGTTATGTCTTCAGAACTCAGTCATGCTTCAGTTATACATGTTCAGTATGATAACTCATTATATCAGTATTTTCAGTCATGCAATCATGCTTTAGTTGTGCATGTTCAGTGTATGAATTCAGTCTATCAGTATTCTAAGCTTAGTCAGTCTCCTTCGAGGATGAATGTTCCCAAGGGGGAGATATTGTAAGACCTCGCAAAATCCTAGACGTTTGAGTCCTTTAAAGTATGCCCAAAAGAGGTCCCGGACTTAGACAATTTCAGCTAAGTGTTAAGACTTAAGTCATTTCTAAAGCCCTCAAACTTTGAGGAATTTATTTATGATCTTCCCGACCTCAAAAATTTAGTTTTTAAGTTATTTCATGATTGGGGAAGTCAATAGTACATCTCGGGTGAGTTTTGGAATTTTCGAACAAGCATAAGGGCGTGTTTGAAACTCCAAAATAGGGGCATAGGGCGATTAGCCCGCGACGCCCTGCCTAGTCCGGTGCTGGGAGGAGCTATCGATGCAGATCGCAGTGCCCTTTCCAGAGCGGCGCTCCAAAGCCCGCGATGCCCTGGCCAGTCTGGTTCGGGTAATTTTTTCAGTGTTGTTCTGCTTTTTAAGGGCAAATGAGTCATTTTCCCTTCGCCCAATAGGTCCATAACACGAGATTAATGCCCCCAAATAGCATAATTTCTTATCTTTTTCACAAAATCCTCTCAAGAACAAGCCCTAGTTTCATCAAGATCAAGAATCAAGTCTCAAGAACTCACCACAAACTCCACAAAATTTACAGTCAAGGTATGTTAGGTGTTCATCCTTGGGTTTGCTTCCACCCTTGGAGTTCAAGAACCTCTTTTAAAAACTACAAGTTGATTGCTTTTATGAATTTCATGTTGAATTTGATTGTATTCATGATTATGATGTTAATTGGGTTTCTAATCCATGATTTAATACAAGTTTTATGTAAAGTAATTAATATGTTTGTAGTGTTATGTGGTTGTATATTAAAAACCCCTTGAATTTGTGAGTTGGGATTGTGATCATGATGCTTGCATGTTGATTATTATGATGTGCATAAAGTATGTTCCCCAAGTGTTTGATAAAGTGTTCATGTGAGTTGAAGGGTGAAATCATGACATAATAGAATGTTCAGAAGTTCATGCCTCTCAAGTGTTTGGCAAAATGTCTAAATGAAAACTTTGTTAACAAGCTACTATTGTTATGCTATTATGATCATGCCATGTTTTACTTTCAATGCTATCGAGTCCGGGGGGTATTCAATACCCTAAATCTAGCTGTTTACCTAGAATTTTAGTAGCTTTAGAATAGTCTCAGTGATGTCACATACAGTAGTACTCAGTCAGTTACAGAACCCAATGTATTTAGTCAGTTAATAGAACTCAGTGAACTTAGTTCAGTTCAGTCAGTTAGCACGATCAGTAACAGTTCAGTCAAGCCTAGTATAGTCTAGAAATCAATTCAGTTTCTATTCAGTTGGAAGTAGGAATCAGCACCGAGCAAACCCAGAGATGGGGGCATTCTTGCCAGTGAAGGGTTTGATCCTTGGTAGCAATCCCTGTGTTACAGAACTACGTAGCCAACGTAGGTTGAGATATCTTCACGTCATATAAGGGTTGATACATCTCGTACGAGTTTTCATACCAGTGAGGGTAGACAAAATATCTTCCTGCCAGATAGGGTTAACTCACAACCATTGTTATTATCCCTTGGCAAAGAGCTAACACCCTTTCAACTGGGGTCACAGGTGTGACCCCAACTCAGTTTATAATTGGGGTATGTCGGTTAGATGAATACTCCCATAGTTACAGTTTCATCTTCAGACTCAGTATAAAACCTCAGATCAGTTTTCAGAATCAGAACTGTCAGACACAGTCACCCAACTCAGTATAGAACTCAGTTAGTTCTACAGAATCAGGACTATCAGAATAGTCATCATGTTACCAGTAACCCAGTTACCAGTACTCAGTATTTAATTTAGCATAATCTCAGTTATAGTATATATGTATATAGATATATGTACAGTAATGCATCATCAGTATTTTTAGAAGTGCAGTTATACATTGACTCTCATCCAGTTATATTCACATTATTCATTCAGTTGTTGTTCATGCATATGAACCCTTGCATATCAGCCTACCTCACTTAGCATACCAGTACATTCAAAGTACTGACGCATACTCTTTCTTTTGCGCTATGATGTCTCATATCATAGGTTCTGATGCATGGGCTACTGATCGTACTTAGCAGCTTGGGTTATCAGTAGTAGATATAGTGGTGAGTCCTCATAGTTCAAGGACAAAGTGATTATTTTGGTATTTCAATATATTTCAGTAGTCGGAGTTAATTGATGACTTATCCCATCAACTCCATCTTCAGACAGTTAGAGTCTTTCAAACTAGATTGCTTCGGATAGATGTTCAGTTTTTAGTATTTATGTATTCAGTATTTATTTTCATATTATGAACCTTATGAAAACTTCAGCCTAATTTTTGCATTATTACAGTGTTATTATTTAGTGTTCACAGCAGGTACCAGTCATAGGTTAGCTTATAGTTATTCGAGATCATAAGCACCGTGTGAAATCTGGGGTACAGACTCGGGGCAATACAATTTTCTTGTTCACTAACACTTTGAGTCTAGATCTAAACTTGAGCTTGAACTTGTTGAAAGTTATTGTTGTGAACATTATTGTGGCTGTGTGGTGTTGTTCTTGTTATTGTGGATTTAGTTTGACGTTGGTTGATATTGTTGTTGTTCTTGAAATGTTGTTGTAGTATTCTTGTTGTTCATCACAACCTTCATCTATTGTCAAACTAAAAAAAAACACAACACAAAGAGACTAGGTCGTTTGTTAGGGTTTGTAGTTGACCTTGTTGTTGTGGAATTGTTGTTGTTCTTGGTGATTGTTGTTGGTTGTTCTTGTTGTGGTTATTTTTTTCTTGAAGTTCTTCACCATATTCACCACCTTGTTAATATTAAGGTGAACTTAGATCCTAAAAAGGTGAAAACAAGGTATAGTACTTGTTGAATCTAGAAAGACTTACAACCACCAAGGACTTGTCAATCACATCTCAACAACTTTTCATGAAACAAGGTTCCATGTTTTAAGGAGAATTACAAGTCTAGTCAAAGACTTTTGAGTTTTGAAATTTGAATTGAAAAAGGAGTTTCAATGACTAGTTTGTATTTTCCTCCATTGAACAATTTACACCAAATTCCAAATTGTGAATTAAAATTTGTCAAGAACCAAACCACTAGTGGATTGTCATGTCATCATTTTTACTGTTCATGCAATATTTTAAGCTCAAATTTGATCTCTTAGTTTCTATTTGTTATTTTCTTAGTTTCGTTTGTTGATTCCAATACTAATTTACAAGCTAGTGACCATTTACTAGATTCTAAATTGGTTTTGAAACCATTCTTCGTGTACACGTTCCTTTGTATATCTTATTCTTTTTGCATCGTTGTAATACTCGGTCCACCTCTCAATGCCTCATGAAGTACAAGCAAACTTCCCATACTTGTGAGATCAAAAATGAGAAATTCGAGAGACAAAAAACTACAAAGAGAGAGTGTGAGGACCATTCTTTGTACAACTAACTTATTTGTTGTTTAGTAGGTAACTTCTTGGCTCCAATGGATAACAGTGTTCTTAGTGCTATCTTGGTCGGGATTGAAACTCTCAACCGAAGCATGATAAAAATGCAAGCAGAGGTGACAACATTTGGTGAGAAGTTGGATCGTTTGGAGAGTCAAAGGAGTTCTCGTGCTTCTATTCTTCAACTCAATATTTCCTTAAGTGAGCATGACCAAAACACTTCCACCACCATTTTCCCTGACACTTTACCTCCAAAGTTCAATCCTCCAAGACCACCACAAAATACCATAAGCCAAGCCACCAAGTACCCTCAAAACTAAAAACAACGTAGACCACTTCCCCCACAAGTTGATCAAGCCCAACAAGGAGGACTTGAAAATCAATTTCCTCCCATCCAAGTTCCACAACTGAAGCTCCACTTTACCAAATCAATCCTTTCAACCAAAACTCCACTTCACCAAAACCGATATGTCCATATAGATAAGTATGGTAGACAGGATCATGAAGGACATGGAGTCTATAATGATGCTTTTATGATGGAAGATAAGTTAAGGGAAAGACGTAGAGATCCACAAGGAACCCTCCACCAAAAAAAGAAGTGGGATGTGTTCAGGATAAAATTAAAGACAAGGCTCAAGATGGAGAAGAAACCGAGGTTTAAAATAAAGATGTTGTCCGAGACTTATGTTATTGAGCTCTCAGATTCCTCATGTTTTTTGTGGAATTTTTTCTGCCATCTCATAATTTGCAGGCTATTTGAATGATTTCCTTTGAAGTGGCCAATTGAACGAGGTGAAGCCGTAAATTTATGGAAAAATTCCTCTCAAGATGGAGAGGATGATATAAGAATAATCAAGGATATGGACTTATGAGAGTGCGTGTTGAACCCGAGCCTTGGTGTATGCAATTAAAGTGTAAAAGAGGGTCAAAACACACCAAATCAGTCCACTTTTTACACTTGATGGATGCCTCACCTTTGAGGGGTATTATGGATATTTTGTCTTCTCTTTTGTAAAAGCTATATAAGGAACATGTTAGGGTTTCTTTAGTTAGTTTTTGGATAATGTTGTAAGTCATAGAACACAAGTCCTCTCCCTTTGGAGGTACCCAAACCGAAACTAGGTCAAGAGCTAGTGTGGAATCACTAGGATTGTGTATTGCTTGGAAATATTGATACTTAGGAGGTGAAAGCCGATCTTGTTTCACGTAAGATATAGGTTTTTGTTGTGTGTGGTGTTAAGGGTCCAAGATTAGAATAAGCTCTTGGGTTCTTAATATTACATCTTCAATTGTCTATCTATCTATCCTTTGTTTTCATTGTAATCTTGTAACCATTTCTATCTTGCATATATTGTTAAGCCGTGTGTTGTTATTGTTTCCTCTTTGTTGTTATTGTTATCTTGTTTATCTTATTGTGTTGTTAATCTTAGTTTGGGTTGGCTGGTTTTGGTGTCAAAACACCTTGTATCTTGTTAAACTTGTTGTTGTTGTTGAACTCGAGGTGTAGTCCAAGGGGGTCTCGGTTTAGTCTTGAATTTGCGGACTGCTTTGGACTGATTCTTATGTTTCCAAGTTATTCTTGTATAAGTATTTATATTATTTGAAGTCAATTTACTATTAGGAACGAAAGGCTAGTATTATGTAACAAAACATGGCTTATTGAGACATTTTCAATTTATAGTTAATAACTAGTAAATCACTATATATTGACTAACTGTTATATATATAGTCATATCTTTATGACAGTAGATCAGATGTCTATATATAGAAATATCAACATAGTTGGAAATATATGTTGTATCCATAAAATTTTTACACGTCTGCTAATCCATTTGGCTAGTGCCCAATTCAGTATACTTGATGGTACAACACGAAATATTTTGATGTGCATATACTGTATGAAGTCAAAGTACTAATTTAAACATTATTTAAATATCTCCTAGACACAAATACTCTAAGTTACTCGGACTCTTTACTTTCGGTGTCGCACCCGTGTCGACACGACATGGGTGTGGGTGTGGGATCTGTACCTGATATGATCAACTAATTTTGGGTGCTTTGACCAAAATCGACTGGGAAAATCCGGATAGATTTAAGAAATTCTATAATTAAAATAAAAGTTAAGGTGAAATTGAAGAAAATGGAATACCTTGTATACAAAAATTTCTATGTTATTGCTTTTCTTTTTATCTCCTTTCAGGATTTTTTTTCTTGAAAAATATTTTCTCCTTAAGTTTTCCATATAATATATCAAAATTTATGTTTTATAACTCTATTTTTAGATATTTAAATTATTTTTCACCGAATCCCTACACCTGTATTCATCCCTAGATCCATATTCCCAAATCTTTAAATTGAGACAGTGAAGGATCCGACCTCTAGATTCGTACCTATATCGGACACTCATACCCGAGTTCGAGCAACTTAGCAAATATTCAGTCTGTAAATATGTCCAAGTAGTAAGTAACAAAGACAAGAACATATAACTCTTGAGTCTTTAGGGAAATATTTGTGAACAAATACTCAACCATTAATAAACATGCCTAGACAGTGGATATACTTTTGTAAAATTGAAATCCCAAATTATCAATTTCATCACACATTAAAGAACAAGCTTAACATAACACATGAGTAATCAAACAATGAAACAATTGGTAAGTTGGTAAACTTGTAAATATTTACAAGATCAAACATGCACTTCCAATTAATTAAAGGTCAAATGTGCAACCTAATTAGTTTTTATAGAACTTATATTGAGTAAGGCAAAACTGGGTGAACCAAAATAAAGAGCAAACCAATTGCAGGCAAATAGAACATAAAAGCTGACAAGATTCAAGCTTATCGCCACACATGAAGGTTCCTATGAACAAACACATGGATAGATACATATTTCAAATTTTCTTTTTTAAAAAAATAATAAATAAATAATTTAAAAATAGACCATATAAGGAAAGTTTCAAACTTTGTTCAAATTTCTTATTTTTGAGTGAAAATGTTAAATAGAGGTGAAAGGAAAGAACACTTCAAAAAAAAATGATGAGAAAACAGTAGCCTCAAAGTTGAAAATCAAGAACATGAAGCCGAGTCAAATTGATCAAAGCGAGAGACCTTCAATCTAAAAAAAAAATGATAGATTGGGAATTAATAGAAACATCAAGATGGAATGAGGATTTCTCTGGAAAAAATAAAAAAAAGAACAAGAAGCTAAGCGATAAACCAAAGGACTAAAATGAGACCATCGGATTAACAACATAATCATCTTAATACACATCACACAAAAACCCTATGGCCTTGAAGGTTTCTACAATAAATAATCTCGGTAGTCTCACCTAGTGTGAGATTTCAACAATGATAACTACTTTAATAACAACCAACTTCCACCATCAGTAATGAGATTTCGTATAATAATTAAATAAAAAAAGGTGCAAGAGGGTGAAACGTTCACCTGTTATCGGGTAGCGAACGGAATAAAAGAGCTTATCACATTGCGACTTCCACCATTGAAACCTGATTCTACTCCACCAAAATTCAAAAAAATCATCGAATTCTTTGAGTTGTGTTCCTTAATTATTTTGGTTATGTGAGGTTAAAATCAAGGGCCTTCAGAACTCCCAATTTTTTTCCCAAAATTCTCTTTTTCACCTTTTTCCCTTCAATGGGTATTTATAGAAATTATTGGGGAGGAAATAGATTTTGAATTTTGAAAAAAAAAATAAGATGGATTTCAAATCTGAAATTTCAACCAATTCTTAAAAATTTCACATCCGTAGTAAGACAAAGGCCATTAATGGCCGTTGTACCCAAAAATTAGTGGAGAGATGGAGGAGAACAATGTTACTTTGCTTGATCAAAATGAAGAATTAATATTTTTCCCAAAATATTAAATCATGGACTGAAAATACTGAAAGACCCTTTGAATCTTAAACCAAGAGTGAATATATAAGAGAGTAAAATAGTATATGGAGTGGCTGGTGTTTTGTCGTTATGGTCGTTTGACTGAAATTGCTATTGAGACGACGCTTGGGTATTGAAATGGCTGGGATAGAGTTTGGCCGTTATTGGGTGTACACAATTCGGCATTGTTGTTTCTGGGTGGGAACTGCCATTATCGTTGTGAATGTCATTTGGAATTGTTTTCATGTTGTTTGTCGTGTTATCTACCATGATGGGCAACGAGTTACAAATAGAGTGGAGGTCTAGTTTTGTAAAGCCTCTCCTGGTGCAACCTTCTTCACCCCACCAAACTTCAGAAAATCATCTGGTATAGCATTGCATCCCTCGAACAGATTTCCTATCCCATCCCCAAGACCATTATCTTTTGACATCTCACGCATAGGGGTGCCAACGGTCTGGACAGACTCATCTTTGTATTATCTTTAATCTCATCTCCCTTTTCTGGCTGGTATACTAACCCATACTTAGATGTTTTTTCTGGGACCATAATAGGCTCAATAATTCCTTCTAAATTCTTACCCAAGTCACTTAAGGCAGCTACGACTTTCTCTATCTTCTCTACTCCTTCTGTCTTTTTAGGATTTTTTGAATCCACCTTAGTAATGGTCTTAATAGACACCCATTCACCCTCTATTTTGATTATGCTAATTGTGGCTCCCCCATGATTAGGCAATGGATTAATGTTGACATTCGTTATCGGTGACTGAAGTGTGATGACCTTCTGATCAATAAAATCTTGAATCTTATGTTTTAGACTGATGCAATCCTCGGTACTGTGCCTCACCGCTCCCAAATGATAGGCACAATTTTGATCGGCACGATAAAATCAAGAATTGATATTGATAAGTTTCGATCGGATAGGCTGTAAATGACCGACGTCTTTCAATCTTCCAAAGAGTTGGGTCCGACTTTCAGTCAATGGCGTTAAGTTTCAAGGAGGTCTTCTTTCGAAGTTTGTACACGAGGGGTTACAATGGTTTTGATTAGTGGGAGGAGGTACTTGATGATAATTTGGAGGCACTTGGACATTCATTCGGTTGTTAGGAATGGTAACTTGAACATGAGACTGATAATTTAGCCGCGGAACTTGGTACTGGGGTAAAATATTTGGAAATAAAACTTGGGATTGGATATTTAGAAGTGGATCTTGGTAATGGGATTAGGCGTAGAATACAGGCTGAAACTTGGTGACGATGGTGAGGAAAGAATATTCCTAGGCTTGAATTTCTTCTTCTATTTATCAACAGAATTAGTAGAGACAACAGTCACATCCTCTCTTTTCTTCTTTAGGAATGCAAAAGATTCAAATGATGTTGGGGTTTTGATAATTTTTTCTATTCGAATGCCTTCCTCTAATGATTTCCCAATCTTTACCAAATCTGCAAAAATTTCTTGGACCGCGGATACCATCCTGGTATACAATTCTCCCTCCTGAGTGCGAGAGAAAATCGGTACCATTTCTTTCTCAAACATGGGAGGTTGTACTTTAGCAGCTTTCTTTCTCCAATGGAAGGCATAGCCTTAGAAACATTCATCATTCTTCTGCTTGATCCGGTTTAGTGAGTATCGTTCAGGGACTATCTCAACGTTAAATGCAAATCTATCAAGAAAACTTTTAGCCAATGCCTTTCAACTATACCATCTTTTCAGTTCTTGAGATGTGAATTAATCTAAGGCTTCGTTGCTTAAGCTTCGACTGAATAAACTCATCAATAATGCCTTATTTCTCCCTACCCCAACCATTTGAACACAATACCTTCTTAGATAGGCCATTGGATTTCTAATACCATTGAACTCTTCAAATTTAGGGACCTTGTACCCTTCTGGTAGATTTATTTTGGGGTGCACACACAGATCATTGTACCCCAAAGCATCATTATCGTATGCCCCATGAGATTCCTTGATCTTCATAATCTCTTCATTCATGGCCAGCAACTTCTTTTCATGCTCAGTCCTCCACTCTTTTTTTTTCTTCGTAATGATATACCTCGGGATTGGTAAAGGAATTATTGATGTCAGGGGATATGATGACATAAGAAAGATTTGGGAGGGTAGGTTGATTTTGGGGATGAGAAGAGATTGGGTGGTAGGGAGAGAGGAAGTTTTGTAAATTGTTAGCGCTTTGTGGAATTTGAGGATAGTTTGGTGGAATCTGCAAGAGATTTTGTGGATTTAAAGATGAATTTTATGGATTTGGGAGAAGATTTGTGGATTTGGAAGCATGTTTTGTGGGTTTGAAAATGGATTTTGGAGATACGAGGATGAATTTTGGTGATTTGGAGATGGATTTTGTGGGGTTTAAGATGGATTTAATTGATGGTAGGCATCTGGATTATTTTCTCGATTGGTGTTTTGGACAACATGACTTGGAGGATTATTGATTATAGGATCTGTGGGTAATTGGAAAGTGGATTCAGATGATATGTTATTTGGATGATTCCCAAGAATAGGTGTACTGAGGAGAGAAATTTGGAGTGAAGTCCCATGTCCTCCTAGGGAGGGAGCGTTGACAGTGATGGCCAAATTAGCCAAATCTCGTGTACGGTTCATCTCCTCTTGAAGCATTTCTAATTTTCTTGCGAGTTCAGCAATCATCTCGCTTTGTTCTGCTATTACATTGTCCCTGATAGTCAATGCATTTTCTTTGTCACTTCCAGTTATATTTGAATGATGGTTAGGGGATGAAATCTTATGAACTTTTGATCGGTTAAAGTAAAGATGTTCTGTCAGTTTGTTTCAATACGGAGTAGTTTTCTATTATCTGTAATGTAAAAAAAACTCAAAGGCAGATGTATTTGTTCCCATATGTGATAAATAATGCAAGATATTTGACAAGAAGTCCACATAGAGTTGTTTGCCTCATAGCCAAACTGATCCACAAAAGCATAGTGGATAAATTTGTCTTTGATTTAAACAAATGCACATAAACATATAAGGCAGTATATCACATAATAAACACATATCCTAGTTGGGGTGACCCTTTTGAGCCAAGGGTTGGCCTAGCAAATTTTGAAGGAAATATATGCTTCTAAAAACGAATCTATTATCTCCCAAATCTACATAGATATATTAAAATACTTACAAAATTTGCACAAAAGGAATACAATCTTTAGGGAAAAGGAAAAATATCACGAGAAAAAAGAACAACGTCCCGTGTAGGGGATAGGAAATACTAGTTCCTAGATGCTCTTCTATCGGTCTTCACCCTCTTAGCTTTGTCCACTTCTTGTCATTGGCGACATCCGTTGATGATCAAGAAATTTCCTTATAACTGTGCTCCAGATCATTAGTCTGGAAAATCATGTAACTGACTAAATCGATCAACTTCTTGCTTGGCTCTCTTTAATTTTTCCATCAATTCATGGATGATTGAGGTATCTTCACACGAAAGAAAACATAGTAAGCCTTCTCCCTACCCCCAAAGGATAATGGGTTGGATTAAATATCATATATTCCTTCAACACATAAATATACTTCATCTTTAATTGACTCGTGGTCAATAGACGCAGGGCAGATTTTCTAATGAGTCCAATACCCCCTCGGGTATTGGGTCTCCCTAGGCTCATGCCTAAAAAAAAGTTTTGGTTCAGCTCTATCCTAAGTGTCTAGAGTGGATTTGAACTAGGTTCCCAAGAAGACGACTTGGGTTTGAAAATACAAATAGCCATCAGATGCCTCACGTGCTAATAAATCTTCGTATTTTCAATATTTTATTTGGAGTTGAACAATTGAGACCGGGACATCCACGAAACCCCAAAACAGTTTAATAATCATCATGCGGGATTATGTCATGAAATGCAATAGTTAAATTTCATAGAATTGAAACATATAATCACGTAAACAGTTTAAATAATTAGTCAAAAGATAAATTCAAACATTTAGTTAGAACCTAGTTAAAGTCCCTAGCAGAGTTGCCATTTCTGTTTTGAGGAAATATGACTTTTAGAGTCGCCACTTAATTTATTTAGGAAAATTAAGAAAACCTTTATAAATTACTCAAATGATTTAAAAAAAAATCATTTGAGTTTTGAAATTCTAGGTAAGCGGTTCTCATTAACATTTTAGGAAGGTTTTTAAGGCACCTAAAATGTTCGCTAACTTGCGGTTATCCGGACTATTTAAAAATAATTTTTTTGATAACTCCTAAAAGGAAAATTGATTGTTGAAAAGAAATTGATTAAGGAATATTTTTGATGTTTATGCAAAATCTGTTTTTAATGACTTTGTGGAGAATCTAACTAGTTCTAAGCAAATTAAAGTCAAAGAGCAAATAAACATAGCAAAAAAGAAAAAGGGGGATGAAACAAGTGGTTTACGCTTTTAAGCTCAAATCTATCAGCTCTGTCCTAATCTAATTAGGTTTTCGGCCCGTCTTCACCTGTCCTAATCTAGATAGAAAATTTTTTAAAAATAGCAACTATAGAACCTTAATTGTAACTTTTATAGCAACAGTTTCAAAATTACAAAAAATAGCAATATGTATTTTGTATTTCAGTAAACTGTTGCTATTTAAATACATATACAATCAGAGATTCCCTTCCTACTTTAATGTTAATCTGTTTGTGTTAAATAAGGGGAAAAAACTATTTCTTAATTTATGGCACATTTAATTTTATAGATTCGTTTACCTTATAAACTCTTTTTTACCACAACCATTAAATTACAGCTACTAATTGAAATTTAAAAAATATTTTCTATGATCAACAACTCAAATCAAATTCAAAATATAAATTCAAATTCAAAAACATTTTCCTTCATGTTATTTTTTTGCTGATCGTCTAAAATTTTGAAAAAAAGATTGAAAATACGACGGTCCAATTATAGGCATCGATAAACAAACTTGATTCTATTTGTGGTTTTCATAAAATAAAATTACAAAAATTACTGAAAAACTTGTAACAAAATTGCGTACCAATCGCGGAATTCAAAAATCTGAGATCGTATATGAATTTTATCAGTTCTCGAAAAAAATGGTTTGATCAAAATTCTTTTTTTAAAATTCAATGTTATCTTTGTCGTTATGTAATGTGAAAATTAAGATGCAATTGTTATATGTTAAATTTAAATTTTAGTCGATGATAACTAGTATTCGAATAAAAGATTTCTTTTCGTTGGAATTTGTTTTGCAGTTTTGTATATACGAATTAGTTGTTGTATATAATACGCATTTGATATTTAATTTTATTTTTACTGTTTTTTTGTGTTCTGGAGATTGACAATAGGAAGCATACCTATTCTTGTTAAACACTCTTGTAGATGGACATATGAACAACATTATGAAGATTACTTATGTTTCCAACTATATGTATTTATAATATACATATGCATTACGTTTATGTGTTCATTGGTAGTTTCATATATTTCCAGCTGTATGTATTTATAATATACATATGCAGTATTTTATGTGTAAAAATCATGTATTCTTAAATGTATTTTTTCAATATGCAGGACATATATTTCCTTTGGCGTGTGGTGTACTTGATTCTAAAAATGATGTATCTTGGACTTGGTTCTTTGAGAATCTGAAGGAAGCATACGGTGAAAGATAACATATGTGTGTAGTTTCTGATCGTAATGCAAGCATCATAAAAGTTGTTGGTGGTGTGTACAATGATGTACCACATTATGCATGTATGTGGCGTCTATGGGAAATGTACAATAATATTATTATAGTTTAAATGTTGCACTTATAGTTTAAATAATGTTGATCTGTTCATGATGTAGCATTATGTCAAAAAATAATTGCTTCATTTTTTCACTGATAATTATATGATTTTAAATTTTGATAAAAAGGTTTGATATTATTAAACTTGTTATAGTTAAATTGTTGTAATTTTTTTACTGAACTTGCTTAACTTAATTCATTATGAATATATTGTACAAGACATATAACATCATTGATTTATGTCTAAGAAACTGGAAGCCACACTTACCAAATTTTTAATCTAAAAAAATACATATGAGAATCTATTAAGTGCCTATGCCTATCTATAAAAACAAAGAGTAAGTTAACATACCTTTGTGTAATAAAAAAAATACATATAAAGACATCAATTACGTAATCAAAATTTTAAATACATATATTTTTTTAAATATATGCATTAATCATACATAAATAAGCATTATTCATAGATATAAACGCATAATTGAAAAAAAATCTATGGATAACTCACAAATATATACGCATTTTTGCTTAAATACATATGTATATCTGGTAAAAAATATATGTATTAAACTAGACAAATACATATACATATGCATAGCCGAAAAAATACATATTCAGACAAATGTATGTATATATATATCCATAGCAGAAAATATATATTCAGACTTGTAAAAAAAATATGTAATATTCATATATACATATGCATTATGCATAAATACATATGTGTTAATAATATAAACATATGCATTATGCATAAATACATATGCATATCTGGAAAAAAAAAATACATGCATTACTCAAAATATTTATGCATTACTCAAAATACATATGCATAAAATGAAAAATACAAATGCATATATGGAAAATACATATAGTAACTGAAATATACATATTAATTACTCAAAAATATATTCAAAACTGGAAATCACATATTCAGACCGGCATATGCATAACAGTAACATAAACTAACCACGAAAAATTCTATTTTATAGTTTAAACATCAAAAATCTAAATATCACATCAAATAAATATTAAAATATCGACTTTCAATATTAAAGTAACATATGATACCTAAGAAATATTCAACTAAATATTAGTCCACCTAAAGTTAATTGTTGTCAAATACAACAAATTCAAAATAAATGTCAAAATATCATGCACTTCAGTATTTTTTGTTATCCCAATTTCTATAGGAGGTCTCATTGGTGCTTCATCATCACTTTGTGCCTTTTCTTCTTCTTTCCTCGAACCATAATGCCACAATATTGAAGCATATTTTGTGCGAAGAAGATCTGAATCAAAGTCAATATTTGGAACACATTCACCAAAAGTAAGGCACTCAACATATGTTATCATATATAAACCACAATCCCTGGAAATATAAATATATATCTATACTGTAACAAATACGTCTTATATAATCCCTAAAATACAAATACATATCTTAAATTTAACAGATACATATCTTCGCATTATAAAGAGAAAAATACATATATGAACATATTGTCCATAAAATATAAGATTACAAATAAAAAAATACACATCTATACTGTAACAAATACAAATCTTACAATACCAAATACAAATACATATCTATACTGTAACAAATACAAATCTTATCAGTATCAAATACAGATACAAATATAAATATAAATCTTATCATTAACAAATATAAATACATATCTATACTGTAAAAATTACATTTTATAGAAATCTCACCGGCATATACTGACCAGTTGCTACCACATCACTGGAAAATCCATGAAAACGATGGCCAAGCCCATCCCTCATTGGATCTGTAAAACCAGCAAACCACCGACTAAAATTCAACCCCTGTGATTTTTTCCGGCTAATACTCGCCGGTAAAACACTATTACTGCCGTTGCCGGTCACCATCACGGTGAAATTCGCCGGATAGACCCTCCATCCATCAAAAATCCACCGGGAAACGCCGAAACCAGTGAGTTCAATCGAAGCCACCAGCCCACCCATTGCCTGAAACGAAATCCCTTGGCTGGAAAAATACCAAAAAAATCACAAAACACCAAAACAAAAAAACGAAGAAAAAAGCAATACAAAAAAATAAAAAAATATAAATTATATGAAAAGATGAGACGCAAATACTATGGAGCACAATGTTTATCAACAGATTAAGAGATAAAAGCGAAAACTAAAAAAATAGAAGATGCGGTTAATTGGAGAGAGAGAAGTGAATATTGTGTGAAAAAAAAAAGAAGGTAAACTGATGGGAGAACACATGCTCCTCTCTTAAAAGGGGGTAAAATATTGCTAGTTTTTCTATAAGTTGTAGTTTTAAAAAAGTGTAACTATTTATTGTAATTATAGTCTTAAGGATGCTAGTTTTTATAATTTTTACGTCTAGATATTAGGCCTTTGTCCATAACCTGTCCTAAACTATCTTTTTGGACCTTTTGGCCCATAATCGACTTCACCTGTATTAATTTACAACTTTGACTTTGAGGCCCAAATGAATAAATAAATAACTAGAGGCATAATGATAAATAAAGCAATAAAAAGAAATGAGACTTTTCATGTCTCTTAGGTACTAAAAATAAACTTTAATCTCGTCTCCTCCCATCGGCGACAACTTTTTTCTCCAACAATCAAGCTAGTTTGATAGGCTCGAGAGGATGACTCAAAAGAAAAATGGGCCACATTGGCCCACCATCGATATGCACATGAGAAGAGTCCATTTGGACTTAACATTTTACATGTTAAACAAAGAAGAGAAAGAGAAAGATTAGAATCCATCCAACGCGTATTCATTTAACAGCTAATTTTATAAACTAAGCACAATATTCATCAAAATGAACCACTTGGGTTAAATATGAGCCTAGAAAATTAATGTTCCTAATCATCCAAAAATAAAAAATAAAGACTAAAATCTCAAAGAAATAAGAAATAAGGACTATAATTTCTAAAGATCAAGCATGGTTGCTTCAAACTCTTTCAACATATTAATGAGATCAAAATTCCAAAAGAAATCAAAAGAGAGACATTTAGGATGCAACGAGGCACAATCGTTTTGGCAAGCCGAACTCATATGCAATTTGAAAGTAGTAACAAATTTCAAAGACTTTACATTTTAACTCGAATAAAAAGAAAAATAACAATTTAGGGCATAGAGACGACTTAAAAATAAAGACAAAGGAAAGCAAAACACCAAGACTGAGACGAACACTTTAGCACATATTCTTATTTAACAATATAAGAGTGAATCTTAAACGAACTTCATGAAAAATGTATAATTTTTACGATTTAGCTCAACACAAACGCGCAGATTAAACCTTCGACTAAAAAAAACTCAAATTCTAAAGCAAATTTAGATAGTGCCTTAGAAGAGACAAATTAACTGACCAAGATTGTTTCACCTCTTTCCTCTCTTTTGCAAGTTCAAAGTAAACTTTGCATAAGGTCATAAAGCGATCCTCGGGTTAAAACTTTTGGCTTATAAACCAACTCCATCTTTTCCATTGACATTACGAATCAAGGAGCACTTAGGGATGGTCTAATTATGCATCAAAGAGGAAAACTTGAACTAAAGCAATTTTCCAAAGAACTAAAACTGAACTCGAACAAAATCGAAACCACAACGATTAAGCCATAAACAAAGGAATCTTCGGGTTGAAATTTTGGCTTATAAATTGACTCCATATTTTTATTGATATTAAAGATCAAGGAACATTTATAAGCGGTTCGACTATGCATAAAAGAGGAGAACTTGAACTAAAGCAATTTTCCAAAGAAACTAAAAATGAACCCGAACAAAATCGAAACTACAACGATTAATTCACAAACAAAGGGATCTTCGGGTTGAAATTTTGGTTTGTAAACCGACTCCATATTTTTCATCAACATTAAGGGTCAAGGAACATTTAGAAGCGATCCGACTATGAATCAAAGAGGAAAACTTGAACTAAAGCAATTTTTCAAAGAAACTAAAAGTGAACCCGAACAAAATTGAAATCACAATGATTAATCCACAAATAAAGGGATCTTCGGGTTGAAATTTTATCTTATATACCGACTCCATATTTTCCATTGACATTAAAGATCAAGAAACATTTAGAAGCAGTCCGACTATGCATCAAAGGGAAAAATTTGAACAACTATAGCAATTTTTCCAAGAACTAAAAATGAACCCGAATAAAATCAAAACCACAACGGTTAAGCCACAAACAAAGGAATCTTCTGGTTGAAATCTTGGTTTATAAATCGACTTCATATTTTTCATTGACATTAAAGGTCGAAGAAACATTTAAAAGTGGTCCAACTATGCATCAAAAGGGAAAACTTGAACAATTATAGCAATTTTCCCAAGAACTAAAAATGAATCCGATCAAAATCAAAACCACAACGGTTAAGCCACAAACAAAAGGATCTTCTAGTTAAAATTTTGGTTTATAAACCGACTTCATATTTTTCATTGACATTAAAGGTCAAGGAACATTTAGAAGTGGTCCAACTATGCATCAAAAGGGAAAAACTTAAATAATTATAACAATTTTTTCAAGAACTAAAAATGAGTCCGAAGTAACACAACAAAATCGAAACCACAACGAGCAATGATTAGGCCAGAAACAACATACTAGAACTAAAAAAATAAAGATATTGCAATAGATTGACAAAACTAAGTGAGATTACAACCTACAAACACAACAAAATAGCATTTGAGTTATATGATAACAATAGCCTAAAACATAACAACATGGAGCTAAACTAGTGAATAAGAATCAACGCAACAATAATATATAGCAGCTTCATCCAAAATAACGACACAAAGATAATAATCATCACAGACAAATTCTATGGCCATCAAAGCCTCTGCAGTGAACAATTCCAGTCTCATTCATAATTGCGACTAAATAAATATTACTACGAATTTTAGAGATAAAGAAGAAATTGATAATAAAAATAAAAGAGAGAAGTGTGTTCACCTTTTTCAAGACAGTAAAACGAGACTACGAGCTTCGTCGGAATCAACCACCACCGAAAAACATCGCCGTCAACTCAAAAATTTTAATTAGCCGACCAATTTTTATGAAATAATTTTTTTTACTAAAAAATATAACTATTTTGCTCAAAAGGGTCTTTTCACCTCTCAAGCCTTTTTGTTTTTGCTCCCAAATGAGTTATTTATATATGAATTTTGGGAACCCAATTCCATTTCTACCAATGTGGAACAAGAAATTTAAAGGGCATTTTAGGAAGAGGATAAGGGAATGAGCTGACAACCAATTGTATAAATATTCAAAATTTGAAATAATTTTCGAATTGGAATTTTTGCGGTTGCTACTGTTTTGCTGGTTATTGGGTCGAAGGATCGGGTTTGGACGAGAAATAAATCATTAGAGCTTCGTCGGGTTGAAATCGGGTCGAAACCCGGGTTGCCATTTGTTGGTCATTGTTATCGTGATTTCAAAAGTCGTTGGGTTCTCTTTTGCTATTGCGGTTGTTTGCTGGAGAAGAAAAGAACATAGGTCGGGTCGGGTTGCCTGGTTGAGCTGTTGTTGTTGGGTTAATTGGGTTTGATTTTGAGCTGCTGGTGGTTTTTAATTGTTGGGCTGAGTAGCTGGCAGGGGTGTGTTGTTAGGCTGGTAATGAAAAAAAGAGTGGGTTGTTGGATACTTAAATAAAAGAATGGGTAGAATTAACAAATTTTGGGTTGTAGTGTTGATTGGATGGGCCGGTTTTGGGGTAATTGAAGTAGGTAATAGGATTGTTAGAATTTTAGGGGTTATTTAAAACATAACCCCCAATTAAAATTTAGGATTTGGCCGAATTTAATTAATATTTGGCCAATTATGATTTTAATTATGGTCAAATTTAATAAATTGACTAAATCACATCAAAATTTGATACGAATTAATACCTTGTTTAATTTCGAGCTTCTTGATTAAATAAAACCAAATAAATATTCATCCAAATTAATTATTTTTTAGAACAAATTATATTCAAATCAAGATTTTACCCATTTGACTTACTTTTCAAGCTCAAGCTCAATAAAAGTCCAATTTTGATAAAAATATTCATTTAAATGACAAAATTTATATAATCTCGTAAATGTAACTACAAAAAATATAATTGTCTCTTAAATGACAAAATTAACTCAAATAAATATTTTAGAGCATATTTATCCGGATGAGATAAATATTTTAATTTTATTAAAAATAGACGAATCTCAGGATTTAATTTAGTCGTTGTTGACAACCAATTTTGACCTCCCGATATCAATTTTAGGTTGTTATTTTTTATCAAAATTATTTAATTTTAATTATTAATATTTTTACATATTATTCTTATATTAAGTGCATACTAACGTGTCGCATTCATAATTTAGAAAAATGCATAAATTATTTTATTATCTTTTAGCATTATTTTTATAATTTTTAAAATCAAATACAACATTTTATGTGATTTTATTAATGAAATTATTTTTTCACGTAATTGTGCACACTCACATTTTTTGCAAATACATTGTCTAGTTCATACCTCTCCGAAGGTAGCGGTATGGACTGCGTACATTTTACCCTCTCCAGAACCCACCGTGTGGGAATACACTAGGTTTGTTGTTGTTGTATTTGTTACTATTTATTATTATCATTTTTTATCTCTACTATTATTTAAAAGACATCCTAAATTGAAATCACCTTGCACATTTTATTTACCTTTTAGCCATTTTCCATCCATTTCTATCCAATTTTAACCACAAATATTTCAATTGTAACCCAAAATTGAAATTTTAATTGTTGACCCTATTTTAATCTCAGTTGTTGATCAAAATTGATCCAACGACTGAGATGGATTCAACCCTTTCTTTCCTTTTTTAAATCATAAATCTAAACCTTAATTTTCGAAACCAAAAATCAGTCGCGCCACCAGCAACCGTCATCCCCTCCACTTCTCCACTGCCATGCAATCACCAACAACCAGCCTCCACATCACCGGTGCCACCTCCAGCAATGGCAAACCAGCCGTGATTCAGCCCCCCTCTTCTCACCGGTCGCGTTCTCAATGAAAGCAAGAACCGGTGAGGTCCCTTTTGGTGAACCCAACTACTATGCGGTTTGATTTCTCAATCCTTTGATTACATATTTATTTTCTTTGATTTAATTTGCGTGTTCTTTTCTTCTATTGTTACAAATTTCCTAGGTCAATTTCTTAGATCTAAGGTTTGTGATATTTGAATTTGAATATTGTTTCAATCCGCTTAGTTACGTGTTTATCTCGGGATTGTTACCGACTTCTGCTTGTTCTTGAAAAATGCTATATTTGGGTTACGTTGATTTAATTGATACTGAATGAAAGTTAAAAAAGTTGAATCCGCATTTGTCTTGACTGAAAAATAACGGTGTTAAACTGATTTAGTAGTTTGGTGAACTGATTTAGCCTGATTTTTTGTGATTAGTTGCCTTGTGATTTGTCAATCAATTTTAATGGTAAATGCTAATGTTAATACGTCTTACTGTTATTATTTATTCTCTCTTAAATTAGTATCTTTTTTTTACTCATCTATTTATGGTAAAGTGACTTCGAATCGATTTCGTTTAAAGAACTTTTTTTATTACTTTATTCTTCTGTTTTGTATGAGTGCTGCCACTTATATGTTTTTTGCCTCTTAGTACAATGCTTGTTTTTAGGGAAAATCCCAATATTATTTTTTGCACAGATTGTATTTTGGTAATTATGACATAATTTCTGCAATCAATTGATTTACCTTATTTTTTTAAGGAAGGCAACTCCTTAATTGACTGGGAGATCAATATCCTTCCTTTTTGTCATCTGTATTTCTCCACTATATAAACAACTCTTATTCTCAATTAACAGACAGTTCTGAAGTTTGACAATCACAATTACCATTACTATTCTCTTAAACAAAACATTTGCTATTTTAATACGAGGCAATTAGATACTTGGGTTCTTTTGGTTTACCTTCAAGGCTTACTGGAAGCATCCTGCTATTATTCTTACAAGTGCTTAACTCTATTTATTTCTTTTACTTGTTGCTTACTGGTAAGTCTCTCATCAATGTATTTACATAGTAGAAAGCATGCTTATAGGATTAGTTGAAACAATTGCTTGTTGCTTATATGTTGTGCCTTGTTCGATTATTTCAATATGTCAGACTATGTGTGTGTTTGTCCCGTGCTTGCATTGTTCTTCTATTATATTCAACAGGTGTTATTAGGAGAGGGGTTCCCGAAGAGTCATCGGGATGATGAAATTGACTATGTTATTCTTCATAGCTAGTTGTTTTTCTTTCTTCTTATTTTTCGTATTATTTGGTTTGCAATATTTGTAAAGACATTATTATTATTGATGTATAATAAATTTGGGGGGCTGCTTCGGAGGGAGGAGACTTACGTGCTCTATGAACGGCGTAGATAGGCACAACTTAGGTTTATGTGCAATACATGTTACGTGGATCATTTAGGCACACAAAAATAGGATTTATTAACACATGAATCATTTAGACGCTTTCAAATATTGCTTAAGTTTCTTTTAATATCCGATGCATTAAAATAAAGTCTAAGCATGCTAACACCTTCTTAACAGGTCTACATTGATTTAAAACATGATAGGAAGTTAGGCTACTGCATTAATTTCTCGCATGTTAAGACACTTAGATTTGGTATGTCATTCCATGTTTTCAGCATATAAACAATATTTAAGTATGACAATCTGGTATGCATGTTAACCATTAACTTTATGCATATTAGTGAACTTTCAACATTATAAAAAACTGTCAAAGAATTGAATTAATTAGGTTATAGCGCATTTTTAGGAGCATATAGATTGCAGCATGTTAATATTAAAGTTCCTGCGCATTTAAACAATTTCCAGCATGTTACTACATAAATTTCAGCACGCTTCTGCACACTAAGACAAATTTCAGCATTTTAATATGTTAGTATTCGGCATGTTTCAACTTGTTAATATAAATTCCTGCACTACTGACATATAATTTCACCATGTTAACATAATTTCCTGCACAACTTTAAGCATGTTAATTTTCTGCACTATTTCAACATGTTAGCATAATTTCTTGCATTATCTTCAGCATGTTAACATAATTTCCTGCACAACTTTCAGCATATTGACCTAATTTCTTGCACTATTTTCAGCATGTTAGCACTATTTCCTGCACTATTTTCAGCAAGTTAACATAATTTTCCTGCACTACTCTTAGCATGTTAAATGTTAGATTTTAGGCATTCTCAACATGTCAAATGCTCGACTATTTACATCAGTGCATCCTTAGCATGTTAATGCATTTTTTATATTTTGGTAAAAAATTTATATTCTCATGAGTTCATAACACTTATCTCACGAGAACAATTTTTTGACACATTTACTACACTTTAGACACCCTCTTTTAATAATTTGATAATGCATTATTACACACACGAATCACATTTGTCTTTTTCACACTATCAATTGTTGAATACTTAGATATCATGCCTATAGTTTAATGACGTCAAAATAAGCTAATTATTTGTCTATGCATGTTAATTAGTCGACGTTAATTAATCAAGAGGCTAACTTGGGAGTCTTATGTGCTACTTGTTATCCAAAGTATTACGCGTTTTGAGTCCTAGGCAACATAACTTTATTTTTGTCGAGAACACAAATCCAAAATAGTAAAGTCCAATGACTCTTGGATGATAGGTGGGACGGTAAGTATTACTAAGAGACGTTAGTTTTATTCTTGTTATAGAACGTCTTTAGACCTAACATCTATCCTAGGTGGGGTGGGACGGGTAATCATTCGAAAGTGATGATACCAATATATATTGACGGTAAGACTAATGATGGATGGATGGATGGGTGGATGAATGGGTGGATGGGTGGGTGGATGGATGGATGAGTGGATGGATGGATGGGTGGATGGGTGGGTGGATGGATGGATGGATGGATGGGTAGATGGGTGGATGGGTGGATGGGTGAATGGGTGGATGGAATGGTGGATGGATGAGTGGATGAGTGGATGGATGGATGGGTGGATGGATGGATGGATGGATCGATCGATCGATGGATGGATCGATCGATGGATCGATCGATCGATCGATGGATCGATCGATCGATCATTGGATGGATGGATCGATGGATGGATGGATGGATGGATCAATCGATCGATCGATCGATGGATGGATGGATGGATGAATCGATCAATGGATGGATGGATGGATCGATGGATCGATCGATCGATCGATCGATGGATGGATCGATCGATCGATGGATGGATGGATGGATGGATGGATGGATGGATGGATGGATGGATGGATGGATGGATGGATGGATGGATGGATGGATGGATGGATGGATGGATGGATGGATGGATGGATGGATGGATGGATGGATGGATGGGGATGGATGGATGGATGGATGGATGGATGGATGGATGGATGGATGGATGGACAGATAGACAGATAGACAGATAGACAGACAGACAGATAGATAGATAGATAGACAGATAGACAGACTGATTGACTGACTGACTGACTGACTGACTGACAGACTGACAGACAGACAGACAGACAGACTGACTGACTGACTGACAGACAGACAGACAGATAGATAGATACACAGATAGATAGACAGATAGACAGACAGATAGATAGATAGACAAATAGATAGACAGATAGACAAATAGATGGATGGATGGATGGATGGACGGACGGACGGACAGAAAAATAGATAGATATTATATTTTCAACAAAGTGATAAGTTATTATATTTAACTAAAGAAATTAAAAACTTACGACAAAATTCATATATAATACAATATGTGAGATTCGATAAAAAAAGCATTTGGTTAGTAGTTAGGAGATTTTCAATAAAGTGATAAGTTACTATATTTAACAAAAGAAATTAAAAACTTATGACAAAATTTATATAGAATACAAATAAAGAGAAATCATAGAGAGAACATAACGAATAGTATATAAAGCTACATCATTCTCATGTTAAGGAAGTAAAGGGAGAAAAAAAAACATGTCCAACAAAGTCTTAAGTTACTATTTTGAACCAAAATAATTATAAACTTACGAAATAAAAAATTTATATAAAAATACAAAATAAAGAGAAATCATGGAGAGAACATATGAAAAGAATAAATAATGTAATATTATTCTTATAATTTTAATCATTAATAAAATAAAATAAAATAAAATCAAAACGTACGAGATTAATGCATAATTTTTCGAGTTTTAGTCGACAACTACTCCTACAAGCCGATAACCCTTGAATAGCCTTCATATTATTTGTTGAGTCAAACTAAAGCATGAATACAATAAGCACCAGAAACGTAACAACTTCAAAAGCTAATGTGATTATTTTCACAAAGTTGTCTTATAATATCGCTATTTATAGGACTACATTATGAAATACGTACATTACTATTAAATAAAAAATTTCTTATCGTATTACATATAATAGATTTTGTGATTTGATTCTTTGTCGGATCCTCTCCATAGCTGCCCTTTTTAAAAATCATAAGTACAAACACTATTAAAAGAATAATATCTTTTGACAATAACAAAAACGATAGTGATCCACAATATCCACAATTTGTTATTATTCAAGAATATATCAT
Source organism: Capsicum pubescens (assembly GCA_030864215.1). Taxonomy (NCBI): domain Eukaryota; kingdom Viridiplantae; phylum Streptophyta; class Magnoliopsida; order Solanales; family Solanaceae; genus Capsicum; species Capsicum pubescens. The sequence goes on along the minus strand of CM061542.1, from coordinate 228,264,392 downwards.
AATCGTTGTCACTCTTCAAAGACTAATTCATTTCCATCTCTCATTTCTCATTTCAAAAGTAAAAAGTTGAAAATAATATTATAAAATAAAAAATCATCATGTCCGGTGTATAATCTTAAGAACATTAAACAAATTTGTAGAATAAGAGTTGAGAAACTTACCATTTTATTATAGTAGATTCACTTTCAAACACTCGAAAGCTTCTTAAACTGTATTTATGTATTGTGGACATTTACAATATCCGTAGAAATTTATCCTATATTTGATTTCATGGTTATATAATAGAAGACATAATATTTTCATGTCTATTGTACAACTTATATGTATCTCAAAAGATAAAAACTAAAGAAGTTTTTGGACTTGCTAATTAAAAGGAGCAATTATTTCTTATTATACACAATTTAAAATAAATAAATGCCCCCCCCCCCCCCCCAAAAAAAAAATTGATAATGGGGAAAAGCACAATGGAATAAATTGAAAGCTAATAGGCTTTTCAACTCTTTTTTAACTTAACTACAATAATTATTAATGATACTCAATAAATAAAGTAGAATATTGCTAAATTCTTTAATTTGAAAATAAGAAAACAATAAAAAAAATCTCAAATATTTTGTACTCAAATGTTTCATCAAAATAATCACTGATTTGCTATGTTATTATTAGTATCTAATATCTATTGTTCTTTCAGAATTCCATCATTACCAAATACACTCTAAAACTAATATGCCCCGATTTCAATTTGTATGTCTTACTTTCCTTTTTACGTTGTTTTAAAAAGAATGTCACTTTTCTTTTTTCACATGGAATGTTTAAGACCACAAAATTCAAAAGTCTTCTTTACTTTCTTAAACTCTGCCAAGTCAAAATTAAACAAACAAATCGAAATGAAGGAAGTAATGATTTAACAGTTCCATTAAGAGTTTCCAACATGTCCTAACGTTGTGTCCTTTTGTGCATTGGAAAATAGGTGAATTATATTTTAGGTGACAATCCCATGAAGATGAGCTACATAGTGGGATATGGAAACAAATTCCCAAGACATGTTCATCATAGAGGTGCATCAATACCTATTGGTAAAACAAAGTACTCATGCACTGGAGGTTGGAGATGGAGAGACACCAAAAATCCTAATCCTCATAACATAACAGGATCCATGGTAGGAGGACCTCATAAATTTGACAAGTTCAAACATTCGCGCGCGAACTTTAACTATACAGAGCCAACACTTGCAGGAAATACAAGACTTGTTGCTGCACTGGTTTCTTTAACTGGTAGTGGTGGTTTTGATGTTGACAAAAATGCAATTTTCTCAGGTGTTTCACCTTTATATCCAATGAGTCCACCACCACCTCCACCATGGAAACCATAAATGCGCGAAAATTCTAGCTGAAATTTTGCCTGGTAAAATGGTTGTCTTATGTACAAAATTTTGAGATTACAGACTTGTTTTAACTCTATTTATCTTGTGACATACTGGCATAATAAAATTCTTGCATTGATTTTAAAGTGCATGCATGAATCGATTTGCTTTTCGATTCATCCTTAGTCTCATTTAAGAATAAACAGAAAAGGCTAATCCCTTATGATTGACAGTATAATGCGTATCTTCTCTTGTTCCGATCATGGAATAGACAAGATAAGTAAGAAAAAAGGATTTTTGTTCAAGAATGAAATCTTATTGATGCTGTCCATATCCTTTTCATCCTCTAGAGCCATATCACATCCTGAATCTAACGAAATAGGATGAATTCATGAGATGGTATTTTGTATTTTCTATCAAACGCTTTCATAACCATAACGAAATACCTCTTTCAAGATTATAATAGTCAAGGTTTCTGTTGAAGTGTTCAAGACTTTTGCACTGCTTTGACTAATCTTGTAGCTTGAAATTTGATTGAAACCATGTTTACATTTACTTTTCCTATACTTCTTCCAATCTGAAAAGGCCTAGGCTCATGTACAGTTAGTGTTATCAAAAGCAAAAAGCGCAAAAGAACTCTAAGATCCGTTAGGATTAGAAACGTGAAGTGCAAGTTAAGCGTGGGCTTTATAGAAAAAAGGTGCAAAAGGAGAAGGAATACATGCAAATATATGTGTTTAGTTCAAGACTAATAATTATAAGCATGAATGACAAACACATGAATAAAGAATTTTAAAAAAAAATTATGAGTGTGGAAGAGACTCGTGGCAAGTAAAGAATGTCTTGGAGCCTTGATGACAGACTAAAACACACATTAAGCGAGACGAAGCACTCAACACATTTTGAGACTCACTTCAGGGCTTAAACGCGCCTTTGACAACATTGTGTATAGTTTCATAATTTTCCTTGACGAAAACATGTAATAAGGTTTGTTGTGAGACAACAATTGTCTGCCAATGAACTTATAATAAGACTGATATAACTTCCATATATATTCATTTGAAAGAATAGCAACAGAGTGTTGCCTTACAATGTATACCGACTACTTCTGATGCATAACCACCTCCTAATACTCAGAAGCACCATATAGTATATGAATTTTAATTTATTCTAGGGATTGATTAAAGAATGAGACGAAAAAGAACCTAGTTCTTTAGGTAACTATTGCTCATAGAAAGAACCTGGTTCTTCTGGTGCAGCTCGCCCACCTCCGGTTAATGGACCAGACGCCACTCCTCTTTGATTCAATAAGCAACTGAAATACGCCAGCTTGCGAGTAGCTTTTGGATTCTTGGCAATGTTGTCATAAGCGGTCCATAGCCTCTCTTTAGTGCAGAAAGTACTCCAGCAATAACAAAGAAGTGATGTTACGAAGAGAAAGACTATTGGATTTAACATGTTCAAAGGGCATCCTATTCTAGAACCATATACGGAGACATGTCATAACTTATAGTAGAAGTAGCAAGGAACAGGAGTAGACACAGAAGTCATCTGATATCAGCACGAAATAATCTAGCATATGTGCTACTTAACAATGTTTGAAAAAACGGTTCAAGTAAAATGCATGTCCAAACACAACTTCTCGTTCCAAAATTATCAACTTCGAAAACTCAAATTTTCAAGTTTCAACTTCAAAATCTATGGCCTAACGGGAGCTAGATTTCAGGAAGACAATTCAATAAGAGAGAAGGAGTACCTGCAACTGCTGCTGCACGAGGCCATATGGTTGTTTCGATGTTTGATCCATCAATATGCTCACCCCACATACATACTTCACCATCAATAACCAGCCGTTGTTGATCAAAATATGTAATATTAGTTAGTGGCTCATTTGAATAGAAATCATGCCATGGCTTATCTATATGGTCCAAATACCACTTGTCCTGGTTGCTAACGATGAGCCTGCCAGATATAATACAAACACAAGGTTAGTCCATCAAATGGTTTTACGAAAAGTTTCCAACCAATTTGGTAACACCTAATTTCTCACTTTTTGAATCACCTTAATGCCAATGTCCGTTAAGTTTCAAGATACTAAGAATAAAGGAAATAAAAATAGACAACAGATGTATGAACTAATATGGAGCTTCCACCTTATACCAAGCGATAAAAGGACGTACCAGTTGTGAACTATAGTTTTTCGGGTTAACGGTGGTTGAAGAGGAAAGAAGGGAAAACCGAAGGTTTTTTTTGAAACGGCAAGAGTTACTGTTTCTGGTGCTATGTGTTAGTGGTAACAATAAATGGCAATAATAGGTTTATTAATTAAAGAAAACAAACGAAAAAAATTAAGATACCCAGAAATTAGATAAACACGAATGCTGGATTTTGAGACATACCACATTATCATGACTCTAATCCTCCTCTATATATAGATATTATTATTATTATTATTATTATTATTATTATTATTATTACTACTACTGTTGTTGTTGTAAAGTAAGATTAGTAAAATGCATATCTAATTTATATTTTTTAAAGGATGTGTCAGATTGATATAGGTTAAGTAATAAATTAGTAGTATATTCGGAGGGATTAAGTGTAAATTTTGAATGGGACATAGTCCTTAAGAAAATTTAACTAATAACATTACGCAATAAATAATTTATCAATATCACATTTTGTTTCTTTCTACACTTTTCTTAAACTAGTTTAACCACACGTGCAACGTTTGATTATTTAAAATTAAATAATTTTATGTATTGTGGAGATTTTTAATAAAGTGTAAAAGTTCAAATCAGTTTTTAAAAAATCACTTTTTAAAAATCTTTCACACTTTAATATAATAATGAAAATATTAATATATATACATATGTATATTTACCACTAGAAGTTTTAAGTACTTGATGGATCATCACTTTTGCGGTTGTCATATAGTACCTCTTTTCTTTATTGCCACAGGGTAAGAGAGCTGCATCATTTGAACCATATTTGTGTTACGGTTATTTATTTATTATATATATATATATTTTAAATCTTTCCTTATTTTTAAAGTCAAATCTTTACAAAATCATTGATTACATTCTTATTACATACTTAAAAATTTTAAAAATCTGGTACTTCTTAAATTTTTTCTTATTCTAACGGTTTTATATTTATTTCTAGATTTTTGAAAATCAAATTTAGTTGATTTAGAATTTTTAAACTAATGAAAGAAGTGTTAGTTGTCATTAATTTTTATGACTTCTAATAAGGAAAGATTTTACTATAAATATATTTAATTAATTTTCAACTCTTAAATTAGAAAAAAATAGTGAAATTCTGATGACTTCTAATGAGGAAAGGTTTTACCATAAATATATTTAATTAATTTTCAACTCTTAAATATTAGAAAAAATAGTGAAAAAAACGATTTTGTCTAAAGTAAAGACTATTAATGAAGGGCAAAAAGTCCAAACAACATTTCTAAGATCCTTCACACTTTTAATATATTATAGATTATAGATTATAGATATAGATTGTAGATATAGATTATAGATTAGTGATAGTTTATAGTACTTTCTTCATTCACAAATATTAGTCTATTTTTTACTTGACACACGCCTTAAGAAATAATAAATTGAAGAGAGATTTTACTATATCACCATTTCAATATTATAAATTTTTTACTTTGATAAATACAATAAGTGATGTCTTGTATTTAATACAAAGGGTAAAATCGATAAAAATATGTAAATTATCCATTGATTTTATGAACTGATAAGTATTGTTGGATATCCCAAAATCAAAAAGTGCACAAAGTAAAAATAAATGGGGAAGTAAAAAAATTAATATTCACCTTGTCACATAATACTTGTCCATTATACTAAAAATAAATGTGCAACAATACTTGTCTAGTTTAAAAATTCAATGAATAATTTACCTATTTTATTCATTTTACGCTTAGTTATTAATTAAAGTCATTATTCAATATCTTTTTCAAAGTATTAAATTAATTATATTTAAAGCGCAATATGGTAAAATTAGCCTATCATTTAGCTAGCATTTGACAAAAGATTCCTAAATATTTTTGGGTGAAGTTTCACATGTGTTTGGTCATAATATTTGAGAAACATATCCACCTTTAAAAATTTTAAAAAATAAAATTTGGCCTAAATACTAATTTTTTCTAGTATTTAGAAATTTGAATTATTTGCCAAAGATATATGCGAAGTAATGACAATGTATAGTCAAACACTATTTGTCAAATTTTTTTCAAAAATTATTTGGAAATTCATGCCCTAGCAGGTCCTTACTATTTCTTAATTTGTGTGTCAAATCAATAATAGAAAACTATTAATGGACGGAGGAGTAAAACGAAGGATAATGTTGAAATGAAATTGATTTATATTCTCCCTGTCTATATTTATTTGTCCATTATCTATAATATATATTATATTAAAATTGTGAAGGCCCTTAGAAAAGTGATTTGAACTTTTTACTCTTCATTAAAAGTCTCCTCAATAGACAAAATTGTCTTTTCACCTTTTAAAAAAAAAATATTATTTAATCAAATTAAGGACTCCTACAAATATATAATAGAAATTAAACACTCCTAAAATATATAGGATAGAGATTAAGGACTTTTGAAATATATAGAACGAAATAACCAACAAAATATATATGGAATCCTAATAAAATAAATATACTAAATTTTGATTATTAATTTTTTTTTAAAAAAAGTTAGGTGATCTAAAATAGAGATTCAGGTTCTCGTTTTGCTATTAGTATAATTTTTCGTTGTTTTCTTAAAATATTTTTGTCCGTCCCAAATTTTTAAGTAGAGGTGTCACTTCCATAAATAATGGCTTGTATTTATGTTTGTCATTTTAAACTTCCTTTTTGTGTGTGTGATTTAGGTAATGTTTTTTCTAAGTAGGAGTTTATTTGTCTTTTTCTTTAATTTTTTTCACGTTTTAACTTTTTTTTTAGGTGTTGAAATCTATAATATTTATTCTTTTTATTCCTTTTTGGTTTAGACAATGTTTAATTTTTTAATTCCTTTTTGATTTAGGGTCTTCTATAGATATAAAAATATTATTGGACAATTTCATTCATGAACTTTATCGTTAACATTGCTTCTGTATTTCTAAGTTTTTTTTTTTTACGAATTTTTCTTTTATAGTAGATCTTAATGTTTGTTTTATTACTTTCTCTTATGTTTCTTACCATAAATATATCATTCATATTCTTTATCAAAATTGCAGTTTCTTGAAGTGAATTTGTCCAGAGGTATGTTTTCTAAAATTTTATATTAGTTTTGAAGTTTACAATAATAAATGATGTATTTTTGATAAACAATTATAAAGTGAGAAATTTCTTTGTGAGTTTTGTTTATAGTATTTCATATATAATTAGTGATTTAAAATTGAATTATTTACAATTTTGGACAGGTTATTTAGATCATCGCATTTTGTCACGAGAAATTGGTTGGTCATTAAGAATTCATGATAATTAGTAATGAAATTGACTTATTTATAATTTTGGATAAATTTATTTGGATCGTCGCATTTCGTTACAAAAAATTGATAGGTCACTCTGAATTCATAATATTAGTTATCTTATTAACTAATTAAAGATTTTTTTTTTTTTATCTATGCTTATGGTTAAAAAAACTATGTGTACTATGTTCTGAGGATTATTCATGGGATTAGGTTTTTAGGAGATTTGATTTTTATTTATTAGTTGTTTGGCTTATCATTAAAATTTTTTAATCACTGATTGTAGGTATGAAGAGGCCATCAACAATTTCAAGAATTGCTCCTTTTGATTTGAGGTAAACTTGAGAATTTTTTTCTTAGTTTGATGTAAATTTGTATATATATCTTCTTCTTTTTTTATTTATTTATTTATTTATATTACAATTTGAAGTGTTCAGTATCTGCATTAGAGCTTGACTGAATCCGAATTCACATAAAAAAGTTTCATATTAGAGGTTAAGCACTCTCTATTAAAGGTGACTTGGAACTTATTGTTCAAATCTAAGGTTGTCAAGAAATCGAATCATAATACAATAAGGTAATAGTAACTTATATTATGATCAAGAACTATAGCTTTATTGGGTAACTTGGAGAAAATATCAAAAATATAATATGTGAAAAAATAGGAATAGATGAAACAATAAATTCAAATCTTTTTTTAAATACTCTATTTCTAAATTTTCATATAGCATATTTAAAATTACAAGATTAAAGTATATTTTAATATATTTCACATGCCTATAATAATTAAAAGAGACATTAGAAAATGTATGATGAATTATCATGTTCTTCTTCATGTACATTTTTTGTCTTCAAATTAATGTTGATTTTTTAAATTTTTAACTTAATAATATAATGTCACAATAATTTATTCTTTTGATATTCATTTATTGTTAATTAACTATGTACACGTGCAAAGCACGTACACCTAAACTAGTATATATATATAATTTATATAATAATAATAATATATTAAAAGTGTGAAGACTCTTAAAAAAGTTATTTGAACTTTTTTACCCTTCATTAAAATATTTTGTAATAGATAAAATCGTCTTTTCACATATTTTCTTCAATTATTATTTAATTATTTATGTAATATTTGAAATTTAAAAATTAACTAAAATTAGTAATTAAAATTTTCTTTATTATGTTAAAAATCCTAAATAACAACGAAATTGAGAGTGGAAAGTTTCATGCTTGCAAAGGAAAACAAGAGACTTTTTGGTAGTTTTTTTTTTCTCTTTTCTTTAGTTTCCTTTTCTTTTTTACTTAACTAATAAATCTTTCAAATATTTAATGGTTCTAATTATATATCAGTATGAAAAGAGATACAAGGTAAGCTGAGTTATTTTTTACTCTAATTAAAATTAATTCGTAATTATATTCTTAACCAACTTTATATCATTCTCTATACTTAATTAATTAAATTTTACCTTATATACACATTGAAGAATTTCTCAATTCTTCTACAAGAAACATACGTTCCTTTTACATTACCTTCTACTTTTCTTCTATATTACCTTATTTCTTTTAGTTAGTAAATTTAAAGATTATATGAATTATACATAATTTCTCGTGTGATTATTGATTCTACCCTTTTAATAATTTCTCATGTTTCTCTTTCAGGCGAAAATTTTAGATTGAAAGTGACTTCCTCTATTGAAGGTTGGTTTTGATTCTTTGTACTTTTTTTATAATAAGGTTTGTGAATATAACTATGTAACTATTCTTTATGTGTCCACAAGCTAGACTTTCGTGCTTCTTTCTTGATTGAATGAAGATATGACCTGCTTTATTTGTTATATGTATAAACAATAAATTATATATATTAGTGATATGAACATAAACATGTATGTGATATATTATTTGTTGAGAATTATATGTAGACAGATCAGTACGAGAAAAGCCTGTATCTGTATCTGTATCTGTATCTGTATCTATATCTATATCTATATCTATATCTATATCTATATTATTTATATTTATATTTATAATTTATTATCTATTAAAAAGGTGAATACCCTTAGAAAAATGATTTAAATTTTTTGCCCTTCATGAAAAGACTCTCCTCTTAACAAGATTATTTTTTCACTATTTTCTTCAATTTATTATTTAATTTTTTATTATATTAACTAGACTTCCTAAGATATATGACTCCTAAAATATATGGAAGGAGAATTAATTAATATTTTCCTTTTTATTTTTCAATTAGAAAAATACTCCTAAAATAGGACTATATTAAGGAGTTACTTCTATAAATATTGAGATGGACGTTAAACTAGAGAACAAACCGATTTGGCTATTGGGAGAATATGATTGATGCTCATCTAACTTGATTCAATTGCATGTCTAGATTGGTGGATGCTTGATTTTCTAATCCTCAATTTCACTGTTTTTGTAAGCATAATAGAATTCAACGTGTGTGTATATATATCTTCTTTGTTTTCATTCAAGTCATTCTTTAGGGTCAAAATTTTTGCTCAGACAAGAATTAGTTTGATCAAAATCGAAGCTTTATGACCACTGTTATATTTTTTTTTTTACAGTTTACAGGTCGTAGATGAATGTCGGTTGGCTTTGAAGAATTTCTTGTGTAAATGTTAGGTTTAATTGTATTGTTTTGATATCTTTATTATATTATTTTATTTTAATTTACAAATGTTAGATGAATGTCGGTCGGCTTTGAGAATTTTTTTAGGTAAAGGTATGGTTTAATTATATTATCGTAATATCTCTATTAGTTTATTATTTTGTAGTAGTTTACAGTTCGTAGATGAATGTCGATCGACTTTAAGGATTTTTGTGTGTAAAATTTAAGTTTAATTGTATTATTTTGATATTGCTTTTATCGTATTATTTTGTTGTAGTTTACAGGTGATAGATAAATGTTGCTCGGCTTTGAGGAATATTTTTAGATAAATGTTAGGTTTAATTATATTGTTTTGATATCTCTACTTTGAGATTTTTTTTATGTAAAAGTTAGGTTTAGTTGTATTATTTTGATATCTCTATTATTATATTATTTTGTTATAATTTACAGGAGGTAAATGAGTGTCGGAAGACTTTAAGAAAATTTTTGTGTGTAAAGATTAGATTTAATTCTATTATTTTGATGTCTCTATCATTGTATTATTTTGTTGCAGTTTGCAGATAGTAGATGAATGTCGATCGACTTTTACAAATATTTTTGGTAAAGGTTAGGTACTTTAAACAAATATTTCATTTAGTGTAATGTTTAAACTCATTAAAGCGAGGTACACGCGCAAGACGCGTACAACTAAACAAGTATTAAAAATAAATATCCAATAATATTTATTCAGTTTAAAAAATTAATATATAATTTATCCATTTATAATTTTGTTCATAATGTAATGTATTTCACAAATCATTGACTTTATTATATTCAAATGGTAAAATTATTGTATCATTTATTATTTTTTAAATTGTGTGTCAAAGCAATAGCGGATAAATCGGAGGCGGTAATACTTTAAAGTTTTCAAATCATAACGGAAGAAAGGTTTAGAGCAACATAATTGACAATTAGAAAAGAAAATGACGGAATGTACTAGTAAATCATTTGGGAAGCCATGAATTTATGCAAATGAAGAAGAAAAGTAAGGGAAAAAAAATAAAAGAAAAAATAGAAGTCTAATAGTGAGTGGCATGTGTCCACCTTACCCAAATATTAGGGCATGTGAATTTTGTAAATTTTTATTAAAAAATGAGATATATTTTGGGATAATTACATAACTTAGCTAATATTAACTTTTAATTATTTTATTTAGTCTAATTTTAATTAATTACCATTCATAACCTCCTCTTGTCTATTAATTTTTTATAATTACAATTCATAATTTCTCTCATGTGTTTTTTTTTCTCTACTTTCTATTACTTTTTTTTTTTTTTTTACTTTTTCACCTTTTTCCTCTCTTTTTTCGTTTTCTCTTTCTTTTCTTTTTTTTTTCAATTTTTTTCATTTTTTTTTCGTTTTTTTTGTTTTTTTTCTCTATTTTCTATTACAATTTTTTTCTTTTTCTAGTTTTTTCTTCCTTTTTTTTGTTTTCTATTTCTTCTTTCTTTTATGAATTTTTTCTTTTTCGTTGCCTTTTTTTTCATTTTGTCTTTCTTTTTTTTTCCTTTTTTTCGTTTTCTCTTTCTTTTTTTTTTAAATTTTTTCATTTTTTTTCTTTTTTTCTTCTTCTTATTTTTTCTCCCTTTTTTGTTTTTTTTCTCTATTTTCTATTACTCTTTTTTTTTCAGTTTTTTTCTTCATTTTTTCTTTTTCTTTCTTCTTTCTTTTTTCAATTTTTTTGTTTTCGTTGTCTTTTTTTCATTTTGTTTTTTTTTTCTTTTTTTTCTCTATTTTCTATTACTCTCTTTCTTTTTTTATATTTTTCTCAGATTTTTCTCTTTTTTTAAAATTTTGTGCGAACTAGTAAACATAAATATAAGTGTGGATTATAAAATATAAATATAGAGACGAATTATAACATACAAATATAAGTGAAAAGTATAAAATACAAATACAAATGTGAATTATAACATATAAATACAAGTGTGAACTATCATTTGTATTTTTAAATTATTGAAAAGGAACGATTGATTTTTTTTTACGAATATTAGTTTGTATTTATTTATACAAGTTATATTTATTGATACAAATAAATACAATTTTATTTTTTTTATGAAAATATAATATGTATTTATATTTTTAAAATCGTTGATTTCATTTGTTTGTAATTGTATTTGTATCAAGTGATATTTATTTATTTACAAATACGAATAATAATTTTGACATACAAATATAAAATGGTACATTTGTATCAAATGATACATTGCATATTTATATATTTTAGAATCAAGAAAATACAATTAATGCATTTACTTGTTTGTATACAAATACAAATGATAAACTGTACATAATCACGGCTAAATATAATATGCAATCAACTTACAAATACAAATACAAAATAATTTTTTAAAAATAAAAAGACATCGACTAAAATAGAATACAAATATAATTTAAATATACAAAACAATAAAATCATAATACAAATATAATCCAATATAATATACAGTCAATTATAAAATACAAATACAAAACAGTTCTTTAAAATACAAGTGCAAATTATATAAAATATAAATGATGGTGCGAACTAAAAAATACAAATACAAGTGCGAACTATAAAATACAAATATAAACGCGAACTATAAAATACAAATACAAGCGCGAACTTTAAAATACAAATACAAATATAGTTGTATCAATGAATACAAAAATATAAATGACGGTGTGACTACAAATAGATAAATAATTATGGTATTTACGTTATTATCAATGACTTGTGCTCGAGTAGTTATATTTTTTTTAAAATACAAAAAATATAAAATAGAACAAAAAAATGATAAAGAAAATAAGTACAAAAAAAAAGAAAAGAAAGAGAGATAGAAGAGAGAAAAAATATAAAAAAAATAAAAATAGAAAAAAGAAGAAGAAAAAACGAGGAAAATACGAAAAAGAAGAAATATAAAAAAAAGAAAAAGAAAAAAAAATGATAGTGTTTTTGACAAGACTAAATATGTAGTATATTTATGTTTTTATGAATACAGACCATTAAGTAAAAGTAAATACAGCGGCTGTGAATCGAATACAACAACTAAATGGTACTGTATTTATATTTTATAAGAATACAGACTATTGATAAAATCGAATACAGCGGGCGTAAATTGAATACAACGGCTATAAATGGTAATTATGTAAAATATGACTATGAAAGGTGAGTTTTCCAGCAAAATGTAGCTATTTTTGAAAGATCCCCAAATTTTTTTATATACTTTGCTAATGTGGGGCATTTGACCCCATGATATAACTAGAAATAAATATACTAAAATTTACATATATACACAACTTAAAGTTACCATATTACACTAAATACCAATTTGACAAAGTATTTACACAAATCTCAAAATAATTACACAAATTTTTCTTTTTTCTTTTTTCTCTCTTTTAAATATTATACATCACAAAACAAGCCTACATCTTCCGACTTTTGCTCCATAGTGCATTCATTACCCTCCCGTTATTTGCTTCATTTTTGAAACCCACAAATCACGGCATTATACAAGTAATGTCCACTTAGAGGTTAATAATTTCTAACTGTACAAGATTTTAATTGATTATTTTAATTTACTTCATTAAATTTTTGAATTTTTTTTCAACTTTACCAAATTCAGGGGTTTTTCATTTCTTGTTTTGTTGCATGTGAAATTTCCGTATTGTTCAATCATATTCAAGTTCATTTTGATTTTTTCGTTCTTTTTCATATAGTATAAGTTGGATCTTTGATTGATTTTATTATTTTGTAGTTCGATTTAACAATACTGTTAAGTCAATATAGTGTCAATTGCTAATGGATTATCCTCCAAGTTTTAGTTTAGGAATTTCTCAGTTTGATTCAAAAGAAAAGATATTTCCGTCGAATTTGTTCTTGGTAAATTTGATTATAAGGATCCGAATTTCATAGAGAATCGGTCGATGCACCGAAACGACCCTGTTACAATGAAGGAGTTAAAGGAAGTTGCCGCTTCTAGAACGAAGAAGGTTGGTTCAAAAGCGGCAAGTAAAAAGAAGTTTGATGATTTCGGTCGACCACGTCTTCCTAAGGTACTGATTATGTTCGTACCTTCAATTATCAATGTATAATAATACATTATACATTAGTTTTGTGTCTAATTAATGTATAGTGTGTGTTTTCAGAATTGTATTTATATAGGTTATACATTGCCAATAATAAAAATCAAAACAGTTATGAAGTTTTATTATTGTATAAATTGACATTATACATTAAAGATTTTTTTTTTAAAATGTATAAGCTACCATCATACATGTCTGTCTGTAGTTAAGTATATCCGATATTACATTTGAAATGTATAAGTATATCCGATATTACATTTTTTAAATGTATAAGCTATCATCGTATTATACTATTGCGGTTGTGATCGACTCGTTCACATTTGCCGAAATTACTATTGCGTCACTTTTGTATGACGTATAACTAATTTTTGATTCCCAAATTTCAGAATGTCACAACAATATTGGGATATTCATATTGATTTTACTAGTATTGAAGAACGTATGTAGAAGAAGATTTTAATAGTTTTGAAGAACGGGTGTAAAAGAAAATGATTGTTTTTAGCTTTCCAGATCTTGAATCACAGGATTTTTTTTTTTATGTATAACAAAATTTTTAAAATTCAAATATCAATTAATGTTCTATCAATAAACGACTTAATGTTGGCTAATTACTGTCTTTAATTAAGAAATTGTAAACAAATTAAAGATTCTCTTACCTTAAATATAAGATTAACTATTACATCATACATTCGATCAATGTATAATATGTGACCGAATGTATGAGTATATTTGCAAAAAAAGAAAGAGAGAAAACAAGAAGAAATTTTGTGTAATTATTTTCATTGTCTGAGAGATTTATGTTGTTTACACGTAAATATATTCAATAAACAATAATATAGCGTTATTTTTGATCCTATACCCTTTTTTATCTTTTATTCTCTATCAATCAAACTTAGTACACAATCAAACTCATCCTTTTTTCTTTCTAGCAGAAAAATAAATAATTCATAAAAGTAATTCTTTTACGCTTGGGAAAATTTCATTGACTGATTTTTAGCCATTCACTGAAACAGTATGATTAATAAACTAATTTGAGCATCATTTCATTTGATTAAAACAGCTCAGCAATATGTGATTCTCATAATCAACTAAAATTATCAACAATTAGACTAAGCAAAAAAACTGACTAGAAGTAATATGTTTTCAAATTTCTAAAGTCAAATGACCAGAATATTTCATTAATTCAAGCTAATTTCATCATCACAGTAATAATAATAACAATAATAATCATCAGCTTGTCACCCCACCATAATAATAATCATAGTTTAGGGGTTAAAAAGGAAAAATCTCACCAACGTCTCTTTGGGAATCCAGCAAACCTTCATAAAACCAAATTTCTGGGTTCACAAAGGGTTGAAAAATAACCCACCGCCCCCCCCCCCCCCCTCCCAAAAAAAAAAAAACCCTAAAACCTAAATCTTCCTCCTCGAAAATCGAACCAAATTGGGCCGGGCTACAAAACCGGTCCGTTCTAAGCCCTAGCATTCTGAAGCAGTGGAACAAATCCATGTGAAACAGATTCAGCTTCTTTACAAGACTGATCTAAATCAATCTCATCCAACCTTAAAACACCGAATCTCTCTTCATCAATTTCAAGCAACCTCAAGATTTCCGAAAAGAACTCAACTTCACAAGGCAAAACCAACCCGCCGGTGGGCTGAAAGCCGAACTCCTCCTCCGCCTTATCAAGTAGCGAAATGAATATTGGTAGATTCAAAAACCGGGTCGGTATCACGAACCGGCGGCGCTCCTTGCCTACATAGACCGCCAAAGAACCAGAAGGTGTACGACGCCGGTTGGGTAGGGCAGAACCGGGTTCGTCGGAATCAGAAGAAGAGTAAGAGAGAACGGAGCGGGAACGAAGGGAGTTGTCTTTCCATCGCTTGACGACTTGCTTGAGGCGGACGATTTGGGTAATAATGTGGACTTTCTTGATGGTAGAGGAAGCCATCGCTGGTTGAGTTGAGCTTCGTCTTCTAGAACTGTGTGCACAAAGAGGGGGATGAGAGAGAGAAGGAGCTTTAGTTAAGAGAGATTTTATAGGAGCGTAGAGAGGAGCAAAACGGGAGCTGAAAACTTTGGGGTGCCTAGAAGACCGGGCGTGGAGTGGTAGTGGGTAGGTATCACATATCTGGATCAAATATTAATTACTTATATCTGGTAAAGGAAAATATCGAGAAAATTTCGTGATTCCTCATCTAAGTAAAAATGTTTTTTTTTTAATTACATAAAAAAAAGCATTTTAATCATTTTTAAGTTCAATCAAGAGTTACTCTTGTCAGAAAAATAATCTGTACTATTATGTTAAATACTTGTGGATTACTTAAGTGGCATGCTCCGTTACTTACTGGAAAATGGGCATATATGGGCAGTCGGATCAAACTATTTTCCTTTTAATATTGCATTTTTTTTATTTTTGAAAAATATCAATTATCAAAACAAAAGAGAATGTAGTGGTTCCATTATCCAAATATATGTGCAAAGACAGTTAAGCATTATCTCTAGGTTCCTCCATTAATACCACCAGCTAGGGATGACAATGGACAGTTTGGATCAAATTTAGATGAGTTAAAATGGGCTAAAATAATAAATAAATTATTGTTCAATCCGTTCAAAATATAGATAGACTAAGATGGACTAGGTTTAGATGAGCTAAACAATGAGTTATAACTCAATTCATCCAACTTAACTCATCATTGAATAATTTATCATTTTAGTAGAAACTTAGATCGGAATGGTGTTTTTTTTATATTTATATTATATTGTTATTATTATTGTTTTCGAGTAAAAATAAAATATGAAAACTAAAAAAAATATAATAAAATATTTGTATATGTGTGTAATACAAAACAATGATAACAAATAGGATAAGAGGGTGAAAAAAGAAAAAAAAAAATTCTTATAAAATAAATTTTGAAGATTTAAATTCTTTTTTTGGAGGGGAGGGGAGGGGAGGGGAGGGGAGGGGAGGGGGAGGGGGAGGGGGGAGAGGTAAGTGTAGGGGGTGGGCTAAGATTTTTTTTTTTCTTATAAAATATAATTTTTTTTTTATTTTTTTTTACAGAAAGTAGCATACTGAAGACTATAATTACAATAAATAGCAGCACTTTTGTAAAATTACAGTCTATATTAAAATAACATTATTTTACTCATTAACTAGGCAAGTGCATATTTTACTCTCACTACTTTACATTTTCTTATTTTCACTCCACTATTTCACCTCCCCCAAATATAACCATATTTTTTTTATTTTCATTTTTTTATTTCACTTTATTTTCTCTCTTCTATTTTTTTTATTTTTTCCTCTTCATATTTGAAGATAATTATCTCCATGATCTTCAAGATTTCAAAATAAAACATGTCTTTCACTCTCTTATATCTCCACCTTTTTTTTTTGTTAGTTTTTTTTTTACCTTATTTTTTATCATTTTATTTTGATTTCTTTTTCTTTCCACTTTATTTTCTCTCTTTTATTTCTCTTTTTTTTTTTTACTTTTTCGTTTTCTTTTTTTTCCTTTCTCATATCTTTTTTTTTCTATTTTCGTTTTCTTCTTATTTTTTATCTTTTTATTTTGATTTCTTTTTCTTTTTTAGTTTTTTCTTTCCACTTTATTTTCTCTCTTCTATTTCTCTTTTTTTTTTTTTTACTTTTTCGTTTTCTTTTTTTTCCTTTCTCATATCTTTTTTTTTTTTTCTATTTTCGTTTTCTTCTTATTTTTTATCTTTTTATTTTGATTTTTTTTTTCTTTCCACTTTATTTTCTCTCTTCTATTTTTTTTTTTTCTTTTTCGTTTTCTTTTTTTTCTTTCTCATATCTTTTTTTTCTTTTTCTATTTTCGTTTTCTTCTTCTTTTTTCTATTTTATTTTGTTTCTTTTTTTCTGTTATTTTTACACTTCTATTTTTCTTTCTTTTTCACTTCTCTTTTTTCATTTTTTTCTTTTTGTTTTTTTTTCTTTTTTCACTCTTCTATCTCTTAACTTTTATTTTTGAAAAGACAAATATGTATATCACATACACATGTTTAAAAAACATACAAAATACATAGTCATACAGATCTGGATAACTATTTACAGTACAAAATATACATATGTATCTATAACATACATATTATATTCATATTAAACAGTAACAAACATAACTATACTATATATCTTCATATGTATTTGTGAAATACAAAGGTGACTCATATAAAATAAGAATATGCATATGGATCAGGTATGTATTCTGTAAATACATATGCAGAGGTATATGTATTTTATACGGTTTGAATTTGTCTTTGAACTGTACATACTATGCCATTTTAGAGGGTAACATATATACTTATTTGTTTTCTTTTACTATTTTAAGATATGTATATGTATTTTTTTATTACCTATATGTATATGTATATAATTGTCATTTTTGTTATAAAGATTTTGTGTCCTATATGTTTATATATACATGTGAGTCAGATATGTATTTCTGTAAATACATATGCAGATATATATATATATATATATATATTTTCGTAAATACATAAGCAGATCTGTATTTCTATTTATTTTGTATATTTTTGAATATGTATATATGATATAAATATTTGTCTTTTAAAAATAAAAGATACATATAGAAGAGTAAAAAAAAAAAAATAGAAAAAAACAAAAACGAAAAAAAAAATCAAAAAAAAGAAAAGAAAGAGAAATAGAAACTAGAAATAGAAGTGTAAAACCAAAAGCGAAAAAAAAATTAAAAAAAGAAGAAGAAAACGAAAAAAATATAAGAAAATGAAAAAAATAAAAAAAATAAAAAAATAAATAAAAAAACGAAAAAGAAAAAAAAGAAGAGAAGTAGAACAGAGAAAATAAAGTGGAAAGAACAAAAATGGAAAAGAAAAAATAATAATAATAAAAAAAGATAAAAAAAATAAAAAAACTAACAAGAAAAAATAATTAGAGATGTAAGAGAATAATACTTTAAAATTTTGAAGATCATGGAAATAATAATCTTCAAATTTGAGTTTGATTTGGAAAAGGAATCTACTAATTTAAATCAGAGTAATTTATGAAAATTTAATTAGATGAGATAATTATTCCTTATTTAACTCAACAAATTTGAGTAAACAAGGAAAGTAAATCTTGTTGTATATGTATTTGTATAGCAACAGTTTACTTAAATATAAAATACAATTTGCTATTTTTCATAATTATGAAACTATTGCTATAAAAGTTACAATTAAAGCTCTATAGTTGCTATTTCTGAAAATTTTCTATTAAAAAAATATTTTTTAGGAGGGGGGCAGGGGGTGGGTCAGGGTATGGAGGGGGAGGGGTTGGAGTAAGAAAAAAATTTATTTTTTTTAGAAGGGCGGAGGTAGGGTCTACTAGGGGGTCGTGTTTCAAGAGGTGGGGGTCACGGTAGGAGAATGGTGTAAGAATTGAAGGGAGGGGGGGGGGGGGAGGGAGTAGGGGTTGGTTGGGATAAAAAAGAGACTCTGATTTTTTTTTTAAAAAATTAAGTTTATTTTTTTGGGGGAGGGGGATGGTGGGGTCGGAGTAGGGAGGTGGGGGTCGAGGTAGCGTGATCGTGTAAGAAAAATATTATTTTAAAAAAATATAAATTAAAAAAATTATTTTTTTTGGAGGGGGGCTTAGGGTTGGTCGGCGTAGGGGGAGGTGGGTGGGGAAAAATTGATTTATTTAAAAAAATAAATTTTAGAATATATTTAATTTTTTTTGGTGAGGTAGGGATAGGGGGATGGTGTAAGGAAAAAAAATATTTTTCTTCATTTAAAAAATTATTTATTGCTATAATTATTTCAAGACGAAAAAAAATATAATTGAAGCAACTAAAAAAATTTAAAATATTAAAAAGAAAATTATAAATACTAGGATTAAACATATGAGTCAAAGTTGGACATCATCATGAGCCCATTTGAATTGATGATTTATAATGAGTTTACTTGGGCTAGCCAAAATAAGTCCATCTTCAAAATCACTCTAGTCCAACCCATTATAATATAGACGGATTGAGTGAGTAAAATGAGTTTATGCTAGTTTTGCCACCCCTACCACGAACAATCTTTTGAAATTTGAATGTTCTTTATAAGTTCGACTAATTTTATGTAAAAATTATTATATACTTTTTAGATTGTTTATTGCAAGTTAATTTTTTTCTTTTTTTTAATAAATTTAAATACAATTTGGGAGTTAGCATATTTTTTTTAATTCTATCAGAAAAACAATCGCATAAAATATTATATTTTCTTCAAACAAACAAATAGAAATTTATAAATATTCTAATTGATATTCTTTTTTTTATCAATCTAATACAAAAAGTATATTTTTATTTATTATATAAAAAATAAAATATTTTATACAATAATGATATATAATATTTTATACATTAATGATATAGTAGCTATTCATATCGTATACATATATATATATATATAAACATTTATACAATTTATATACTCATTAAATAATTATAGCAACTAAAAATTGTATTGAATGAGTATATAAATTGTATAAATGTTATATATATATATATATATATATATATATATATATTTACACATTCTATCCAAGTTTTTTTATACATATTTTATACCAATACATCTTTTATACTACAATGATACAACTTTTATACACATTCTATATAGTTTTTGTACATATATCTTCTATAGGTACACATCCTATACAATAATTAAACAATTTTATACAATTATATTTAATCATTATGTAAAAAAAAAAAAACTAAAAGTACAATTTTTTTTTAAAGGAAAGCAGATTTCTAGTCCAAGATAAAATTGAAGAAAAAAAAGAGAAAAAAATCTAAATAAGAGGTGTAAATAAATGGCCTGTAACCCAAAATTAGAAATGAACAATTTATGAAATTAGTTTGACCGACAGGCCATAATATGTCAACTGACCCAAATATGGGTCATTAGTTTTAAAAACGGTCAAGCCATGTCTTTTTTCCTTCCCCCCCCTTATTTGTGGGTAGGGCTGTGGATAGAGATGAGTTGGGTTGCTCTATATTTAGCATGGGTCAACTTAGTTGAATTTTGAAAAATTTAGTTATATCACAATTTAATTTATTATAACTATTTAAAATTTTAATTTTTTTAAATAATTATATAAATCTTCTATTTTAGTTAAAAGTTTGGATACATCATTGAAAAATGTACTGTAATGTAAAATTAAATAATGTATCTAAAAAATCTGATGTACCTGTGTAAAATTAAATGATATATCCTTAAGAATGTGACATATTCGTGTAGAATGTGACATATTCGTGTAGAATGTGATCTATTCGTGTAAAATTGAGTGATGTATCCGAAAGAATGTAATGTATTCGTGTGAAATTAAGTGATGCATCCAAAAGAATTTGATGTATACATGTGAACTAAATCATGAATTTTTAGTAATTTTGAAAAAAAATTGAGACAGGAAGTAATTAGCTCCAAAAGAGTTTAGACATGCAAGAATTAT
This sequence comes from Capsicum pubescens, assembly GCA_030864215.1. Classification (NCBI taxonomy): domain Eukaryota; kingdom Viridiplantae; phylum Streptophyta; class Magnoliopsida; order Solanales; family Solanaceae; genus Capsicum; species Capsicum pubescens. The sequence goes on along the minus strand of CM061542.1, from coordinate 228,243,345 downwards.
TTTAAAGTAAAAAAAATATTCATTAATTTTAATTAAGTTAGTAAAATATCAAATTAATGATTATTTATTTATTTTTATTTATTTACAATTATATATTTTAAATCAATTCAATGCAATTACCTTATATACAGCGTTATTCAATATACTTTATGAGTGTTAGGATTGTTAGGGTTTTTACCTTAATTTTCTTATCAAATTTAAGTTTTACTTTTCTTAGAAGGAAAATAAAAGTAATGTTATAAATATATTACCATAGATAGTGAATGTCTACTTTACCATATATAGTGTATGTCTATTTATGGAAAAATAGAAACCCCAAAGTTAGTTTTTCCCTATAAATTAAGGGGGTCTACTTCATTGTAATTAACCCCATCAAGAAATCTCTCAAGAGAAATAAAGAAGTCTCCTCTCTTCTATCTTCATTCTTCTTCTTCTTATTTGCTTTATATTTCATAACACGTTATCAGCACGAGACTCTGCCAAACAATGTGAAATCATAAATCTAAAGGTAATTTCAAGTTAGTAATTCCTTATGTTGTTTATCTTTTGCTAATAATGATAAAACTATTATTGGATTTGAGAAAAAATAATTGGTTTGAAACCACATACGCTTCAAATTTGTTCATGAAGAACAATATTGTTAAAAGATATAATGATGAATTTAAGTCTCATCTCATTAAGAGAGTAATAATTGGGTTAAAAGTTCCAATGCACCATGATGATAAGATGTTGGGTTCAAGTCCCATCGAGTTATAGCCTAAGACGCCTTTATATGAATAAGATATTGAGTTTGAATCTCAATATACCACACTGATGTATTATAATGGCTAAGGCAAAATAATGTGTTTTTGTGAAAAGTCACGAGACATGTACCATTGAATATGCTCCATTCTCTGAAGTGAATGTGGTAGCAGTTCATAATATGTCTGAAAGAAGACAAGTGATTGAATGTACGAATATACGCGTGAAAGGACAATATGATAATAATAATCAAAAGTGATAATATTTTCACACGCTTATTATGATTATACGATATGTTAGAGAAAAATTCTCTACATTATATGCACGCCTTGATTTGATCTTGAATCAACAATATTTTGAAAGAGGTTATAAGCTATCATAATATTGATAGGCTTAAGACACGATTATACTCCATTCCTGTGAATGGGAATTTTGATTGTTATAAGCATAGATTCATTTCATAGAGTGAATGTGACAATATTTAGTGACGCTTATCAATACAAACGTGCACTTGATTGTGATGATATCACAACTCATCTCCGAAAGAGGCAAAATAATTGAGAAGAGTTATTTTGAAATCTACTTCTGAAGAAGTAAATCTGAAATCTTTTCATATCATAGTAAATATGAAATTTACTAAAGCAAAAAAAATACAGGTCATGATAAACTTGGAGTTTACTATTATAAAAGTTCATAAATTGATATGAATGATTGCGACATCCCAAAGATGTGCATAGTGAGTATTAAACATATATTGAAGAATTAGAAAATTCTTCATGAACTTTTAATGTTGTTTGTTCTCATCATAAGTTGGTTGGACCAATTAATGTTGGGATTGGATACCTTAAAATCTGACAAGTGTAAAAGGTGAATATGGGCCCGTTCACCAGTCATGTGGTCTATTAAGATGCATCGATATAAGATAATCACATGTACATTCATTGTCAACCTGTAGTTTGACATTCATAAAGTTGCTTGCTCAATAAAATTGAGTTAAGAGCATAACTTTCAGACTATGTAATCAAGACAATTCATCTTGATGATGATGGTTTGGCATTGAATGCATTCGATAAATAGCTAAACCATTACTAAGGAGAACAAAGCTTCATGTGTTGGTCTGAAATATGATATGTTGCATACAATAGAACTTGTATGCACTAGACCAATAAATTATGATTATTTCTTCCCTCTCAATTAGTTCAAGGTCAGGAACCAACTATTCCATCTAATAGTTGATATATGGTATACAATTAATGAATATATCATGATGAACAAAGATGTATTCCTTAAAGAAGATGGAGAGATATATGTTAGTTTTTCTAACATAAGGGAGAGATTATAACCAATTATGAAATATGTTAGGAATTATCATCATATCCTCATTCAAAAGATAATTCAAGACAAATACCTAAAGCATCTCATATTTAAGCTGCAACTGCTCCTATTTTATGTCTCTAAAGGACATAGTCTATGCATGCGTGAAGTATGGTAGATCAATCGATTCCAAATAAAATGATCCTTAAAAATAATAAGGAGCAAATAATCATAATAAGAAGGCAATATGCTCTTAAAGATCTTGCGACATAACACTTCATGAAACCTTATGAGAGGTTCAGGTACCTTAAAATAATAAAGTGTTGAGATCTCAAAATATTATGTTACGTTGAGAATCAATACAAAATGAGAAACCGTTGACGATATATTTGATACAATATTGGCGCAATATTGTAAAAGATTACGAGGATCTGAATTGTACGTTAATTTAAGCATGCTGACGTAGAATCATTTATCAAGTGACATGAAAAGATGCATCTTGATAAGTATAATACTTATTGATTTGCAGTTCAGACACTTGAAGATGTCACACATATCGATATTGTCACTGGACAAAAATCTATATGAAAATCTCTAAAGGATTTAAAATGCCTGATACATATAAATTTTTTTGGGAAACTTATTTATAATCCTTATATTGTATAGGCTTATAGCTTGAAAATTATTGAAACTCTTGGAGAGTTTTCAAAACAATAGATTATTTGCTGACATGAGAAATATACCGCATTGAATTAGTTAGAAATACCATATCTTAGTGCAATTGGTGCACTCATGTATCTTGCAAATACTACAAGGCTTGATATAACCTTTTCAGTAATCTGTTAGCAAGATTGTAGTCTCGATCTTATTGGTCATGCTGCTGACCGGTATAAATCTCGATCTCAAACATGCAATGTGTTCATATGTGGTGATACTGCCATATCTTGGAGATATACAAAGCATTCTATCTAGCCACTTCATCGAACCATGCTGAGATAATAACTATTCATGAAGCTAGCCAAGAGTGTGTGTGGTTGAGGTCCACGATACATCTCATTAGCGAAAAAGTAGTTTGAAATGTGACAAAGTACCCATAAATTCTTATGAGGATAATGCAGCTTGCACAACGCAACTTAAGGGAAGACTCCAGGAGATAGAATGAAGCACATTTTGCCAAAACTTTTCTATACACATGAGCTACAAAATAATGGTGATATAAACGTGCAACGGATTCTTTCAAGTGACGATGTGGCTGATTTATTCACCAAGTCTCCTCCAATTGCAACTTTCAAGAAGATGGTGCACAAGATCGGGATGCAAAGGTTCAAGGATATTCTCATTAGGGGGAGTTAATACGCGCTGTACTCTTTTTTCCTTACGAGGTTTTGTCCCACTGAGTTTTCCTTATAAGGTTTTTAATGAGGCAGCCTGATGATAGGAGGATTTACACGCCTATATCAATATATTTTGCCCATATTTTAGCCTAGTTTTGAGAACAAATTATATATTTCATGCACTTTTAGTCCTTTTTCCCGTAAATGAGCTAACGAACATGACTAGGAAAGTTTCAGGTATAAATGATGCAAAATACAGCATTTTATGGCTAACTTGACGCAAAAGAAAGCTCACGAACGAAGGAGAAGGAAGTGGGACGCCTAAAGGACCAAAACTGCTGCATGGAAAATCTGTCCCGGGCTAAAACAACAATTCTGAAGACTTTGGGGACTTACAGACACAAAGCTGGATTTTGACAGTGATACATTAACCTAGTGCAATTAGGTTATGTATTTCATTATTTTATGAGGATTATGATAATGTTACCTTAACCTAGTACATTTGGGTTAAGGATTTCATTAGTCTAGTAGGATTTGGTTATTTATTTCATTAGCTTAGTAGGAGTAGGATATGGGTATTATAAATACCCTATCATGCTAGAGATTTAGGAAGAGAGGGGACATTCTTCATTCAACAATTAATTTTCTTCCATCCCCTCATCTTCCACTACAAACACTTCTAATCTACTCTTCTATTCTTAAACTCCACAACAAGCGAATCGTTACTTGCTAAGGAATCACGCCTCACGCCTATCACTTGATCTATACGCCATTACTCAATATCGTGATATAATAACAATGTCAATCGTGATTTCCTTCGCATTCATGGGTAACTAAACTTCTCTGTTGGGGTTATGGAAACCGAATGAGTTACTATCTATTGCTGTGAGTTTGTGAGTTCGAGGCACGTATATTGCTTATATCATTATTCTCTTCATCTTAATCTACATTCTTTGTGGTTGCAAACGCAAGAATATGCCAGTCTAACATTTAACTTGTTCGAGAGAAAAGTTATTTGTCTGGAAAAGAGATAATGTCAAGGTAGTAGGACACCCTTTCCTATTAAAAACTAGTGCCGTAACTGGACTAACCTCTTGGAGAATTCGTACCGTTAGACACGCTTTAAGCTCGAGAGAGTTAAAGTGAAATAGTCCTTGTTTAGGTCGAGAGACGCTTGGATTTACCATCGACTACAATCCTTTATAAGCAATTGCATGTCAGAATTCTACACACTCATAGCCAATAGAGACGTATACCTCAGAAGGTGGACATAACCCCAACGCTTCAATTCTCATTGTTTACAACCAACGTAACAATCTCTCTCTTTTTACTTTATTATTTTCAGCTTTTGTTTACATTACTTGCAAAACAAGAATCCCCCCTTCTTACGAGACTTGCACCAAAAGTTTAGTAATTTTACTTACTTGTTGGCCAAGCTATTCCCTGTGGGATCGACACCCAACCCAGGTTGGGTTCTATATTTGCTAACGACCGCTTTATACTCAAACGAGAGCTGTAGATTGAGCGTTATCAAAAATTGGCGCCGTTGCCGGGGAATACAAGTGTCAATTAAGTTCATGAAAATTACTAGACCCTTTGGTCAAAGATTCTCGTACTTTTACTTTTAGTTTTTGTTTTTGTCTACTGCAGGTTTTTATTTTAGTGCATGCCCCATACTCGAAGTTCTGGTCAACCGTTATTACCAATCAATCCTGAACCACAACGCATTGGTAGAATGGAAGCACAAGCTGAAATCGCAAGGATGGCTGCTCAACAGGAACAAGCAAGATTGGCTGCCCTTGCCGCAGCCCAGGTTCAACATCAGAACATTGATAACCCTGCACGAGCACCAAATCCTGACGATGAGGATTTAGGTGATGACGAGTTACTAAACCCTAGGCGTGATGCTGAAATCGTAACACCTGCCAACAGAAGAGGTCGACAAGCTCGGTATAGACATGATCACCAACCTATGCAGCCAGCCTTCGACGATGATGATGATGATCTTGATGGTGCCGGAGCCACTGGAGCTATAATTCCACCACCATTAGCGCCCGGAGCCAAGTTCAACATCACAAGCACCATGATTCAGTTATTGCAACTCAAGGGATTGTTTGGTGGACTAGCAGGCGATGATCCGAATATGCATCTCATCAACTTTATTTCTACATGCAAGTCTTTTGACAATCCTGGTGTTGGTCAGAATGCAATTCGATTACGTCTATTTCCATTTTCTCTGTCTGGGGAGGCAACACTATGGTTGAATGGGCTGACTCCTGATTCAATTACAAATTGGAGGCAATTGAGAGACGCTTTCCTAGAAAGATTCTTTCCGCCTTCCAAAAGGGCACAATTGAGAGATGAAATCAACAACTTTCGTCAGCTTCCCACTGAAGCTCTTCATGAAACATGGGAGAGGTTCAAGACAAAGCTAGCGAGATGCCCAAACCATCACATGACTAATGTTAACCTCATGGAGATATTGTATAGAGCCTTGAATTCAATAACTAAGCCAGTGGTGGATAACGCAGCTGGAGGATCTTTTATGGACCTCACCTTTGGTCAAGCAAGCAATATGCTAGATCGCATGACGAAACAAAGTAGAGCTTGGCATCCAGGGATTCTGAGGTAGCAAGCCCCACTTTATCTATAGGCATGACTGCAGACCAAAGAAGAAGACAAGAAGAACGTGATCAAGATTTAGCGCACATGAAAATGCAAGTGGATCTTCTGACAAAGCATTTATTATCAGGGAAGACCGAAAAAGTGAAAGCTGTGGCACTAAAAGGAAGAGACGAATCTGATTCGGAAGAGGAGGCCAACTACTTGAACAATCAGGGGGGTTTTCGAGGCAATGCCCAAGGAAACCAAGGTCGGAACTACTATGAGAAATTTGGAAACAAGGACCAAGGTAGTTGGAAGAACAAGAATGACAATAGTGGTTTGTATGTTCCCCCTGGAAGACGTGATATCACTACATCGGGTTCTGGAAATATGGAAGACATGATGGCTAAACTGTTGAAAGGAGTGGAAGCAACCAACGCGGGAGTAACGGAGGTAATAAATGATTTATCCTCAATGAAGCAATTGGTTGACTCACATTCCACTTCAATCAAGCAAATAGAGCAGCAATTGAGCTAACTTTCAGCAGCACTCAATCAAAGAAAGGCTGGTACTTTACCTAGTGACACCGTGCAAAACCCAAGGAATGATGGGTCATGCATGGCCATTACTACCAGAAGTGGTAAGGTGCTGGAAATTTCAGCAAAAGGCAAGCAAGTGGTTGACGAAGAAGTGGAAATTGATGACAAGGCGAAAGAGGAGGATGCTGCAGCAGCCTCACCTAACGTTCTTAACGACGTGCAGCCTGAAAAAGCTGGAAAACGGAAGCAAGAGGAGAAGAAAACTATGGAGAGAACACTTCCATACCCACCACCACCTTTTCCCCAAAGATTGAAGAAGGTGGCGGATGATACAAAGTTCAGCAAATTTATGAATATGTTAAAGCAGCTGACCATTAATGTTCCATTAGTGGAGGCACTTGAAAAAATGCCTGGGTATGCGAAATTTATGAAGGACCTGTTGACAAAGAAGCGGGCAGCAAGTTATGAGCCGGCAGATAATATTCATCATTGCAGTGCAATTTCCACAAGGTCCTTAGTACAGAAGAAGGCAGACCCTGGTGCTTTCACTATTCCTTGCACGGTTGGATCTATGAATTTTGCTAAGGCATTGTGCGATCTGGGTGCTAGCATCAATTTGATGCCACTATCCGTCTACAAGAAGTTGGGGTTAGGCGATCCGACACCAACCAATATGAGGCTCGTGATGGCTGATAGGTCGGTAAAATGACCTGTGGGTATCTTGAATGATGTGTTGGTGAAGGTGTCTACCTTCATTTTTCCTGCAGACTTTGTGATTTTGGATTACGAGGTGGATTCTGAAGTTCCCATAATCTTGGGACGTCCTTTCCTTGCAACAGGAAGTGTGCTTATTGACATGAGAGATAATGAGCTTTTATTTTGAATGAATGACGAAGTGATTCATTTTGATATATGCAAAGCCATGAAGCAGCCCAGCGATATGAATGAGTTATCTGTAGATGATGTTCATCATGAGGATATGAAAGCATTATCTATAGAGAAACAGCCTACTGTTGAGCCATTGTCTGCTGGGCCACTGAAAGTTGAGCATGAGGATAATGAAGATTATGAAGAACTTATGGGTGCTCTAACAGAAATAGAGTCTTATACTCCTAAGCAACCAGATTGTGATCTCAAGAATCAACCAACAACGAAGACTCCCATTGACGAGACACCAACACTAGAATCGCAAGAGCTCCCCGATTATCTAAGGTATGTGTTCTTGGAAAGTAGAAATATACTTCCGGAGAGTGCAGATGATTTAAGTGAACAGCACGTAGAAGCTCTCATCTCTGCTCTGAAGAGATACAAGAGAGCTATGGGTTGGACTATTGATGATATAATTGGTGACTCTCCGGGGAAATGTATGAGCCATCTCGAAGAAGATCGCATGCCCACAGGTAAGCCTCATTGTCGTCTAAATCCTTTTAGAAAACGATCCACCATTTACCTCGACGAAGTCTAAGTACTCGAGGTAACCATGTCGTGCCACGACAATCAATAAGGCACTAGATGGGAGGCAACCCATCGTTTATTATTTTTCATTTATCGTTTATCGTTTTCTTTCATTCTAGTACTTGATTTGTTTTTAATTAATGAAAATCCAAAAACAAGAGTCGTGCCACGACCAAAACTAAGGCGCTTGGTGGGAGGCAACCCATCGTACTAATCATTTTTATTGTTTTGAGCAAATATAGGTGCAAGAGGTATTCAACGAGGAGATTGGCGATTTGGATGTATTGAATGGTAAAGGTGGTAAGTTAGGCATAAGGATGCATAAGGCTACGGATTGAGCATTACTCATGCCAAAATAGGCATCAAGGATGGCTAGGCCTAGGTAAAACTAGGCCACGAACATTGCAAAACCTATCCTATAGCCTAAGGCCTCGGAATCTAGTATACTATACACTATGCGCCGCCCATTCTTAAGTGTGCTATACACTATGCGCCGCCTATGCTATAGCATTAGGTCTCAGTATCTCAAATGCTATACACTATGCACCGCATATGTCCCTAAATGCCATAGACAATGCGCCGCATAGTGTATGACATTCTTAAATAAATGCATGGCATATGCTATGGCATTCTTAAATAAATGCTTGGCATATGCTATGGCATTCTGCTCAACTAGGCAAAGCATTAGGCACCACCTATGGTCACTTTTGGTCTCCAAATCCAATTTTAATGGGCCAAAACTCGACCCAACCTTTTCTTATAAATATGAGACTTAGTATTGAACCAAAAACACATTGGAAACCTAGCTTATGCACCACTTATAGTCTCCAAAACCTATCAAAAAGTTTCCTTTTGCTCTTTTTTCGTCACAAGAACATCATCCAAAGGTTTCAACTAAGTAAGTACTACTTTATTCTTCATTTATATTTTGTAAGTACTACTTTACTACACCTATTATGAATTGCTAAATCTTGAAAAAGTATTGGTGATGTGAACGTGTTTGAATTGTTGATACAAAACCAAGTGAGTGAACATGTGCGTTAGGATACTCTTAACTTATGTCCGACTTGAATTTTATTTTGATACATTGTTATACTACTTGCAGAATTGCTATAGTAATGAACATTGCATAATCTTTTCACTTGAATACTTACATGTTAGAATATCCCGTTCATCGGAATAAGACTTATAACTGCCTACCGACATAGGAGGTTGAGTTTATTGATAGAAACGATACCATGATGTAATCCCTATGTAGTAGTCTTGTTATACCTAACATGAAAGTATTGCAAAGGTTGCAAGAAGTGATATATCTCTGATTTTCTCGTTGGAATATAGCTCCTAAAATGCATGTCGATGAAGTCTAAGTAATCGACCACTTTCACTTTACTAATTTGTAGCAACAAACTAAGTGTGGGGTGGTACCCCTACTGCTTGTGTATAGATTGTATCCATTGGGATTGTGCTACCATTAACACTATTTCAAGTCTCAGGTACAATGGCACCCAAAGCAAGACAAGGCAAAGAAAAGGCTACCACTTCCCAAAAGAGCAAGAAAAGAGGCCGCAAGGAGAAAGGAGAACCCTCCTCGCTGCAAATACCTCGACTCACGCTTAGAATTAAGTGGGATACTTATGAGGAACTTCTAAGGATGACGACTCTGATGATGATTCCAATGCAAGGGGTATGACCCCAGACACAGAGGATGAGTCCGACTAACCAGGTTCTTCTTATTTATTTTCCACTGAGGACAGTGTACCGACTAAGTGTGGGGTGGTGGTATTGCATGCTATACTTCTCTACTCACATCTATGTTTGTTTGCTTTTGTTTTATTTTTGTTTCATTTTTTAGTTAAGATTTTTTTAGTAGTTAATATTTTTTTTTTTAACTTAGCTTCGCATGAAACTATTTTGATAGGCAGCATGAGATTATAACAAGAGGATGTGCTACAATTGTGACTATTGAGACGTTTAGGCTCTAGTTGTGACTCATTATGTGATATTGTGATTCAATTCCTTCACTTGTTGGGTCGAGAGTCTATACTACTCCCAATCAAGTCGACCATGTGCCTTGTGTGTGTGAGATAATCGTATAATCTATGTGTGTGGCTGATGCTAGAACTTGCGTGGTATGTATGCAAAGCAAAAATAAGGAGTGTAAGTTTAGGATATGATTTAGGCATTTCTTTGGCTTCCCATATTTGTTTACCTTCAGTTTTACCTACCCATGGACATCATCCTAGTTAAACCCTTTTGAGACTTTAGCCTATTTCTTTGACAACCTTGTATGTAAGCCTAATCCATTTCTTTCAAGACCGTAATTTGATCCAAACTCCTAAGTGCTTTAAAGTGAAAAAGTCATGTGACAACATAAGAGGAAATTGGGTGAGTATGATGCTATAAATTGTAGTGGTGCTTGAATGTGTTATGAAAAAGAAAGTGCTATCATAAGAGGTATGTTGTGAAAAGAAAAAGGAAAAGAAAGCTGAAAAGAGAGTTGTGCTTAAAATTGAAAAACAAAAGAGGAGAACAAGGGTGGTATAACAAAACAAAGAAGAAAGGTTGAAAGAAAAAAAGTGTCAATGATACAAAGTGATGTATTAAAGCGCTTAGGAACTTAGTCACTATTCCTGGCCAAAATAGTCCTACCCGTCCCTTAGCCTACATTACAACCATCAAAATACCTACTTGATCTTAATCTTAACATTCCAACATTTAGTAGAGTATTACATTAAGGGCAAGCCTATGGTCATCAGTCGCTACATATGAATTCTTTGTGAGAGTGAGAGCAAGGACATTTTGATACCCATGTTTGAAAAATATGCTATATTTGTGAGTGATTATGGGTACTATATGGTGAGACACACATGGTTGATGAGTTTTGGATAGTTGTATATGATTCTATGCACTTTAACGTTTGCATGCGAGTTGATCACCATCACGAGTCTATACTTGAGGTTAAATTGTTTCTACTTATAATCGGAAAGCTACTCTTGGTTGATAATCGTTGTGCTTGTCTTAATAAATGTTTTGTGCTGTAGCTGTAAAAACCTTAAGTTGATGCTTAGAAGGACATGATATGTTGTTCGAGGACGAACAAAGCTCTAAGTGTGGGGTGTTGATGATAGGCGGATTTACACGCCTATATCAATATATTTTGCCCATATTTTAGCCTAGTTTTGAGAACAAATTATATATTTCATGCACTTTTAGTCCTTTTTCCCGTAAATGAGCTAACGAACATGACTAGGAAAGTTTCAGGTATAAATGATGCAAAATACAGCATTTTATAGCTAACTTGACGCAAAAAAAAGCTCACGAACGAAGGAGAAGGAAGTGGGACGCCTAAAGGACCAAAACTGCTGCATGGAAAATCTGTCCCGGGCTAAAACAACAATTCTGAAGACTTTGGGGACTTACAGACACAAAGCTGGATTTTGATAATGATACATTAACCTAGTGCAATTAGGTTATGTATTTCATTATTTTATGAGGATTATGATAATGTTACCTTAACCTAGTACATTTGGGTTAAGGATTTCATTAGTCTAGTAGGATTTGGTTATTTATTTCATTAGCTTAGTAGGAGTAGGATATGGGTATTATAAATATCCTATCATGCTAGAGATTTAGGAAGAGAGGGGACATTCATCATTCAACAATTAATTTTCTTCCATCCCTCTCATCTTCCACTACAAACACTTCTAATCTACTCTTCTATTCTTAAACTCCACAACAAGCGAATCGTTACTTGCTAAGGAATCATGCCTCACGCCTATCACTTGATCTACACGCCATTACTCAATATCGTGATATAATAACAATGTCAATCATGATTTCCTTCGCATTCATGGGTAACTAAACTTCTCTGTTGGGGTTATGGAAGCCGTATGAGATACTATCTATTGCTGTGAGTTTGTGAGTTCGAGGCACGTATATTGCTTATATCATTATTCTCTTCATCTTAATCTACATTCTTTGCGGTTGCAAACGCAAGAATACGCTAGTCTAACATTTAACTTGTTCGAGAGAAAAGTTATTTGTCTGGAAAAGAGATAGTGTCAAGGTAGTAGGACACCCTTTCCTATTAAAAAGCTAGTGCCGTAACTGGACTAACCTCTTGGAGAATTTGTACCGTTAGACACGCTTTAATCTCGAGAGAGTTAAAGTGAAATAGTCCTTGTTTAGGTCGAGAGACGCTTGGATTTACCATCGACTACAATCCTCTATAAGCAATTGCATGACAGAATTCTACACACTCATAGCCAATAGAGACGTATACCTCAGAAGGTGGACATAACCCCAACGCTTCAATTCTCATTGTTTACAACCAACGTAACAATCTCTCTCTTTTTACTTTATTATTTTCAGCTTTTGTTTACATTACTTGCAAAACAAGAATCCTCCCTTCTTACGAGACTTGCACCAAAAGTTTAGTAATTTTACTTACTTGTTGGCCAAGCTATTCCCTATGGGATCGACACCCAACCCAGGTTGGGTTCTATATTTGCTAACGACCGCTTTACACTCAAACGAGAGCTGTAGATTGAGCGTTATCACAGCCTCTATGCGTATTGTTAGAGATGTGTACTCTTTTTTCTTCACTAGATTTTTTTTCCACTGGATTTTTTCTTGTAAGGTTTTAACGAGGAACATTATCTATCAATTAGACATTCAAGGAGGAGTGTTATAAATATATTACCATATATAGTGAATGTATACTTTACCATATATAGTGTATATCTATTTATGAAAAAGTTAGAAACCCCAAGGTTAGTTTTCCCCTAAAAATAAAAGGGGTTTACTTCATTGTAATTAAACCCATCAAGAAATCTCTCAAGAGAAATAAAGAAGTCTCCTCTCTTCTCTCTTCATTCTTCTTCTTCTTATTTGCTTTATATTTCATAATAAGTAATCAATACCATAATTACTTTTACTTTTCCTTAAAGAAAAATATAATCTTTTCCATATTTGGCTAACCTCTTTCTTGGAGGAAAGGTTTTGGACCTCTATAAATAGAATACCCTTCTTCTCATTCAACAACACAAAGCATCTACAATGTAGTCTTTAAAGAGTTTTATTTAGGGGGAGATTTTCTCTCAATAGGTTTTAAGTTTTTCAATTTTATTTTTAATATGTAGGTCGTTTGTCCAAACCATATCAATATTCCTTTTAGTATTATGTTTTTCTTTGTCAGTTGATTTATCATCTTCATGGTTTGCAAACTATAAGCTTTCGCATGACGCCTTCTCGATTTAAACCCTACAAGGATATGTAATTAATATTTGTAATTTAAAGTTCAAATTAAAAAAATATTGTACAAAAAAATTGAGTTTTTTTTTTTATTTTTTGCCTGAAAGCTCTATTCTACATTTAATATTAAGTTAATGATCAATTTAAACTAGTCATTTTTATGTTTCAAATCAATTTAGCATAAACCTAATTTTGTAATGATGTAGCACTACACATATAGTTGGTTTATGGATAATCGTTGTGTCTAGGCCAACTTTTGCACACCTCGACTAATTTCACATAGCAATACTAAATAATTAAAAGCTGATTCAAGCTTGGCTTAGCTCAATTTGTGGGTTTACTTTGCTTTTTTTTTACATGATTAATATCTTTTAATGCACTTATTACTTTGTACAACATAACTTTTTAATTTGTAACGAATTTGTCCTATTATTTTCTTTTATGTTTTTACTTTTTCTTTGTTTCTTCCCTCTCCCGTTCTCCTCGTCTTCTATAGTGAACTCACGACGTCAGGGTAACCAACAATCAACGCCACAACAACCAACTATTTTTTTGTTTTTTTTATTGTTCTGACGAGGAACTTCAAGCCTTCGGTGAATTGGGCAAACCAACAATAGTGGACAATCCTTTTTACCCTTTCTACAAAGCCATCTATGTTGGAGCTCCAACTTCGAATGCCCCTACAACACCCACGTCAAAATTGTAGCTGAGCAATCAGATGGTTGAAATTTTTTAGATCTAGCCAAAATTATTAAATTTTTCTAGAGTTGTGGGTGAGGGAGGAGAGACGAAATGAGTAAAGAAGTTGTTGGGTTCTAAAGCGACGTGAGTTCGCTGGAGAAGAAGAGGGTTGTTTGATGGTTGGTCTATCCGAAAAATTGAGAAATGAAATCTGATGGATTTCAGATTTGGCCTGAAAAATGAGATGATGTTGGGTGATGGAGGAGAAACTGAGAGGGTGGTGACTATTGGTTGACTCGGTGTCGTGATTTTGTCGGAGAAGACACCGATAATTTGATTGGGTGTTGTTTGATGGCTGACTCACCAAAAAATGAGAAAAGGGGGGTGATGGGTCTGTTGGTGGTGGTGGTGGAGCTTTGGCCGGGTTTGATGGTGGTGATGGAAAAGGGTGATGTACAGTGGTGATGGCATTGTGATTTGTATTAAAATTATATTAAATATAAAGGATCGTTGTAATACAATTTGAGTTCAATGTTATTCTTTTTTATGAATTCAAAAGTTTTTGTTTCATAACAAATATAACACATTTCTAACAACATAAACTAATTTAAATTATAATGGAATGTTTGAAATTCACATATAATACTTATGATACATTTGTATTAAAAATATTTTAGTTATATATATCCACCATGAATTTTAAAATCTGTCTTTAATACGTATAATATATTGAATTCAAAGTATATTAAATTTTTTTTTTCTCTTATTAATAATATTAAAATTGTGTCTAAAAATACATTATAAATGTGTTTAACTATTTTTAGTAAAAAAGTTAGTCTATCAGCTGTAAATATAGAAATATATTAATTAATAAATGAGGTTATATATTTATACTCTTTTTATATAAATTGCCTGTTTGCTTTCAGGTTCTGAAAATCTAGGGCCCATATAATTTTCATACTTGACCTTAATAACACAACAAAAAATTGGATAATGGTGGAATCTTTTACTGTGTAAAAAATCTGGATTGTATTTAGTTTATGCAAAGTGTTAAAATGTTTCAACATAAATGTTATTTGGATTTTGATATTTATCGTTAAAATTCTGCAATACTGAAGGATTAACATTTTTATTTTCGGTTTTGATTGCACAAGATTGTGATTCTTTGTACCGATGTTGAGGACAATATGATGTTTTTAGTAATGTATTAGTCTTTCCACTAATTAAATATCAAAATCAATTGAGATTTTTAATACACAATGACAACATATCCAATGTGTTCCCACAAAGTGGGCCTCAGGAGGGTAAGTGAATACAATTCATATCACTACCTCAAATGAATTAGAGAGATTATTTCTGATAGACCCCTGAGCAGTTCAGGTTAAATAACAGTATAACAAAAAAAATATATAAAAACAACAAAATTGGGATAACACACCACTAGATAATAAAAAAAATAAGACACCCACAAAGTAATACTATAAACTATCTACCGAAATCACAAACATCGTCAAAACACCACAAACAAGAAATTACAAGACACATACAAAACACTCCTCCCTACTAGTAAGGACACACTCCTAATCACTAACCCTCTACCCTAATTCGCGTTCTCTACACCTTCCTATCAAGGGTCATATATTCCGTAAGCTGTAAGTACTCTATTTCATATCTAATCATCCCCTTCAATATTTCTTCGGCCTACCTCTATCCTATCTGGAGCTATCCATAGCCAGCCTCTCACACCTTTAAACCGAGGCATCCATGCACCTTCTCATTACATGCTCGAACCATCTCAACCTTATTTTTCACATATTATCTTCCGCCGAAGACACTCCCACCTTCTCTTGAATAATCTCATTTCAAATCCTATCTCTCCTAGTAAGTCCACACATCCATCTCAACATCCTCATCTCCTTCATTTTCAACTTTTGAATGTGGGAGTTCTTAACTGGCCAACACTCCGCTTCATACAACATAATCGGTTGGACTACCACTTTGTACAACTTATATTTAAGCTTAGGAGGCACCTTCTTATCACACAAGACTTTAAAGCGAGCCTCCATTTCAATCACCCTGCACAAATACGGTGCGTAACATCCTCGTCAATCTCTCTATTTCCCGGAATCTCTAGACCCAAGATACTTAAAACTATCTCTCTTTCGAATGACCCAAAAATCTAGTTTTACTGCCACGTCAACCTCATGTATAAAATCACTGAAATTACACACCAAGTACTTCGTCTTGATCCTACTCAACTTAAACCTTTTATACTCAAGGGTCTGTCTTTAAACTTTTAACTTATCATCAACTTTCCCCAAGTCTCATCAATTAGTATTATATCATAAGCAGATAATATACACCAAGGTACCTCTCCTTGAATGTGTCGGTCAATACATTTATCACCAAGGCGAATAAAAAAGGACTAAGAGTCGGTCTCTAGTGCAATTATGTCAAAATCACAAAGTTCTTTGAATATCCTCATACCTTTCTCACACGAGTATTTGCTCCATCGCATATATCCTAAATTGACCTAGTGTGCGCCATAGGTACAACTTTAACCTCCAAGAGCCTCCACAGAACCTCCCTGGGACTTTGTTATAAGCCTTCTTAAGATCGATGAACACCATGTGCAATTTCTTCTTTCTCTCTCTATACTACTTCACTAATTTTCTCACAAGGTGAATGACCTAGATAGTCGAGCGACCTGGTATGAAATCAAACTAATTCTTGAAAATAGTCACGATCCTCCCCAACCTCAACTCTACCACCTTTTCCAAACCTTCATAGTATGACTCAAACACTTGATATCTCTATAGTTGTTGCAACTTTGAATATCCATCTTGTTCTTATAAATGTAATCATCGTACTCTATTTCCATGCTTCGGGCATCTTAGTTATACTAAAAATGATGCTAAACAACCTTGTCAGCCACTCCATATCTGTCCCGCCAGTGCTCTTCCCAAAATCCACCAAAATCTCTTCTAGCCTAGTCGCCCTACCCCTATGCATCCTGTGAATATCACCATTGAACTCCTCAACCATACTATGTCTACAATAACCGTTATTTATACACCTTTCTGAGTGCTCTAAGTACCCCAACACAAAAACTTTGTCCAACTTGTCATTCAAAAGTCTATGGAAATAAGACTGCCACCTCCTCCCAATGAAGACATCCTTTACCAACACTTTTCCATCTCCCCCCCTGATTTACTTCACTTGGTAAAGGTCATAGGACCTTCTCTCCCTATCCTTGGCAAGTATATACAACTTCTTTTCTATATCTTTCTTCTCTAAAGACACATACAAGCTCTCAAAAGTTATTGTCTTAGTCATGTAATCGCTAACTTAGACTCTTTCCTAGCTAACTTATACTTCTCCACATCATCCTTATTCTTAACCAACTTTGAATAAGATACCTTCTTAGTTTCCACCTTTCTTTTAACTTCTTCATTCCACCACCAGTCCTTCGGTGCTTGCCAGATTAGCCGGTTGAGACACCCATACCTCTCTAGTTGTCTTGCTGATGCAATTGCCAGTCATCTTTGACATATAATCCGTGTCCCCTCTACTTTTCCAAACCTCCTTAGTCGTCAACTTCTACCTATCTCCATAGAACTAGCCAAACTCAAGTTACCCCACTTAATGTTAGGTCGATCCTCCACACCCTCTTTTTTTTCCCTTCTTGATTTTCAAGTCCATAACCGGAAGCTTATTGGGTCGTAAGATTCTCCCGAGGTATGACATACTCTATTACCCTTCTAAAGCATAAAAAAGTCTATCTGAGTCTTGGCTACTGAACTACAAAAGTTATTAAGGTGCCCTTCCTTCTTTGAGAAACTTGCATTCGCTACCACCAACTGAAATATACTTGCAAAATCCAAAAGTGAGGCTCCTCCTTCATTCCTTTCTCCGATACCAAAACCTCTATGCACATCATGATAGCCTCTTAATAACGACCCCACACGCCCATTGAAATCACCTCATATCAAAAGCTTTTTAGTGCTTGGGATGCCTCTCACCATCTCATCCAAAACCTACCAAAAGATTTTCTTCTCCTTTTTGTCTGACCCGACCCGACCCGACCCAACCAGGGGCTTTGTCGTAATGGGCATCCCAAGTCCAACCAGGACTGGAGACCACCCCCTGTTACCCAACCCAACCACCATTAGCATATCTTTAGCCGGATAAATACCAGTCTATAACCAGATAGTATCACTAGACAAGGACTGACTCTGGGATAGGTCTATTCCTAGACCAACCCTATCAAGTCATCCCGTCACACCAAATTATACCCACCATACCATTACTGAAACAAGGTCCATAAACCAGGCTATAACTAAATAAATTCCAAAACATAATATGATTAATCCAAAAAAAAAATACGATGGAACAACCAATAATATCGTCAATCGGTATCAGCCCCAATACTAATGCCAATGCTAAGGCTGACGGCAATACCTATTCCGCTCATTCTAACCCATAACAGTACCATAAAGCCTCTAACAAAAAAAGTAAGAATATCCGATTGGGACATACCCCCAACCATAGCCAAAACCAATATCCTGAAATAAGTTAAAATGTATAAAAATATCCATAACATGAAATAGAGCCTTTCGGAAAGATAGAAGTTCACCACTTTAATCCAACAACTATCCCCGAGTCAATCACTATATAAGAAAAGTAGAATGGCTGGTTTCTGCATAGTGTGGGTATAAAACTGCCCAAAGACGGGTTAGCAAGTGATCACTTGCATGAACTCAGAAAAGGATAAAATAATGCCATTTATAAAACCAAGTAAAACTATCTATATGCACACAACCATACATACATATATATATAACCATGTCGGGAAAGGGGACCTGGTTTAGCATGCCATTAAAACCTTTACCTGCTGTGTAGTTTTACCATCCTAAACTACCCACGGGCTATATGGGTTCAGCTTCCCTTGTTGAAAGGGCCCCAGTGCATGAAGTCGCACGACCAGGGAAGAAAACCTGGGATGACTAGTACATCCCCCAAATATAAAGTGTGACATCATGCACATAGTCACCAAGACCAACCTCACATCGGCAAATATGAGATTCCAGTTTTGGTCCTCCCGGGACCTCCACCTTCCACGACTTTGCTACACATCCTACCGTTATTGCCCAATTAAAACCATTACTAAGCAAACAACCAATCCATTAACCATTTATTAACCAAGGCTATTAATAGTGGTATCATCATACCAATAATAACTTGCAAGATTTGTCCATAGCCAACCATATGTAGGTTTTAAGGGATTTCATGCATCCTTCATGATTTCTAATTAATCAAAACCATGGACGCAAAGGCCCTTTCAATCCATTTAAAACCATTTAAACCATTCATACCATTTAAGGTTCCATTACCAAGTTTAAACCATGCATAAGTTCCATTGAAAAACCAATATTGTAATGAAAACATTGTTAAAGACATTTTATCAAACACATTGGGGGCATAGTATTTCCAAAACCAAAGTTCATTACCAAAGAACCATTCCCATTTAACCAATTATCCAAAACCACCATTAATGCATATAAAAGCATCATTAAAACATGGAAAAACCATAACCAAGCATTTATAACCAAAACCCTCAAATCATACAACAATGAAATCATAAAAACATTGTATAAACCATGCCTTTAGTTTGAAGTATCAATGAGGGAAGAGAACATACATTAATTGACAAAGTAGACGGAGAGAAACCACCAATAAGCTTCCTTGCCTAAAATTTTTTGAGAGAATTATAGAGTGTTTAGAAAGAGTTTCTAAGTTTTAATGAATAGAATAATAGGGTAAATAGCCTCCCAAGAGAGTTAGAAGTCTTGGGACCTTATTAGGATAAGCTGAGAGATATCCATAATACCCTCACTTAAGTTGCACAAAATCTTATCACAGGGGTACGACTGACCCTCACGAGTCGTACCCTTCGATACAAGTGGTACCCTATACTCGTATCCTAAGCCTCAACTCTTGGACCCAACTGTACAATATATGAATCATTCTACCCAAGTCGTATTGACAGTATAAGATTCGTACGCTTCACTCGTATCGCTGGTAAGATAGAAACACAGATGGTTTGAACACTGCCCACCATATGAGTCTTGGGTATGACTCGTACCTTGGCTTATGTCTCCCGGTGAGCCACTCGTACTCAAATCCAACTTAAGTTACCAAGTCTAAGGTTAAGTGAAGGAATCAAACAATTCGTATCCAACCATACAACTCGTACCCATTCGAGTGACCAAAATCCATCCCACCAACCAACACTTGTTAGCATACAAGTGGACCATACCATTTGTATCCCAACATACGACTCATATTCATGAGTCATACTAGGTCCAAAAACCAGAATTTCAGGAAATTTTCTAAGGTCCAGAAACCAGGGTGTTTCATTGTCTAAGCCCACTTGTGGAGCGTAGGCACTAATAATGTTCAATGAACCTCCAATAACCAACTTAATCGACATTGACCTATCGTTTATAACATATAAAGTATAATATTTCTTTTTGCATATTTTTTTTTGAGAAAATACATAAATTCCCCCAATACTTGTCTACTAAACTTACTTTAGCACTTTAACTTTTTTGAATAATTTTTTATCCCCTTAACTAGTTGTCAGTGAATTTAGTACCTTCATAAAATTGGAGAACCACTCTTATGGTAGCAGGTGTTCTACACACACTTTCACATGTCAAACTGTCACAAACTGAGGCTATCCCTTAGATGCAACAACGGTGCTTCCGATCACAAGTGACCACAAGCTAACCCATAAGCTGGTACCTGCTGTGAGCACTGAATAAAATGACACTGATATAACTTATACAGAAGATAAACTAATAAAATACTAAAAATCTAAATACTGAATATATGTAAATGCCAAGTCTTAAATATCGGTGACAACTAATAATACTAAAATGACCGATTGACTGTCTAACTGATTGTCTAAAAGCCTCTGAACATCATGAGGAGTTGATGGGACAAACCCACAACTAACATCAACTGGCTGAGCATAAAAAAATGCTAAAATAATTGAAATAAATATATCATGTCCTTCATGGATAAGGACTCACCATTATTGCCGATGAGTAATGCTGAGCTATCTAAGAATGGTCGGGAAATTGAGCGTCCAAACCTATGTTATAAGACAACATAGTGCAAAAGAATAGTATGCGGTCAGTACTTTGAATGTGTAGTATATGAGATGAGGACTGGCTGAAATGCATGAGATAACTGAGCATGAATGCATGAACATGTAATATCTGAGAATGTAAGACTAAGTATAAACATATTTCTGAGATAATCTGTATTCTGAAAGACTGAAAGCTGTACAACTGAATAACTAAAAATTTATACCCTTGGTCAATCCGACCTGGACTGAATACACTGATTACTGTACTGAGACTGTGGGAGGTATCAAATAATTGACATGCCCCATTATGAGCTAATCAGGGTCCAAACTGTAACCCCAGTTAGAAGGGTGTCATTACCATGCCACAGGTGCTAACATTGGTTGTGTGGATTCGACAAACTAGTGTCCCGAAGGACCAGGACGTCAGGCCTAAACTGACGAGTGACCCCTGAGAGGAAGTCAAGTCTGAACAGATGGGTGATCCCACATATCCTACACTGGATACGTAGATTTGGAATACAGGGACTTCTACTAACGACTCTGCCTAACTGATGGAAAAGCCGCCATCCCAGCATTCGCTAGGTACTAAATCCTACTCCCAACTGAACTGGCACTGGTACTAAACTGAACTATGTTTAACTGAACATTATTTCTGATAATTGATAGTGCTCATTATGATCATAAATTTCTAAGTAAATAACAAGACTCGTGGTTTCACTGAATAATTATTTGGAAAATCTAAAATTATGTAAAACACGTAGGTATCGGGTGTTCATAACCCACCAGCACTAAATTATCATGAAATACAATATTAAGGCTCAAAGATATAGTATGAGATCATGATTCAAAGAATCAAAGTATAGACATTTCGTCAAACATGTGATAATCATGAACTTGAACATGGGAATGTCTTAAAACATGGGAAAACAACATGGTTACATGACTAAGATCATAACTTGATAATATAACATGAAATTCACTTGAATATAACATGAGAGATTGAATCTTAAAGCATGTGACAACCTAACTTGTCATGGAATCATTCTTTGGCATGAATTAAGTCAAACTACTAAGGAGAAACATGAATTTAAAACTTATCTTGAACATGTAAAACTCTATAATAAGAAAAAAATCCGTACTTTAATTGACAAAAAGGTTTTTAGTCTCCATGGGTGAAAGGGACCTATGGATGAACATCTAACATACCTCTCTCACCAGATGAATTCTTACAAATTTCTTGAGGATTTCTTAAACTTGACGCTTGAATTCCTTAATTTCTTGCAAAAGAGTTTGGACTTATTCTTGGGGAAAGAAAGGGTTTCTTGAGAGCAATTTGTTAAATAAAAGGGCAAGTAATGCTCTTTGGAAGACCCAAATTCGTATTATGGATGGATTAGGTGAAGGGAAATGACTAAAATACCCTTAAAATGCTAAAGAATAAAAACTGAATGAGATAGGGAGGGGGAAACATGGGTTGTGGAGTGGTGGAATAGGCCTGGCGGCGCCTACCTTAGAGAGGTGGATTGGATAAGGCAGCGCCCGCCTTACCCCGGTGAATTGGAGGGGGCGGCGCCCATTTATCTCGGTGGTGCTACTGGTTTGGTTTTCGAAATATGCCCTTACACTCATTTGAAAATTTAAACGCTCATCTGAGATATACTTTGAAGCACCCCGATCATAAATCAACTCAAAAATCGATGTCCCAAGGTTGGGAAGGTTAAAAATAAGATCATCTAAGTTTATGGGTCTTGAAAATGACTAAGTCCTCAACACTTAGTGAAAATTCCAAGTCTTGGATCCCTTAAACATGGAACTGTGATTTGAATTGAGCTTGGAATTTTATAGGGTATTACATTATCTCCCCCTTGGAAACATTCATCCTTGAATGAGACTGGTTAGACTGAGAGCATTAAGGGTACTTAGATAACATACTGAACATGCATCACTGGATAAATGATTATACAACTGAGTCTGAAATGTAATACATTAACTGAACTGATTTTAGTGAATGCATGCACTGACATGAGAATGATTACATAGATAAAACTGAGTATAAAAATGAGTCAATCTAAGGAAAATCGTTACCTCAAGATGAATATGGGTTTGTGGAGAAGAGGTGAGGAAACTTGGCTCGCATATATGCTTCTGCTTCCTAAGTAGCACCCTTAACAGACTGATTCCACCTAAGAACTTTAACCAAGGGAACGCCGATCAAGGATATCAATTGGAAAATATTCATAGGAAAGTCTATCCTTAACGTCCATATCTTCTAAAGGAATAAATACAACTGAATCACCAATACATTTCTTTAATAAGGAAACATAAAATACCGGATGTACTGACGCAAAATCTGTAGGAAACTCTAGCTCATAAGATACTTTCCCAAAATGACTCAAGATTATATATGGGCCAACATAGTGGGGACTGAGTTTCCCCTTCTTGCCAAATGTCTTTACTCCCTTCATAGGTAAAGTTTTCAAATTGACCAAATCACCAATCTCAAACTCAAGACCCCTTCTCCTCACATCTGCATAAGATTTTTGACGGCTTAGGGTAGTCTTTAGCCTCTCCCGTATCAACTGAACTTTCTCCATTGCCTCAAATACTGAATTTGGACCTATAAAAGCTGCTTCGCCTGCCTCAAACCAGCTAATAGGAGATCTAAATCTCCTTTCATAGAGAGCCTTAAATGGAGCCATCTGAATACTAGAGTGATAACTATTATTATAGGCAAACTCAATAAAAGATAAATGGTTATCCCAACTACCTTTAAAGTTAATAAAACATGCCCTCAACATGTCTTCTAAAGTTTGAATGGTCCTCTTTGCCTGACCATCTATCAGAGGATGAAAAACTATACTGAGATGAACTTGGGTACCAAGACCCTTGTGAAAAGCCTTCCAAAAGTGAGAGGTAAACTATGTACCTCTATCTGAAATGATAGAAAATAGAATCCTATGCAACTTAACCAACTCCCTAATATAAAGCCTGGTATAATCCTCAGTTGAGTACGAAGTATGAACTGGCAAGAAATGAGCTGATTTGGTCATTCCATTGACAAAGACCCATATCAAATCATGCTGATGACCCGTATGAGGCAACCCTATCATGAAATCCATGTTTACCACTTCCCACTTCCTAGTGGGGATGCTAAACTCTTACAATATACCACTAGGACTTTGGTTCTCAACCTTAACCTACTGACAATTTAGGCACTTAGCCACAAACTCTGCAATATCCCTCTTTATACCACTCTACCAATAGATTTCCTGCAAATCAAGGTACTTTTTAGGGGCTCCTAGATGGATAGAGTATCGCGCACCATGTTCTACCAAAAGTATTAGCTGTCTCAAATCATCAACACATGGAACACATACCTCCCATGACAACGAAGCACACCATCTCCCTCTTGGTAAAAAACTACTACTTTCTGATGTCTAACTATCTCCTTCAACTTAACCAAACTAGGATCCCTATCTTTCTTTTCTTTCACTTCGACAACCAATGAAGATTTTGAATGACTCTGAACCCATATACTACTCTCAGCTAAATCAACTAATCGAAAACCCAATCTAGCAAACTAATAAACCTCTCAAACTAACTTTTTCTTATCTTCCTTTACATGGGAAACACTATCCATAGACATCCTGCTAAGGGCATCTGCCACTACATTGATCTTTCTCTAATGATACAGCACACTCACATCACAATCCTTTAACAACTCAAGCCACCTTCTTTGATAAAGATTTAGATATTTCTTTGTGAACACGTATTATAATCTCTTATGGTCAGTGAGCACATAAACATAAACCCCATAAAGATAATGTCTCTACATTTTCAAGGTGAAAACAACAGCTGCCAACTCAAGATCATGGTTAGTATAATTCTTCTCATGGGGTTTAAGTTGTATAGAGGCATAGGCTATGACCTTACCTCTCTGCATTAAAACATAACCATAATTAATTCTGGACGCATCACAATAAACTATAAACCCATCTGTTCCATCTGGCAAAGTCAAGGCTGGAGTAAAAGTGAGTCAAGTTTTCAACTCGTGAAAACTCTTCTCGCAAGAATATGACTACTAAAATTTGACTTTCTCCTGAGTTAATCGAGACATGAGGGATACAATAGAACAAAACCTTTCGACAAACTATTTGTATTAGCCATCCAAACCCAAGAAACTCCTAATATCTGATGGATAGATGGGCCTGGGCTAGTTTTTCACCGCTTTGGTGTTTTATGGGTTATCTCTAATTCCATCACTGGAAATAATATGGCTAAGAAAATTTACTGACCTCAACCAAAATTCCTAATTACTAAACTTGGCGAACAACTGATGAGCTCTAAGGCTTCTCAACAAAGTTCTCATATGGTCTGCATGATCATTCTCACTATGGGAATAGACAAGGATGTCATCAATAAAGACTATGAAATACATATGCAAGTAATATCTGAACACTTTGTTCATCAAGTCTATGAAATCTGCATGGGTATTTGTTCATCCAAAAGACATAACTAAGAATTTGAAGTGTCCATACCGTTTTTTGAAAGCTGTCTTCGGAATGTTACATTCTTTGACTCTGAGTGGATGATAGCCGAATCTAAGTTCTATCTTAGAAAATAACTGGCACCCTAAAGTTTGTTGAACAAGTCATCAATTCTGGGGAGTGGATACTTATTATTAATTGTAACTTTTTTCAACTAACGGTAGTTGATGCATATTCTGAGAGAACAATCTTTCATACATATAAATCAAACTGGTGTGCCCCATGGAGAGACACTCGGATGGATGAACACTTATCTAAGAGATCTCTTAACTTCTCTTTTAATTCTTTATGTTTAGCTGGCGCCATTTTGAAAAGTGGAATAGAAATAGGCTGGGTATCTGGAAGGAGATCTATTTTGAAGTCAATTTCTCTCTCAGGAGGGACTCTGAGAAGATCTTCAGGAAACATATCTGAAAATTCATTTACCACAGGAACTGACTCAAGACTCGGGGTTTCAGTACTTGAGTCTTTGACTAATACAAAATGGTAAACACATCCTTTACATATCATCATTATTACTTTAAGATATGAAATAATCTGACCCCTAAGCACTAAAGTACTACCCCTCCATTTGCTAACTGAATCCTTGGAAAACTGAAACTAAATGACTCTGTTTATGAAATTAATTAAAGCATATCATGAGTGGATCAGATCCATGTCGAGAATGGCATCAAAATCAGTCGTCTCTAACTTTTCAAGATCAACTGAGGTGATTTTCTGAGATACTATGACCGGGAAATTTTTGTATACCCATCTGGCTACAATAAATTTACCCATTAGGATAGACACTAAGAAAGACTCTGCTAATTTTTTTGGGGCTGACACCAAAATTGACGGCTATAAAAGGAGTCACAAAAGAAAGTGAAGCTCCGGGATCTAACAATGCATAAACATGAAAATGGAAAACCTGTAACGTTCCCGTAACCATGTTAGGAAAACTCTCCCGATCCTATTGAGTTTGAAGGGCATATAACATATTCTGACACTGCCCACTGGTTTCATTGGATATGGCCCCCTACAGAGTCGGGTGACCTGCTGAGACTGATGAGAAATTAGAGTGGCCCTATTGGCGATCACCTCTGCCCCGCTGAGTGACCACAACATACTCTCAAACCCTATGATTTGGCTTGTCACTACCAAAACATACATCACTACCATACTTACACTCCCCTGATGATTCTTACTACATTTCTTGCAAAACGGATTAGTACGACCATTGTTCATACTACCCAGGGACTTAGAGCCCGACGCTCTATCCCGACTGTCTTGCCTGAACTTAGGCACTGGCGCAAAAGCTGAAGATAGAGATGGGGCTGAAAATTTCTGACAGAAAAGAGAACAATTACCACCTTTTGACCTTGGCTGAGAAAAGTTAAACCTAACTATTCTCGCCCTCTTATTCTCTCTCTTTGTCCTTAAGCTTCTCCTCCTTAATCTACTGAACATGAACTATGAGTCTTGATAGGACCATCTCCTTAATCAACATGGCAGTCCTACACTCCTTAACCATATTTTCAGTCCCGCCAGATACAAACTGACTCATTCTAGACCTATTGTATGCCACCATAGTAAGATCATACCTCACCAACTGAGTGAACTTAAGAGAGTACTCCTTCACACTCATACTACCTTGCTTCAAATTTATGAAATCCTGCACCTTAGCTTACCTCAACTTTAATGGAAAGAATCTGTCTAAGAAAGCCGTGGCAAACTCCTTCCACTTAATAGGCCCTTCCTCCACACCTAGGTATCGGGTTTTAATAACCCACAAACACTGAATGATCATGAAATACAATATTAAGGATCAAAGATGTAGTATGAAATCATGATTCAAAGACTCAAAGTATAAACATTTCATCAAACATGTGAGAATCGTGAACTTGAACATGGGAATGTCTTAAAACATGGGAAAACAACATCGTTACTTGACTAAGATCATAACTTGATAGTATAACATGAATTCACTTGAATATAACTTGAGAGATTGAAGCTTAAACAATGAGATAACCTAACTTGTTATGGAATCATTCTTGGGCATGAATTAAGTCAAACTACTAAGGAGAAAGATGAATTAAAAACTCATCTTGAACATGTAAAACTCCATAATAAGAGAAAATCCATACTTTATTTGAAAAGAAGATTTTTGGGCTCCATGGGTGAAAGGGACCCATGGATGAACATCCCACATACCTCACTAGATGAATTCTTAAATTCCTTAAGTTTTTTTTGAACTTTAAGCTTGAATTCCTTGATTTCTTGTGAAAGAGTTTGGATTTGTTCTTGGGGAAAGAGAGGGTTTTTGAAGAGCAATTTGTGAATAAAAGCGCAAATAATGCTCTTTGGAAGCTCCAAATTTGTGTTATGGATTACGTAAAGGGAAATGACTAAAATACCCTTAAAATGCTAAGGAATAAAAATTGGATGGGATAGGGAGGGGAAGCGCGGGCTCTAGAATGGTGGACTAGGTCGGGTGATGCCCGTCTTTGAGTGGTGGAATGGACCAGGTGGCCCCGCCTTACCTCGATGGACTGGAGGGGGCGACGCCTTCTTATCCCAATGGTGATACTGTTTTGGTTTCCTAAACATGCCCTATGCTTGTCTTAAAATTCTGAAACTCACCTGAGATATACTTTAAACCGCTCTGATTAGAATCACCTAAAAAATCGATGTCCCAAGGCTGGGAAGGTTAAAAATAAGATCATAGAAGTTTAGGGGTCTTGAAAATGACTAAGTCTTCAACACTTTATGAAAATTCCAAGTCTTGGACCCCTTAAACATGCAACTGTGAGATGAATTAAGCTTGGGATCTTATGGGGTATTACATTATCTCCCCCTTAGGAACATTCATCCTCGAATGAGACTGGTTATACTGAGAGCACTAAGGCAACTGAGATCACATACTGAACATGCATGACTAGAAACATGATTATATAACTGAGTCTGAGATGTAATACATTAACTAACTGATTTTTGTGAATGCATACATTGGCATGAGAATGATTACATAGTTGAAACTGAGAATAAAAAAGAGTCAATTTAAGGAAAATCATTACCTCAAGATGAATCTGGGTTTGCGGAGAAGAGGTGAGGATATTTGGTTCGCATATATGCTTCTGCTTCCCTACTAGCTCCCTCAACAGACTGATTCTACCTAAGAACTGTAACCCAGGGAACTTCTTCTTTCCTTAGCCTACGAATCTGACGATCAAGTCTCTCAACTGGGACTTCTTCATAGAAAAGTCTATCCTTAACTTCCATATTTTCTAAAGGAATAACTACAACTGAATCACCACTACATTTCTTTAACAAGGAAACATAAAATACCAAATGTACTGACACCAAATTTGCAGGAAACTCTAGCTCATAAGCTATTTTCCCAAAATAACTTAAGATTCTATACGGGCCAACATAGCGGGGACTGAGTTTCCCCTTCTTGCCAAATCTCTTTACTTCCTTCATAGGAGAAATTTTCAAATAGACCAAATTACCAACCTTAAACTCAAAATCCTATTTCCTCATATATGCATAAGATTTTTGACGTCTTTGGGCAGTCTTCATCCTCTCTCATATCAACTAAACTTTATCCATTGCCTTAAGCACTAAATATATTCCTATCAAAGTAGCTTCACCTGCCTCAAACCATCCAATAGGAAATCTACATCTCCTTCCATAGAGAGTCTCAAATGGAGCCATCTGAATACTGGAGTGATAACTATTGTTATAGGCAAACTCAATCAAAGGTAAGTGGACGTCCCAACTAACTTTAAAGTCAATAATACATGCCTTCAACATGTCCTCTAAATTCTGAATGATCCTCTTTGCCTGACCATCTATCTAAGGATAAAAAGTTCTACTGAGATAAACTTAGGTACCAAGACCCTTGGAAAAAGCCTTCCAAAAGTGAGAGGTAAACTGAGTACCTCTATCTAAAATAATAGACAACGAAATACCATGCAACTTAACCAACTCCTTAATATAAAGCCTAGCATAATCCTCAACTGAGTACGAAGTATGAACTGGAAAGAAATGAGCTGATTTGGTCATTCTATAGATAATGACCCATATCAAATCATGGTTACGATGCGTACGTGGCAACCCTATCATAAAATCCATGTTAACTACTTCCCACTTCCATGTGGGGATGCTAAAATCCTGCAATGCACTACTAAGCCTTTGGTTCTCAACCTTAACCTACTGACAATTTGGGCACTTAGCCATAAACTCTGAAATATCCCTCTTCATACCACTCCACTAGTAGATTTCCTACAAATCATGGTACTTTTTAGTGGCTCCTGGATGAATCGAGTATCTCGCACCATGCACTTTTGCAAGTATTCACTGTCTCAAATCATCAACATACAAAACACATAACCTGCCCTGACAGTGAAGCACACTATCTCCTTCTTGGGAGAAAACCTTCACTTTCTGATCTCTAACTGTATCCTTCAACTTAACCAAACTAGGATCCCTATCTTTCTTTTCTTTTACTTCGACAACCAATGAAGTTTTTGAACCACTCTGAACCCATCTACTACCCTCAGTTGAATCAACCAATCGAGCACCCAATCTAGTAAGATAATGAACCTCATGAACAAACTTCTTCTTATCATCCTTTACATGGGCAATACTACCCATAGAATCTAGCCTGAAAACTCTTTTCGCAAGAATCTAGCCACTGAAATTTGACTTTTTTATGAGTCAATCATGACATGGGGTATGAAATAGAATTAAACCCTTTGAAAAACCATCTGTAGTAGCCATCCAAACCCATGAAACTCCTGATATCTGATGGAGAGATGGGTCCAGGCTAGTTTCTCACCTCTTTGATCTTTTGAGGGTTAACTCTAATACCATCACCAGAACTAATATGGCCAAGGAAAGCTACTGACCTAAGACAAAATTCACAAATATTGAACTTGGAAAACAACTGATGAGCTCTAAGGGCCGGCAACACAATTCTGAGATAATCTTCATGATCATTATAACTATGGTAATAGACAAAAATGTCATCAATTAAGACTATGAATAATATGTACAAGTACTATTTAAACACTCAGTTCATCAAGTTCATGATAGCTGTAGGGGCATTCGTTAGTCCAAAGGACACAACTAAGAATTTGAAGTGACCATACTGAGTTCTGAAAGCTATCTTTGTAATGTCATATTCTTTGACTCTGAACTGATTATAGCTGAGTCTGAGGTCTATCTTAGAGAAATAACTGGAACCCTAAAGTTGGTCAAACAAATCAACAATTCTGGGGAGTGGATACTTATTCTTGATTGTGACTTTGTTCAATTGACGGTAGTCGATGTATATTTTGAGAGAACCATCTTTTGTATGCACGAATAAAACTGGTGTGTCCTATAGAGAGACAGTTGGCTAGATGAAACCCTTATCTAAGAGATCTCTTAACTGCTCTTTCAATTTTTTAAGCTCTGCTAGAGCCATTCTATAAGGTGGAAAAGAAATAGGTTGGGTATCTGGAAGGAGATCTATTTCGAAGTCAATTTCCCCATCGGGAGGGACTCCAAGAAGATCTTCAGGGAACACATCTGAAAAATTCATTTACTATAGGAACAGACTCAAGACTTAGGGTCTCAGTAGTTTAGTCTTTGCCTCGGACAAGATGGTAAACACATCCTTCAGATATCATCTTTCTTGCTCTAGGATATGAAATAATTTGACCCTTAAGCAAAGAAGTATTTCCTCTCCTTTCGCTAACTGGTTCATTAGGAAAATAAAATTGAACGACACTATTTCTGCAATACACTAAAGCATAGAACGAGTGGATCCTATCCATGCTGAGACTGACATCAAAATCGGTCATTTCTAACTCTACGAGTTCAACTGAGGTGATTTTCTGAGATACTATAATCGAGAAATTTCTATATTCCTATTTGGATGCAATAAATTCACCCACTAGGGTAAATACTAAGAAAGACTCTACTAATTTTTTAGGACTGACACCAAAATTGATGACTATTTAAGGAGTCACAAAACAAAGTGAAGCTTCGAGATCTACCAATGCATAAACATGAATATGGAAAACTTGTAACGTACCCATAACTATGTTAGGAAAATAGTCCTAATACTATTCAGTCTGATGGGCATATAACCTGTTTCGACGGTGCCCACTGGTTTCACTGGTTGTGGCCCCCTACTGAGTCGAGTGACCTATTGGGACTTATAAAAAATTGGACTGACCTTGTTGAAGATTATCTCTACCTCTCTGAGCGATCACCATACACTCTTGAACCCTATGGCCTGGTTTGCCACAACCAAAACACACATCACTACCAGCCTTACACTCACCTTGATGATTTCTACTGTATTTCTTTCAAAGCAGATTAGTACGACCTTTGTTTTAACTACCCTAGGACTAAGAGCCTAGCATTTTATTGATGAGTGGTGAATTTACTACTCCTTTACGTTCAACATTCGTGCACACTACCATGATTTGAATGTAAAAGTGAGACATATTTGGGGTTAAATAGACTAATTTCCATATTTTGTAGGTGTACAAATGCTGAGAAGAAAAGAAGTAAACTTGAGCTAAAAAGAATAAAAAATGGAAATAAAGTGCAAGAGCTGGAAAAACTGAAGCAGGATAAGGATTTAGCTCTCAGTAATTGCAATCACGGGCGTTAGGCCGCGATCGCGGTGAGTTAAGCTAGTCAACCAACTATGATTGAGATAGACTAACCACAATCATGATCTATCTTCCACGCTGTTGTGAGAGAGGAAAATGACCCAAGGTTAGAACATCATTTTGACCAGCTGACTCCAAATCCCATTTAAGGCTCAAAACCCCTTCATTCTAGGGATTGATCCATAATTACACTAACTCTACCTCTCATCCTTAGTTTAGGGTTTTTGTAATTTTTTGGTGCTTGGAGATCAAATTTGTACTAATTTGAGCTAAGAAGACATTAGAGTAACTTTCGAGTGTAGATTTTGCTATGTCTATTGAAGATTCCTTTGTGTCTATGGTGTGGTTTGCTCTATCTTTATTTTTCCTAGGAATAACTTTAATAGACATTTGTATTTATTATTATTATGATTTGCTAGATCTACCTCTTGGGATTATGTTTTAATAGGAAATAATTGTGATGGGTTGTGATATATTTGTGTGAAATTTAGTATGTTGATGATGGGTTCTATTGTTGCTTGATTATATAGGTTGAGAATTTTGGGTTAAAGATCCAAAGGCCTAAATGGGTTTGATGGATGAAAGTCCTAAGCTTTTGAAAGCCCTAGCCATCCAAATACCCATATGGGTATGGTGAGTGAAAGCTCCATACTCTAGAAAACTCTAAGCCATCTTTGAAATAAGGGTTTTAGGTGAAGTATAGGAATCTATATCATCCTCGAAAGAGGGATTGACGACCAAAGTAATGATAGACAATTATGGGCATAGTTTGCTAATTTTCACCATCTTAGACATAAGGGTGAATATGAGGTCGACTATCTCTTTGGTACCATCCTAGAAATAGGGGTACCGAATTGTGGTAATAGGTGGCTTTAATTATTACACAAGTTAGGTGCTCGAAAGATCCAATGGGTGAAATCTTTGTGGTTTTGTTGAAAGACTAACCTCAAAGATCTTTGACCTAGCCAACCACATCATTATCAATTAATGTTTGCATCAAATTTTAACAAACTCATGCATTGACTTTCCTCTAGGAAAGTATACTCCAATGATCTGTACCTAATGGATTACACTCTAATTATTATCAGTATCAAATTAGTCCTTTAGAAGACTAAGAATTACTTTCACATTTTGACAAAATTGAAAACCCCCAAAACCATTTTGTACCATAGGTTTAACTTAGTAACTCTTATTCTGAACGTACTCAATCGCCACTCACATTGATCCTCGTGGATTCGACCCCGATTCTTGTTGGCTAAATATAATGACAACGACTGCCGTGCACTCAAATTGTTGTGTAAGTTGAGCGTTATCAAAAATAGCGCCGTTGCAGGGGATCAATTTGGCG
This sequence comes from Capsicum pubescens, assembly GCA_030864215.1. NCBI lineage: Eukaryota > Viridiplantae > Streptophyta > Magnoliopsida > Solanales > Solanaceae > Capsicum > Capsicum pubescens. The sequence continues at coordinate 228,209,723 of CM061542.1, read as the reverse complement.
TATTGAGTTAGTTTGAAATTTTAGCTTACTTGCTTAAATTCAAACTTGTAAATAATTGTTTGCTATTTTATTTTGTTTCTTTTGTTAGTTAGATTTTTATTTTTTGTTCATTTATTACTATGTCATCTTGGAATGAACGTGAGTTCGGTGGTGGGAAATCCTATCATGACAATCCCTGTCCTTATTGTAATGGACACCACTTTTGAAAAAATTATAGATATGCTCCCCAGAGAGAGATGTGTGCACCATCTTGATATTATGAGGAGTATATATGTTCTTTGTGTGGTGGTTAAGATGGACATGGGGGTGATTGTCCAAATGCTCCCTCCTCCCCATTATGCTAACCTAGTTTCTAGCTCTTCTTATGATTTTGATAGGTCTTATGATAAAGAAAGGTAAGAACAAAGCGCAAAAAATATTGGTGTTGAAGACATGCTTCAACGTATCTTGGAATAGGTGACATCAATGGATGATGATTTACGACATTGGAGTGAATGTCCAAATACCCTCTCCCTTGTTATGCTAACCCAAATGCTATCTCTTCTTTAGGATTTGAAAGATTTTATGACAAAGAAAGGGAAGAATGAAGCACAAAAAATAGTGGCATAGAAGCAATACTTCAACGTATCTTGGGGTTGACAACAACGGTAGAGGAGGAAGTAACTCTTATACTCCAATCTATGGGGGCATGAAATGAGGAAAACAGGAAGAGAGAAGACATAGCCATGGAGGTCAATCATTCTAATACTCGACCATGCCCACACTCCTGAATACTGTAGTGACAACTAATGTTATAGGCAAACTCAATCAAAGGTAAGTGGACGTCCCAACTACCTATAAAGTCAATAATACATGCCCTCAACATGTTCTCTAAAGTCTGAATGGTCCTCTTTGCTTGACCATCTATCTGAGGATGAAAAGTTGTACTAAGATAAACATGGGTACCGAGACCCATGGGAAAAGCCTTATAATAGTGAGAGTTAAACTGATTACTTCTATCTAAAATAATTGACAACAAAATCCCATGCAACTTAACCAACTCCCTAATATAAAACCTGGCATAATCCTCAACTGTGTATGAATTATGAACTGGAAAGAAATGAGCTGATTTGATCATTCTATAGATAATGACCCATATAGAATCATTCTTATGACGTGTACGAGGCAACCATATCATAAAATCCATGTTAACTACTTCCCACTTCCATTTGGGGATGCTAAACTCCTGCAATGTACCACTAGGCCTTTGGTTCTCAACCTTAACCTACGGACAATTTGGGCACTTAGCCATAAACTCTGCAATATCCCTCTTCATACCACTTGATAACGCTCAAACTACAGCTCTCGTAAGAGTGTAAGCGGTCGTTGTCAAATATAGAACCCAACTGGGTTGGGTGTCGAATCCCACAGGGAATACTTGGTCACTAAGTATTGCAACTATTAGTAGAGTTTTGTTCGAAAGTTCTACGGACAAAGGGGGGATTTTATGCGTATAATAATGTTTACCAAAATAAAGAATGAAACGAGTAATGTAGTAGGAGTTAATTAATGAGAGTTGTAAGTTAGGGTTATGTCCACCTTATGAGTTTTACGTATCTATTGGCTATGAGTTATGCGGAATTCAGACATGCATGCGCTTATAGAGATTCGTATTCTATGGTAAATCCTAGCGTCTTTTGACCATCAAGGATTATATCACTTTAACTCTTTCGAGCTTAAAGCGTATACTAATGGTACGAATTCTCCAAGAGGTTAATCCAGTTACGACACTAACTTTTAAACAGGGGTTGGTAGCCTTATTTCCTTGTCATTCTCTCTTTTCCAGACATGTAACTTTTCTTTCGAACAAGTTAATGCTATACTGGCGTATTCTATATGTTTGCAACCACAAGAATTCAATTAAGATGAAGAGAGTAATGATATAAGCAGCATACGTATCAAGAATTTACAAACTCATAGCAATAGATAGTATCTCATAAGGCTTTCATAACCCTAACAGAGAAGTTTAGCTACTCATGAGTGCAACGGAGATCACAATAGACATAATCATCATATCACAAACTAGAATAATCTCATGTTGGGATGAAATTGACGTCCAAGAGAGAATAACATTTTTGCTTCTATCCGAGCCTCAAGAGAGCCATGTTTTCTCTGTTAAAACTTACAGAATCTGTAACGTGAAGTAGTAGCAAAAGTCGAATGAAAAAAGAATTGAATTAATGAATGAGTGAATTGAATGAATGATAAAAAGCTTCAGCAAAATAGGGTATTTATAACACCCATACCCTATTCCTACTAGGCTACTGCGTACTTATCCTAATCCTACTAGGTTACTGCATCCTTATCCTAATCCTACTAAGTTACTGCTGATCCCCAAAGTCTTTAGAAATACTGTTTTTGCCCGATACAAGTTATCCATGCATCACTTTCAGTCCATAGGCGTCCAAACGCTGCTTTTCTTCTTTCGTGAAGCTTCCTTTGGCGTCAAGTTATCCATAAAGTGCTGGAATCTTCATCATTTATACCTGAAAACTTGCTAATCACATTTGTTAGCTCACTTACAGGAAAAAGGACTAAAAGTGCATGAATTATATATTTTGTCCTCAAAACTTAGCTAAAATATGGGTAAATTAAGGTGCTTTAGGCATGTAAATACGCCTATCATCACCACTCCACTAATAGATTTCCTACAAATCATGGTATATTTTAGTGGCTCATGGATGAATTGAGTATCGCGCACCATGCAGTTTTGCAAGTATTCACTGTCTCAAATCATCAATATATGGAACACATAACTTGCCCTAACAATGAAGCACACTATCTCCTTCTTGGGAGAAAACCTTCACTTTTTGATCTCTACCTGTCTTCTTCAACTTAACCAAACTAGAATCCCTATCTTTCTTTTCTTTCACTTTAATAACCAATGAAGATTCCGAACCACTCTGAACCCATATACTACCCTCAGCTGAATCAACCAATCGAGCACCCAATCTAGTAAGCTAATGAACCTCATGAACTAACTTCTTCTTATCATCCTTTACATGGGAAACACTACCCATAGACAACCTGCTAAGGGCATTTTCCACTACATTGGCCTTTATCGTATAATAGAACACTCTCACATTACAATCCTTTAATAACTCAAGCCACCTTCACAGATGAAGATTCAGATAATTCTGCATGAACATATACTGTAAACTCTTATGTTCAGTGAACACATCAACATGAACCCTATGAAGATAATGTCTCTAAATTTTCAAGGTGAAAATAATAGCTGCCAACTCAAGATCATGGTTAGGATAATTCTTTTCATTGGGTTTAAGCGGTCTAGAGGCGTAGGATATAACCTTGCCTCTCTGTATCAAAACACCACCAAGACCAACTTTGGAAGTATCACAACAAACTACAAACCCATTTGTACCATCTAGCAAAGTCAATACTGGAGCGGAAGTGAGTCGAGTCTTCAACTCTAAAAACTCTTTTCACAAGAATCTATCCACTGAAATTTGACTTTTTTCTGAGTCAATCAAGACATGGGGTATGAAATTGAAGAAAACCCTTTGAAAAACCATCTGTAGTAGCCAACAAACCCAATAAACTCCTGATAACTGATGAAGAGATAGGTCCGGGACAAATTCTCACTGCTTCAATCTTTTGAGGGTTAACTCTAATGCCATCACCAGAACTAATAGGACCAAGAAAAGCTACTAACCTAAGCCAAAATTCACAAATATTGAACTTGGTAAAGAACTGATGAGCTCTAAGGGTCTGCAACATAATTCTTAGATGGTCTTCATGATCATTATCACTACGGGAATAGACAAAGATGTCATCAATAAATACTATGACGAATATGTCCAAGTACTATTTGAACGCTCAGTTTATCAAGTTCATAATAGCTGTAGGGGCATTCGTTAGTCCAAAGGACACAACTATGAATTTAAAGAGACCATACTGAGTTCTGAAAGCTATCTTTGTAATATCACATTCACTGACTCTGAGCTAATAATAGCTGAATATGAGGTCTATCTTAGAGAAATAACTAGAACCCTAAAGTTGGTCGAACAAATCACCAATTCTAAGGAGTGAATACTTATTCTTGATTGTGCCTTTGTTCAACTGATGATAGTCGATGTATATTTAGAGAGAGCCATCTTTCTTATGCACGAATAGAACTGATGTGCCCCATAGAGAGACAATCAGCCAGATGAAACCCTTATCTAAGAGATCTCTTAACTGCTCTTTCAATTCTTTAAGCTCATCTGGAGCCATTCTATAAGGTTGAATAGAAACAGGTTGAGTATCTAGAAAGAGATCTATTTTAATGTCAATTTCCCTCTTGGGAGGGACTCCGAGAAGATCTTCAAGGAACACATCTAAAAAATCATTTACTACAGGATCAAACTCAAGACTCATTGTCTCAGTAGTTGAGTCTTTGACTCGAACAAGATGGTAAGCACACCCTTTAGATATCATTTTTCTTTCTCTAAGATATGAAATAATTTGATCCCTAAAAACTGAAGTACTGCCCTTTCTTTAGATAACTGGTTCATTTGGAAACTAAAATTGAATGACACTATTTCTGCAATATACTAAAGCATTGAATGAGTGAATCCAATCCATACCCAGAATGACATCAAAATCAACCATCTCTAACTCTACGAGATCAACTGAGGTGGTTTTCTCTGATACTATAATCGGGAAGTTTCTGTATGCCTGTCAGGCTATAATAAATTTACCCACTAGGGTAGACACTGAGAAAGACTCTGCTAATTTTTTTTGTCTGATACCAAAATTAATGTCTATATAAGAAGTCACAAAAGAAAGTGAAGCTCCGAGATCTAACAATGCATAAACATAAAGATGGAAAACTTATAACGTACCCATAACTATGTCAGGAAAATAGTCCTAATACTATTCAGTCTGAAGAGCATATAACCTGTTCTGACATTGCCCACTGGTTTCACTAGATGTGACCCCCTGTTGAGTCGAGCGACCTATTGGAACTGATAAAAAATTGGACTGACCCTGTTGACAATTACTTCTATCCCTCTGAGCGACCACCATACACCCTTGAACCCTATGTCCTGGTTTGCCACAACCAAAATACACATCACTACCAGCCTTACACTCACCTTGATGATTCCGACTGCATTTCTTGCAAAGCATATTAGTATGACCACTGTTTTCACTGCCCTAGGACTAAGAGCCTAGTGCTTTATTGATGAGTGGTGAATTTACTACTCTTTTACACTCAACATTTGTGCACACAACCATGATTTGAATGTAAAAGTGAGACACATTTAGGGTTAAATATACTAATTCCCATATTTTGCAGGTATACAAGTTCTGAGAAGAAAAGAAGCAAACTTGAGCTAAAAAGAATAAAAAAGGGAATTAAATTGCAAGAGCTGGAAAAACTGAAGCAGGATCAAGATTTAGCCCTCAGTTATAGCAATCAAGGGCGTTAGCCCGTGATCTCGGAGAGTCAATCAATTCAACCAACTCTGATTGAGATAGACTAACCACAATCAAGATCAATCTTCCGCAGTCGCGTGAGAGAGGAAAATGACCCAATGTCAGAAATATCATTTTGACCAGCCGACTCCAAATCCCATTTAAGGCTCAAAACCCCTTCATTCTAGGGATCGATCCATAATTCTACTAACCCTACCTCCCATCCTTAGTTTAGGGGTTTTATAATTTCTTGGAGCTTGGAGCTCAAATTTGTACTAATTTGTGCTAAGAAGACATTAGAGTAACTTCCAAGTGTAGATTTGGCTTTGTCTATTGAAAATTCCTTTGTGTCTAAGGTGTGGTTTTCTATATCTTTATTTGTCCTATGAATAACTTTAATATACATTTGTGTTTATTATTATTATGATTTGCTAGATCTACCTCTTGGGATTATGTTTTAATAGGAAACAATTGTGATGGGTTGTGATATATTTGTGTGGAATTTAGTGTGTTGATGATGGGTTCTATTGTTGCTTGATTAAATAGGTTGAGATTTTTGGGTTAAAGCTCTAGAGGCCTAAATGGGTTTGATGGATGAAAGTCTCAAGCTCTTGAAAGCCCTAGCCATCCAAATACCCATATAGGTAAGGTGAGTGAAAGCTCCATACTCTAGAAAACTCCAAGCCATTTTCAAAATAAGGATTTTGGGTGAAGTATAGGAATCCATACCATCCTCGAAAGAGGGATGTGGACACCAAAGTAATGATAGACAATTATGGTCATAGTGTTCTAATTTTCACCATCTTAGACATAAGGGTGATTATGTGGTCGACTATCCCTTTGGTACCATCCTAGAAATAGAGGTGCCTAATTGAGATAATGGGTGGCTTTAATTATCACACACGTTAGGTGTTCGAAAGAGCCAATGGGTGAAATCTTTGTGGTTTTGTTGAAAGACTAACCACAAAGATCTTTGACCTAGCCTATCACATCATCATCAATTAAAGTTTGCATCAAATTTTAACAAACTCATGCATTGACTTTCCCCTAGGAAAGAATACTCCCATGATCTGCACCTAATTGATTACACTCTAATTATTTTTAGTCTCAAATTAGTCCTTTAGAAGCCCAAGAATTACTTTCACATTTTGACAAAATTGAAAACCCCCAAAACCATTTTGTACCATAGGTTTAACTTAGTAACTCTTATTCTGAACCTACTCAATCGCCACTCACATTGATCCTCGTGGATTTGACCCCAATTCTTGTTGGCTAAATATAATGGTAACGACCGCCGTCACTCAAATTTTTGTGTAAGTTGAGCATTATAAAAAATAGCACCATTACGGGGGAACAATTTGGCGTATTGAGTTAGTTTGGAATTTTAGCTTACTTGCTTAAATTCAAACTTTTAAATATTTGTTTGATATTTTTTTTTGTTAGGTAGATTTTTATTTTTTGTTCATTTATTACTATGTCATATTGGAATGAACGTGAGTTCGGTGGTTGAAAATCCTATCATGACAATCCATGTCCATATTGTAAAGGACACCACTTTTGAAAAGATTGTAGATATGCTCCTCGGAGAGAGATATGTGCACCATCTCGATATTATGAGGAGTATGTATGTTCTTTGTGTGGTGGTTAAGATGGACATGGGAGTGATTGTCCAAATGCCCCCTCTCCCCTTTTATGCTAACCCAGTTTCTAGTTTTTTTATGATTTGGATAGGTCTTATGATAAATAAAGGTAAGAACAAAACGCAAAAAATATTGGTGTTGAAGCCATACTTTAACGTATCTTGGAACAGGTGACATCAATGGATGATGATTTACGACATTGGAGTGAATGTCCAAATACCTCCTCCCCTTGTTATGCTAACCCAAATACTAGCTCTTCTTGTGGATTTGAGAGGTTTTATGAAAAAGAAAGGGAAGAATGAAGCACACAAAATAGTGGCGTTGAAGCAATGCTTCAATATATCTTGGGGTTGACAATAACGGTAGAGGAGGAAGTAACTCTTATACTCCAATCCATGGGCGCATGTAATGAGAAAAATTATTAGATAGAAGACATAGGCATGGAGGTCAATCATTCTAATACCACAACCATGACCACACTCCTAAATGAGCTTAATATTGAATAAGCCTCGGTGATTTCCCAACCAATTGAGCACAATATGGTTGTAGATGCTGGAATAAAGGAAATGGTTTTAGAGTCAAAAGAAGAATCCAAGAAATTTTTTTATGAAGACTCTAGTCCATTTAGAGGTGAAGAAGACCAATGGAATGCAACTCCAGAAATAAGAAAAAAGCCCCATTCTTCCCACTTTTCAATATTATGCTTGATGGATTTGATGGAAGTCAATCCATCCAAGAAAATGATGAATATGTGAAAAAAAAGAATTATATTTTGGAGTTTATCTTTCCAAAAGGCCATTCTAAGACCCCAACCTTAAAGGCCAAGAAACTTAAAGATCAATGTCCAATTAGTGGCCTTCTAATGTTCTCACTGTTGCCCAATGAGCCCACAAGAAAGTTTGATGCAAAATTGGGCAAACAGTTCAAATCTTTGAAGTTCCATGATAGAGCATATGCCATCATGCCCTTATATTTGCCCAATGCACCTCAAAGATAAAATGATTAAAAGTTGGGCAAAAGGTTTAAATCCTCTAAGTGGAGACGCAAATGAGGATAAAAATGCATTGTGCCGTGATATTAAATCAAGCGCTCGATGGGAGGCAACCCATTATTTTTATGTTTACACTATTTACTTTTGAATAAGTTATATAATTTTAATGTTTTGTAGGTGTTTTGGACAGTAATCGAAGCCAAACAAAAATAGGGGAAAACCAAGTTTGAAAAGTGTGGCAGCCTTGCAAAAAAAAAGGCAAAATAGGGGAGCAAAATGCCTCCAGTACCGCGATCACGGCCTAAGGATTGTGATCGCGATACCATGATTGCGTCAACTTTGCTGCAATTACGACATCTTCTCCAGCCTGTACCTTGGTTATCAATGTGGTTTCACGGAGTCCTTTAACCCTTTTTATGCTATTGTGTTATGTAGTAAGGTCACTACAAGTCCTTTTGTTAGGGATGTGGCCCTACCATTGTGTGTAATCATTGGTTTGAAATTCTTGAACTTAGTCACGTGAAACATGGAAATTATGTGAATTGGTTATTTTTAGTTGTAGTTATCTTGTTCTTTTGATAATGATGGTGGACGATCTTTTACCTATGATGGATCAATTGACGAAATTTTTATGGGAAGAGTATCATGCTTGAGTTTTGATCCATGGATGCAGGGGAAGTCTGAGCACCCTTAACATCGAGATTACAGATGCAAGAGAAGTCTGAGTACCTGTGGCATTGTGGATTTGGGATCACACTCATACCTTTGGTGAAGTTTGAGTGACCATATGGTTTGCTTCCGTGATAGTCGTGATATGAGATGGCGGTTTAGTATTGATGCTAGCAATAGCAAATCTTGTGTGGTGTGAATGCAAAACATACCCCCCCCCAGTCCAATTTTTTTTTTGAAAAATCTAGGGTAATAGATGTGAGTAACTTTGTGACAATGCTTTCCCTCTTTTGGTGACTCCAAAATAGGTAGCTTGTACTATATGATGAATACCTCCTTTGGTCTCTAATAAGAAATGCAATTGAGCCTCTTTGAGACGTTTGCATGTCATGTGTGCGGTGAGAGAAATTGTTTTACTCTCATGTTTGCTTGTATCATATTGAACTTGCCTGGTTAGTCTTTCAAGGCTAATTGTGATCATTGCTTGGTTGGTGAAATGACCTTGGTCCATATTTTTGAACATAAGAGTCCACTTTAACCTAAATAGCCTATCCATGCATAGATTGTCTCCCTAGTTACCCATTTTGAGCTTTCAAACCCATCTTTGGAAACCACATTGCAAGCCTTAGCCCATTCAAATATTATCCCTCTTTTCAACCCGATCCTCCTTGAAATTGGAAATGCAACTTGAGGCCAAAATCCTAAGTTGGGGGTGGTGGAAATTAGAAGAAGGTAACCTTGGACCATAGGAATATAAATGGATGCCTACATTCTAAGAAAAGAAAAAAAATGAAAAGAGAGGAAAGGGGCAAAATAAGCAAAGGCATGAATTACAAAAGAGTCAAATGAGTAAAAAATGCCTTCAAAAGAGATGGGTGAAGAAAAAAAATGGCAAATGTAGGAATGTGTGAACTTTGAAGGCAAATAAAGTGGCCCATGGTCGAAAAAATTGGTTGAAAATTGTTAGACTGATGTAGATGTTCAAGGAGGGTGTAGCCACCATATCCCTAAATTATATCCTACCTATTCTCCCCTAACCTACATTACAATCCTGAAAATTCCTTTGGGATCTCCAACCAAGCATGTTCGCATTAGTGGCGATGGAAAATAAGGGCAAGATTATGGTATGGTGCTAACTTGTGTGGAGAGATTCTTTGTGAAAGTGAGTGTTGCACTTATATCCCTTGTTGTTTCATAAACAAATTGGTGTGTGGGATTTTCTTCTTGTGAGGAGACACATAAATGAATCATGATGGGTGACATTGTCATTTTCCAAAGAAAAAGGCAAAAAGAGTGTAGAAAAGTGCTATTGATTGAGAGTCTTTTCTAGAGAGTGGGTAATTGTTGCATCATTGCTCTTAAAAGCCCATTTTATCTTAGCATTTGTGTTTAGTAATGAGGGGAGTAATAGAAAATTACTTTACTTATGCATAGGTGTATATTGTTGGTAAAATCCAAGCTCAAATTTATTGTGATCATCCAGTGATACAAATGGGCTCACAAGTGCATATCTCATATAATATGAAGTGGTATTGCTTGAGGACAAGTGAAGCTTTAAGTTGGGGGTGTTGATGAGTGGTGAATTTACTACTCGTTTACACTCAACATTTGTGCACACTACCATGATTTGAATATAAAAGTGAGACACATTTGGGGTTAAATATACTAATTCCCATATTTTGTAGGTGTACAAGTGCTGAGAAAAAAAGAAGCAAACTTGAGCTAAAAAAGATCAAAAAGGTAACTGAAGTGCAAGAGCTGGACAAACTGAAGTAGGATCAGGATTTAGCCCTCGGTGATGACCGTGATTGCAGCGAGTCAAGCTAGTTAACCAACTGCGATAAAGATGGACTAACCGCGATCGCGATCAATCTTCTGCGATCGCGTGAGAGCAGAAAATGACCCAAGGGCAGAAACGTCATTTTGACCAGCTGACTCCAAATCCCATTTAAGGCTCAAACCCTCTTTATTCTAGGAATAGATCCATAATTCTACTAACCCTACCTCCCATTCTTAGTTTTGGGGTTCTTGTAATTTCTTGGAGCTTGGAGGTCAAATTTGTACTAATTTGAGCTAAGAAGACATTAGAGTAGCTTTCAAGTGTAGATTTGGCTTTGTCTATTGAAGATTCATTTGAGTTTAAGGTGTAGTTTTCCCTATCTTTATTTTTCCTATGAATAACTTTAATAGACATCTTAGTTTATTTTTGTTTATTATTATTATCATTTGCTAGATCTACCTCTTGGGATTATGTTTGAATAGGAAGCAATTATGCATGGGTTGTGATATATTTGTGTGGAATTTAGTGTGTTGATGATGGGTTCTATTGTTGATTGATTAAATAGGTTGGGATTTGTGGGTTAAAGCCCCAAAGGCCTAAATGGGTTTGATAGATGAAAGTTCCAAGCTCTTGAAAGCCCTAGCCATCTAAATACCCATATGGGTATGGTGAGTGAAAGCCCCATACTCTAGAAAACTCTAAGCCATCTTAGAAAGAAAGGTTTTGGGTAAAGTATAAGAATCTATATCATCCTCGAAAGAGGTATGTAGAGACCAAAGCAATGATAGACAATTATGGGCATAGTTTGCTAACTTTCACCATCTTAGACATAAGGAAGAATATGAGGTTGAATATCCCTTGGGTAACATCCTACAAATAGGGGTTCCTAATTGAGGTAATGGGTGGCTTTAATTGACACACATGTTGGGTGCTCGAAAGAGACAATTGATGAAATATTTGTGGTTTTGTTGAAAAACTAACCATAAAGATCTTCAAACTAGCCTACCACATCATCATCAATTAAAGTTTGCATCGAATTTTCACAAACCCATGCATTTACTTGCCCTTAGGAAAGCATACTCCGAAGATCCACGCCTAATTGATTACAGTCTAATTATTCTTAGTCTCGAATTAGTCCTTTAGAATCCCAAGAATTATTTTCACATTTTGGCAGAATTGAAACCCCCCAAAACCATTTCATACCATAGATTTGAACTTAGTTAGTAACTCTTATTCTGAACCTACTCAATCGGCACTCACATTGTTCCTCGTGGATTCGACCCCGACTCTTGCTGCGCAAATATATTCACAACGACTGCCTTGCACTCAAATTGAAGTGTAAGTTTAGAGTTATCATCTATCCCGACTGTCTTGCCTGAACTTAGGCACTGGCGCACAAACTGAAGATAGAGCTGGGGCTAAAACTTTTTATCGGTAAAGAGAATAGTTACCACCTTCTGAATTTGGCTGAGAAAAGTTAAAACTACCTGTTCTGGCCCTTTTATTCTCTCTCTCTCTCTCTCTCTCCTTAAGCTTTTCCTCCTCAATATGCTGAGCATGAGCCATGAGTCTAGATAGGTCTATCTTCTTAATTAACATGGCAGTCCTACACTCCTTAACCATACTTTCAGCCACACCAGATATGAACTTACTCATTCTAGACCTATTGTCTGCCACCATAGTAGGAGCATACCTCACCAACTAAGTGAACTTAAGAGAGTACTCATTCACACTCATACTACCTTGCTTCAAATTTATAAAATCCTACACGTTAGCTTACCTCAACTTTAAAAGAAAGAATCTGCCTAAGAAAGCTGTTGAAAACTCCTCCTACTTAATAGGCCCTGCCTTTATTCCTTGGTCCTTCTTCCACTGCTTAAACCAAGTGTGAGATACATCCTACAACTGATATATATCCAGCTCTGTATTCTCACTCGAAGTAACGCCCATGACATCAGTCACCTTCTGTACCCTATCCAGAAACTCCTGTAGATCCTCCTTTAACTTGGATCCCAAAAACAAAAGGGGATTCATCTGAGTGAAATACCGAATACTAACTGAAACTGTATTTTCCAGTGGATTTGCTTGGGGAATAACTCACTAATTGTTCTGAGAATCTCCTGAATGGGCTAAAGTCATGAAAGAGGTCCTGAACTTGGTGAGAGAGACATTCTCATTTAGGGGATCTTCCTGAACATGTGGTGGTGCGGGATGATCCCGTTCCTTTTTACGTTGTTTCTTCTGGGAGGCATTATCTATAAACAGAACAAAGGATGTGTTAGAAAAAGGAATTTAATAGAGCCCATTCTCTTTCGCCCAACATAAACATTAAATGAAGGGAAACTTTTCTATAACATTTCATAACCTCTTTTCCATAAATGTGAAGCGCTTCAAACCCATGCACAAGACTCTAATTGATGTAGATTTTAAAATCCCTAGGACACTTTAAAACCTTAGGCTCTGATACCAAGTTTTGTCAAGACCCGAGGTTACCCCTAGTCGTGAAAAGGGTGCTTACAGTCATAAGTGGCCACAGGCTAACCCATGAGCTCGTACTTGTTGTGAGCACTGAATAAAATGACACTAATATAACTAATGCGGAAGATAAACTAATAAAATACTAAAAATTTGAATAAATGTAAATGGCAAGTCTGAAATGTCGGTGACAATTAATAATATGGAAATGACTGATTGACTATCTAACTGATTGTTTGAAAACCTCTAAACATCATGAGGAGTTGATGGGACAAACCCCCAACTAACTCCAACTGACTGAACATAAGAAAATACTTAAATAACTAAAATAAATATATCATGTCCTCGATGGATGAGGACTCACCACTATTGCTGCTGAGTAACGCTGAGCTATCTTAAAATGACCGAGAAACTGAGCATCATAACCTATGTTATAAGACAACATAGCTCAAAAGAAAAATATGCGGTCAGTACTTTCAATGTACTGGTATATGAGATGATGCCTGGTTGAAATGGATGAGGTAACTGAGCATGAATGAATGAACATATAATATCTGAGAATTCAAGACCAAGTATAAACATATTTTTGAGATAATTTGTAATCTGAAAGACTAAAAACTGTATAACTAAATAACTGAAAATCTATACACTTGGTTAAGCATACCTGAATTGAATACACTGATTATTGTACTGATACTATGGGAGGTATCATATAACCAACATGCCCTAATCTAAGCTAATCGGGGTTCAACCTGTAACCTCAGTTGGAAGGGTGTCAGTACCGTACGACGGGTACTAACACTGGCTTTGTGGATCCATTAAACTGGTGTCCCGAAGGACTAGGGTATCAAGCCTAAACTAATGGGTAATACCTGAGAGAAATTCAAGCCTAAACTGATGGGTGACCCCTTATTTCCTATGCTGGCTATGTAGTTCTGGAATATAGGGAGTGCTACTAACGACTCTGCCTAACTGACATAGAAGCATCCATCCCTGCATTTGGTCGGTGCTAAATCCTACTCCTAACTGAACTGATATTTGTACTGAAATAAACTGTTTAACTGAACATTATTTCTGCTAACTAATAGTGCTCATCATGATCATAAATATCTGAGTAAATAACAAGACTCATGCTTTCATTGAATTATTATTTGAAATATCTGAAATCATGTAAAACATATAGGTATCGGGTTTTCATAATCCACGTGCACTGAATGATCATGAAATACAATATTAAGTCTCAAAATTGAGTATGAAATCATCATTCAAAGAATCAAAGTATATACATTTCATCAAACATATGAGAATCATGAACTTGAACATGGGAATATCTTAAAACATGGGAAAACAACATGGTTACGTGACTTAGATCATAATTTGATAATATAACATGAAATTCACTTGAATATAACATAAGAAATTGAAGCTTAAAGCATGAGATAACCTAACTTGTCATGGTATCATTCTTGGGCATGAATTAAGTCAAACTACTAAGGAGAAACATGAATTAAAAAACTCATCTTGAACATGTAGAACTCCATAATAAGAGAAAAATTGATACTTTAATTAAAAAAAGCTTTTTGGGCTGTATGAATGAAAGGGACCCATGGATGAACATCCCACATACCTCTCTGGATGAATTCTTAAAGATTTCTTGAGAATTTATTGAACTTGAAGCTTTAATTCCTTGATTTATTGTGAAAGAGTTTGGACTTATTCTTGGGGAAAGAAAGGGTTTCTTGAGAGCAATTTGTAAATAAAAGGGCAAATAATGATCTTTGGAAGCCCAAAATTCATGTTATGGATGGATTAGGTAAAGGTAAATGACTCAAATACCTTTAAAATGCCAAGGAATAAAAATTGGATGAGATAGGGAGAGGGAGGCGCGGGATCTGGTGCGGTGGACTAGGCCTAACGGCGCCCTCTTTAGAGCAGTGAACTGGATCAGGCAGCGCCCACCTTACCTCGGTGGACTGGAGGGGGCGGTGGCCGCTTATCCCGGTGGTGCTACTAGTTTGGTTTCCCAAACACACCCCTACGCTCGTTCAGAAATTTTAAAACTCACCTAAGACATTCTTTGAACCACCCCAATCATGAATCAACTCAAAAATCAATGTCCCAAGGTCGGAAAGGTTAAAAATAAGATCTTTAAAGTTTAGGGGTCTTGAAAATGACTATGTTCTCAATACTTAGTGAAAATTCCAAGTCTTGGACCCCTTAAACATGCAACTGTGAGCTAAATTAAGCTTGGGATATTACGGGGTATTACACAAACCTTTTTTTTATTTTTTTTTCACTTTTAATTTTTTTCTTCCTCTATTCTTGAAACTTAACAGTTGTGGCATCACCCTTTTTTACTTTGTTCAAATATGCATTCTTGAACCCTCAATAACCCATTAGGATTGGATTAGACATTACAAAATTTCTTTGAAATTTTAGCTTTGAAGAATGAAACATCTAGAAACTGAAATTTTTGATAAATGGAGCCCATTTATGCTTTGCCAATGATTTTCCATTGATCGCCAAAAGAATTGATCTTTTTCACAAATTTCATGCCATTCAAATTTACTACCAAAGATCTATTTTCCAATTATTTTTTTATGAATTTCTTATTTGTTGTTAAATATTTACACTTACAACCTCTTTTCCACCAATTTCATACCTTTTTATTTGTTGTATTATCTTCTCCCCCTTTACGCTTTCGTAGATTAAATTTTCTTATGAAGGAGGTCAAATTTTTTTTTGTAAGGTAGGTGAAGTTGGTGAGAGACTAAGATGATATTAATGATAATTTATTTTTTAGAAGAAAAATCCTTCATTTTTATTTGTTATTATATTTATGGTGAAAAATATAAGAAATAGGAAGCACAATGAAAGTTGAGGGGCTCAAAGGAGAAAATATTTGGTAATAATACAAGCCTCTGTTCATTCTGAAAATTAGATGTACACTTTGACGGAATATAATGAAAGAAATAAAATGAAAAAAATGAAAGAGAAGGTCCATTAAAAATTAAGTCTAATTAATCAATAACCTCCAATCAAAAAGTGCCATATGTATAATTGAATTTTTCTTTTATATTTTACATTTGTCACGCTCGTGCAGGATAATCTCACTTTTTTTGCCACATCACCTCTAAGGGGGTATTAAACTCACTTCAAATGAGTTTAGGAAGGTAAAGAATTACTCGTAAAGTTAGAGTTATGTAAGACCCCAAAAATCTGTAGCTAATTAATTTTTGATCCTCCTGCATGTGTAATGATAATTTTTTATTAGAATAATGATAGAGGATATTAAAGGGGTGTATGGGGTATGTTTGGGAATTTTTGAAAGGAGTTAGGAGTTATTTTAAAACTTTAAGGTAGTGAGGGTCCGCAATAGCGGCATGCCGTGCCATTTATGCTCTGCGATAGGTGTGTGACATGCTAGATAGTCACTGCGATAGCGGTATGCCACATGGCTATGCAAATTTTTCCCAATTCATTATTTTTCATCTTGGGGTGGTGGATTTTTTTGTCCTTTTCACTTTAAAAACCTCTTAAACGTCCCCCAACCCAGAAACCCCCTAATTTATTGAAATTACATTACTCTTCTCTTCTACAACTCCCAAGGAAAGAAATACAAGGGGTTTCTCAAGGGTTTCATTCTTCGGGCTTTAAACTTTGATTTCTCTTCAAAATCCTTGTAATTTTTAGGCATTTTGTACACTCCCTAACTTGTATTTTATATTATTGCATCAATTTATACAACATTCATGTATTTTTAATGATGGGTTTGAACTTGAATTGATGGTTTTTATTTGTCAACACTTGTATTACTTTTACCTTATTTTAATGGGTTATTCATGCTTTAATTGATAGGTTTTTGAACTGAATTTCAAGCATTGTTAAATTGTGAAGTTGGTGACTTGGGTTTTCATAATATGGATGAATTTTGTCATAGGAATGGAATTAACCTCAACCCATAGTGTAATCTTTGTTTTGAATATGGATTTTTACATAATTTAACTTATCTTTTTAAAACATTGCATTGCATTAAAGGTTAAATGGATAAAAAGGTTTTGGACTCCCTTGGTGGCTACAATTTGGATTTTTAAACATGTAATTAAAGTCAATTTGGTTAAATGGATTGGCTTCGTATAAATGGAATAACTTGCAAGAATATTGGTATAATGATACCAAGTTTGAAATGCCTAAATAAAAGACTCCATGGTTAATGGTTGGTTTATGTGCAAATTGTTTTAATTTCTGCTTAAAAAAATTGTGCAGCTCACCGAGAGGGTGTAGTCCTGGGGGGACCAACACTGAAAACCATATTTGCCGACATTAGGGGGTATATGACCAATGTTTATGATATACACATTATATTTTTGATGGCTATCGCCTTGGTGTATTTAGCCATTCCTCAGTACATGTGGCTAACATGGACTGGGGCCCTTCCGGTAGGGAGAGCCGGACCCATATTGCCCATGGGTGCCTGAAATGTCGGTATGAGCTACATAGTTAAGGACTAATGTTATAAAGGACCATATTTTATGTCCCTTATCCCTATACCGACATCCTATATATATACATAATTGATGTGCATGCAGTATTTGACTGAATTTTTTGTAAATGCATTATTTTACCCTTTTCCCTGGATTGCATGCTAGCACTCGCTATACTGACCATCCCTAGACGCTACATCAGTTCATGATGTAGGGTTTGAGGGATTTTTTGGTGATCCTATGCAGTGTTAGGTGGTCTGATTTTCTTGTTGATTAGTTGTGAAGTGGTGAGCCTTCATCCTTTGGAAAACATTGTCATTTTCTTAGTTTTTTTAAATTTCTAGTACTTTTGGATTCTTTTGTCATAGTCGGGGGCATGTCCCGACTTAGTTGGTATTCTTTGATTAGAGGCTTTTGTGGACAGTATTAGGGTGTTATGGTGGTTATGTTTTGACTTACAAACTTTCTCTTTACTTATCTATTTATTTTTGGTGCTTTGGTTGGCTTCTGTTGTCTATTAGTCTTATTATTGTGCTCATAAGGTATGATTAATGGGGCTATCTTTGGCCTTGGTAGGCTGTGGATGGTTGTCACAGCTAGGACTGGGTTTGGGTCATGACAATCTTGGTATCTGAGCAAGGTTCAGGATCTCTGGGTGTCAACAAAGCCATGTTGAGTAAAGTCTCTTTTATGGGTGTGTAGCGCACCATACTTATAAGGGGAGGCTATGAGGCATTATAAATATTTCCCTTTCTTGTTTTCTATTTCTTTCTAAGAGAGTCTAGTTATCATGAAAGTTCTCTAACTCCTGACTTTTACACATTTCAGAGCATGCCTCCCCAAAGATCTAACAATCGTAGAAACTCAGCTAAAACTTCTGTCCCACCTGTGGAAAATACAGAGTAAACTCATCCTATTCATGTAGTGCAGACTCGATTTAGGGCCCCCGCTCCAGACTGCACTACCCTACCTAAGGTTCCAACGGTTCCTACTAGTCCTTCTTGAGCTTCCCAAGCTAGTGATACTCATGCTCAGTTGCATCAAAGAGATATTTTAAATGCAAAGTTTCGTCAGTCTATCACATGCTTGCTCAGATTATTGCATCACAGTCTCATTGATCTAATTATGTTGGTTCTATTGCCAGTTCATTTGAGGTCACCTAGGTTGGCTAGATTATAAAGTTAAATCTCCCAACCTTCACAGGATCTAAGGTTGAGGAGGATCCTCAGGGGTTAATTGATGAGATGTATAACATCTTCTGAATGATGGATGTTAGTGATTCAAAAGGCGTGGAGTTTGCTGCTTATCAGTTAAAGGATGTGTCTTATCAGTGGTATGAGGAGTGTGAAGAGTTGAGGGATGATGATGCCGAGCCGACAGTGTGGGCTAAGTTTTTAGGTGCTTTTCTTGATCACTTATTTCCTTAGGAGTTGAGGAAGTTTAAGTCCAAATTGTTTATGAACTTTAAATAGGGTAAGATGAGTGTTAAATAGTATGCACTAAAGTTCTAAGAACTATCCCATTATGCTCCAGAGCCGGTGTCTAATATGAGGTCCAGTATGATGAAGTTTTCTTCTGGTTTATCCTGTGATATGGTGTTAGAATGTAAAGTTGCTATGCTTAATAATAACATGGACATATCCAGGCCAGTGGTTTATATGCAACAGGTGGAGGATGAGAAAAGTAAGCACGTACAAATGTGATAAAGGTAGATAAAGAAGTTTAGGTATACAAAGTAGAATGCAAATCAACAGAATAGGGAAGAGGATGGTAGGCAGTGGACTAAAAAGAAGAACTGGGGAAATTTGCATTCGTCAACTAGTGCTCTTTATCATAAGCCTTCAAGTGGTCATCATTTTGAGTATAGTAGTAGTCCTAAGGCACAAGGTGGCCAGTCTCAGGATAGTGGAGCTTAGTCAGCCCCACCTTACCCTTTTTGCCATTTTTCTGGACAACTTCACTATAGATATTATGAGGAGGGGAGGAATTTGTGCTTTAATTATGGTAATCCTAGTCCTATACGATGGAGTTGTCCTATAACTAAAGTTACCTCTGAAGATAATAAGGTCTCGATTACCTCTTCTTCAGCTTCTGCACCTAAAAGCACCACATCAGGTACTGATAATGGCCAAAATTGCCTCTATGCACTTTCTACTTGTTAGGAATTTGAGGATTCCCAAATGTTGTCACTGGTATGTTACAACTCTTCTCACATGATGTTTATTATTTGCTTGATCCGGGTTCTACCCTATCTTATGTGACCCCTTATGTGTCTTTATACTTTGGTTTTGGTCCTTAAAATATTTTTGACCCCTTTTCTATTTCTACTCCGATGACTGAGTCTATATTGCTAAAAAAACTATAGGGGTTGTGTGGTTTCCATTCTTCTTAGGGAGACATTGATTGATTTGATAAAACCTTTTACGGTGGATTTTGATATAATCTTAGGGATGAATTGACTTTATTTTTCTATGCTTCCCTGGACCATAGAACTCAAAAGGCCAGTTTTAGTTTTCCTAATGAATTGATATTTTAGTGGGAGGGTAGTTCCTTAGTATCTAAAGGGAAGCATATTTCTTACCTTAGAGCCTAGAAGTTGATTTTCAAAGGGTGCCTCTATCATCTAGTCCGGGATAAAGATTCTAACCTTGAGAGTCTCTCCCTTGCAATCTGTCCCTGTGGTTAATGAATTTTCTGATATTTTTCCTAATGATCTTCCTAGAATTCCTCCTGATAGGGAAATAGATTTTTGGATTGATTTTCTGCTGGATACCCATCCCATTTTTGTTCCTTCTTATAGGATGGCTCCGACTAAACTAAAGGAACTAAAGAAGTAATTTAAAGATCTTCTTGATAAGGATTTTATCTGTCCCAATGTTTCTCCGTGGGATTTTCCTGTGCTTTTTGTGCGAAATAAAGATGGGTCTCTCCGAATGTGTATAGACTATAGTCATTTGAAAAAGGTTACAATGGAAAATAAGTACCCTCTCCCTAAGATTGATGGCCTTCTGGTGCTAGGCATTTCTAAAAAAATATTCTCTATTTGGGACATCACCAGTTGAAGATTAGGGAGGTTCATATTCCCAAGAGTGCTTTCTAGACCTGGTATAGCCATTATGAGTCTTTGGTTATGTCAGTTGGGTTGACTAATGCTCTGATTGCTTTCATAGATCTTATGAATTGGGTGTTCAAGCAGTTTCTGGATTTGTTTGTTATGGTCTTCATTGATGACATCCTGGTGTACTCCAAAAGTGGGGAGGATCATGCTAAATACCCCCGAATTGTGCTGCAAACTCTTAAGGACTAGAAATTATATGCAAATTTTTTTCAGTGTGAATTTTGGGTAAGTGTTGTGACTTTTCTCGGGCATGTTGTTTCTAGTGAAACGATCAAGGTAGATCCCTAAAAAGTTGAGGTAGTTAAGAAATGGACTAGACCCATGACTCCATCCGATATTAGTAGCTTATTGGGCTTGGACGGGTACTATAGGATGTTTATGGAGAGTTTCTCATCTATTACTACTTCGCTGATGAAGTTAACTCAGAAAAACTTAAGTTTTTATGGTTCGATGCTTGTAAAGGCAGTTTTGAGAAGTTAAAGGATAAGTTGACTTCTGTTCCTGTTTTAACCTACCCGAGGGAACTGAGGGGTTTATTGTGTATTGTGATGTATCCCATTGGGGTTTGGGTTGTGTTTTGGTGTAGCATGGCAAGAAGTTAGACTACGCTTTTAGACAGCTTAAGGTTCATAAGAGGAATTACCCAACTCATGATCTAGAGTTGGCGGCTATGGTCTTTTCTTTGAAGATTTGGTGCCATTATTTGTATGGGGTATATATGGACATTTATTCATACCATAAGAGCTTGCAGTATGCGTTTAACCAAAAGGATTTGAATCTCAGGCAAAGGCAGTGGCTTGAACTACTTAAGGATTACAACATGAGTTTGCACTACCATACATGTAATAATAATGTTGCTTCATATGATCTTAGCAGGTTATCCATGGGGAGATTATCTCACATTGAAGAGGAGGAAAAAGGACTAGTAAAGGATATTCAATAGCTGGCCAATTTAGGAGTTTGCCTCTTAGACTCTGATGATGGAGGGGTAATTATTTAAGAAGTGGTTAAATCGTCTCTTAGTGCTGAAGTCAAGGAGAAATAGTTTTTTGATCCCATACTCATGCAAATAAAATATAATATGGCTCTGCCAAAAGTTATGGCTTTCGAGATTGAGGGAGATGACATCTTGAGATATCAAGAAAGGTTGTGTGTTCTTGATGTAAATAGGTTGTGGGAAAGTATTTTGATCGAAGCTCATGAGTCCAGATATACAATTCATTTGGGTTAGACCAAAATACATCATGACTTGAAGGAAATCAACTAATGGAATAATATGAGGACAGATACGACAAATTTTATTGCTAAGCGTATGGTTTGTCAGCAAGTCAAGGTTGAAGATTTAAGGCCAGGTTGTACTTTGCAAGAGATAGAATTGGCTATATGGAAGTGGGAGATGATTAATATGGATTTTGTTATTGGACTTTCACAGTCTCGGAATTAGAATGATTCTAATTGGGTTATTGTAGATAGAATGACCAAGTTTTCTCACTTCTTTCCCATGAGGACTAACTACTCAGGAGAGGATTATGCCAAGTTGTTCATTCAGGAGATAGTTCAGTTACACGGGGCTCTGGTGTCCATTATTTTAGATCGAGGTACACAGTTGTATTCCCATTTCTTGCTTTTTTTAGAAAAGTTTGGGTATCAGGTGAACCTTAACACTATTTTCCACAGTCATCTGGATGGACAAGCGGAGCGTACTATTTTGACTTTGAAAGATATGCTAAGGTCCTGTGTGATTGATTTTAAAGGTAGTTGGGTTGACCATTTGCCTCTTATTGAGTTTGCCTATAACAATAGTTACCATCCCAGTATCTAAATGGCCCCTTTTAAGGTACTTTATGGTAGAAGGTGGAAGTCTCCTATTGGTTTGAGGTGGGGGAGACTAGGTTTTTTGGCCCTGGCATGGTTCACCAAGCCATGGAGAAAAGATGATTAGAGTAAAACTTAAGATTGCTCAAAGTCGCAGAAGTCTTATGCGATTGTGAGATGGACGGATTTAGAATTTTAAGTTGGCAATTGTGTATTCTTAATGGTTTCTCCTATGAAAGGAGTCATTAGATTTGGAAAGATAGGGAAGCTTAGTCCCCATTACATTGGTTCATATCAGGCTGTGAGGAGGATTGGGAATATTACTTATGATGAGACTTACCAATGAGTTTTACCTTGATTCATCCCATTTTCTATGTGTCCATGCCTAAGAAGTATGTGGATGACCGTTCCTTGATAGTGCCCATTGAGGATGTTGGCTTTACGGATTCATTGTCCTATGAGGAAGTCCTGCTTGAAATATTGAATAGACAAGTTCGTAGGTTGAGAACTAAGGACAAAGCTTTGGTGAATGTTCTTTGGATAAACCAAAAGGTAGAAGAGCTACATGGGAGACAAAATATGATATAATTGCCAAGTACCCATTCTTGTTCCCCACACTGGATGAAAGTGCTTAAGGTATAAGTTTCATTCCCCTTTTGTCGCATTTTGAATTTGTCCTTGAATTCCACTATATTTTTGCTAATATCGTGCTAAAATCATCCTAACTTCTTATTTGGGTATAATGATCCAAAGAAGTGGATGCGTAATACCCCATCAATTTACGACTAATTTATTTTGACCCTCTCGAATTTGTAATGATAATTTTTTGCTTGAATCATGATAAGGGATGTTAAAAGAGTGTGTGGGGTAAGTTTCATAAGTTTTGGAAGGGGTTCGAGATCATTTCGGGACCGTGAGGCAGTGAGGGTCTACGATAGAGGCGTGCCACACCACTTACACTTCGCAATAAGAGTGTGGCACACTGGCTAGTCACCACGATAGCGGCATGCTATGTTGCTTTGCAAATTTTGTTCAGTTTATTATTTTTCATCTTGGGGTGGGGTTTTTTTATCCTTCTAACTATAAAATAATCTAAAGGTCTCCCAACCCTAGAAAATCTCAATTCATTAAAATTACACTACTCTTTTTTCTCAAACTCCCAAGGAAAGAGATACAAAGGGTTTCTCAAGGGTTCCATTTTTTGGGCTTTAGACTTTGATTCCTCTTCAAAATTCTAGTAATTTTTAGGCATGTTGTACACTCCCTAACTTGTACTTTGTATTATTGCATCAATTTATTCAATATTCATGTGTTTTGAATGATGGGTTTGAACTTGGGTTGAGCGTTTTTATTTGTTAACACTTGTGTTAGTTTTCCCTTGTTTTAATGGGTTATTCATGCTTTAGTTGATAGGTTTTGGAACTAATTTCAAGCATTGTTAACTGGTGAAGTTGGTGACTTGGGTTTTCACAATATGTATGAATTTTGGCATGGGAATGGCATTAACCTCAACCCACATTGTAATCTTGGTTTAGGATATAGATTTTTACATGATTTAACTTATTTTTTTAAAACATTGAATTGCATTGAATTAAAGGATAAATACTTAAAAAGGTTTTGGATGCCCCTGGTGGCTATATTTTGAATTTTGAAATCGATAATTACAGTCAATTTGGTTAAATAGATTTGTTTGGCATAAATGAAATAACTTGAAAGCATATTGGTATGATAATACCAATTTGAAGATGCCTAAATAAAAGACTCCATGGTTAATGGGTTGGTATATGTGTAAATTATTTGAATTCGGGCTTAAAAGAAATTGTATAGCTCACTGAGAAGGTGTACTCCCGAGGGGACCAACGCTGGAAACCATGTTTGCCAACATTGGGGGTCTATGACATTTGTGTTTGATGTATACATTTTATTTTTGGATGGCTATGGCCCTGGTGTCTTTAGTCATTCCCCGATACATGCGGCTAACATAGACTAGGGCCTTTTCAGTAGGAGGAGCTAGACCCATATAACCTATGGGTTCCTGAAATATCAATACGAGCTACATAGTTCAGAACTAATGTTTCAAAGGACCATATTTCATGTCCCCTTTCCCTATGCCGACATCCTCTCTCTTTCTATATATGCATAATTGATGTGCATGTGGTACTTGATTGAATTTTTGGTAAATGTATTATTTTATCCCTTCCCTTGGGTTACATTCTAGTACTCGTCGTACTGAACGTCCCTGGATGCTACATTATTTCATGATGTAGTGTCTGAGGGATTTTTTGGTGATTATGTACAACTTTTGGTGGTCTTGTTCTCTTATTGATCAGTTGTGAAGTGGTGAGCCTCTATCCTTTTGAAGGACCAGTCATTTCCTTAGTTTTCTTTAAATTTCTAGTACTTTTGGATTATTTTGTGATAATCGGGGGCATGTCCCGACTTAGTTGGTATTCTTGGATTAAAGGCTTTTGTGGACAATATTGGGATGTTATAGTGGTTATGTTTTGACTTTCAAATATCCTCTTTAATTATGTATTTATTTTTGATACTTCGATTGGATTCCCCTTTCTATTATTCTTATTACTATGCTCATGAGGTACTGATGTGCTATAGAAATATAACACTTTCGACGATTAAAACTATGAAAATATGCATGTTTCTGAGGTTATTTTGTTAGATATGATGCGTTTTGGGTATGTTTTGCAGGAAAATAGATTTTGGATACTAAGTTCGTGAAAAAGAGGAAAAAGGTATTTTTGGATACTTATGTAAGTAATAATGGGGGTTTGTGATACTTTCTGGATTGTTCGTGACCAAAACATATGCGAGAATTGAAGAAGAGATGAAAAAATAACTTTCGACACTTGTTATGTAAACATGTGGACCACATGTTGTACATATGGACTGCATGTGTTAGAACTCCAAAATCCCGAAACAGACCTGGAGGAATTTTTGGGATGAGCACATGCGTCTCTACATATGCCCAGCCTGTAGACCGCATATACCACATGAGCCTAAGGCCAGGCTGTATGTGGTGACCACATGTAGACAACGACCCTTTTTTCTCCTATTTCATTCGGGCTTTGGTTTTAGGGTTTTCTCATGTACTATAAATACCCCTTATGTGTTTTTAATAGAAGTTATGCACTATTGATACTTACAAAAATATTTTGATTCTGAGATTCGATTTTAGTCTTGGAATTCTCTTGTATTGATTTTAGTTGATTAATTCAGTTATAGTTTTGGATTTTTACTTATGATTACTGTGATTTCATCTTATGCTTTTAATAATGAATATTGTTGATTACTTCACAAGCATGAGAGGCTATAAACCCTTAGCTAGGGTAGTGGAAACCCTAGCGAATTGACAAAGTAGGAGAAGTGCTATTGTCGTTTTGAATTGATAACCATGCATGCATTGTATTATCTTCACTTTAATAGTTTTCTTAATGGGTACATACATTAGGATCCCACCTAGATTATTGCTACTTATTCTAAAAGAGTAGTAGTGACTAGGAAAAGATACTGACAACAGTAATTTGGACTTTAACTGTCGATCCATGCTACTAGATTTTATCTAAGTAAGATGGTTAGATTTCATCCAATAACTAGAAACTCAAAAAGTAATAGTTAACTAGGATCATTATAAGGGTTAGTAAGGTGACATCTTGAGACTCAAAAGGTAAAGGGTGAAATCCATCTGCCCATCCAAAAGACTTTAGAAGGTATATAACTTATTGATTCTGCATGCAAGGTATCTAGTTGGTTCAATAAAGCACGATAAACCTACGGAGTTGAAAAGACAAGGGGAACACAATCCTAGTGTTCACCTACGACTGATTACAACCAACGTTGATATTTTCTACTTGTTTGATATTGCTATTCAAAACCCCTATTTACTTTTCCAGATCTGCCCATTGCTTACAAAAGTTGAGAGCCACGGTTCCACGTATTCCCTTGGGACTCAAGCCCAACCATTATTGGGTTACTATATTTGGTACCTCATTATCTTCAGAGTGGAGGTGTAGCTTGGGCTTCATTAAATTTTGGTGGTGTTGCCTGGGAATACGGTGTTGATTTGTGAATTAAAGTTGTTCTAGTTTTTGGGTTTTTCTTTTTTTTGTTCTTAGTTGGGTATACGTTGGTGTATGCCTAACACATAGAGTAGAGGCAATCCTTTACTCCCAGTGAATCCAACTCCAGAGAGGATCCTACAAACAGCTAGTAGGATGGTGGAACAGAAAAGAGATGATATTCCTAAAGGGGTTCGTGATGATGTGCCTCCCTTCCTCTCGAAGGAGTACAAGATATTATTGATCGATAGATTGGTAAGCTGTAAGCTCAAGCTAAAAATAAGAGAAGGGCAATGGAAGAATCTCAACAGGTAGCTCAGGAGGTAGAGCTAGCTGAGCAATGACATGAAGTAGTCCTCGAGCAACACTCGATTAAATTCAGAACAGAGATAGAAGTGTCCGTGTTCATGTGACACCAACATATCAGTATATGCAACCATATATAGATGTCAACGATAATCCGAGATACGTTGATCTGGTAGAGATTAGAGATATTATTCCCCCTGTTTTACCCCTAGGCAATAATTTTGTCATAACAAGCACAATGATCAAGCTCTTAAATCTGAAGGGTGTATTTGTGGGCTTGCCTACAGATGATGCATATATTCACCTTGAAAATTTTATTGAGATCTGCACTTTGTACACCATTCTGGGGGGTGAATCAGGAAGTGCTTAGACTGAGATTCTTCCCCTTCTTACTTATAGAAGAAACATCTTTATGGTTAGGGAAACTTCTAAGAGGATCTATCACTACATGGAACAAGTTGCTCATGAAATTATTAAACAAGTTCTTTCCTCTATCCAGGATGTTGCAGCTTAAGGATGAGATCTATAATTTTAGGCAACTGCAGTCAGAATCTATGTACGAGGCTTGGTTTAGGTTCAAGAAAAAGGTTAGTATAGTGCCTAACGATCGGATGTTAAAGGCGAGCTTATTGGAGATATTATACAGAGCCTTAACCATCAGCTCCAGAGCCATGGTAGATACCATATATGGAGGAGCATTTATGAGACTACACTGGGAGGAAACTTCGAAAATGCTAGATCAGATCTCTCTCATTAACCAAGGGTGGCAAACTTAGGAGGTTGACAGAGGAACAAGAACATATGCTATTGGTGCCTCTTACGACAAGAAAGTAGCTGATGATTCGGTAGTGCAAAAGATTGCACTGCTAAGAATTGGTCTATGGTTAATGACAAAGTAGTTTGCCGCAGTAAGTTTAGAGAAAGGGAATACAAAAGAAGCCCAAGGGTCAGCTTCCAAAGATAACGAGGTAGAATTAGAGAAGGAAGCTATAGCGACCCGATACCACCCCCTAGTCATTACAAGGTGTTTACGATCCCGAGGGACCACAAGCTAACCCATGGGCTGATACTTGCTGTGAGCACTGAATAATATAATCAGGAATGCAGAAGAATAACTGAATTACCATAAGGTTTAAATTATGAAACGACTACTGAATTATGAATCTGGCAAAAAACTAAAATCTGAATAATCTGAATAGCTAACTGTAGTGTCTGAAAGGCCTCTAAATGAAATACTGTGAGTTGATGGGATAGGCCCCAACTAACTCTACTAATTATTGAGATAATGACATAAAGTAATATAATTCTTCCTCGAATATTGTGGACTCACCACTGCTACTGAACTGCTGATGATCTGAGGGACTAAGTGCAATGCGGGAACTGAGCATCAACACCTATGATATAATACATCATACTACAAAAGAAAGGTATGCAATCAGTACTTTGAATATACTGGTATGCTGTAACACCCCGAATCTGGTACTCGAAATGCTACACGGTGCTCATGACCCCGAAGGACCACAAGCTAACCCATGACTGATATCTGTACCTGTATACTGCATAAAATACTTTATAATGTGGAAACATGAACTGAAAGGCCATAAGGTTCAATACTGAACATGATCTGAATGATATAACATCTGTGCGGGGTAATAGAATACCCAAAACAAAATTGAACATACTGAAGTCTGAAACATGATAGTTAGAAATCCTCTAACTGACTGAACTGTCTGAGTAAGAAGTTGATGGGACATGTCCCTAACGAACTCCAACTAATAAACTGATTAATGAGATAATAGGAAAATAATCATGATCTCGAAAGATGACGACTCACTTCTAATTCTGTCTGCAGATATCTAGAATCTACTATTGCTCTGGAGCTCGTGTCTCTGAACCTATGGTATAAAACACCATAGCGCAAATACATCAGTACTTTGAATGTACTGGTATGCATGTGAGGTAGGCTGAATGTATGGGGTTTATATGAATGAACAATAATAATAACTGACTAACAATCATGAGTGAGAGAATAAATGCATGAGACATAACAACTGACACTAATACTGTGATGATATTATTACTAAATCTGAATATAACTGATAACATGAGTGACTGTATCTGACAGTCCTAAATCTGATGGAACTATCTTAGTTTCGTACTGTATCTGAGTTAACTATATATGACAGTCCTGATTCTATAACATGAAACTATGGAAAGTAGTTATCTAACCGACATGCCCCTGATATGCCATTATGGCTAAGTTGGGGTCCAATCTGTAACTCTAATTGGAAGGGTGTTAATATTGCACTACTGGTAAGGACAAGCTATGGGTAACCCTTATGTGATAGTGTCCCCTGTATGAGAATGGTGGGGCCCTTATCTGACAGTGTTTATCCACCTTATCAACCCTCATCAATAGTGTTGATGTCTCAACCTATGCTGGATACATAGTTCTGGAACGAAAGGATGACTGCTAAGGATCACACCCTCATCTGATAGTATGTGTCCCCATCCTTGGGTTCACTCGTTGCTAATTTCTACTCACATCTGAATGGACACTGAACATGAATTACTGAACTGAACATGAGCTGAATTTTTGAATTTCCATTGACTGACGGAATACTACTGATATCTGACAACTGACTGAGGTCATGAGATCATGGAGATTTTCCTGAGTCGTAAGACTATCTGAAGTCTAAGGATTCATAGCTTGACTGAGAGTTTTGTGAAAACATGACATAGCTCTAAGAACACAACTAATGTTTCGGGTACGAGTACCCCCAGGACACGATGGAAGGAAACTAACCAAGCATAACTTACTTGAACATATAACTAACATCATAATTCATACTACATTTATAGAAGCATTTCATCAAAACATGTGATAGGCATAACTTGTACATACATGGGGATTTCATGTTATCATGATAGTTAGACACTTTTTCTTAATCTAGGAATTTAATCAAACATATTGTAAGCATGTTACATGTAAACATCATTATACAATAATTAAATATCATGGTTCAATTCTAATTTCATTATTCAAGGGTTTAATCATAGATTTGCATGAATCTATATCTATAATAATGTAACCCACATAGAATTTGTCACCCAACATATAGTAGAATTCAATTTTTCATTAACCATATGAACAAGAGCAGCCTAATCATGAAATTCATGAGAAAATCCATAAACTTGAATTTAGAAAAGGGATTCTTGGGCTTCATGGATGAAAGGAGTCCATGAATGAACACTATGCATACCTTAGTTCATGATTTTGTGAAGAGTGACGGTGAAACCTTCTTGAATTTGAATCCCCAATCGAAACCCTAGCTTGTTCTTGAGAGAAACTAGTATATTTTGGGTGAAAATGGCTGAATCACATGTTAAAGGGCTTAAATGGGGGTGGGAAGTTGACCCTTTTAACCCTGGACACGTCATTTAATTTCAGTAAAAATATTCCCAAACTGAATCCCTGGCGTGACGCGGCGCTATCGCGCCGTGTCACTAGAATTTGACAATTGCAAAACTGAGGGATGGTGCGATGTGGAGCCATCACGTTGCCCTTTATTTTGCGACCTGGAACTTTTGTGCGACGCGGGGGAAATCACGATGAGACACTGGAAAATGGACAATTCTGAATTTAGGCCCTGGCGCAATGCGCCATAATCGCGGACCCCTACTAGATTTTTCCAAATGCCATTTCCTCTTGTGGCGCAGTGCGCCACTGACTAATATGGCACTGTTTTACGATGGGAAGTTGAAATAGTCGTAACTGCTGACCCGATTATCGAATTTGGACGACTCTTATATCGATGGAAAGCTTATTGAATTTTCCACATGACAGAAAGTGAAAATATTAAAAATTCTTGATGGAATAACCATTATTAAATTTAGAATCTAATACTAGACATTCTTGAGATGAAATTATCTAGGAAAAGTACAGCATATTACAATATCTCCCCCTTGAGAAGATTCATCCTCGAATGAGACTGACTGAGAGGGGACAAAAGACAACTGATGTACATGCTGAACATGAATAAATGGAACATGATCTCATGACTGACATGACTGACAAATTGAACATATAATACTGAGCATGCATAGCTGATGCATGTGTAACTAATTCATTAATGCATGACTAGAGTTCTGAAGAACTAAGCTTCTCACAATGAGAATGCATGCCTGATGCATAATTACATAATTGAACTGATACATGCGTGCATGACTAAATATGTAATGTTACTTGATACCAAGTTTCTAATGGGAACATGAGCATGAAGCTATATACTAAGTTTGTGATGAACACCAAACATGAAATTGAGTAAGCTTAAGAAGAACTGTTACCTTGAGCTTGATCTGAGTTGGCGAAGAAGAAGTGAGGATACTTGGTACACATGTCTGCCTCTGCTTCCCAAGTATCTCCCTCAATGGACTGATTTCTCCAAAGAACCTTAACGAGAGGGACTTCTTTGTTCCTCAATCTATGAGTCTGATAGTCAAAGATTTTGACTGGAATCTCTTCATAAGAGAGAGTGTTCAGAACATCAATGCTCTGAATAGGTACTACAACTGATGGGTCACCTATGCACTTCTTGAGCAAAGAGACATGAAAGACTGGATGAACTGAGGATAGATCTAAAGGCAATTCGAGCTCATAAGCTACCTTGCCGAATTGACTGAGAATCTTGTAGGGACCAACATATCGGGGACTGAGTTTCCCTTTCTTGCTAAACTGCTTCACTCCCTTAATAGGAGATATCTTTAGCTATACATAGTCACCAATCTCAAAATCTAGATCCTTTCTAAGAATATCTGCATAAGACTTTTGTCGTCTCTGAACAACCCAAAATATTTCTCTATTAAATTGGACTTTTTCTAAGGCATCGAATACCAAGTCAGGACCTATGAATGAGGCCTCACTAACTTTGAACCAAACAATTGGAGACCTATATCTCTTACCATAGAGAGCTTCGAATGGAGCCATCTTAATACTAGAATGATAGCTGTTGTTGTATGCAAACTCAATCAAAGGTAAGTGGTCATTCTAACTTTCCTTGAAATCGATTGTACACGCCCTTAGAATATCTTCTAACTTCTGGATGGTCCTTTCTACTTGACCATATGTCTGAGGATGAAAGCTTATACTATGATAAACTTGGGTACCAAGACCCTTTTGGAATGCTTTCTAAAAATGAGAGGTGAACTGGGTACCTCTATTTGAGATAATGGACAATGGAACACAGTGCAATCTGACCATTCCCTGATGTAGAGTTTGGCATAACCCTCGACTGAATAAGAGGTATGAATTGGAAGAAAATGAGCTGATTTGGTCATTATGTCTACAATGACCCAGACTGAATTATACTGATGATGAGTTCGAGGAAAACTCATCACGAAGTCCATGTTCACAACTTCCCACTTCCAAGTAGCAATACTGAACTCCTGCATGGACCTACTAGTCTTCTGATGCTCTATCTTAACCTGCTGACATATAGAGCACTTAGCCACAAACTCTGCAATGTATCTCTTCATCTCCCTCCACCAATAGATTTCCCGAAAGCTACGGTACATCTTTGTGTCCCCTGGATGAATAGAGTAGCGCACACAATGCACTTCTGTAAGAATTCACTGCCTTAAGTCATCTACGCCTAGAACATGTAGATGACCCTGACAACACAGAACACCATCTCCCCCTTAGGAGAAAACCTCTACTTTCTGATCCTTGACTGACTCTATCAACTTGACAAGGCTGGGATCTCTATTTTCTTTTCTTTCACCTTGGAAACTAGAGACAATTCTGAACTACTCTAAACCCATATATTACCCTCATCTGTATTGACTAAGTGAACGCCTAATCTGGCGAGCTGATGGACTTCCTGAGCTAACTTCTTCTTACTGTCCTTAATATGAGAAACACTACCCATGGATAATCTACTGAGAGCATTGGCCACTACGTTGGCCTTGCTCGAATGATAAATAACACTCATGTCATAATCTTTCAAGAGCTCTAACTACCTTCTCTAACAAAGATTGAGATCTTTCTAAGAAAAGACATACTGAAGACTTTTATGATCTGTGAAGACATCTACATAAACTCCGTAGAGATAATGCCTCCAAATCTTTAAGGCAAAGACTACGATGGCTAACTCAAGATTATGAGTAGGATAATTCCTCTCATGGGGCTTAAACTGCCTGGAGGCGTAGGCTATGACCTTACCATTCTGCATGAGGACACAACCCAAATCTTCTCTGGATGCATCATAATACACTATGAAACCATCTGGACCATCTGGACCATCTGGAAGAGCTAATACTGTAGCTGAGGTGAGTCGAGTCTTCAACTCCTGAAAATCTTCTCGCAAGGATCTGACCACTTAAACTTGACTTTCTTCTGAGTCAATTTGGACGTAGGGGATACAATAGAAGAAAATCCCTAAAAAACCATCTATAATAGCCATCCAAACCCAAGAAACTCTTAATATGTGATTGAGAGACAGGTCTGGGCCAGTTTCTTACTGCTTCGGTCTTTTCAGGATATACTCTAATGCCATCATAGGAAATGATGTGACCAAGGAATGCTACTAACCTTAGCCAAAATTTGCACTTACTGAATTTGACAAATAACTAATGATCTCTGAGAGTCTAAAGTACTGTTCTGAGATGGTATACATGATCGCGCTCACTGCGGGAATAGACCAGGATATCATCTAAGAAGACTATGACGACATGTCGCGGTACTGCTTGAACACACGGTTCATCAAGTCTATAAAAGTGGCTGGGGCATTGGTAAGACCAAATGACATGACTAGGAATTCGAAGTGACCATACCGAGTATGAAAAGCAATATTCAGAATGTCACATTGTCTGACTCTGAGCTGATGATAGACAATTTAAGGTCTATCTTAGATAAATAACTGGCACCCTGAAGTTGGTCAAAAAAGTTATCAATTCTGGGAAGAGAATACTTATTCTTGACCATGACCTTATTGAGTTCACGGTAGTCTACATGCATCCTAAGAAATCCATCTTTCTTATGCATGAATAATACTGGAGCACCCCATGGGGAAACGCTGGGCCTGATGAATCCCTTATCTACGAGATCCTTCAATTGTTCTTTCAGTTCTCTGAGTTCTGCTGGTTCCATTCTTTATGGCGGAATAGATATAGGCTGAGTATCTGGAAGAAGATCAACGCCGAAGTCTATTTCCCTTTTGGGAGAAATTCCTGGAAGATCTTCGGGAAAGACATCTGAATATTCATTCACGACTGAGAGTAAATCAAGACTGGGAGTTTTAGAACTAGTGCCCTTAACTCGAACAAGATGATAGACACATCCTTCAGAAATTATTTTTTGTGCCCGAAGGTAGGAAACAAGTTATTCTCTGAAAGCGGATACACTACCCTTCAACTCTAGGACGGGTTTATTCAGAAATTGAAACTGGACTATTCTGTTTCTACAGTTAACTATGGCATAGCAGGAATGAAGCCAATCCATGCTGAGAATGACATCAAAATTAGTCATCTCTAATTCGACTAAGTTTGCTGAAGTGACTTTCTGAAATATCATAATTGGGCAGTTTCTATATACCCGTCGGGCTATGATGGGTTTACCTAACGGGGTAGTGACTGAAAAGGGCTCTGCTAGGATTTTGGGACTGATTCCAAAATTTCCTGCTATATAGGGAGTAACAAAAGACAAAGAAGCTCCTGGATCTAGCAAAGCGTAAACATGCACATGAAAGATCTGTAACATACCAGTAACTATATCAGGAGAATTTTCCTGATCCTGTCGAGACTGAAGAGCATAGAGATGATTTGGACGTTGCCCACTAGTAACACTGGTGATGGTACCCTGTTGATTTAGGCGATCGGACTGAGCTGAGGAGCGAAGATGACTCTGATAACCTAACTGAGGGCAGTCTCTAACTTGTGGCCTGTCTTGCCACAATCGAAACAGACATCGCTATCAGTTCTAAAAACACCCTTGTGGTTCTTACCATAAGTTTGACAAAAGGGATTAGTTCGGGAATTGCTAACACTGCCCTAAGACTTAGAGCCTGGTTCTCTATCTCTGTTACCCTTCATTAACTTAGGAACTGGAGCACTAGCTGAAGAAGGATCTGGAACTGATGACTTAGGATGAAACTGGGAATGGTTTCCTCCTTCTGATTTAGTCTGAGCGAAGTTAAAATTACCTGTCTTCGCTCTTTTATTTTGCTTATCCTTCTACTTAATTTTATGTTCCTCTATCTATTGAGCATGAGTCATAAGCCTGGCTAAAGTTATATCACTGTTCAGCATAGAAGATCTGCACTCATTTACCACGCTATCCTTTACCCCTGAAGCGAACTTACTCATCTTGGTTCTATTGTCTGCAACCACATGAGGGGTATATCTGGCTAATTAAGTAAACTTAAGAGAATACTCTTTCACCGTCATATTTGTCTGCCTGAGGTTGATGAATTCTAGCACCTTAGCCTCTCTAAGCTCTTGGGGAAAGAATCTGTCTATAAATGCAGTGACAAACTCCTCCCACTCTATAAGACCTGCATCATATAACCTCTCTGACTTCCACTGTTTGAACCAAGTATGAGCCACATCCTACAACTGATATGCAGCTAGCTCAACACTCTCAACAGTAGTCACCCCCATGATGTCTGTCACCTTCTGAACCTGATCAATGAATTCCTAAGGGTCCTCATCTACCTTAGACCCGAGGAAGGATGGAGGATTCATTTGGGTGAACTCCCGAATCCTAGCTACAGCTGAGTTGGCCACTGGGTTAGCTGGAATAAATGTTGTCCATTTATTTTGAGTGGCAAATGATGGAGCAAGAGTAGTGAATGCGGCCCTGAACTCCTCATAAGAAACATGATCGCCCAAAGAATCTTTGGGCTGGGGGGATGACTGATTTCCATTTTTTCTTTTATGTGGCATTTTCTGTAGAAAAAAGGGGAAAATAGATTAGACTGAGAGATTGACTTGAGATTATGCTCACTGGTACGTCATAAATACTGAAAGAAGGGAATCTGTTCCTAAAACATCTTATAGCCTCTTGCACATAAATGTGGTGCGCAACACACCCATGTACAAGACTCTACTAGATGCGGCTTTTAGACTTGCTAGGACTCTATTGAACCTTAGGCTCTGATACCACGTTTGTAACCCCCCGAATCTGGTACCCAAAATGCTATACAATGCTCATGACCTCGAAGGACCACAAGCTAACCCATGACTGATATCTTTACCTGTATACTGCATAAAATACTTTATAATGTGGAAACATGAACTGAAAGGCCATAAGGTTTAATACTGAACATAATTTGAATGATATAGCATCTGTGCGGGGTAATAGAACCCAAAACAAAATTGAACATACTGAAGTCTGAAACATGATATTCTAGAAAGCCTCTAACTGACTGAACTATCTAAGTAAGAAGTTGATAGGATATGTCCCCAACTAACTCCCAACTAATAAACTGATTAATGAGATAATAGGGAAATAATCATGTCCTCAAAAGATGAGAACTCACTTCTAACTCTGTTTGTGGATATCTGGAATCTACTGTTGCTCTGGAGCTCGTGTCTCTGAACCTATGGTATAATACACCATAGTGCAAATGCGTCAGTAATTTGAATGTATTTGTATGCATATGAGGTAGGCTAAATGCATGGGGTTTATATGCAGAACAATAATAATAACTAACTAACTATCATGAGCATTAGAATACATACATGAGACTTAACGACTGACACTAATACTATGATGACATGATTACTGAATCTAAATATAACTGATAACTTGAGTGACTGTATCTGATAGTCTTAAATCTGATGGAACTATCTGAGTTCCGTACTGTATCTAAGTTGACTGTATCTGACAGTCCTAAAATACGAAGAACTATCTGTGTTCTATTACTAAGATTGATTGACTGTGTATGACAGTCCTGATTCCTTAACATAAAACTGTGGGAAGTAGTTATCTAACTGATATCCCACTGATACACCATTATGGTTATGTTGGGGTCTAATTTGTAACCCCAATTAGAAGGGTGTCAATACCGCGCCACTGGTAAAGACAAGCTGTGGGTGACCCTTATCTGATAGTGTCCCCTATACGAAAATGGTGGGGCCCTTATCTGACAGTGCTTATCCACCTCATCACCCCTCATAGATAGTGTTGATGTCTCAATCTATGCTGGTTACATAGTTCCGGAATGTAAAGATGACTACTAAGGATCACACCCTTATCTGATCGTGTGTGTCCCCATCCTTGGGTTCACTTGGTGCTAATTTCTACTCCCATCTGAATGGACATTGAACATGAATTACTGAACTGAACATGAGCTGAATTTTTGAATTTCTGTTGACTAACATAATACTACTAATATCTGACAACTGACTGAGGTCATGAGATCATGGAGATTTTCCTGAGTCATAAGACTGTCTGAAGTCTAAGGATTCATAGCTTGACTGAGAATATCGTGAAAACATGACATGGCTCTAAGCACACAACTAATGTTTTGGGTACGAGTACCACCAGGACTCGATTGAAGAAAACTTAACAAGCATAACTTACTTGAACATATAATAACATCATATCCATGATACATTTATAGAAGCATTTCATCAAAATATGTGATAGGCATAACTTGTACATACATGGGGATTTCATGGTATCATGCTAGTTAGGAAATTTCCCTTCATCTAGGCATTTAATCAAACATATTGTAAGCATGGTACATGTAAACATCATTGTACAATAATGAAACATCATGGTTCAATTCTAATTTCATCATTCAAGGATTTAATCATAGGTTTGCATGAATCTATATCTATAATAATGTAACCCACATAGAATTTATCACCCAACATGGAGTAGAATTCAATTTCTCATTAACCACATGAATAAGAGTAGCCCAATCATGAAATTCATAAGAAAATCCATAAACTTGAATTTAGAAAAGGGATTCTTGGGCTTCATGGATGAAAGGAGTCCATGAATTAACACTATGCATACCTTAGTTTGTGATTTCATGAAGATTGACAGTGAAACCTTCTTGAATTTGAATCCCCATTAGAAACTCTAGCTTGTTCTTGAGAGAAACTAGTATATTTTGGGTGAAAAGGGTGAAAAGTAGCCGAATCACATGTTAAAGGGCTTAAATAGGGGTGGTAAGTTGACCCTTTTAACCCTGGACACATCATTTAATTTCAGTAAAAATATTCCTGAACTGAACCCCTGGCGCGATGCGGCGCTATCACACCGTGTCACTAGAACTTTATAATTGGGAAACTGAGGGATGGTGCAACGCGGAGCCATTACGTTGCCCCTTCTTTTGTGACCTAGAACTTTAGCGCGATGCAGGGGAAATCGCGCTGAGACACTGGAATATGGATAATTCTGAATTTGGGCCCTGGCGCGATGCGCCATAATCGCAGAACCCTACTGGAATTTTCCAAATTCCATTTCCTCTTGTGGCGCGGCATGCCACTGACTAATATGATGCTATTTTACAACAGGAACTTGAAATAGTTGTAACTTCTGACCCGATTATCGAATTTTGGCGAATCTTATATCGATGGAAAGCTTATTGAATTTCCCACATGACAAAAAGTGAAAAACTTGAAAATTCCTCATGGAATAACCATCATTCAATTTAGTAGCTAATACTAGACATTTTTAAGATGAAATTAGCTAGGAAAAGTATGGGGTATTACATATGCTAAATGAGGTAGGCTGATATGCTTGGTCTTATGAATAGGAATAATAATAATTAACTAGATATGCATGTAAACATGGAGTACTGAATAAAGATCATGGAATCTATAGATACTGAAAAAGCATGATCTGTAAATACTGAGGATGTATGACCATGCATATAGCATAAACTGAGTAAAATCTATAAACTGAAATACTGATATCTGTATGATTTGGTCAAACAATACTAAGACTGAATAACTGAGCTGGGACTATAACTGAGTCTATATCTAAGACTGTGGGAGGTATTATCTAACCAACATTCCTCAATTTAAGCTAATCGGGTTCCAACCTGTAACCCAGTTGGAAAGGTGTTAATACCATTCCACAGGTACTAAAAATGGCTGTGTGGATCCACTAAACTGATATAATTTCCAAAGGATTAAGGGTATCAAGCATGAACTGACGGGTGACCCCTGCGAGATAGTCAAGCCGAATCTGACGGGTGATTTCTCATATCCTATGTTTGCTATGTAGTCCTGGAGTATAGGGATTGATACGAACGATTCTGCCTATCTGACGAGGACGCTACCATCCCTACACTCGGTCGGTGCTAAATCCTACTCCCTACTGAAAGACACTGAAATACTAGACTGTTCTGAATTTAACTGACTGATATGTGACTATTCTGAAAATGCTCATAGTATAATCTAAAGTTATTCCATAATGTACTGAGACTAGACTTAAATAAACAACTATGGATTTTGGGTATTCAATACCCCCAGGACCCAAAACAATAATACTGAAAAGATACTAAAGCTTAGGGGACAAAGCATAAAGGTTTTTATTAAATCAATTACTCTTGTAGGAATTTTATTAAACACTTGTAGTTCATGGTTCAAAATAATCATAGGAATGTCCTAAAACAAATAGAAATAGTATGAATCCGACATAATAGAGTTAAATCGTGGCCTTTTTAAATAAATAACAACATTAAAACATGGAGGATTAAATAATAACAATAATTTCATGGTAACATGGTATAGAATCATAGAGATTCATGGGTGAAATCACAATTTAAAACATAATAACTTGAAAAGATCACAATTTTATAATTTCAAAGGGTTACTTAGACTCCATGGATGAAAGGGATCCATGGATGAACATCTAACATACCTAGGATGAAGAATTTGGAAGGATTGATGGAGAGTTCTTGAGGTTTGACCTTGATTCATGAAGGTTAGGGTTTTGCTACTTGAGAGAGTGTTCTTGGTTTTTGGGGAAAGGTTGATTAAAATAATGCCCAATTAGGTTATTAGGGACTTAATTTCATGTTTGGGGCTGACTGGGACAGAGAAAAAGTACTTAAAAGCCCTTGGAATAAAAGCTCAGAACTGACTAAAAATCTCAATTTTCTGGTCAAGCGCGATGCGGCGCTATCACGCTGTGTCACTGGAATCAGGAAACTAGGTAACTGGTCTGTAGATCAATGTGGGGAAATCACGGTCCTTCACTTATTGGGACTTGGAAGTTCACTGTGACGCGGTGGTATCGCGCTTCGATACTAGAAATGAACAAATATCAAGTTGGCCTATGGCGCGATGCGCCAGGATCGCAAACCCTCACCGAAATTTGCCAAATGGGAGATTGGCCTACTCCGCAATGCGCTAAAGGTTACAATGGTGGTGTTTAACTACTGAAACTTAAAATTTCCATAACTTCTTACCCGGTTATTGGATTTAGGCGAATTTTATATGATTGGAAACCTACTGAATTTCCTACTTAATGGAAGGCTCTAAACTGAAAAATAATGAGTGTTTCAAAAATTTATACATGAATACTCATGTATTGGGACTTTGATTATTCTAGGAAAATACGGGGTGTTACAATATCTCCCCCTTAGGGTCATTGTACTTTAATGAAACTAGTTAAGCTAAGGAGACTGATGAACTAAGCTTGCACATTGACCATGCATATCTGATACATGGAATGCATGACTGAACTGATTCATGAATACATGACTGACATGAACATGTTGTGCAACTGAAACTGAGCATGATAGAGAGAAATCTTAAGAAGATTAGTACCTTATACTGAATCTGGATTCATGGAGAAAAGATGAGGGTACTTGGTTTGCATATCTGCCTCTGCTTCCCAAGTGGCTTCCTTAATGGACTGATTCCACCAAAGAACTTTGACTAGTGGAACTTCTTTGTTCCTTAGTCTGCGAACTTGATGATCAAGAATTTTGACTGGAACTTCCTCAAAGGAAAGATTATTCTAAGTATCTACACTTTCTAAGGGAACAACTACAGCTGGATCACCAACACACTTTTTCAATAATGAGACATGGAACACTGGGTGTACTGATGCTAAATTTGAAGGCAACTCAAGCTCGTAAGCTACCTTTCCAAAATGACTGAGAATTCTGAAGGGACCGGCATAGCGGGGTCTGAGTTTCCCTTTCTTTCCGAATCTCGTCACTCTTTCGTGGGAGAGATTTTCAAGTATACAAGCTCACCAACCTCAAAATCGAGATCCTTTTTTCTCACATCTACATACAATTTCTGTTGGTTCTGGTCATCCCTAAGCCCTTCTATGATAAACTGAACCTTCTCTTACGCATTAAACACCAAGTCCATCCCTACTACTGCGGCCTCACCTACTTCAAACCAACCAATTAGAGATCTATATCTCCTACCATAGAGAGCCTCAAACGGAGCCACACAGATACTGGAATGATAGCTGTTATTGTATGCGAATTCAATCAAAGGCAAATTGTCATCCTAACTACCCTTAAAATCAACAACGTATGCTCTCAGTATATCCTCAAGAGTATGAATAGTCCTTTCTGCTTGACCATCTGTTTGAGGATGAAAAGCTATACTGAGGTGGACTTGGGTACCAAGACCTTTTTAGAATGCTTTCCAGAAATAAGAGGTAAATTGGGTACCTTTATCTAAAATGATAGATAAGGGAATACCATTCTACCTAACTAACTCTCTGAGATAGAGTTTGGCATAGTCCTCAGCTAAATAAGAGGTATGGAATGGCAAGAAATGAGCTAATTTGGTCATCCTATCTATGATAACCTAAATAGAATTATGCCGATAACGGGTACGAGGCAAACCTATCACAAAGTCCATGTTCACTTCCTCCCATTTCCATATGGGAATACTGAACTCCTGGATGGACCCACTATGTTTCTGGTGCTCAACCTTAACTCGCTGACATGTAGAGCACTTAGCTACAAACTCTGCAATATCTCTCTTCATCCTGCTCCACCAATAGATCTCCCACAAATAATGGTACATCTTAGTGGCCCTTGGATAAATAGAGTAATGCACACTATGTGCTTCTAAAAGAATTCGTTGCCTCAAATCATCTACACCAGGCAAATACAATCTACCCTGATAGCGCAACACACCATCTCCCCCCTCTATCTTGTTTTTTCTTTACCTCAGAAACTATAGATGATTCGATGCTACTCTGTACCCACACACTACCCTCTGCTGAATCAAGTAAGCAGACACCTAGTCGGGCAAGCTGATGAACTTCCTGAGGTAACTTATTTTTACCATCCTTAATATGAGATACACTACCCATGGAGAATCTACAAAGAGCATCAACCACTACATTGGATTTCCCGGATGATACAGAACACTCATGTCATAATCCATCAATAACTCTAACCACCTTCTCTGATGCAGATTTAAATCTTTCTCAGAGAACACATACTGAAGGCTTTTGTGATCTATGAATACATCTACATGCACCCCATATAAGTAATGCCTCCAAATATTTAAGGCAAACACTACAGCTGCAAACTCAAGATCATGAGTCGGATAATTCTTATTATGAGGTTTAAGCTATCTGGAGGCATAGGCTATGACCTTACCTCTCTGTATAAGGGCACAACCCAAACCTACTCTGGATGCATCACAGTACAGAACAAAACCATCTGAACCATCTGGTAGAGTAAGAACTGAGGTTGGGGTGAGTTGAGTCTTCAACTCCTGAAAACTCTTCTCGTAGGAATTTAACCACTGAAACTTAACTTTCTTCTGAGTCAATCTGGACATGGAGATGCAATATAATAAAACCCTTTAACAATTTGATGGTAATAACTAGAC
Organism: Capsicum pubescens; assembly: GCA_030864215.1. Classification (NCBI taxonomy): domain Eukaryota; kingdom Viridiplantae; phylum Streptophyta; class Magnoliopsida; order Solanales; family Solanaceae; genus Capsicum; species Capsicum pubescens. Next base: position 228,167,078 of record CM061542.1, on the reverse strand, counting down.
AAACCCAAGAAACTCCTGATATCTGATGGAGAGATAGGTCTAGGCTAGTTTCTCACCGCCTCGGTCTTTTAAGGATCAACTTTAATGCTATCACCAGAAATAATATGGACAAGGTAATCTACTGATCTTAGCCAGACTTCACACTTACTGAATTTAGCGAACAACTGATGGGATCTAAGAGTCTGAAGCCCTACTCTGAGGTGGTCTGTATGCTTATTTTTGCTATTGGATTAAATAAGAATGTCATCAATGAAGACTATGATGAACATGTCCAAGTACTGCTTGGATACTAGGTTTATAAAGTCCATGAAGGCTGCTGGGACATTTGTAAGACCAAAGGACATGACTAGGAATTCAAAGTGACCATACTGAGTTGGGAGAGCTATTTTTGGAATGTCACATTCCCTGACCCTAAGCTGATGATAGCCTGATTTGAGGTCTATCTTGGAAAAGTAGCTAGCACCCTGAAGTTGTTCAAATAAGTCATCGATTTTAGGAAGTTGATATTTATTCTTGACTGTGACCTTGTTCAACAGACGACAGTCAATACACATTCTGAGAGAACCATCTTTCTTATGCACGAATAGAACAGGTGCGCCCCATGGGGAGATGCTAGGTCTAATGAATCCCTTATCTAAGAGATCCTTCAACTATTCTTATAATTCTTTGAGTTCATCTGGAGCCATTCTGTATGGAAGAATAGATATAGGCTTAGTATTTGGGAGAAAGTCTATTTCAAAGTTGATTTCCCTTTTGGGAGGAACTACGGGGAGATTTTCAGGGAATACATTTGAGAATTCATTTACTACTAGAATTGACTCAACAGTTAAAGTTTATGAGTTAGAGTCTTTGTCTCGAACAAGATGGTAAATACTCCCCTTTGCTATCATCTTTCTGGATCTAAGGCACGAGATTAACTAACCCTTAAGAGTTGTAGTACTACCCCTCAATTCAAAGACAGGTTTATTTGGGAACTAAAAATAAACTATTCTATTTCTATAATCAACTGAGGCATATCATGAGTGGAGCCAATCTATGCCGAGAATGACATCAAAATCTGTTATCTCAAACTCTACGAGATCAACTATGTTAACTTTCTGAAATATTGGGACCAAAAAGTTTCTGTATACCTGTATGGCTATAATAGAAATACCTACTGGGGTAGACACTGAAAAGGGATATGATAGAGTTTTAGGACTGACTCTGAAGTTGATGGCTATATATAGAGTTACAAAAGAAAGAGAAGCTCCAGGGTCTAGTAAAGTATAAGCAAGTAAGTAAAAGACTTGCAATGTACTAGTAACTACGTCAGAAGAATTTTTTTGATCTTGGAGGGATTGAAGAGCATATAATCTGTTCGGACGCTGACCACTAGTTTCACTGGAAGCGACACCCTACTGAGTCGGGCGATCAGATAGAACTGACGACTGATGGGGATGGCCCTATTGGCGCACATCCCTTTTTTTCTGAGAAACTGCCCAATACTCCTAAATCCGATGGATTGTCTTTCCATACCCAAATTACACATCACTACTCGCTCTACACTCATCCTGATGGTGTCTACCAGAATTCTAACATAGAGGATTCGTACAAGCACTACTAACACTGACCTGGGACATAGAGCCTGGTGCTCTATCCCTATTGTCATTTTGAATTAAGGTACTGGGGCACTGGCTGAAGAGGGTGCTGGGGCTGAAGACCTCTGATAAAACTGAGGATGGTTACCAACTTCTTACTTTTGTTGACTAAAATTAAAACTACCCATCCTAGCTCTCTTATTTCCTCTCTTCTTTTCCTTAATCTTCTGCTCTTCTATCTATTGAGCATGGACCATCAGCCTAGATAAGTCTATCTCACTAATCAGCATTGCGGTCCTGCACTCCTTGACCACACTATCAGATACCCCAGACACAAACTTACTTATCTTGGACCTTTTATCAGCTACCACATGTGGAGCATACCTAGCTAACTGAGTAAACTTGAGAGAATACTCCCTCACACTTATGCTACCTTGCCCCAAATTAATGAACTCTAACACATTAGCCTCTCTCAACTCCAATGGGAAGAATCTGTCTAAGAAAGTCGTGGCAAACTCTTCCTATTCTATTGGCCCTGCATCAACACCTCTATCCACTTTCCATAGCTTAAACTAAGTATGGGATACATCCTGTAATTGTTATACAACCAACTCAACACTCTGAATAGACGTCACCCCTATAGAGTCCGTTACCTTTTGAACTATATCTAAGAATTCCTATGGATTCTCTTCAGAATTAGATCCCATGAAAGAAGGAGGATTCATCCGGGTGAAATCTCGAATTTTGGTTGTATCAGTATTGGCCATTGGGTTGGCCGGTATAATAATTGGCTGTTCATTTTGTGTTGCTACAGAGTTTGCTAGAGTAGTGAACGCAACCTTGAATTTTACATAAGAGACATGCTCGTCCAGAGGATCTGCCTGGACGGTCTGAGAGACTGGCTGAGTTTTTGTTCTTCTTCTATTCTTTTTGGGAGGCATGTTCTGTAAATAGACGGAAGAAATGGATTAGACTAAGAGTTTAACTTGAGCTCATACTCAATCTCACGACATAAATACTGAAAGAAGGGAAACTTTTCCTAAACACCTTGTAGCCTCTCATCCATAAGTGTGGCACGCTATATACCTATGCACAAGACTCTACTTGACGTGACTTTTAGACTTTCTAGGACACTTTAAAACCTTAGGCTCTGATATCAAGTTTATAACGACCCAAGACTACCCCCTAGTCATTACACAGTGCTTACGATCTTGAGGGACCACAAGCTAACCCATGGACTGGTACCTGCTGTGAGCACTGAATAATATATTCATTAATGCGGAAGAATAACTGAATTTACATAAGGTTTAAATCATGAAACGACTACTAAATTATGAATCTGGCAAAATACTGAAATATGAATAATCTGAATAGCTAACTATAATGTCTGAAAAGCCTCTAAACTGAATACTGTGAGTTGATGGGACATGCCCCAACTAACTCTACTAACTACTGAGATAAAGACATAAAGTAATATAATCCATCCTCGGATGATGAGGACTCACCACTGCTACTAAAATACTGGTGATCTGAGGGACTAAGTGCGATCTGAGAACTGAGCGTCAGTACCTATGATATGATACATCATAGCGCAAAAGAAAGGTATGCGATCAGTACTTTTAATGTACTGGTATGCTAAGTGAGGTAGGTTGATATGCATGGTCTCATGAATAGAAATAATAATAATTAACTGGATATGCATGTAAAGCATGGAGTACTAAATAAAGAGCATGGAATCTGTAGATACTGAAAATACATAAAGATCTGTAAATACTAAGGATGCATGACCAAGCATATAACATAAACTGAGAAAAATTTGTAAACTGAAATATTGAAAAATACTGATATCTGTATGCTTTGGTCAAAAAATACTAAGACTGAATAACTGAGCTGGGACTGTAACTGAGTCTATATCTGAGACTGTGGGAGGTATCATCTTACCGACATTCCCCAATTTGAGAAAATCAAGGTCCAACCTGTAACCCTAGTTAGAAGGGTATTAATACCATGCCACAGATATTAACAATGCCTGTGTAAATCCACTAAACTGATATAATGTCCATAGTACTAAGGGTGTCAAGCCTGAACTGACGGGTGACCCCTGCGAGATAGTCAAGCCTAATCTGATGGGTGACTTCTCATATCCTACGCTGGCTATGTAGTTCTGGAGTATAGGTACTGCTACTAACGGATCTGCCTATCTGACGGGGAAATTGCCATCCCTACACTCACTCGGTGCTAACTCCTAATCCTAACTGAAAGACACTAAAATACTAGACCGTTCTGAGTTTAACTAATTGTTATGTGACTATTCTGAAAATGCTCATAGTATAATCTGAAGTTATTTTGTAATGTACTAAGACTAGACTTAAATAAACAACTATGGATTTTGGGTATTCAATACCCCTAGGATCCAAAACAACAATACTGAAAAGACACTAAAGCTTAGGGGACAAAGCATGAAGGTTTTTATTAAATCAATCACTCTTGTAGGCGTTTTATCAAACACTTGTAGTTCATGGTTAAAAACAATCATAGAAATGTCCTTAAACAAATACAAATAGCATGAATCCAACATAATAGAGTTAAATCGTGGTCTTGTTCGTTAAATAACAACATTAAAACATAGAAGATTAAATAATAATTTTAATTTCATGGTAACATGGTATAGAATTATAGTTCATGCAGATTTACGGGTGCAATCATAATTTAAAACACAATAACTTGAAAAGATCATAATTTTATAATTTAAAAGGGGTGGTTGGACTCCATGTATGAAAGGGATCCATAAATGAACATCTAACATACCTGGGATGAATAATTTGGAAGGATTGAAGGAGAGTTCTTGAGGTTTGACCTTGATTCTTGAAGGTTAGGATTTTGCTACTTGAGATAATGTTCTTGATTTTTGGGAAAAAATTGATTAGAATAATGACCATTTAGGTTATTAGGGACTTAATTTCATGTTTGGGGCCAACTGGGACATGGGAAAAGTACTTAAAAGCCCTTGGAATCAAAACTCGAAACTGACTAAAAATCCTGATTTTCTGGACTGGCGTGATGCGGTGCTATCACGTCGTGTCATTAGAATCGGACAACTGGGCAACTGGTTTATGGCGGAACGTGGGGAAATTGCGGTCCTTCACTAATTGGGACCTGGAATTTCACCACGATGTGGTGGTATCGCATTTCGACACTGGAAATAGACAAATGTCAAGTTGGCCTATAGTGCGATGCGCCAGGATCGCAGACCCTTACTGGAATTTTCCAAATGGGAGATTGGCCTTCTCCACGATGCGCTAAAGGTTAAAATGATGGTGTTTAATGATTGAAGCTTAAAATCACCATAACTTCTTACTCGGTTATCGGATTTAGGCAAATTTTTTATCGTTTGAAAGTAAACTGAATTTCCTACTCAATAGAAGGCTCTAAACTAAAAAATAATGAGTGTTTCAAAATTTTATACATGAATACTCATGTATTAGGACTTAGATTATGCTAGAAAAATTATGGGGTGTTACAAAAGCAAATTATCTGGATCATCAGTTGACAGGTTCCCTAGCCCAAGATCAAGGGAACCACAATCAAAACTACTATAATAGATATAGAGACCATAGTAAGGAGAGAGATAGTGACTGGAGAAACAAAGATGACTATAGGGAGAAGGGATATCAGTACATTTCACCTGGTAGAAGAGATGCAACATCAAGAATGGAAGAGATGCTGACTAAGCTGGTAAAGGGTTAAGAAAATCAGGAGATTATACTTAAAGATATTAAGGCCAACATTTTAAGGTTGGCCCAAAAGATCGAATCTAATGTAACTACTATCAACCATTTGGATCACCAGTTCGAGCAGATATTAGCAACTCTGAACCAGAGACAGACAGGTACCCATCATAGAAACACTGTGCAAAATCTAAAAAATGACGGTCAGTTCTTTCTATTACCACAAGGAGTGGTATCACTACAAGGATCCCCCACTATCTTCTGTGGAAGCGCCAAGGCATGATAAGGCTTCTATTGATGAGACATATATTATGGGGTCAGAAAAGGCAATAGGTGGTGATGATGTAGTTGTAAGGAAAGAGGTACGATTTCGGTTGTATAGCAGGAAATAAGACAAATTTTGAGACCACCCCCACCTTTTCCTCAATGACTGAAGCAAAAAAGAGAGGAAGGAAAATTTAAGTGATTTATTAAGATGCTGAAAACATTAAGCTTGAATATTCCTCTTCTTAAGGTGTTGGAGAAGATGCCTGGATATGCCAAGTTTTTGAAGCATTTGGTCATAAAAAAGAAATGAGTGATGATTTAGGATGTTGATGGCTTGCACCACTGTAGTGCAGTTACTACTAGGTCTCTAGCCCAGAAAAAGAGTGATCTCAAAGCATTCACTATACCATGTTTTATTGGGTCATCCCGATTTTCCAAAGCTTTATGTGACTTAGGATCCAACATAAATTTGATGCCGTTGGCTACATTCAAGCAATTGGGTTTGAACCCTCCTGAATTGACTTCAATGCAGTTGTTGATGGCTGGCTACATAGCAAAAAGAGACTTGTGGGTATTTTCTTTGATGTGATTGTGAGAGTTGACAACTTTATCTTTCCAGCTGACTTTGTTATTATGTACTATGAGGTTGACACTGTGATTCCCATCATATTAGGTAGATCGTTTATGGCCATTGGTAGAGCGATGGTTAACATAGAGAAAGGAGAGCTGAAATTCAGAGTCAACTGTGTGGAGGCCACATTCAATAGCCAAAAATCAATGAAGCAGCTAACTAAAATGAGGGTGGTGTTAGTGATTGATTGTATTAATGATCCTAAAAGATACTCTAATGGGTACCTTGATGAATTTTGAGTAATTAATGTGCCCACGTCATGCCGCGACATTAAATCAAGCGCTACATGGGAGGATACCCATGGAATTATTGGTGAAGTCTGAGTAACCAACACAGCCACGTTGTGTCGTGACGTTAAATCAAGCGCTGGGTGGGAGACAACTTACTATTTTATTGTTCACATTTTTGTTGTTTTTCTTTTTTAGGTTTTTAGCTTATGAACTTACCCAAAATATGGTTAAATTGTTAAATTCATATATTTCCAGCTAAGGGGATTATGTGACCAACCCATCATGGTCACAAGTCCCACATGAGCCAGGTAAGTTGATCAATACTTGAAAAGATGAAGTTTTGAGGATGAGAATGGAAAGTTGTAGACTTTGGTACATAATTATACTTTTGGGACTATAAACTTAACTTTTGGGACCATAAGTAGCTGGGAAATTATAAAAATGCCAAGTCCGGACTACAGGAAAGTGGGCCAAAAATTTTGGCCTGGCATATGCGCCCTGCACATGTTTGCCGCATGTGGAACATGCGCCCTACATATACTAGCCGCATGTGGAACATGCGCCCTGCACATATTGGCCGTATGTGGCACATGCACCCCATGCCTGGCCACATGTGGTATATGAACCCCATGCCTGTCCGTATATGGCAGGCGTATGTGGCTGCCACTGGTAGGTCACTTTTGGGCCCAAATTTTAATTAAATTTTGGGTCCACCAATGCATAAAGATGACCTAAATCATCCCCTCATCCATATTTATACATCCTTAGCCTCATTCTAACCCATTTAAATCCTCAAAACTTCATTTTTCTCTTTAAATTCAAACTTCCCTCTTAAATTATAAACTAACCGCACTTAAGTAAAAGCTATATTGAAACTTGTTTGCGATACCAACTTGTCCCAACACACTAAAAACAAGTTTCAACTTTGGTTTTTCTTGATTTCTTCATTGTTCACTTCTAGATTTTCATAAAAGAGGTAACTTTCTCGGATCCTTATGGTTATGTATTGATTTATTTATTGAATAAACAAGTTGATGTATGTATTCCCATGCAAAATATAGAGAATCTATCATAATTGTATGTAGGAGCCTTAAAGTAGCCTATAATCTCGATGTAGCGCCTTATGGTGAATTAAATTCTAAGGTTAGGCCCAACCAAAAGTTGAACTTGAATGAGTAGAGTAATCCCAAAGGTTAAAAGTGTTAGTTTACATTAAAAATCATGATTATTGATAGGCGTGTGCTCATTGGACTTTTCAGAATTTCAAATAGGTTATTGGGGTGTGAAAATTGAGAAAATAATTCAAACTTTTCAAATTTTGAGTTTTTCTTCAACTTTTGCAAATCCCCATTTTTGTTGGAAACTAATGACTAGTTTTTTAGGTACTCATGGCACAAAAAGTTGTTAATAAGAAGGCTGAGACATCAAAGAGACAGGTGCACCAGGAATCCATGACTATTTTATTAGGGGATACGGGACAACCGCTACCTGAGCAGTCATATTAGGGGAGATGGCTAACTTTTACTCAGGCTAGGTCTCAGGCTGAGGCTGTTTGGATTTTTCAGGCCGCACAGGCAGTTGCATCCCAACCGAGGATGAATTTAATACAAAGATCACCTCCATATTTTTCTCAATCAAGTGATCATGATGATGATGAGAAGTCAAATTTGGAGTTAGGTATACTGGATGTAGCTTAGAACCCTCAGTCTGAGGAGGGGTCCCAACATTCATCCAAGGATGTAAAACAGGAGGAGTCATTAGAGGTACCCCAATATGAGGATGGTACCACCACATATATATAATAATTAGATGTACCTCAGTCTAAGAAAGGTACAAATCAGGCATCCCATGAGGCACCAGTACAACAGGAGCAGAGTCCCACACCCACACATGCCTCTGAGGCACCTCTTGAGGAGGAAAATCCAAGGTGATGTGTAGAGGGATGTGAGAGATATTTGAGATAGACAGTTATATTTTAGAGGCCGGATGACCTAAGAGGATTATTTATGAGGAGCATCTAATTGATATATCTAGGCTTAGCAAAGTACCACAGTTGCGGGCTTTCTTTGATCGTTACCAGTTAGAGTGGATGAATAAACCACTCTGTTCTTACATCCTGACTATAGTATGTGAGTTTTATTCATAATAATGAGCCACAGTGGTCTTTCAGATACGTAGAGCTCCAAGCCTGATGAGATACATAGAGCAGCCATAACTTGATCATACACTTGTGAGAGGGGTCAGAGTTGATCTTTCAGCAGAGACTATCTACTGGGTTATTTTTGGTCCAGATTATATCGCCCCCATATCTACAGATGAGTATGACTATATACTAAGAATCACATGAGATTAACATATTGTGCAAGAGGCTGAGCATAGATAAGAGAGGGATGAGATAGCTAGGTGGATAGCCAGCTATATTTCACCTATGGGTGATGATACTCAATGGATCGAGGGTCATGGTATGATCAAGAAGGGTACATTGACTTTTGGTGCCAAGCTTTGGTGGTTACTCATTCGATACCAACTATTCCCCACAACTTTAGATAATGTGTTGACTTGGAAGAGAGTAACCGTGGTTGCTAGTTTGATGGCTAGATATTCTATTGATTTTATAGCCCTCCTCCAACATGAGATCCATGATAAAGCATTTAGGTAAATGATGAAACTGCTATTCCCTTGCCTGATTCAAAGGTTATGTGACGAGGCTGATATACCTGAGATAATGGGAGAAGATGCAAGGGTACTTATGATAACTACCATGCAAACAAAGAATATGAAGGATCTAGCATGTTCGAGCCTTCTCAGGAGATCTAGTGAGCCTACCGTAGTACCTCAGGCACAGACTGTAGGTCCATTAGTTGCCATAGATCCTGGCGATGTACATGAAGATGATGTGGGTGTTAGTATTAATATTAAGATAGGGGAGCATAGAGAGGCCCCAAATATGAGTACTCAGGGTGAGGGGACACCAACCACTTCTTAATCAGACCGACTTCAACCTCAAAGCTATTGCCATATTTTTAGAGTGTACTCGCCTTCCACTATAACTTCTGCTACAGGTATGATTAGTATATCTCAAGAGTTCTTATAAAGCTTATTGGAAAGTTAAAGGGACACTGATGCTCAGTTATGGGTTGTTGATACCGAGATGACTATGCTATATGAGCAGATTTATTTAAAGGTTTAGACTAAATTTGAGAGAGAAGAGGCTGGATAGGAGGCTGCACGAAGAGCTGTCTTATCTAAGCTACATTCTAACTTACAGGCACATCTTAATGAGTTTGAGAGATAGGTTATGGCCTTATTTATAGATAAAAAGGTGCCAAATCTAGCCTATATAAGGGAGGAGATGAATATAATGTGAGCAGAGGTATACTTTCTCACAGATAGCCATGTAGCAGCCACTCTTTAGTCATACCCCCAGTGGTCCAGATATCATCTCCACGTGCTCCCAAATATTTTAATTTCTTTATGGATGATAATTATGGGGTCCCGATAGTTGGGGAAAAGAGAGGTCACATAGGAGACTTGCAGGATCCTAATTTTCCATATGACCAGGCCGTTAAAAAAAGCCAAATATGATTTGATGGATTTTGAATTTGTTGAGAGGTAGAGGCATGATACAATAGCAACGGGTGAATCTTCTAGTAGTGCACCACTATTACCACCACTTTTGCCAACTGATATGCCCCATATGGGGATGATCATGACATGGACGCTTAGTGTGTCCCAGGTATGTTCTCACTTCCATTTGTTTTGTATATTTTTTGTGCATTGATGATAGTGTGCAATTTTTAGTAGGGGTTAGGGGTATACTATAGCTACTGTGAGATTTTGTTATCGTGCTTCTATTCTTGTTGGTCACGGTATGGTTGTAGAACCAACATGTCTAGGTTAATTTGTGTCATATTGTGATTTGTTTCGTATTGTGTTGTAATTTTGTGTAATTAGGAGATTTTTAAGTATTTAGGGCAGTAGTCATGTTTTGATTAATTTTTGATACCCCTCCAAAGATTGTGTTTTAGAACTATGTGAATGTATATATGTGTGAACATTATGGATCTTGTTATGGAATTAGGATTAGAGCCATGATAATCACTTGCTAGCAATTACATAAACCAGATAAGTTGTAGTTTATAGTATTGACTCTATGCCATGTGTGTGTGAGATGCTACTTAGCTCCCTTTGTGTGTTAAATTCAGAACTTGCTTAGTTGGTCTTACCTAGGTTGAAATATAGTCAGTTAGGAAAGGATCATAGGACATTTTTTATTTTAGTTCACTTTTAGCCTAAATGACCTTACCTATGTGAAATAGTATCCCTTGATCCCTGTTTTGAGCCTTATAACCTATTCTTTTTGTTACACCTTTCACCTTTCTATTTGTGTTACAATGAACCTATTTTGTCCCTGGTCCTCCTTGGATATTGTGCACCTCAACTCAGGCCCAAAGCCTAAGTTGAGGCTAGCTATCATAGGGGTGTGTAGTGTAAAGTGGGTATGTAGAAGGATAAAATATGAGAAAAGCTTAGTAGGGTTGGGTGTGGTAGAAAAAAAAGGAAAAAAAAAAGAAAAACAATTGTGAAAAAGTGAAAAAGAAAGAATAAAAGACCACACCAAACCTGAACGTGCAATAGAGAATAAAAAAGGAGAGATAAGGATGGAATAAAAAGAAAATTAGAAAATAAGTGAGACCCCAAGGTTAGTGTAGTGCCAAGGAGGCTTTGTCACTTTATATGTTCATATGTACCATACCATCCCCCCAAGCCTACATTACAGGCCGAGAAAAGTCCTATAGTGGTCCTAACTTGACTGTCTAAATGCTAAGGTAAAGACAATAAGGGCAAGCCAATAGTATTTAATGCATATTGATTGGATCTTCTGTGCTAAGTGTGAGTGTCTCTTAATTGTCCCTGCATTGACATGAATTATTTCATATGAGTTATTGGGAATTCTTTGTTGTGAGGGTACTTGAGTCATAGTGCTAGCTATTTGCTTGGTTTGGGAAATATAACTTGTACTTATGCATTGTTGTCTATTGCTAATGTAACACCATATGTTGATCCCATTGTGTCACATTGTTGTGCTTCATATTAATACACAGTGGTTTTGAAAAATGAGAAAGGAGGGGGTGTTGTGATTTGGGCTTATAATGTTGATTGACTGCCTTGAATAGCTTAGATTCTCCTAATTAAGCATCGTCTTTTATTTTGTTTTATTTTGTTGTGTTTTTTTGCCCGAGGACATGGAAGTGTTCTAAGTTAAGGGTATTGATATGCTATAGAAAAATAGCACTATCGACGCTTAAAACTATGAAAATATGCAAGTTTTCTAGATTGTTTTGTTAGATATGATGCATTTCTGGTATGTTTTGTAGGAAACTAGATTTTGGATGCTAAGTTCATGAAAAAGAGGAAAAAAGTGTTTTTGGCTACTTATGTGAGAAATAATGGATGTTCGTGACACTTTTCAGATTGTTCGTGACCAAAATATGTGCGGGAATTGAAGAAGATTTGAAAAATAACTTTCGGCACTTTCTAAGTCAACATACGGACCGCATGTAGAACATATGGACCACATGTGGGAAAAACATATGTCAGAAGTCTAAAATCCTGAGAGCAGACCTACAGGAATTTTTAGTCTGAGCACATGCTGTCACTACATGCACCCAGCCTGTAGTCCGCATGTACCATATGCGCCCAAGGCCAGGCCACATATGGTGACCACATGTAGCCACCAACCCTTTTTCTCCTATTTTGTTCGGGCATTGGTTTTAGGGTTTCCTCATGTGCTATAAATACCCCTTATGTGTTCTTTAGTAGAAGTTATGCACTATTGATACTTACAAATATATTTTTATTTCGAGATTCAATTTTAGTTTTGGAATTTTCTTGTATTGATTTCGGTTGATTAATTCAGTTACAGTTTTGGATTTTTACTTATGATTACTGTTATTTAATATTATGCTTTCATTCATGAATGTTGTTGATTACTTCACAAGCATGATCGGCTAAAACCCTTAGCTAGGGTTATGGAAAACTTGGTGGATTGACGAAGTAGGGGAAGTACTATTGTCGTTCTCAACCGATAACTATGCATGCATTGTATTGTATTCACTTTAATAGTTTTCTTAATGGGTACACACGTTAATATCCCATCTCGATTATTGCTACTTGCTCCAAAAGAGGATTATTGAAAAAATAATGACACCAGTAAATTGGAGTTTAACTGTCGATCCATGCTACTAGGTTTTATCTAAGTAAGATGGTTAGATTTCATCTAATAACTAGAGACTCAAAGAGTAAGGGTTAGTAAGGCGACATCCTGAGACTCAAAAGGTAAAGGGTGAAATCCTTCTACTCGTCTAAAAGACTATAGAAGGTACATAACTTATCGATTCTGCATACAAGGAATTGGGTTGGTTCAATAAAGAACGATAAACCTGCGAAGTTGAGAAGCCAAGTGGAACATAATCCTAGTGTTCATCTACGACTTATTACAACCAAAGTTTATATTCGTCACATGTTCGATATTGCTATTCAACCCCCCCCACCATTTACTTCTCCAGTTCTACCCTTTGATTACAACAACTGAGAGCCATGATTCCACATATTCCTTTGGGACTCAATCCCAACCTTTTTTGGGTTACTATATTTAGTAGAAATCACAACATCTTCAGAGTGGAGATGCACCTTGGGCATCACCAGGTATGACTAATGGGGTTATCTCTGGCCTTGGTAGGCTTAGTACCCATTATGGTCAGTCCTGGGTTTGGGTTCCGACAAGTACTTAAGTTTAGTGTACAAGTTTAGGGAAGATTTTATGCATTTTCTTTAATAATTAAATGAGATCTAAATGTGAAGTGTCACTATACATATATAACAATGACTCACTATAGCAAACATGAAACTTTCAGACATACATTGACAACATAGAGAGATTTCACGTATCTTTTATTTTTACCTTGAGATTTGGTGTCACAATCCAACCATCGAATCATGTGGCATCTACCTAATACCTACGTAGGTAGAGAAACCCTTACTACCCAATCATTCATTTACTGCGGAAGTTAAACCATTCATTTTCAACAACTTAATCCAGTTTACATCATAAATACAAATCTAGTTTAATACATTTGATACGTAAAAGTAATGCATAAAATAATCAATAATAATCCCCAAAAACTAGCCTAAATTGGTACAAGAGCACTAGAAAAGAAATAAAAAATCCATAGCACTACATCCGTGCAGGTTATAGAGGGCATGAACTATTGCAGAATGATTGTCATTGTACCTACAGAAAATGCAACTGACCTTTACGATGGTTATATTTTCAGTTGGAGATATAGTAAGTGTAGCATCAGTACAACTACACATACTGGTAGGTATCACTGGTTAATCAGGATTAGAAACAAATAACATTAATTGTAAATAGGAAGAAATCATAACACAAAGTAAAGTTCCAGTTTCTTATTCTCAAATTATGAAATTATTAACAAAATATTTTTAGCATTTTTGTGACCTACCTGCAATTAACATTATTGTATATCTTTGTCCTTTGACAATCATTCTTATTTTCATACATATACATAGGTACATATGTCTATATAATTATGTACACCCACACTCGTGTTTCTAGTATCGTCCTTGATTTTTTTCTGGTATCCAAGTTGGAATACTCATACTCGATCTTGCTAACTTTACTCTTGTTATTCTATGACCCATATCAAGTTACCCACTCTGTTGCGTACCTTGCGACTAGGTTGTCTCCTAAACTATCCTATACCTTCAGTTACACCCATGGTCGCCTAAAGAGTTACTATTAATCCCTATCCATGTTTATGCTCCGTTAACCTTTCTCAATGCAATATGTGGCCATCTAGAATGCCAATAACACCCCTATCAATTCTAGCTCATACTTACTCCCTTTTTTACCATAATTAATTCAACCCCTACTTATGCATCACAGTATCCAATAAGTTAGTCTAGATTCTCACAAATTCCACCTGTTCCACACCATGAATATCATATCAATGGGTCACAACAATAATTAATCATATTATTACAGTCTAACTGGATTTTGTTATTTCGTTCTCCTAAACACCGTGTCCGAAGTCCAAATGTATGAGTAATCCTGACATTACTATCAATGTTATATTAATCTATCCCAAGTCCAATTATTATAATAAAAATAGCCATAACCTATCTCATAGACAAAACATGTAGCTGTTGAGAGGAGAAAGTTATCCCATAAGTGTGAAGCATCTTCCCATATCGAGTTACCATAATATGTTCCTCAAAACTGCCCTCATAAATCTTGCCTTTGGAATTTTATAGCTTTGGAGAAGGGGTTTGTTTGGGGTGTTTCTGGGGGAAGGGGGGAAGATGACCTAGGCGATAAAATAAAAGAGGATTTTAAAATTTACCTTAGGCTGGATAATAATAGGTTACCACTACAATGATTGATTTATCACTGCAACATCTAGCTTACTATTATAATGGTAAGCAATAGGCAGGCCCAACTCTTTCTTTGATTCTTGTCCAATTATAATGGACTCAATTTTCCCTACGAAATAAATTATTTTGGTCTATTAGGAGCATTTTATTCACCATAATTCTCTTGTAAAGTTTTCACACAATAATATTTTGGGTCATTACATTGGTGTTCAAGACGTACATATGAATTAGACAAATATTTTATTTGGCATTCATCATTAATGTAAAAAAAAGATGATCAGGCTCATTTATATTTTAAAAGTTTTGATCTTATAAATATTTTTAAAAAATAACATTTGAAAATTGGTCTAGGCTAAAACTTCAGCATGTATTATCTTATCTTTTTTTGAATATATTTTTGAATGTATATGCCATCTCTGAAAGCGGGCGGATGATTTTCTCCATTATCAAAATATCATTAGATTTCATTAAGGAGTTTAGGTGCACTTCAAAATTAATTCCTTTAATTTAAAAGATAATTCAAGTGGTAAACCAGTTCAATTATACTGGTCAAACATGAAGCTACTTGACATATCTATAAAAATAGATCATGATGTTTTCTTAGATATGCTCTGTAACACCTTGAACTTTCAGGCTATGATTTGAATAGTTTTAGATATTTGCATATATCCAAACTTGAAAAATTTTGTTTGAGATCAATCCTTAAGTGTGGAAGTTTATTGGATGATTTTACCAAAAAAAGTTTATTAGATGTGAATTAAGGTCATAAGAAACCCCTAGGATAAAGTTGAGTTGAAAGCTTCTCTACCGATTAATTTTTTTTTTCTACTTGGGTCAACTTCAAACGAGCATTCCTCCTTGAATATGAAGAGTTATGTAGTTTGATATCTACCAAACTAAATATTTTATGTGATTTTTCTAACTCCATCGATCATTCATTTATCCGAAGTCAAAGTAAAAAGTTATGATCATTTTATCAAAAGGTAGTAGCATAGGAAAATTGTGTGACCCAAACATGTTACCAGATTTTTTATGTGTGGTTCATATTTTGAGGCAATGAAATGAACCCAAATCTATCAAAATACTGTTCAAATGGGACCAAAAGCTCTCAAAGTGTGAACAAGTAGCTCTTTGAGATAACATAATTGGACGACAGGATTCATTAAAAAGTTATTTTCTTCAAATTTTTCACTTTATTTTTCATTTTTATTAATACTAAATTATTTTTTTCTCTTTTCTTATCCTCCAACACCAAGGTATGTTCTTATCATGTATTTTAAATTATTACTAATTATTTTTTTCATTCATTAATTAGGAACATTTAACAAGATTCTACACTACGAATCCTAGAATTTTTAAGAAAACTCATCTCCAAAATTCAAGAAAGGTTCTTGTGGCCCTTCTCCTTTCAAGATCAAATTTTACATAGACATTTGGAGAAATTAAAGGAATGTAAGGCAAAACCTTCGGTGCAAGAACCCCATTTTTTACCACAATCATGTTCAAATTTTAGTTTAGTTTATTAAACAAGATAAGGTTTTGTGAATTTGAATCCTTAGAGTCTAGTTTGTGAATCCTCCAGGAAAATAATAGAAATTCAATAAATTTGGAGTCATTCCTTTAAATTTATTTTAATTACATGTCTATGGATTCTTCTATAGACTTATGAACTTACTTTATGATGTTAAAAGTCTATTTCATATTTTACAAAATTGGTTGAAAAGTTGCAAGTTCATGTTTATAAAGTACTCTTATGCATATTCATATGTTTTGAAAAAGGACGAATGCCTTCATATCTTAAAATAGCTCAGTTTAACATGATTTATAAAGATTAAGAGTTGAGACTCACTAACAATTTGTTTCAGATAAAAGGGAGTCTAGCTCACCCAAAGTATACCTTCATGGTATGATTTTTAAGCCAAGGCTGCAAACATAATTTTCAGCTTATGGTTAAACTTACTGTACGTACATATATATATATATATATATATATATATATATATATATATATATATATATATATATATATATATATTGAGAGAATTATTTAGCATAAAGATGGGTAAAGATTCAAGAACACTTGTCTCAGATTTACGATACCACCATAGGATAGGATCATTCCACAAACGTGTAAGACCATGAATTTTGGTGCCTGAAATTTTTTGAATTTTTGAACTCACTGCCCAACCTATGACTCACCGTATGAGTAGTAAAGTGTCCTTATGAGCTAAGGATCCAAATTGTCATCTGACCAGTGAGTAATGCCTATTCTACTAACTTGATTACGATTAAAGGTCATGAGTCGTAAAGACTCATTACGAGTCGTGGTGTCCAAATAGTCGGGTGGCCAGTAGGGGTGTGCAAAAATCGATCCGATCAATAAATCGAACCATTAAAAATATTATTGATTTATTGTTATTGGGTTATTAGGTTAATGGTTTTATAAATTTTTTTATTGAGTTATTGGTTTGGTTCGATTTTTTTCTTATTGAGTTATTGGGTAAATCGATAAACCAATAAGAATATTTCAAATTACACTTTATCCCTACACTTATATATATATATATATATAAATCTACTCTATGTTTCTCTTTCATTTCTATAAACCTATTCAATTTCTCAAAACCCTATTCAAGCTTGAAGGTTATTATAAAATAAAACACATTATGTAGGATTTTTACTGCAACTAAGATTTCATTTCTTTTCGTGTTAGTTGCTACTTTTTTTATTTTATGCATATTTTTTATCGGTTAAATCACAAATCAAACCATTAAGGACTAAAAATTGATAAACAGAAAATGATAAAAAATATCTTATTGGTTTGATTATTATCTTAACATATTTAAAATCTGATAACCTATATCGATAATACATAAATCGAACAAAACCGACCGATGCACACCCCTAGTGGCTAGTGTGTACCCAAATATTTCTGTCCTGATTACGACTAGAACCCTACGAGTTATAGTGTCTCTTGATGATTCGTATGTTGTGAGTCGTAGGGTCACAAGTGAAGGGTCCCTAATCTACTTTAATGACTATGACTCGTGGTGATGAGTCATAGTGAGTCCTTATGAGTCATATAGTGACCCGTAGTCACTAGCAAATTTTTTCCAGCTTTTAACTAAGGGCAATTTGGATATTTCTCATTTTCCCCAATCATGACCTACAAATTAAAACACCTTTAGGGTATTATTATCACTCTAAAACAAATCAAAATAACTTCTAAAACTCTATCAAATACCCAAGGTCAAGAACACTTAGGGTTTCTAAGAAGTTGGTTAATTAGGGCTCTCAAGGGTTGATTTCTCTCTATAATTCTTTGGACTTTCAGGCATGCGACTCTACCCTCAAACTTATTTTCCTTTAATCATGTGTATTAGATGATTATTGATGTTAAAATAAATATGGGTTTGAATATGGGTTGAGGGTTTTTCCATGGTTGAGTCTTCAATTGTTTTTCCATGATTATTATAAATTGTTCATGCTTTGAATTGAACGTTTTGAACTAATGGGGCAAATGAATGTAGGAAATAGAAAAAAGGGTCGATATATTTTACCAATTTAATGTTTTTGGCATTAAAATTGGTTTAGAAATTATGTTCCCTTAACCCACTTGTGTCCTTGGTTTCAAAATACGGTTTGTCACATGATTTGACATTACTTACCCACACTATTGCATTGCATAATTGGTTAAAAGGTTACACATGGATTTTGAAGTCCTTGTTGGCCGTGTTTTAATTGAAATTAAAACCTTGATGGTTGAGGTATTTCTTTGAGTTGATTTGACAAATAAAATGGGGTCGAGGTATTCCCCAAATTTGATTTAATGAAAAAAGAGGGCCGCGGGATTCCCACAAGATGGTGGAATATAATAAAAATGGTATGAGTGTAAGCTTTAAAGCGTAAGGGTATGATAATACCTGTGGTGTGCCTAAATGTGTCATTCCATGGTTAAATAAATAGGCTATCTGAAACTTGTTTTAAATTGGCTTGATGGGGATTATGTAGCTATGTCGTGAAGGTGTGAGTCTTGAAGGACTTGTGATAAAAACTCACATTTGCCGGCGTGAGGGTTGGACTTGATAACCGTGGGCTTGTGACACACTTATTGCATATTTGTATCCTAGATTGATGTGGGGTCGGGGCATTCCCTGGTTTTCCATGATACCTCCGGTTTGTACGGAAAACATACACTGGGTCGCTTTCAACAGGGGGAGCTGAACCCATATAGCCCGTGGGCATTTATTTTTGATAGTTGAGCTACATAGTCCAGACAAATTTTTTACTTCATGCTAAACCCTGTTCCCTACTCCAACATGATTATATATATGTATTTTTCTTGTGTGCATGTGGATTTTACTTTGGTCTTGACTTGGCATTATTTTATCCTTTCCCTGAGTTATATGCCAGTGCTCACACAACTAAACATCCCCAGATACTGCATCCCCATGCGATGCAGGGTCCGAAGGTAATTTTACTTTTCTTGCACAGTGATTGGTGATTCTAGAGTTGTTCGTGTGTCAACTTGAAGTTTTGAGCCTTCTTTTTCCAGAAGGCCCATTAATTTTTGGTTTAGTATGTCATAAACTATTTTATTTTTTGGATTCATTTTGGCTGCCGTCGGGGGCATGTCCTAACTTAGGTTGATGATTTCTATTGTTTAGAGACTCTGTGGATTACTATGGTTTGGTTGGTTATTGATATTCTTAAATTTTTAGCCTATACTTTTCTATCTAGTTATATATTTGGAATTCATCTGCTGGTAGGTGTGTTGTGTTTTATTTGACTAGGCAAAAGGTATGTTCTTTGGTCCTCGGTGGACTTGAGATACCCGTTACGACTCGGCCCTAGTTTGGGTCGTGACAAGTTGGTATCAGATCCTAGGTTTGGTGTCATTGGGTATCCTTAAAGCTGTGTCAAATAGAGTTTCTTTTATGGGTGTGTGGCACATCACACTTATAAAGGAGGGGCTACAAGGCATTTAGGAATGTTTTCCTTTCTTGTGTTATATTTTGAACTATAGGGTCTAGGATATTGAGATTTTCTCTAATTTTATTTGTTCGTATTTCAGATCATGCCTCCTCAAAGATTTGATGCTCGTGGAAACTCCTCTATCCCACCAAGGATAATATGGATGCAACTCATCCTGCCTATGAGGTATAGGCCTGGTCAAGGGTCCCAACTCCTGATTGCATTGCCCCTCGTGGAGTTTCACTGGTCCCTACCAGTCCTCCTCGGGCTCATCAAGAGGATGATGATCATGCCCCACTGCCTAAAGGAGACATTTCTAATGCCAAATTTTGTCAATCTATTCATCTATTGACACAGTTAGTAACATCTCAGTCATGTCAGCTGTGCCTTGCTGGTACTGCTTTGAGTTCCAGTTTATGAGGCTAAATAGTATGACCTTCATTGGCTCTAAGGTTAAGGAGGATCCTTGAAGGTTTATAGATGAGATGGAGAATATCTTTAGGGTGATGTATGCTTCTGACTCTAAAGGTGTAGAATTTTCTCCATACCAATTAAAAGATGTGACATATCTGTGGTATAAGGAGTGGGATCAGTCAAGGGGTGATGATGCAGAGTTGGCATTATAGGATGAGTTTTCTGGTGCCTTTCTGGATTATTTCTTTCCTCAAGAGTTAAGGGAGGCTAAAGCTGAGGAGTTCATAAATCTAAAACATGATAGGATGACTATGAAAGAGTATGCCCTAAAATTTCATCAATTTTCCCATTATTCTCCTGGGCTAATGTTTATCATAAGGGATAAGACGAGGAAGCTTTCTCTAAGCTAGTCTCAAAACTTGGTGCTGGAGTGAAACGTCGCCTTACTAAGTAGTGAGATGGATATTTTTAGAATTATACTGTATATGTAATAGGTTAAGGAGGAACAGAAGAAGTAGGCTGAGATAGGAGAAAGGCAGAGTTAGAAGTTTAGATATTCTGAGTAGGGTGTAGGTCATCAAGATAGTGGTAGATATGGTAAGCAGTGGGGAAGGAAGAAGGCCTAGGGGGATTTTGGTTCTCATTCGATGTCTAGTGCTCCTAATTCATTCGGTGATCATCAATCTTAGAATGATAGTAGGTTTAGAACACAGAGTGACCAATCTCAGGCTAGTGGGCCCCAGTCACCTCCATCATATCCTTCTTATAGATTTTGTAGACAGTTATACCATAGTATTTGTGATGAGGGGAGAACCAAGTATTTCAGATGTGGCCTGCCTGGCCATATTCAAAGAAACTATTCTTTAGGCGATTTACTATCGGGCTAATAAAGTCTCGGTTGCTACATCTTCAGCTCTTGCACCAAAGAGTGCTACTTTTGATATCGGGATTGGACGGAATCATCTGTATGCTCTTACCACCCGTCAGGATTTTGATGCATCTCTTGATGTTATTACTAGTACACTAAAACTCTTTTCTCATGATATGTATTATCTACTTGATTTGGGGTCTACTCTTTCTTATTTGACCCTTTAAGTGGCTATCCATTTTAGTTTTGGTCCCAAGTGTATCCCTGATCTCTTTTCTGTGTCTACCCCGGTGGGTGACTATATTATGGCTCGAGGAGTCTATAGGGGTTGTGTGGTAAGGAAAAATTAGTGGTTTTGATAGAATTGGAGATGTTAGATTTGATGTCATTTTGGGGATGGATTGGCTCCATTCGTTCTATGCCTCTCTAGATTGTCAGACCCGTAAGGTCATTTTAAAATTTCCTAATGAGCCAAGGATAGAGTGGGAAAGGAGTTCCCTTGTGCCTAAGGAAAGGTTTATTTTTTTTATCTTAGAGTTCGAAATTGATTTCCAAGGGGTGTTTGTGTCATTTGGTTTGGGTTAATGATTCTAATTTTGAGGCTCATTCTTTGTTAAATATCCCTGTAGTCGATGAGTTTTCCAAAGTGTTTCCTGATGATCTTACTGGTGTCCCCCCAATAGGGAAATTGATTTTTGGATCTATCTTCTCTCAAATATTCATCATATATCCAACCCTTCTTATCGAATGGCCCCTGCTGAGTTGAAAAAACTTAAGGACGAGTTAACAGATCTTCTTAATAAGGGTTTTATCTGCCCCAGTGTGTCTCCATGGGGTGATCTCATTTTTTTCATGCGTAATAAGGATGGGTCCCTTCATATGTGCATAGACTACCGCCAATTGAATAGGGTAACCGTAAAGAATAAGTATCCTCTCTCCAGAATATACGATCACTTTTATCAACTCTAGGGATCTAAGTCTTTTTCTAAGATTGATCTTTGGTCGGGTTACCACCAGTTGAAGATTAGGAATGTGGATATACTTAAGACTATTTTCCATACCCGATATGGTCATTTTGAGATTTATGTGATGTCCTCTGGTTTGACTAACGCCCCAACAATATTTATGGATCTTATGAACTGAGTATTCCACCTGTTTTTGGTCATATTTGTAATTGTGCTTATTGATGACATCTTGGTGTATTCAAAAAGTGAGGAGGATCATGCCAATCTCCTCCGTATTATGTTGCAGACCCTTAAGGATTAGCGTTTGTATGCTAAGTTTTCAAAGTGTGAGTTTTGGTTGAATGCTTTTACTTTTCTAGGTCATGTTGTTTCTAGTGAGGGGTTCATGGTGGACTCACAGAAACTTGTAGTGGATAAGAAGTGGCCGAGGCCCATGACTTCTACTGATATTTGGAGTTTTTTGGGTTTATCCGATTATTGTAAAAGGTTTGTGGAGAGTTTCTTTTTGATTGTTGCTCCGTTGACTAAGTTGAGTCAAAAAAAGGTAAAGTTTTTATGGTCAGATTCTTACGAGGGTAGCTCTGAGAAGCTGAAGGATAAGTTGACTTCTGCTCCTATTTTGACGCTGCCTGAGAGTACTGATGGTTTCATTATTTATTGTGATGTATCTCATGTGTGAATGGGTTATGTGTCAATGCAGTAGGGTAGGGTTGTGTCATACGCTTGTAGGAAATTGAAGGTGCGTGAGAAAAACTATCCAAATCATAATTTAGAGTTGCTGACTGTGATTTTTTCTTTGAAGATTTAGCGCTATTACTTGTATGGGTTTCATGTTGATATCTTCTCAAACCGATAGAGTTTGCAGTATATGATCACCTAGAAGGAGTTGAATCTCAGGCAAAGAACATGGCTTGAGTTGCTCAAAGACTATGTTATAAGTGTTTATTATCATCCAGGTAAAGCTAATATGGTTGTTGATACTCTTAGTAGGTTGTCCATGGGAATCTTATTTCCTGTGGATGAGGAGAAGCGAGGATTGGTGAAAAATATTCACCGATTGGCTAATCTTGGAGTTTGTCTTTTAGAATTAGAGGATGGAGGTGTAATTATTCAAGATCTGGTGAAATCATCTCTTAGTGCTGATGTGGTGGGAGAAGCAAGTTGTGGATCCCATCTTGATACAGATTAAGGATGGTGTGAGTCAACAAAAAATTTTAGCTGTAGAGATTAGTGATGATGGTATCTTGAGGTACCAAGGCAGACTGTGTGTTCCTGATATTGATAGGCTGCGAGATATGATTATGGCTGAGGCTCATGAGTCAAGGTACACTATTTATTCTGGTTTGATAAAAATGTATCATGACTTGAAGAAGATTTATTGGTGGAACAACATAAAGAGGGATGTGGCCAATTTTGTGGCTAAGTACATGGTGTGTCAACAAGTCAAGGTACAATACTTAAGGCCTGGAGGTTTGTCTTAAGAGATTGAGTTGCTCATGTGAAAGTGCAAAGTGATCAATATTAATTTTCTTACCGATCTTCCGTGGTCTCATCATCAGTTTGATTCAATTTGGGTCATCATGGATAGGATGACCAAGTCCATTCATTTCTTACCAGTGAAGACAAACTATTCTGCAGAGGATTATGCTAAGCTCTTCATTTCGGAGATCATCAAGTTGCATGGTGTGCCTATCTCTTTTATGTATGATCATGGTACACAGTTCTCGTCTCACTTTTGATGCTCATTTTAGAGAGGTTTAGGGGACTAAGTTGAACCTTTGCATCGCTTTCCACTCTCAGATGAATGTATATGCAGAGAGGACTATTTAAACTTTGGACAATATGCTAAGGCTTTGTTTGATTAAATTTGGTGGTAGTTGACTTAATCATTTACCTTTTATAGAGTTTGTATATAATAATAGCTATCACTCAAGTATTCAGATGGCTCTATTCGAGGCCCCTTATGGTAGGAGGTGTTGGTTTTCTATTTGGTGGTTTGAGGTTGGTGAGAATAGGTTATTCGATCTTGACTTGGTTCACCATGCCATTGAAAAGGTGAAGGTTATTTGGGATAGAGTTAAGACCACCAAAGTCACCAAAAGTCCTATGTGTATGTGAGGCAAAGAGCATTAGAGTTTGATGTTGGCGATCGGGTGTTCTTGAAGGTATCTCCCATGAAGGAAGTGATGAGGTTTGGAAGAAAGGGGAAGCTTAGTTTCCGATATGAGGGTCTATACTTCATCTTGAAGAAAGTGGGCAATGTGGCCTATGAGTTGAATTTGCCTTCTAGTTTGGGTTCCATTCATCCGATCATTAATATTTTGATGTTGAGGATGTGCATGAGTGATCCTTCCTTGGTCGTTTCTTTAGAGAATGTTGGCATTTCAGATTACTTGTATTATGAGGAAGTCCTGGTTAAGATTTTTGATAGACAAGTCCGTCATTTGAGGACTAAGAATGCGGTTTCGGTGAAGGTTCTATGAAGGTATCATAAGTTTGAAAAAGCTACTTAGGAAGTTGAAGAAGACATGAAGTCCAAGTATCCATTGCTGTTTTCTGCCTGGGATAGTCGTGCTTACTATCTTTGTTTTCTATATTTATTAAGGGTAAGTATGGTTGTGTTCCATATTAAATCATGCTAATATATGCATTGTCTCACTATTCAGGGATGAATAATCCCTCCATGGGGGGGGGGGGGTGGATGTAACACCCTAAATTTTGGTCCCTAAAATTTTTTGAGTTTTTGAACTCACTGCCCAATCTATGACTTACCTTAGGAGTCGTAAGGTGTCCTTATCACTAGTGAGTGGTTCCTATGATACTGACCTAATTACATCTAAAGGTAACGAGTCATAAAAACTCATTACGAGTCATGGTGTCCAAATCACAGGGTAACCAGTGTGTACCCCAAATATTTTTGTCCTAGTTACGACTAGGACCCTCTGAGTCGTAGTGTCTCTTGACGAGTTGTGTGGTGTGAGTTGTAGTGTCAGAAGTGAAGGATCCCTGAGCTACTGTCTTGACTACAACTCATGGTGTTGAGTCGTAGTGAGTCCTTATGAGTCGTATAGTGACCCATAGTCACTGACGATAATTTTCTTATCTTTTAATTAAGTGTACTTTGAACATTTCCCCTCTTTTGCAATCGTGACCTATAACTTAAATCCCTTTTAGGATATCATTATCACTCCAAAACAAATCAAAATAACTTCTAAACCTCTCTTAAATCCCTAAGGTCAAGAATACTTGGGGTTTCTAAGAAGTTGGTTAATTAGGGCTCTCAAGGGTTGATTTCCCTCCATAATTCTCTATACGTTCAGGCATGTGACTCTACCCTCAAACTTATTTTCCTTAAGCATGTGTATTAAATGATTATTAATGTGAAATTGAATGTGGATTTGAATATGGGTTGAGGGTTTTGACATGGTTGAGTCTTAAATTGTTTTCCCATCATTATTACGAATTGTTCATGCTTTGAATTAAATGTTTTGAACTACTGGGGTGCATGGGTGTGGAAATTGGAAAAGGGAGACGAGACATTCCCCAAATTTGAGTTTTTGGTATTGAAATTGGTTTGGAAATTGTGTTTCCTCAACCCACTTGTGTCCTTGGTTTTGAAATATGGTTTTTCATATGATTTGACATTACTTACCAACACTATTACATTGCATAATTGGTTAAAAGGTTAAATATGGATTTCTAAGGCCTTGTTGGCCGTGGTTTGGCTGATATTGAAACCTTAGGGGTCGAGGTATTTCCCCGAGTTAATTTGATAAACAAAAAGGGGTCGA
Source organism: Capsicum pubescens (assembly GCA_030864215.1). NCBI lineage: Eukaryota > Viridiplantae > Streptophyta > Magnoliopsida > Solanales > Solanaceae > Capsicum > Capsicum pubescens. The sequence goes on along the minus strand of CM061542.1, from coordinate 228,141,176 downwards.
GGCATTTCCTAAATTTTATTAATGAGTAAAGGGGGTCTTGGCATTCCCACAAGATGATGAATGTAATTAAAATGACATGAGTGTAATCTTGCATGCATAAGGGTATGACGATACCTATAGTGTGCCTTAATGTTTCAATCCATGGTAAAATAAATGGGCTATGTGAAACTTTTTTTAAATTAAGCTTAATGTGGGTTATGTATCTAAGCCATGAAGGTGTGAGTCTTGAACGACTTGTACTGGAAAATCACGTTTGCCGACGTGAGGGTTGGTTTTGATGATCGTGTTGTTGAGGCACACTTATTATATATTTTTATCCTGGATTGACGTGGGGTTAGGGTATTCCCTGGTCTTCCTTGATACTTCTGGTCCATACGACAAACACGCACTGGGGCCCTTTCAGCAGTGGGAGATGACCCATATAACATGTGGGTGCCTGTTTATGACGGTTGAGCTACGTAGTCCAGCATAATGTTTTACTTCATGCTAAGCCCCTATTTTGTACCCCTAACATGATTATATATATGTATGTACATTGTGTGCATGTGTATTTTACTATGGTTTTGACTTGGCATTATTTTATTCCTTCCATGAGTTACATTCTAGTGCTCACCCAACTAACCATCCCCGGATGCTGTATCCCTTTGCTATGCAGGGTCCGAAGGTACTTCTACTTTTTCTCTACAGTGATAGGTGATTCTAGAGTTGTTCGTGTGTCAGCTTTAAGTGGTGAACCTCTTTCTTTTAAAATGACCATTACTTCTTAGTTTAGTATGTCATATATTTTTTCCTTTTTCGATTCATTTTGGTTACCGTCGAGGGAATATCTCGACTTAGGTGTATGATTGGTATTGCTTATAAACTCAGTAGTTTACTGTGGCTGGGTTGGTTATTGATATTCTCAGAATCTTTGAGCTTATACTTTTCTATCTTGTTATATGTTCAAAATTCATCCACCACTTGGTGTGTTGTGTTCTATTTGACTAGGCAATGGGGGTGTTTTTTGGTCCTTGGTGGACTTGAGATACCCGTCATGGACAGGCCCTGGGGTCGTGATAAAGTGGGTGACTCATCTTTTAGCTTGAGGGACCAATATAGATCCATAGCTTCATATTTTGTTCTATAACCTAGCAAGGTATAGAAAAGTTCACCCCAGCATGGGCAATACATTGGTCATTATGAGCTCACATAGTGTATGTTGGTTATAAGAAACTCCCCTAATAGAAAAAATATCATTTTTCTAATAGTATCAGTTTTATCAAGGCCACCAGTTCTTATGATGCATTTCATTCGGTTTATTAAAATTTATAAGTTATTAAACTATTCAGTTTTAGTTACACAAGTTGTTGGCTAATTAGTTTTTTGATTTAAGAGATAACTTCTAAAATATTCTGCATCTAGTTCCTTATGATTCAGTATTCAGTTTAGCTATCTTTTCAAATATTCCATTTATGCTCCAGATAATCTAGATGATTTTATCTTATAATTTAGTTATTTGATAATCTTGATTACATATTATATCCATGTCTTAGTTGTTCTATAACAACTCAAATTTTGGTGATTTATGTGAAATAATCATTCTTGTGTGTTTGACCATTACACTCTATTCACGTGGTTGCCTTGTGGTGTTTCTGGGGTGTGGGGATGATTGACACAATTCTCAATGCATTTCGGTGTGATTTATGTAAAATTGTGGTGTTTGGTGGCTTGAAAAGCCCTATAGTTGACTTCGGTCAACATTTATTATTCTGTGCATCGAATAGAAATACAGATTGTGCCAGCAGATTCAAAACATCAATTTTAGGTTGGTAACATGGTTGATGGAGTTTTAAAGATTTTATATCTTATTTTGACCCTCGGTTTGGAAAGTTGTAAAATTAGATTTTGGGGGTCAATTTTGTGAAAATAACATTTTTTAAAAAATCTAATATCGCCATTGAGCCTGAAACATCAAGTTTGAGAGCGTAACATAGTTCGTTTGCATTCTCAAAATTTTGGATGAATTCTCCAAGTCTCCAACTGGTGCACCACACACCTAGTACACCACTTAAGTTAAAATTTAGTCACTTAAGAGACCTAGCCGAGCATCCAAGATATCGCTTATGTAACTCCTTTGTCGTCCACGCGACTATTGCTTAAGCGATAATAGAGTCTCTTATACCACACCCACTGACAGGGAAAGAATTGTGTGAGAGACACCTAGTTGTTTAAGCGATAGTTGCTTAAGCGACCCAGTGATCACTTAAGTGACGCCTGTATAGTATTAAATGCCCTTTTTCACTATTTTCACCATTTTTTAGAACTTAGAGCTTGCAGTTTTGAGTTTTTGAGCAATTTCTTCTACTCTTAAGCTTGGGTAGGCTCCAAATACCTATTTCAATTACTTTTCTTCTTCTTTCACCATTTAAACTTCGTTAAAACTTGGATTCAAAGGTGAAAATTGGCGATTTTGGTTCAGAAGGACTAAAATAGTATTTCTTCGATTTAAACAACAATTTCAATCCATTTTCTTGTGAATTTTCTTCTAAGAGTTCCCTTAATCATGGAAAATATATTTTTTTACCAAAATTTCTATTTTTACCTTTCTTTTTCGAAAATCCCATTTTGGGGTCCATTTTGACCCCGGCACAAAAGTATGCAGTATGGGTATCATTGTCTTTCTTTTGATGCGTAGATTCTATATTTGCAAATTTTAGTTGATTTTGGGTTCACTCGTAGAAGGAAAACACCATAGAGAAGGCTTGTTGGACCGATTTTTAGCAATCGAGGTAGGTTATAACTTAACTTTCTTCAGACTAGGCTGGGTAACTAATATTGGTATAAAATATTATGTGATGGGTATGGGAACCAATCATGAAAATGATGTTATTACTGTGTTGTGCCCGTGTGGGGCCTTGTATTATTGTTATTTGGCGGTTTTAAGATATTATCTATTATGTGTGACTGTGTGAGGTCTTATATGAGGATATTGGTCTGGTATTTGAATATTGGTTGTTATTCTTGGTGAAAATTGTCCAAATTGGTGATTATGTTGTATCAAAAGACATATTGTGGTAAATCTTACCCTGTTGATATTTGGATTTGTTGTATCATGGATGGATGGTTTATTGTGTGGATTTTTTGCTCACGTACTTGATATATTGGTTGGATTTGGAAATTCTCATTTAGTTGGTTGTGAGCATTACATCCATATATCATTCTCATTCATGAAATATTGGTACCACTGTGGAAATATTTAAAATACTAAAAATATAAAAAACATTGTCATGTGACATTACTATCGACCCTCTTTGAGGAGGTGTGCCTGAGAGGAGTCATGTATATTATTTTTAGTTTTGGATTGTATATGGGTTGATGAACCCCCCATGGGTCCTACCTCAGGAGAACAACTTGGTAGGTGTATATGGAGGTTAACCGACAACCTCGTACATTATATCATCATCATCATCTGCATTGCATTTGTATCCACCTCGTTTTGTTTATTGTGTTGAGCTATCGTCCTTGATGTGTTAGTTATGTGTATTTTTGTATTCGTACTTGCATGTGTAGTATATGAATAACTGTTTTTTCTTTGTTGTATTTATATGTGGTATAAGTATGTATTGTAGAACTGTTAGTGGAGATGTTGTACACTACCATTTGGGACATTTTCTGATTTGCAGGTGATGTGCCCATAGTGTGTATTTTGTGTGCTTTATTTTCTACTTTTCTTGGTTGGCCTATGATACCTACTGAGTACAAGTGGACTATTTTCATCCCCACTGCACCTTTTTGGTGCAGATCTAGGTATGAGTGTGCCTCATGATAGTTGATTCAGATGATACTTGAGCCCATTCGAGGTAGCATTTAATCTATGCATCTGGAGTTGACTATTACTTTCTCTTATCTAGACTATATCTTATTTATATTTCGAGAAACAATTTGTTTCTCTATTGGATATCCAATGTATATTTTGACATTCGAGTTGTATTAGTTAGTTCTTACACCATGACACCAAGTTTTGGAATTTGTACGGTATCTTTGGCTATGTACTTTTCGTGTTTGCTATATGTCTGTGTGCGGTTCAACAATGTTCTAAGATTTTTGCCTTGGGTTTTGGTATTATTATTTATTTCATATCAGTTTGGGTAATAGGCTTACTTGTCAAGGCTTTCCGCGATAAGTGCCATCATAATCGTTGGCTTTTGGGTTGTGGAAAATTGGTTTCAGAGCATCCAGGTTTATTAGTCTCAATTGTCTAAGAACGAAGTATCTAATAGAGTCTCACAGATCAATACGTAGACATTCATATCTATCTTCTAAGGGCTATAAGATATGTTTAGGAAACTTTTGTTATTTTTTCCCTTATCATATGAATCTTTCATACCCTATGTTCTAAGTCATATTTCACTCTTTTCTATGTATATGGTGATTACTAAATCTCGCGAGGTGAGTGATGTGGGGCTTTGATCTAATGAGAGAGCCCAGTCTAGAGGGCGAGTTGTGAGTCACAAAATAGTTTGGGGTAGAGGACAGGTACGAGGATACGACCCATCTAGAGGTAGGGCTAGAGGACTCTTCCTTGAGCCTCAAGTAGAGAATATAGTAGGTACAGGGCCTACCTTAGTTCTACCGAGTTCTTCAACCCCAGTCTTGGAGAGGTTACTAGTTCGCTTGTTGACCTATTTAGAGAATGCTCATTTGAGTGTGCCTAGTGTTCCCCAACTCCGAGTATTGTACCTTTTTCTATGCCAGAGTCTGCTTTTGGTGTTCTTCCAACTCTAAGTATGGATCCTCTAGTAGTACCTACGCCTTCTTTTGGTACTCCACAGACTCTGATGTTATTCCTTCTTTAACACCTGCATTTGATTATGGTATTCTGATATCAGGAAGGTCAACCTTCATCTTTATTACCTTTTCAGGAGGGATCTCAGCCAACCAAATTCACCATGCCTTTTCTTATTACAAGTGCAGCTATGGATTCTGAGGAACAGAAGAGGTTTGAAAGATTCACCTATTTGGGTCCTCCTAGGTTCAATGGTGCTATAGACGAGGATGCCTATGAGTTTTTAATTGCCTATCGTGAGAAGTTTCATAACCTTGGTTCATTAGAGTTGCATGGTATTGCTTATACTACTTATTAGTTGAGAGATGCCGCTAGAGATTGAATGAGGTCACTTGCTTACAGACCTCTTGACTCTTCAGAGATGACTTGGGATCAGTTTGCTAAGACATTTTTAGATAGGTTTGTGCCTTACAGTATGAAGGACCAAATGAGATATGAGTTTGATCTTTTAGAGTAGGGCGCTATGACTGTTATGGAGTATGAGTTATGTTTTAATGCCTTGTATAGGTATTCTTATACCAGCACTGCCACCGAGTCTGAGAAGATTTATAAGTTTGTAAAGGGGTTGGACATTTCTCTTTAGTTAGATATGACTCAGATGGTAATGTATGGAGCATCATTTTGGAGTATAGTGTATCTTTCTAGGATGATTGGGTCTATTCTTTAAGGATTTCTTGAAGGCGCCAAGAAGATGCACCGTCAGGGTGAGTTTAGAGGTCATACTTCTTGAGGTATAAATTCTAGAGGTTTCCGTAGGTATCAGGGTAGACTCTTGCATGCAACCTTATAGAGTATAGGTAGTGGATCTTCTAGTTTAACAACCTCGGGTGGTTGTTCTGGCCTAGTTGTACCTCCTTTTAATGAGTCAGGCTGTAGAGTTTGCTATGTGTATGATGAGATTGGCTATTTGACCAAGGACTGCCCTCGTCGTGTATTCAGAGCTACTCCTATTTCAGTTGTAAGAGGTAAAGGGTCTACTAGAGTTGCACGAGGCAAAGGTAGTGGTGCCTACGGTGGTGGTTGTAGGGCTACTCAGTCAGGTGGTGGTCCTGGATAGTGATATGCTCTACTAGCCAGACCAGAGATAGAGGATTCTGATTCTGTTATCATAGGTATCATCCCTATTTATTTTAGATCTACATAGATGTTATTTGATTTGAGATTGACTTTCTCCTATGTGTATGCATATTTTTCTTCGGGTTTTGATTCTACTAGTTTGCCTCTTGCCGTGGCTATTCATTTATCTACCCCTGTAAGAGACTCTTTAATGGAGGATTAGGTACACCAATCCTGTGTTGTGACTTTTGCTGGGCATGAGACTTAGGTAGATTTTCTTATTTTTGATGTGGTTGATTTCAAAGTCATCTTGGGAATGGATTAGCTGGCTCATTACCATGCTATCCTACAATGTAATGCTAAGACTATGACTTTAGTTCCATCGAGTGTGCCAAGGATAGCTTGGAAGGGTACACTGCATTTGGGTCCCAAGAGAGTTATATGTTTTATTCATGCTTATTGCTTGGTTGAGAGGGGATGTCTGTCTGATTAGGTCATATTTGTGATATTAGATTTTTTTTTTGTTCATGTTGTCTATAAGTTTGTAGATGTTTTCCTTATGGATTTGCCTGGTATGCCTCCAGATCATGATATTGACTTTTCCTTTTATGTTGAGATAGGCACCAAGTCCATTTTTATTTCTCCTTATAGGATTTCCCCAACCAAGTTGAAGAAATTTAAGGATCAATTGCAGGAGTTATTGGATAAGGGATTTATTCGACCTAGTGTATCTCATTTGGGTGCAGTGATCTTCTTTGTGAAGAAAAAGGATGGGTCCATGCATATATGTATTGATTATCGATAGTTAAACAAGGATGCGATTAAGAATAAGTATCCTCTTTCTCGTATCAATGATTTATTTGATCAACTTTAGGGTGTTTTGGTGTTTTTGAAGATTTATTTGAGATCTGAGTATCTCCAGTTGAGGATTAGAGCTTCAATATTATAAAGATGGATTTTTGGACTTGATTCAGTCATTATGAATTCTTGGTCATGTCCTTCAGGTTGACCAATTACCCCGTCGCGTTCATGGAGTTGATAAACCAGGTATTTTAATCATATCTCAACTCTTTTATTATTGTATTTATAGATGATATCTTGGTTTAGTCCAATAGTGAGGATTATCATGAAGAGCACTTGCAGATTGTACTTTAAATACTGAGGGATGAGAAGTTGTATGCGAGTTCTCCAAGTGTGTGGTTTGGTTGGAGTTTGTCTCTTTCTTGAGTCATGTGGTGACTAATGATGGGATTATGGTTGATCAGGACAAGATTACAGTGTTTGTGATTAGGCTAGGCCTAGTTCGCCCACTGACATTTGGAGTTTTGTTGTCTTTGCGGGTTACTATCATTATTTTTTTGATATTTTTTTTTATCTATTTAAGCTTTATTGACCAAGTTGACTCTGAAGATGTTTTCCTTTCAGTGGTCCGATGTTTGTGAAGTGAGCTTCCTAAAGCTCAAAGATTTGTTGACATTAGCTACTATCTTAACCTTACCAAAGAAGGGTGTGGGTTTTACTGTCTTTTGTAATGCTTTAGGTGTTAGGTTATGTGCTGTGTTGATGCAGAAGGGTAAGGTGATTGTATATGCCTTGAGCTGGAAGTTGGCTTGCATGGGTAGTTTGGCGCATATCTTGACCCAGGAGAGGCCTTTGTCCTTTGAGGTTCTGACTCTGGCTAATCAAATGGCTAGGTTCGATATTTCAACACCAGGGCATATTTGGGCATTTGTGGAGGTTATGTATTCTTTGATGAAGCAGATTCGGGATCATTAATTTAATTGTATTGGGTTGAGATTTATTTGGGACAAGGTGTTGAGTGGTGAGATAAGGAAGTATCACTTGATTCAGATGGTGTTTTGAGGATTAGAGGCCTAGTTTATGTGCTGAGAGTAGGTGATTGGATTAGATTAATTTTGGAGAAGGCTCATTAGTTTAGGTATTCCATCTATCTAAGAGTGATTAAGCTGTATAATAAGTTGAGGTAACACTATTGGTGGGGTGGTATCAGGAAGGATATAGCTGACTTTATATCTTATTGCCTATGTCTCCAGCAGGTGAAGGCTGAGCATTTGAGGCTTGGTGCATTATTTTAGAGGTTACCCATTCCCGGGTGGAAATAGGAATAAATCATGATGGACTCTGCGACTGGATTGCCTTATACTTCTTGTGGTTTTGATAGTGTTTGGCTTATCATGGATCGATTGACCAAGTCTACTTATTTTATTCTGGTTTAAGTTTCCTTTAGTGCTGAGAGGTTGGCCCGTAGCTAGACTCAGTCTTTATAGTGTACCAATGTCTATCATCTCGGATTGAGATTCAGTGTTCACATCTCACTTTTGGAAGACTTTCTAGGAGGAGTTGGGTATCAAGGTTGATCTTAGAATAACATTTCACCCCATTCCAGCAGTCATCCAGAGTGGACTATTCAAGTTTTAGAGGATATTCTCCGCAATTATGTGATAGACTTTGGTGGTCAGTGGGAGAAGCATCTTGCTCTAGCGGAGTTTGGATATAATAATAGCTACCTTTCTAGTATTGATAGGGCTACTTTTGAGGTTTTTATGTTAGGCATTGTCGTTCTCTAGTTGGTTGGTTTGAGGTTTCTGAGATTGAACCTCGAGGTACGAACTTGCTTTGTGAGTCCTTGGATAAGAGGTTGTCATTTGTTAAGGAGTCTGTCTCCATTCTGGCTAGGGATGTTAGAAGACTACGTTCTAGAGATATTTCAGTGGTAAAGGTCTAGCGGAGTCATCGACCTATAGATAAGGCTACTTGGGAGGTCGAGTCCGATATGCGTAGTACTTATCCCTAGCCTTTTGTTGATTAGCGTATTTCCATTGCCTTTAGTTTGAGGATGAACTAGATTTTTAGTGTTGGATTATGTAATTACTCAGTTTTTCGTGATTTATGTAAAGTAATTATTCCCATATGATTTGAACATTTTACCCCTCTCTGTAGTTGCCTTGTGGTATTTTGGGGTGTGGGGATGATTGGCTTGGTTCTCAATGCATATTGGTGTGATTTGTGTAAAATTATGGTTTATATTTGATTTATGCATTGGATGATCTGTGCATTTATTGATTTGTGCATCGGATGACAAAACAAACTAAGCCAACAGATCCGAAACATTGATTTTAGTTTGATATATCTCATTTTAACTCTCGTTTTAGAAAGTTATGAAATTGGGTTTCGGGGGCCAACTTTCTAAAATTGATGTTTTTTTGAAAATATGATATCTCTATTGAGTTTGGAGCGTCCAATTTGATAGGGTAGCATAGTTTATTTGTGTTCTCGATATTCTGGATGAATCCTGAGGGGTCTGTGGAGACTTGAAATTCTCCAAGTCTCCAACTGGTGCACCAGTCAGCTGGTGGACCACTTAAACAACCTAGTCGAGCAGTCGAGATGTCACTTACGTGACTCCCATGTTGCGTACGTGACTGTCACTTAAGCGGCAATAAGGTTGCTTACGCGACACCCGCTGACAGGCGACGAATCGCATAAGCGATATCTGGTCGCTTAAGCTACCCAGTGATTGCTTAAGCAACACTCGGACAATATAAAATGCCCTTTTCTCAATCTTGTACCTTTTTTGGGAACTTGGAGCTCGGGGTTTCGAGTTTTTGAACAATTTCTTTCATTTTAAAGCTTGGGTAAGCTCTAAATCCCTACTTCAATTACTTTTCCTTGATTTTCATAATTTAAACTTCATTAAAACTTGGATTTAAAGGAATTTGGGAATTTTGGCTGGAAGGCCTAAAATAGTATTTCTCTAATTTAAACCCTAATTTCAACCCATTTTCACTTAGGTCTTCTTCTAAGCATTCCTTTAATCATGGAAAATATATATTTGAACTAAAATTTTGATTTTTATGCTTCTTTTTTGAAAAACTCACTTCGGGGATCAATTTTGACCTCGATCCAAAAGTTGGCAATATGGGTATCATTGTCTTTATTTTAACACTAAAATTTATATTTGTATATTTTAGTTGGTTTCGGGGTTGTTCGTGATGGGAAAGCTTCATAGGGAAGGCTTGTTGGACTAATTTTTGGCATTCAAGGTATGTTATGGCTTAAAATTCTTCAGACTGGGATGTGTAGTTATTTGTGGAATTAAAATCATCTTATGGGTATAGGAACCAATCATAAAAATGGTGTTGCTGTTGTGTTGTGCTTATGGGGGGCTTGTATTATTGTTATTTGGTGAGTTTGAGATATTATCTAATACATGTGACCGTGTGGGGTCTTATATGAAGATACTGGTCTGGAATTTGAATAATTGGTTGTTATTTTGGTAAAAATTGTCCAAATTAGTGATTATGTCGCATCAAATGACAAGTTGTAGTAAATCTTACCCTTTTAATATTTGGATTTGATGAATCATGGATGGCTGGTTTATTGAGTGAATTTTTGGCTCACGTACTTGGTATATTGGTTGGATTTGTAAATTCTCATTTGGTTGGTTTTGAGCATTACATCCTCATATCATACTCATTCACGAAACATTGGTACCAATGTGAAAATACTAGAAATACCAAAACCACTAGCTTGTGTCATTATTATAGACCCTCTCCGAAGGATATGCCAAAGAGGAGTTATGGATACTTTTTATGATTTTGGATTGTATATGGGTTGACAAACCCCCATGGATCCTACCTCGAGAGCAAAACTCGGATTGTATGATAACCTCATGCATCACATCATCATCATCAACATCATTATCATCATCTTTATTGTATTTATATTTACCCTGTGTTCTTTATTATGTTGAGCTATCGTCCATGATGTGATAAAAGTTATGTGTATTTTTGTATTTGTACTTACATGTGTAATATATGAATACCTATATTTTCCTTGTTCTATTTGCGTGTGGTATATGTGTATATTGTAGAATTGTTAGTAAAGACGGTGTGGACTACCGTTTGGGAGATTTTTTGATTTGCAGGTGACGTGCCAATAGTGTATATTTTGTATGCTTTATTTTCTACTTTTCTCAGTCGGCCTATGATACCTGCCGAGTATAAGTGGATCATACTCACCTCTACTGCACCCTTTTGGTGCAAATCCAGGTACGAGTATGCCTCACGGTGGTTGATTCAGGCGATACTTAGAGCCCATTCGAGGTAGCTGTTGATCTCTACATCCGGAGTTGGCTACTACCTTCTCTTATCTACACTATATCTTATTTATATTCGGAGACAAAGTTTGTTCCTCTTTTAGATATCCTATGTATATTTTGACATTCGAGTTGTATTAGTTAGTTCTTACACTATGACCCTAGGTTTTGGGATTTGTACGGTATCTTTGGCTGTGTATTTTCTATTTTTGTTATATCTATGTACGGTTCGTCTCTATTCTAAAGTCTTGCCTTGGGTTTTGATATTATCATTTATTCATATCAATTTGGGTGATAGACTTACTTTTCAAGTCTTACTGTGACAAGTGCCATCACGACCCTTGATTTTTGAGTCATACATGTTCAGCTTTATCTGTTATTAGCATTGTTCATTAAAGTGCATTCTATACTATTATGTTTAGATATTCAGGTATTCAGGTGAGTGATCAGGTTCCTTAGTAGGCTTTATCTCCTTAGCTTTTCGGTGGGTCCTCGTTATTTTAGAGGACTTAGTCTGTAGTCTAGTTTAACAATTTAGTTTTGTTTACATAAAAGGTAGTTGAGGGCCTTGTCTTGGTAAACAACATTCATCATATCAGTAGAGGATTCATAAATAGTCAGTTGGATCAGTTAATCAGTTATCAAATAAATATATTTTTTGATTATTTAAAGTTCATTTTATTTTTTTCATAAAAATTTAACTCATGCTTTAAATCTTATTTATTTTGCTTATCTTTCAATATATGTTCTAGTATCATGCTAAGGCTACAAACTTGATATCGATGCATAGAGTTTATGTGTCTTAGAGAGTCTAATAAATTGAGTCAGTAGGATTTTATTTATGGTTGTAAGCCCCCCATCTTTTTTTAAATAAGGGACTACAAATATTTAAGAAAATTTCTCAATATTTCATAATCTAGGTCGTGCAATAGAGTGGTCCCCGAAGAAACTTAAGTTGATTCGTGCATTGATTTAAATTCCTTTGTCTATACCTCATTTTTAAATTCCTTCGACTAGGTCTCATCTTCAAGATGGTGAAGTAGAAAAGTTCAGAATTTCATCTATGTGTCTCTCAGATAGATCTAATAAAGGTTAAGAGGCTACATAAGGACTCGAAAGGAACTCATTAATGCTTTTTAGTTCATTGATTTGGAAGAAACACTCCTGTTAATTGTGTGTTTTAGTCAGGTAGAATGCGTTCTCAGACTCCTTTTCTAAAATTTGTTTCAGATAACACCCTTAACGGTGGTGGTGGTGGTGGGGAGTATGCATCTAGATTCTTGGTTAGTATTTTCACCTAGGAGATAGTGTGATATGGAATGTTGTGTTTTACGCCGTAAGTAGAAGAATGATCCCATGACCAGAAATATGAAGTTAGAATTGTCGAAACTAAAGATCAAGATTGTGGTTGACTAAACTATGTAGACTAGTTTTAACTGATTAGTATGTAAAAATAGATTAATTCAAAAAACCATTCTTTGTTACTACAGACTTGTTTTAATTTGTGCTACTAGATTAATTGAATCTTTGTTATTTACAAGTTTCCTGTGTATGATATTCGACTTGATCAATCTATATTACTTGGACAACAACGTACACCTATGTGTGTTTTGAGTGACATTAATTGGAAATGTCAAGAACTCAATAATCACTTTAATGAGGTGACAACTGACGTGCTTCGTGGATTTTCTTGCTTAAATTTAGATAATTCTTTTTAACTTTGATATTGATAAGATGAGGTTCTATGAGTTATACCTTGATGATTTTTATAAATACTTTATGGTTGACCTTCAATTTCAGTTAATTGAGAATAACATTATTAATGTTAGAGATCATGGTAAAAGGTTTTTCGGTCTTAAGGGACTTGATAATATTTCCATAGTTGTAGAGATGAGGAAGAAACATGTTATCCTCTTTTATTTGACTTATTAAATTTTCTTTACTTTTTCCAGTTCCTATTGCTATAGTTGAAAGAGCTTTCTCGATGATGAATTGATTGAGATTGATTTACGATATCAAATAGATGATGAGATTTTGAGTAGTTTTTATCCAGTGAGTGTATTTAATACTATCTCTAATGAGGATATTATGAATACATTTTAAAATATAAAAACTCATATAGAAAAGTTATAGCAGTGTACATGATTGATGTTTCATTAGTATCAAGTTTTTATTAATATAATGTTGTTATATCAATTATTCATTTATTTATATTTTTAAAAATGGTCATAAATATGTTATTGTCAAACAAGGTAATACTAATAATAAAGCTATTGCATGCATAATTTTTGTAATGCATTCTAACAAATGATCCTTAACATACATCGGGAGAAGAGAGCTGACAATGGAATTTGCGAAAATTGCTAAAAAGAAGGAGACGGCATTGATGCAAAGGTCAAGAGTTCGTTGTCTCAAAGAGGGTGATAGAAATTCAAAAAAATTCCATAGAATTGCAAATGGTCACAAGAGATACAACAATATAGACAACCTATTGATCATTGAGATTAATGACTTTGACATAGTAGAAATAAGAGAGAAGATTATAAGTTTATAAAATAAATATATAGAGAGACAAAAATCCTAGAGACCACAATTAAGTCCCACACAGTTACTTATGATAAATGTAGAAGACAATGCAATGCTTCAAAGCTAATTTAAAGAATAGGAGATCTCTTGTGCAGGTGATAAGGCCCCAGTTCCTGATGATTTCTCCATGACCTTCTTTATACATTTCTAAGATGAGGTGATAGATGCAATCCAGAACTTCCATGACCAAGGCTACTTTGACAAAAGCTTTAATGCTACTTTTATAGCATAAATTCCTAAGAAGGTGGGGGAAGTAGAGTTAAAGGACTTTAGGCCAGTTGGCTTCATCGGTAGCTTTTACAAAATCATCTCAAAGATCCTAACAGGTCAACTCAAAAAAAATGATGTCAAAGGTTGTAGATGCTCAAGAAATTGTATTCATTAAGGGCATACAAATTATGGATGCCATTTTGGCAGTAAATGAGTTTGTGGATGTAAAGAATATCTCTAAAGTTCTTGGAATTCTATGCAAACTAGACATAGAGAAAGTGTATGATCACTTAAATTGAGACTTTATATGGAAGACTCTAATTAGGATGGGTTTTGGAAGCTCCTAGATAAATTGGATGTAATTTTGTATGACCACTGTAAAATTCTCTATGTTGATTAATGGATCACATTGTGGATTTTTTTCTTCTGCGAGAGGACTAAGACAAGGAGATATTTTGCATCATTTTCTCTTTGTTTTAGCCATTGGGTGTTGAGTGACATGTTGAATATAACTTAAGAAAATAACAAAATCAGGGGATTCAAGATCAATGGTGGGGATATAATAGATATCTTAATCTCCCATTTATACTATGTTGATGACACATTAGTGTTTTGTGCTGTCAATACGGAACAATTAAAATATTTGATGGTCATATTCATCCTATTTGAAGTTATCTTTGGACCTCACATCAACTAGGGAAAGAGTTATTTCTTCCATATTAATAAAGTCCCAGAAATGAATACGTTGGCCAGTATCTTAGTAGGGTAAATAGGAGAACTTCCCATCACCTATTTGGACATGTTTTGGGTGCAACGAGTAAATCCATGAACATATGGAATACTATTGTAGAGGAGTGTGAAAAAATTGGTTAACTAGAGAAGTCAATACCTATCTTTGGGTGGTAGAGTGGCCTTGATAAATAGTGTTCTAGATGCTCCGCCTACTTATATGATGTCTCTCTTTTCCATCACTAAGAATTTCATAAATAAGATGGACTCTATCATAAGAAATTTTCTTTGACAAGGAAACGGTGAAGGAGAGAAAAGGTACCACCTGGTGAAATGGGATGTTGTTATCACAAATACCAAAAGGGGTATGGAAATTAAGAATCTAAAAATACAAAATCAGAGCCTATTATTGAAGTGGCTTTGCAGATTTGCAACAGAGGATCATGACCTATAGAATGAAGTTATTGTCTCAAGATATGAATTGGAGATCCTTGGACCACTAAGAAGGTAAAAATCCCTATAGGTTGGGTCTGTGGAGATCCAACAACAATTTGTGGCCTCAAATGTAGGAAAATTCCATAATCAAAGTGGCCATGAAAGAAAGACTTCTTTTTGCAATGATGGATGGGTGGGACAACTATTTGAGGCAACAATTTCTTGATACCTACAACTTTAATCAACCAAAACTGACAATAATTTAAAAACTCAAAAATGCTCAAGGTTGGAATCTCACCTTCACAAGATTACTCAATGACTGAAAAGTGGACAGGTCAAAAAATTTCCACTGGACTCTTGAATATACCATTAATATTAACATAAAAGAGGATAATTTACTATATAGGAAAAATAAGAATGGTAAATTCATAGTGAAGTCAACCAATAAAATGTATGATAACTAAATACAAGGTATTCTTTTCTGACCTTATAAGATATCTTAAAAGTCAAAACCCCTCTTGATTCACTTGGATAGTAGCCATACAAGTAGTGTTGACACAGGATAACCAAATAAAGAGAGGAATACAATTATGCTCTTGATGTATTTTTGTGAAACAAAGACAATAAATCATCTCTTCCTACATTCTAACGTGGCTAAAAATGACAATTGTGGAGGAGAAGTTCAAATACATAACCTTCACACAAGTAGGATACATCAGGCAAGCCATTTGTTAGGACTTGGACAACATATGGATGAAAAGATTTTACTGAAGCAGATCATCCAAAAAAATCTAGCTCTTGATCAAACATGCAGCAGGAATAATTTTCTTACCAAATCCAACAGCCCCTGCTCAAGATGCCAAATAAGGTCCAAGAGACATTTTTAGTTCAAGAGGTTTAAATTACATAGGCCTCCATACGACAAGACCAAGACATTAGGTGCACTAGGTACTTTAGAAGAAGAAGACTGACAAACTACGGGAAAGAGAATGATTTCTTCATCTGCAAAAATCCTGGACACTTTGCAACAAACTATATTCAGGAAAAAAAGTCACAGGACATCAACCATTATATGGATCTTATCGATCCATCCATCCTTCGAGAAAGGAAAAATTTCTATGATCTTTAAGTATTCAGAAAGTATGGGGATCCATTTTGAAGCCGTATGGAGTACACTCGGAATATCCTTTCTTCTATATGTTTGTAGCACTAGCCAATGACTTCTCACAAGAACTCTTATGGTTATTTTGGTACCTATGCCACCAATATTACATACTTATGGAGTTTAAGTACGATGCTTTTAGGCATTTTGGTTGAATCCAACCATCTCTCAAAAGGTTCATGTTGTGGTTCAAGCCACGATAATATTGGAATCGATGCTTCAGAGATTCCTATGATGCAATGGTATTATGCTATATCATCTGGATAAAATCTCAAACCATGACGTCCGAGATTAGTCCGAAATTTCACTTTGCTGGAAATTTCTCATTTCAGTCTTATCCCTAGAAGACAAATACTATGAAGCACGATGTTTTATCTTCCAGCAAAGCAAATGTATTCTAAAATAAATATATCCAAATGATTGGTTAAAGTGGAAATACACCAATGATCATCCTCACTAGGGTTAGGTTTGACGAACAATAAAAGAATATCAACCACTATATAAAATCACAAGAGATAAAGTCAGCAATGCCATCTAAAGCATCCGATTGAAGGTTCCCCTACAAGAATGAAAATATTTGTCCAATAGGAAGATTTAATTTACCAGGTCACTAAAATTGATCTTAGAAGACCAAGAATGCCTCAAGCAGAAACACAACGTCGATTGGTGGATGAAAGAAGGATATACGAGCTCATTACCTACACCATCAAGAACTACATGAAAAGATGACGCCAGATAAATATGCAAGAAATTACCACTTACCACAATATCAAGCCCCATTAAATTACCTACGTGAGTTTACCATGAAACCCTCTCAGAAGGTTTTACTATAAGCTCCTTGCCCAGCGACTTGGTAGAAACCTATGAGGATCTTACCTACTTGATTGTACGGAGCTTACAAGTTGCTTATCCACCAACTTACAAGTTGGAAACAAGCTTCTCATTCACCTTCTTGCATATGTTGTCACATGTCAATAACATATTTTTTTTTTATTTTATTAGGCTCTGCACATGTCTGTGGGGCCTGGTTTGAATAAAGTAGGATGTAAATATCTCATAGAAGTGTGTGCTTGGATAGGGCTTTACTATTTTTAGAAGATATAATAGGGCTTTACTATTTTTAGAATAGTGGGCATGTGTCATAATGTATTTTATTTCCATTTGTTTGTATTAGGGCTTCCTTCTCCTATAAAAGGAACCATTGGTTTTTAATTGGAGATTATCACATTCTCAACCCAAATGACATTCTCCACCTAGGGTCATATTCTCCACCTAAAAACTCTCTTGTAAAGTTTCGTATTATCAATAAAAAATTCATTGGCTAAGTACTCTCTACTACCCCTTTCTTTTGAATGGATTGGTACTTCGATCCTCTCAGTTGGAGTATGGGGTAAGGAAACACTTAGGCAAGTAAACTCTTTGTGATTGCAACATGGATTTTAAGTATTTTCCATGATTATGAATGAAATTGGATTGATCCACGCAACATGGATTTCTAAGTCCTTTCCATGTTTATGCCACAAAATTGGCTTGGTCCATACAATAGCTTTGCAATTTCATTTTCTTTATTTTTTATAAACATGTAAACTCAAAGTTGGGTACACTTTGTATCGCAGACTGTTGTGGGTGTAAAAGGCTATGGGAGAGACACAAAAAGATGGTGTATATAATATATGGAACAATTGTGTTACTAAGAATACTATGGATTTATTTTATTTTAAGACTGGAAAAGTCAAGCCATCCCATTGAGGGTTGAAAAGTCTTTGTTCCATGGAAAATCATTCTTTAGGGTTAATGGATATGTAGCTCCAGTCATAAGAAAGCTATTATGGTGTCAATAAATGCTTTGATTTCGCATGGCGTGCCACCAATATGTTCCTAAAATCATCTTTCATGTTGGAAAGTTAGATGTATTTTGTTTTTGGTGTTGATGAGAGCTTTTATTTCGTATAGCATGCTGCCTATATGGTTGTGAAATTGTTGATATCAGATATATTGAGATAGCGGGGCACGAAGTGACACCACAAATAATATTAACACAGAAATAACAATAGAGATTTAAACTTTCCAACATGATAGGTAGTTTTGCATCCATATAGATGGCACATCATACAAAATCAAAGCTTCTATCAACACCATAAATAATAGAATCTAACTTTGCAACATGAAAGATGGTTTTACTACCATATAAGCGGCACACCATATGAAACCAAAACTTTTATGAAAACCACAATAGCTTTCTTACGATTAGAGCTACGCATCCACTTACCCTAAAGGATGGTTTGTCATGGAACAAAGACTTCTCAACCTTCAACGAGCTGGATTGACTTTGCCAGTCTTAAAAGAAAATAAATCCTTAGTATTCTTAGCAACATAACTATTCCGTATATAACATAGGAAGGCTATTCATGACTCTCCTATGTCCTTTAGTGCCCTCAACAATCTACAAAACAAAGTGTACCACAACTTTAAATTTAAAGTTTATAAAATAAAAAAAATATATCGAAAAGCTATTGTGTGGACCAAGCCAATTTTATTTCATAAATATATAAAGGACTTAGACATATATGTTGTGTGGACCAAGCCAATATTTTTTCATAATCATGGAAAGTACTTAGAAATCTATGGTGTAATCACAATAAGTTTACTTGACTATGTGTCTCCTTACCTCACTACTCCGACCTAAAGGATCGAAGTACCCATCTCTTTAGAAGAGAGAGAACTTATCCAAAAAATATCTTATTAATAATATGAAACTTTACAAGAGATTTCTTAGGTGGAGATGTGATCTTAGGTGGAGAATGTGATTCTCTCCAACTAAAGACCTATGCTTCTTTTTATAGGAGAAGGAAGCCCTAATTTAGATAAAGGGAAATAAAGTACATTATCACACATGTCCCACTATTCTAAAAATAGTAAAGCCCTATTCTATTTTCTAAAAATAGTAATGCCCTAAACAGCCACATACTTATATGAGATACTTACATCCTACTTTATTCAAATCGGGCTCCACAAACATGTGCCAGAGCCTAATAAAATTAAAGGAAAACATGTTGTTGGCATGTGACAATATATGAAAGTAGGTGATTGAGCAACTTGTTGCTGACTTGCAAGAAGGTGGGTAATCAAATTGTAATCTCCTTGAAGGTGGTTAAGATCCTTGTAGGTATCTACCAAGTAGTTGGGTAAGCAACTTATAGTCAAACCCTTCTGAGAGGGTAACCCTTTCTAAAAGTATTTTATGGTAAACTTGGGTAGGTAATTCAATGGAGCTTGAGTTTATTATAAGTGGTAATTTCTTACATATGTAATTTGGCATCATCTTTTCATGAAGTTCTTGATGATGCTGGCAATGAGCTCCTTCTATCCACCAGTCGACATCATGTTTCTGCTTGAGGCGTTCTTGTTCTTCTAAGCTCTATTTTAGTGACCTGGTAAAGCAACTCTTCCTGTTGTATGAACCATTGCATTTATGTGGGGGAACCTTTAGCCGTATTATTTTTATGGTATTGGTGACTTCATATCTCATGATTTCATATGGTGGTTAATATTCTTTTATTGTTCATCAGACCTCATCATAATAGGAATGATCATCGGTGTAGTTTCACTTTTTATATTTATTTGGCTATATTTCTTTTGGAATACGATTGTTTGCTAGAAGATGAAACGTTGTGCTCTATAGTATTTGTCTTCTATGGATTGGATGAACATGGAAAATTCCAAAACAGAGTGAATTTTTTTACTGAGATTGTACGTCGTGGTATGTGATTCCCACCAGACATTGTAGTATGAATACCATTGCATTGTAGGAATCTCTTAAGCATTGAATCTAATATTGTTGCGACTTGACCCATAATATAAATCTTTTGAGAGCTGGTTGGATTCGATCAAAATGCCTAAAAACATCACACTTAAACCCCATGAGGATGTAGTATTCACTACAATAAATTTCATTATCTTTGATGAATTATTTTGTCTCATAAAACTCATATTTCGTCCTAAAAAATATTTTGTGACAAAAATAAAATCGTCAATCTTTCATCTCTAAACGTGGGTCGCTAAAAGTAATTGAAGATAATTTAGTGTTTTGTTGCTAAATAAATCTTATTAACTATAAAATAAAATTTTATCCCCAAATGTGGAGTATTTATGACGAAATTATTTGTCACAAATAGTATAAAATGTTGTAGCTAAAAATAACGTAACATCGCTAAAAATATACTTATTACCGACAAATCTAATTTGTCACTAACTTTAATTTAGTTAGTGAAGATATTATTCATCTCTAAAGGTATGTATAACTTGTTAAACGAATGTGATTACATCACTAAATGGTACATGGTTTGTGTACGAAAGAAAAATTTCATCTCTAAATATATAAATTAGTGACAAACTTTTCTTGTCTAGGAAGGGCAACAATTTCATAGTTGAAAATCATTTGTGTGTCACGTTACTGACAAACTAATTCGTCACGATATGTCTATCTTTAAAATGCTCTTGAGCCATTTTTAAGCTAATTTTGTACGCCTCACAAACTTATAAACACAATTGTTGTTTTCTAATTTGAATATGATAAGAACAACAATTGAAGTCATCCAAGTTTCCACAAATCATTTATAAATGACACTAGCCAGTGATGGCCCGTACTAGCACGGGCGCAACATTAAAATATTTTTGCTAGCATAGACCGCATATATTATTTACATTTAAATATTATATGATTGACAAATATTATTCATATATGATTGACAAATGTTTGTTTATAGTTGTATTATTTACATTACATATGTCATGTCATAGTATTTACAAAGTGAGAGTATTTAGTCTTCTTTGTAGTGTGGAGCAGCAGCCGTGGACAAATAGGAATATTCAAAGTGCAAACCTGGAAAAAAAAAGGAACACTAAGGAGTAGTTAAATAGTAAACATAGCATTGTTAAAAGCCGACTTTTATGCATTTTTGGTGTACCCTTATTCCCTATATGAAGCTTATAGATGGGCGTGTTCACTTAGATGGTAAGGGACTGCTACTGTAATAATGTAACACAATCTATATTTAACATTCAACTTATAGCATTCTGTAGTCAGAAACTAATTGTTTGAAAAATGAAGTTAAACCACAATAATGTCCAATCTCTACAAATATTGAAAATGAAAAACAAAAAGAGTAATTACAAAAGCAAAGTAAAAATGAATATATAATAGAATGTAGATATTTATTATCGAAGGACTGTAGAGGAACTTCTGGGGAAAAAAGAATTAGAACACATGGATTATTTGGTTGAAAAATAAGATATCCCGCGATTAGTTATCCCACTCATAAAATGAGACAAAAATAACACTTCAATTATTTCTCTTCAAGAATTTCTCAGGTAGAAGAATTTTGGAAACAAGGCAAACTGATCACTGTTAAGGATAAAATAGATAGTGGGAAAAAGAAAGCGTCACAGCTCATATTTTAAATGTCTAATCTAACAGGAAGCTCCCTTAATATATCGGACAAGTAAACCTCTAATAGAAAGGCCTGATATTGAGCTCAGTTCAGCAATCTACACATGGTTGGAACGTATATAGCAATTCCACTTGTAATCTCTCAACTTCTTACATATATGATGTAAAGGAACTAACATTCGATGACATAAAAGATACAAAACTAAGTATGAGTAAACATGGATGCAAATACGACATGTTAGCTCATCTTTATGGCATGTTTCCAGCAGATTACAACAATTAATGTTGGGTAGATTTACGAGACAAACTTCTTACTGTCGGATAACATTAGGCATATAACTATATACCTTTCAAATCGGAATCCCAGTGTTCAAGGCCAAATCGTGCATAATCCTTCAAGATATATAGCCGCTCCACAAATGTAATATCCCAGTGCCTCTGCTCCTTGATTTCAGTAAATATTCATGGCTGTAGAATTATGAAGTATTGTTTAGTGCAGATAGACTCTCAGAGGCACATATAGAATAAACATGCAACAGTAACAGATTTTACTCAACGAAAATGGAACAACAGAAAACATTTTACCACTAATCTTTACCAAGGCCCCTTGAGCAATCATACATGTAGAAAGCTCAGGACACTCAATTTTGTGCATGTTCCAGTATACATAAGAAAATACATCACCATTTCCAAGGACTTGTAAAGACTTGGGTGCCTTTCGCACATATTGGTAGATGTAATCCTAGTCAGCAAGCTTACTATAGCACTGTTGACGTGGTCGGCCATGTATGGTTACTGCAGTTGCACCCCAATTACCTATATCTACTATTAGAGAATCAATGTGATTTTTCCCCTCAAAATTAGCAGTTTGTACCTAAAGCAGGAAAAAGTCGTACTGTCAATTATCTCCATAAATCTCCTTACAAGGGCATGCTTCAAACAAATTTTGAGCACTGTAAATTACTGCAGAGCTGTCACTGGAGTGGGGACTGAGAATGTGGTATCATATGGCAGTTACCTATACCCAGACATGCTAATATCCAAGAGTTATAAAATAAAAGGGACAAGAGTCCACTCTAACTTGATAGTTACTGGTGTCCCAACTGTTAAAGAGGTGTCCCAACTGTTAAAGAAGCACCTTCTACTACACTTTTCATTCGCATTGGTTTTGTTAGAAGAGCTGATCCAGCACCCTTGTTAACTCCAATATTGATCGGGCATCCCATGTTAATATCAACGAAATCCACAAAGTATTCCTGCTCTATAAGCTTAACTGTCTTTGTAACAGTGTGGATATGTCCCACAAATCTGAACACCAAACAAATTCTCGGATGAATAACGTCTTCAATTTTTTCAATTTCCACCATTCTAAACAAACATACAATTTGAAATAGTGAGATTCAAATTAGAGTGATTATTACATGCTTGATATGTGATAACATATTAACTTTTCCAGTGAGCGCCTCTTAATCAGGACCTGAGAGTAGTTTTAATTTATTGAAACGTTAAGAACATAATTTCCAGAGCACATTTCATCAATTATATCCGATGAATAAAATTTTTTATACCTAATAAAAACATTCAGTATTAACAATCAACTCTATCCACATACTAAGAAATAAGTATATTTAAATATTTAATCAGTTTGCCAGCCCTTGTACAAATATTTAACGACTATATTGATTCAAAGAGGAACCAAGCCGGTCAATAAGTGTGGCATCCGTACCTTCTGAGAAGTTCGGCCCAATAGATTATCATGAGAATAAACTCCCTTTATTTGATTGAAGACTAACCCCTGAAGTTATACATAAAATCATGTAGTCAAGTTGTCCTACATGTTTAGTATTGATAAGTATGAATACATGTTAACATTGATCAAGGTTATTTTATTTAGAAAGAATTAGCAAGAACTACATCCAATAATAAATAAAAAGTTGAAGATTTAACCTCTGAAAATGCTAAGAATATTTTGACTTAGGACTGCATCATGTATCCGAAGGTCAAGGTTATAATATCATACTTAATTCAGGCTGAGGAGAGAAGTGATATGACCATAATATTACATCAATGAAACATCATAAGACAGATAAAAGCGAAGATGTGACCAGATCACCCAGATGAGTGAACAAAAAATGCCAGGTGTTAGATCAGAATGTGAGCCTATTATGGGCAATCAACTTTGTGAAAGATCTAAAAGAGCAAGTTGAATCAAAGAGTATCAAGGACTTGATCTTGGGCAAGAGAATCACTAAACATTTTTTGTGTAGAAAGAACATCCAATAACTCTCATGCTAGCAGAGTGTCAAGAAGTCTACTAACTTATACTCAACTTTAGTAATACATAGATTTAAGTAATAACCCTTGTAGAGATTGGCGAAAAAGGCCAAGATGAATATTATGAAAGAATTGAAGAGTTCAACCATAACCTTAAAGCAATGGAAATAGTAGTCCAAAATCTTTAAATACTACTTTGGATGCCTCATTTACCTGAGGTGGGATATTAGGTAACACACCAGTCATTCCCACATGTAAGTTTAAATGACAGTTTTAAAGCAATTTTCTAATTGGAAATTTGAAATGGAAATTTTATTAATATTTGATAACAGTTAACACAGAGATCAGAGATGTCTTTCTATCACACCATGTTTGTACGAGGTTACGGTAAACATACATGCAAGAACAAGTTTCACAAGAACCACGAAGGAAACAACTGGAGTAAAAGCATTTCTCTCTCTTTTGATTCAAGCCTCGAATAAATAGGCGACCTATCAGTGCCCTGTAAGAAAATAATACCATAGGTATTCCAATTTTAACTAAAGCAAAGGATCGGGAGTTCTATCCTCTATCTCTCGTTTGTTTAATTTTTTTGTTATCATTCTATGAAATGACAAATATTAGAGTAATAAATATGCGTAGAGGCTCCTGGTCAGTCTTTTAACTTAGAAAAAGCAAAATGTGAAGCACTTAAAATTAAAATATCCCTTGTAGGACTTATCATCTTAGTGGAAAGCTGTACATAGCACTCCTATGATTTTTTTTTTGTGGTCAAGTTAATACTTTCAACAAGTTTCCATTTTACTCTATTTGGTTTGAGAAGAACAGAACTCCTAACTCTAACAACAAAAACAAAGGAGTAAATACATAACATAAGCATAACGCCTTTTGTCATGTTCTCAAAATATTCAAAGCATATTAAGGTTGACAATAGCTTAGGATTCCTTAATCTAAACTTCTAGTCAATTAAATCGGGTCCCACCAGTGATAATGGTAATGAAAGATGCCAACAAACTCAAAACAATATTCTCCTTAAAACTTTTGACTTTTCACATTGAGCTCAATGTACACAAGAATGGAGATATTTCAAACTTTTGTAAATGTAGAATTGAAAAATACTCATCTAGTATTTTTGGAATTTGACGATAAGAAACTAAGGTTGAAAGAATTTGCTTACATTGTCAAGCTTCGCTGAAACATGGAAATATTCACCCATGAATCAAAAATGTGAAACAATTAAGTTCTTGTAAGTACATTATTCAATAAAGAACTCCAAGATCTCTATTCAATTGTAGATAGAAGATAGCAATAGTTTACACTATTAATCATAGAAGTTGCTGGTATAGAACATAAATGAAAACCAAATCATGACTTTGAGGACAAAAGAATACTATACTCATATGCACTCTTTAATGCCTATGTACTGAGATGGAGATTTAAATTTAATTTTACATGATATGGCCCATTTCAGATCATCGGACTAGATAACTCTGTTATCAGTAATGTATGAGATTGATACTATGTGGATCCAACTAACCACAAGATATGAAAATGGGTGTGGCATGGTGAGATACATGATGCATTCACCTTTCAGGAAATTAAAGATGTTATGCTAGATGCTTTATGAGCAACTAATTACACTTTCTGCTGGAAAAATTAAGTAAAATGCAACTAGTTAAAAAAACTAACAAAAGAGTATCTTGTTGAAAAATAGTTTTTTTACCTAACTCAATTCAATAGCTATTGTCCAAATTATATAAGCACAACACAAATAATACACTTAACTAACCCAAGATTAAATTACTTAAGAGTTTCATTCATATTTAAATTGTTCATTACACCAATATTGTTCAAATAAGACCCTATGGTGAGAACTATTAAGCAATACAACAATGTTGTAACCAAAAAATTCTAAGAAGCAAAGAAGAACAAGAAGAAGAAGTCCCTTAGAGATCGTTCAGTTGGGAAACAAGTAAACCCCGAATTGTTATTTCACTTTCAATGTGAGATAAATTGACACTACAATTTCGGAATAAGTAATCCCACAATTTTAACCTAACTAAATATAGGATAAGCTCATCCCAAAATTAATTTTGGGATTAGTTATTCCTTATTCCTTGTACCAAACGAGCCCTTAGACTCGTAAGAATACTATATATCCTTGTTGTAGTTTCTTCTTCTTAACAACATTACTTGTGGCATTACTCTTCAGATTACTGAATTAAAAAACTTCTCATTTGAGTTGAGCGCCTATAAAAAAAAGTCTCTCTACCACAAAAAGATAATAGTAAAGTCTAACTACATTCTACCTTCCCCAAACCAAGGCTGAGGAACCACAATAGGTATATGTTGTTTTAGACAAGTGACATAAAACCAATTTGCCATATGGTTTATGACTTTTTTAAGGATCCACTTTTTCAAATAAATTGTACTACTATCTTACCATATTCCCTGATTTCTAAAGTAAGATTTACAACAACCTAGTAAAAATAAAAAAACAAAGTTATAAAAAAATAAAAGTTGAGCCTTTTTTCTAATCACAAGGTTAAGACATGATCTCTTTTGAACCATAACATTCACATTACAATACACACAAATCAGAAATGGTCATTACAATACACACAAATAAAAAATATTCAATCTTAAATGCAATGTGCACGGATGGAGAATAACGAAAAGGGTAGCAAATGAAACATAAATTAAGGAGGAGATGAGATTCAAAAGGGATTGATAAAAGCTACCTTGATGGACCAAATTCCAACTGATTTGAAGAGAACATAACAAAGAAACAAAAGAACACAAAGGAAAAAAAAGATATATCTACCTTGACTTTCTAGTTTCTACTTCTCCAAATACCCATAACACCCAAAATGAATGCATACCATTTTCTAGTACAAAAACTTTGAAGCTTGTATAAAAAGAAGAAAAGAAACACAAAAGAATCTACGAAGAAGTCACAAATTAAGAAGATCATAATTAATCAAATCCGTAAGCATGAACGCACCAGACATTGCGCAGAAGCAAGAATTCACCAGATTTGGTAGACTGCAGCAAATATATCTAAGCAACAAAAAACAAATCTAATTGTAATGGAAACTAAATTAGTGCACTAAGTATTTGGGAAAAATTAATTAAAAGTAGAGGGAAGGGTTGCCGCCTATATTTTCCTACTAATTTGGCAAACAATAATTCTTTGTTTCAATTTATTTGTTTAATTTTAATTTTCATAAAATTTAAGAAAACTAAAATTTTATCTTATTTTGATTTAACATAAATAATTTTGGGAAAACAATATAAATATCGACGGTTTGGAGACTAGTTATAGAAAGTTTCAATATTTTTATAATTACTGTAAATCACGATTTTGAATCTATCGAGATGCATAATTAGCTCACAATTCATCTAATGAATATATATACATTTTTTTGATTTTGAATTTAACGAGATTCATAATACATCCAATGAAGATACATTTTTTCCTTTCTAAAGATACAAAATTAACTCTCGATGTATTTTTTCCGATTTTAAATCTGCCGAAATACATAATTAGCTCCCTGATACATCCAACGAAGATACATAATTAGGTATTTTTTAATTACTTTGTAAGAGTAGAATTTGTGTAAATATGGTAAGTTAAGGTGTACATTTATGTTATTTTTATTTGATTTTGATTTAGCATGAAATTTAAGAAAGTAAACAAGATTTTTTATTTGAATCTTGTTATTTAAATTAAAGATATGTAGAATCTATCAAAAAAAAATTAATATCTAATCTTAAAGATGTAATGGGAATAATCACATTTAAAGAGTTGCCAAAAAAAAGGAAAGAAACATTGTTTTTTAAACGAACTAAAAGGGAAAGTAAGAAAACAAAATAAAACAAAGGGAATAATAAATTTGAAAAAACATTGGATAGAAAATTAAGAATTATCATGATAAAAAGATATTTTTAATCATGAAAATGTGTTGGCTTCATTTTATTTTACACATAATATTTATTATATTATTCGAAAAAATACGCTTATAGATAATAAAATTTGTATTTAGAAGATAATAATCAAGGCAAAAAAATGTTGAGTGTTATAATATCTATGAAATTCTTATTCTTCTTTTTCAATGTAAAATGTTGATCATTATTTGAATATGAATTTAAATTTGATTCATCATAAACACTTTGATGACCACCACAAACAATAATTCTCTCACAAACAAGTGAAATACGATCTTTAACGTCTTGGTATTTAATTTACCTTATCCTTATTTGAAATTTTTAGAGAAATGTTTGAAGGCTTGCAAATTGTAGGAAATTTGCAATCTTTAATCGACGAGCTCCTCTAATTTCTTGTTAGGATATTTTTTTTTAATTATGAGACCCCTATTTATAGTTATGGGATGAAAAAGTTGTGATGAGGACAAATCCTTTTCACCTTATTAGGTTCAAGTGACATCACAAAATTTAATTGATCGGGGCATGTCACTTGCCCATGTGACATGTTTTACTTGTCACTGAATTTGACTAGGCATGATATGTCATTTTAATATGCGAAATGATCTTATTGTCTCTTTTATTTGACTTGAGGTGTCACATAATTTGGCACGTTGCATTGAATAAGACCTCTAGGATAAAATGACATCTTGAAATGGGCAAAGTGGTTTGATCTACCATTTGTTGAGCAACCAAATGGGCCGAAACATCTTGGATTTTGACCTTCAGAAAATTTTCCAGAATTCCGTTCTCCAAACCCACTACAACTTATGGGTATGAGCCGTATGTTAGGTTACGAGTGGTATGGTCCTTTCGTATGTTGATCAATGTTAGTTGGTGGGATGGTTTTGGTCACTGAAATGGGTACGACTTAGCAGTATAAGTCATAAGGGTTTGGTATGAGTCATATCAAGGACTCATATGGTGGACAGTATTTGATACTCCTGGTATTTTATTCTACCAGGGATACGAATTATGGGTACGAATTATATGTTGTGGCTACAACTTGGTTGGATGAGTCGTATACTGAACAGTGTTTGATCCAAGAGTTGAGGCTTAGATACGAGCGATTGGTACCAATCATAGAGAAAAGTACGATTCGTATGGGGCAGTCGTATCCCAATGACGGGATTTTAAAGGCAGTCGTGTCATGGGTTAACCAAACATTAGGGATTGGCATGGTACGGTAGATATTGAGTTAAATTGTTTGATACCGTGATTGTAGTATTATGGTATAATATATATTCTACATTTTTAGTTTTTTCTTTAAATTGGGTATTTATAAATATAATATCGAATTAATACAATACTGAAATACATAGCTACATAAATAATTCATTTATATTATTATGATATTAACAAGTATACAACCTAATATTTGTAAAAAAAATTAAATGGGTAGACGTTGGAACTTTGACTACTATATTTTGAATATTGAACTATTTTTTTTTGTGTATAATAAATTAACAAACGAAGTTGCTTGTAGTTTGTTTTTATTATATATTTTTTACGTATGTAGGGTGTTAATATGATATTTAATTGAGATATTTTTTTGGTTGAAAAAAAAAAAAAAAGTCATGATTCGCTATTATATGAGTATATAAGTCAAGTTGAACAAACTAAGATTATCGATTTACCACGCATACTGTAAAAAATTAAAACTCAATTTAAAATTAAAGAACCATATCAAATTAATAGGGATTTCATAATTAAAAAAATATGAGCAGGTTTTAGTTGAAAATTAAAGAACCATGTAATAGTGTAGTATTTTAAAAATTAAAAATTAAAATTACTAAATCGAAGTTTCGGTTGAGCAGGTTTATCATGTCCTGAACGACTACTACTAGATCTCATATGCTCTTTGATGAAATACTTTTGTTGTTGTTATTAGTTGGACAAGTTTCTTGAATGGCTAAACACATCGGTGGCCCCCTAAAATTGGCACGAACTTTTATTTTGGTACGCCACTAGCCATTTTTTATTTTAGTGACGAATTTTTTGTCGTACTTGATAATTTTGTAGCTAAATATCACTTTTGTTGTAGTGAATTTATATTTAGCTACAAAAATTTTTGGTGGAAAAAATAACTAAATTATTCAGCTACAAATTCTAAATCATCACTACTTAATGATGCCATATTTTATGACAAAATTATGTTGTCAGTGAATCATAGATTAATTAAAGAAAATAAAATGAGCGTCACTAATTGTTTATAGTATTAGTGACAAAAATTGAGGTCACAATTAAATATCAAATTTTGTAGCAAAAACTTACAATATTTAACTACGAACTCTAATTTATCGCTATTTCGACAGCTTATTTTTTATGATGATTTTTTTTTTGTGTGTCTAAAATTATAACTAATTCAAGACAAAAAATAGTTTGTCACGAATTGGATCCCTTATTAGAGACAATAAAATGAGCGTCACTAATTGTTTATAGTATTAGTGACAAAAATTGAGGTCACAATTAAATATCAAATTTTGTAGCTAAAACTTATAATATTTAACTACGAACTCTAATTTGTCGCTATTGCGACAACTTATTTTTTATGACGAATTTTTTTTGTGTCTAAAATTATAACTAATTCAAGACAAAAAATAATTTGTCACGAATTGGATCCATTATTAGTGATTAAAAAGGGTGTCACTGAAAACTTAAAATTCGTCACTAATAATACTTAATAAAATGGCGCCAAAATATTTTTTGGTGGAAAACTTTAGAGGATAAAATTTTGCTACGAAATTTTACGTTTCGTCGCTAAGAGTATGTGCTTCATGTATTTAGATACGAAATATAATTTTCGTCATAAAAGACGAACAATTAGTGACGAATTTCATCTCATAGCAAATAATTTGGTAGCTATATATCAATTTTGTTGTAGTGATTAGTGGCACAAGTACCAGAATAACTATAGGAGTTCTTGTGGGAAGTCTTTGGCCAGTGCTGCGAACATATGAAAGAAAGGATATTTTGGGTGTACTCCAAATGGATTTAGAATGGATCCTCCATATTTTTTGAATACTTAAAGCTCGTAGAAATTTCTTCTTTCTCAAAGGATGTATGGATTGAAAGGATCCAAATACTAAATGAACAAATCTAATGGGAGGGGGGTAGTCTATTATTTTAGAAGATAGAATTCCTGATGTGTTGATCTTGAAAATTTGACTAGCCATCTTCTCATTGCCTTATCATATGCTAGATATCAATTATAGATCATTTGCATAGATATCACATGATTATTTATATACGTTTATGAAGAAGAGGGTGTCCTTTGTTAGTTTTTCCTCCAACGAGAAGATTGATTTAAGATCGTCCTCTTTGTTGAGATAGATGCCTGTGTGATCTGCTACCTCTTCAGAAAGCTATTCTGGGTCCCTTTACATTTTTACCTAAGGATGATTTCTTTCAAAGTGCCCAAGATTTTTGCATATGAAGAAATTGTTCTCTTTCCCGTAGTTTGTCGTGTTTCTTAATTTGAAGTACCTGGTGCACCTAATTGTCTTAGTCCTGTCTTTTAGAGGCCAAGGTAATTTGAAACTTTTGAACTAAAACTATTTATTGAACCATATTTGGCAGGTTGAACAGGGGCAGTTGGATTTGAGGACAAGATCATTTCTGCTACATGGTCAATCAACAACTGGATTATTTTATATGATCTGCTTCAGTACATATCGCTTCATGCATATCTTGTCCAAGTCTTGGTAGATGGCCTGCCTGATGTAGCCTACTTGTGGGATGGTTATGGATTTGAACTTCTTCTCCACAATTTTCATTGTGTGGTCTACTAACATCTTCTACAGTGATGATACAAAGGCTTGCTTTAGGATAGGGTCTCCATCCTACTCGAAGTATATATTTGCCATCCTTTTGAATTTTATATTAATAATATCTCTGTCGAATGATAGGAACTTAATCTCGAAGAGTTGCCTCGCAACTTCTCTTATCTTTGGTTTGTATCTTTGCGAAAAACTTCTTATAAGATTCTAATATTGAAGGTAAAGTCTTGGGATGTGATATAAGTGGTAAAACTAATTCATTTTTTTTAAAAAAACTTACGCGATTCATCTTATAAGTTTAAATAAATAGCACTATAATTTATTCGACTTAGATTCAAATTTGGCAAGCCAACATTCAAAAGGCTGAAGGATAAAATATATAAAGTATCCGTGCACCTGTTGTGTGCTATTTGTTTAACACAACATAACCCAATGTGTCAAAATGCAATCTAAATATACAAATCAAATTTGGAGACCAAAAATTAAGCAAGTTTGGGAGAACTTAAGCTAGTAATTAAGAAAAATACATTAGCTTTAGCCTTTTTCGAAAATAAAGTATGATTCATTACTTTGACACATTTTGAATTAATCTATTATGATCTAAGCAAAATTTGAACGGGTTAAATCAAATCATATTTATTAATTTAACGTGATTTAGCTTGTCTAAATTTTATTCAACTCACTTATTATGACATCAATATACTTTATTCGTCTCATTTTATGTGACACTTTTTTCTTTTTAGTCAGTCTAAAAAGAATTTAACCTTTACCATAATTAGGAACAATTTAAGTTAAAATTCTTATTTTATCATTGATAAAATTATTTACAGTCACACAAATATCTAAGGATTGTTTTAGGGTACAAGTTTCAAATGTCTTTCGTTTTTTTTAAGCACCAAGTTAAGTCAACCGATGTCACATAAATTGAGAAGAAGAAAATACATAATAAACAAAATGAATATATAATGTGATTATAGTGCAATTGATTTAAACTCACAGAACTTTGCATTTCCATACCTTACTACACTTAGAACATGCAGCTCACATGCTTCACTTTGCATGTTGTGAGTTGACATTTCATGCAAGTCGCTGCTGAGTGTGCGACTTACAAGTCGCTCTGACACACGCGTTTTGTCTGTTTTTTTTTTTTTTTAAATCAATTGTTCCCTTTGATATTTTTTATAAAAAAAACAGTCCTTTTGACTCCGGACTCAAATATATGTGATAGAAGTTTTTGTTTTTCCTTTATTCTACGGTGCAATTATTAATAAAGTACACTATTGATGTATTTCTTGTTTATAATAGATGTTAACTTTCTAAAAAAAAAAAAAGAACAGAGAAAAAAATCCAAGACCTTGGGATTGAAATGTAATTATTGTTATATATTGTACTATATATTTTGGATCAATTATTTATAATAATCAAGATAAATAAAATATATGGAAGAAAATAAATAATAAACTATTGAGTTGTATTAAATTTGAGCGTCAATTAATGTTACATCTCTCAAGTATTACTATTGGCAACTACTATTATTTGAACATTTATTAAAAATATTGCTTTGTTGTGAATTAAATAGCACGAATTGACTTTTATGACTTCAAACACTCTGCCTTGATGTTTTTGAACTCTAAATCATTGAGCCGTTATGAGTTTTATAATAGTTACTGTAGATTTTTAGATTCAATTCACATTAAAACTCGATTAATGGTTACTTCAAACAGTAATCTAATTGACTCGTAATCTAAAAGTTGAAAATATTCCTACAATATTAGAAATGATGTAAAGATGTCCTCCTTCTGCTTGTTGGATAAAAAGTGTCCCTAATATTATTTTTGTGTTTAAAATTATCATGTATTTTTTTTGGTTTCTCATCCGGTGTTCGATATCCGCGTTAGCCCGACTAATCCGGATTCACGCCAGGTAGGGTCCCATTTGGGGGTTAACGCTTTCTACCAAGGATTTTTTCATACGTAGTATTCTAACCCGAGATCTCTGGTTAAGGGAGGAGAAACCCATCCACTGCACCACATCCTTTGGTGGTAAAATTATCACATTCATTACAACACAATTATATGATATTTAATTTAAAATTTCAAGAATACAAGATAATACTCCCTGGATCCCAATTTATGTGATTCTTTTTCTTTATTCAGTTCAAAAGAAAGATATCATTGTATATTTTTCTTAGTAATAATTTAATTTTTTAAATATCAAATTTTATTTTTAATAAAATTATTTATAGCTAGAAAAAATTTACGGTTGACTTAATATCATAAATTTTTAATATCTTTTGCTTGCTCTTTTATAACCATGAAAATTGTCTTTAATATTAAGTACAACAGATTTTTGGGAAAAAGATATTGTGTAGCCTTTTTAAAAAAGAATAGCTCAAGTTTGGGCATATGGACATATAATGTCCAGTCGGGTAAAATAATGCCACTTTATGGCCATTTCCTATTCTTTCCCAATCTGGGTCATTTTGACCTATGTAGTTCAGATACAATTTATATACCATATTGATACAATCCATATACAATATTGAAATAGTTTTCAACTTGGTCTTCTATCTAAATATGTTTATTTTAAATTAGTTATCCATTTTCACAAATCAAGAGTGTTTTATTACTTCTTTTTCATATTACCCTCAGTATTAAATAAGTAAAGAAATAGTAATAGTTGGATTTAGAGTTTCAAAACATCATCAATAGGATTAATTTTGTAAAATATATTTCTAATTTATATTTTTTTTAAAAGTGTGCCACGTAAAATGTAACAGAGGGAGTAGTAATAGTTAGATTTAAATTTTGAAAACATCACCAAGAGGATTAATTTTGTAAAATACACTTCTAATTAATATTTTCTTAGTGGGTGTGCAGAGTCAAATAAGGCCAAGTAAAATAGAACGGCGGAAGTAGTTCAATCTTTCCTCGAACTCTACAGATAACGGATGTTATACAAGACCTAATCTTTCACGCTTTGTATGTCGCTATTGAAATCATTGAAGCCCCATTAAAATGGCTCTACTTCATAGCACAATACCCATTAATGTGCTGAACCACACTTTTTTCTTCCTTTTTATGTCATGATGATCAAACAACGTTCACATTAAAAATAGTAAGGGGAGGAGTAAATTACTCCTTTTTTCGACCAGACGGCCGACTTCCTCCAAAAAACAGTCGACTATTGATTGCAGCAATGAAAACTTCAGAAATAAAACTGTTGAAAGTAAATAGCAACAGATTTTTTATACTGGTTAGGACCTTTAATAGGTCTTACTCCAGTCCCTTTGGGCTGGAAGGGATTCTACTTGTTCTTTTTGTGAATAAAATTGAAGTACAAGATTGAATCAAGTTTTTTGGCTATGACTCACACTCTCTCTTTTCTTTCACACTTTGATACAATGCCTCACCAACTATGTATTCCTTTCCTCTCTTTTTAAGTACACAGTAAACCTTTAAGCGAGTACAATGCTTGAGTAAAGTAGAGGAAAGAACTAGACAATGTTGAGACAAGTGTAGGGCTCTTTCTTAACTTCCAATGCTTATATAGTAGTAATTGGACTACTAGCCGTTGGAATCTTGAAGACAACCCAAAGGATTTTTCTTCATAGAAAATTGAATAAGAAATATTCAATTTCCAAGAATAAATAAAGAGTAGAAGAAAAATTTAACTAGGTACATGGGATGCGGCAATCCCATTAAATGCAACAGATTTTTTTCTTTCTTGACAAGCCTTTTGGTACTAAATAGAATCTTCTGATAGAATTTCTTCAATCTATTTAGAGTCACATATCTTTTGTCAATCTTTTTTATTTATTCTTTTTAAAATCTTGCACCAATCTTTCTTTCTTTCTTGGGAGATGCTTCTTCCTTTTTGAGTATTATTCAGACGTACTTTCTTACAATCAAACAAACTCAATGATCATTCATCAAAATCTTAATGTTATCAATCTCTCCCTTCTTGATGGATGACAAAAGAAAATTAGATCTCTTCTTTATTTGAGTTCTCCCCCCAAATGAGTCACTCCCCTCTGAATGTTATTTTTCCTGTAAGATTAGATTATATACAACATTTATTTCTCCGTATTTGGCATCAATCAAAGAGGAAGTAAGGCAACACACTCACAAAACTAAGTAGGAGCAAATAGGGAAATTATAAAAAGTGATCCTTGGCTAAAATGGTTTTTCAATTATGCCAAGAGATTTCCTGTGAGAACAAAATCTTTCCTTAAGTAGAGGTTTGGTAAAGATGTCAGCTAATTAAAAATCAGTGCTTATTAAATCTAATTCAATACCACCTTTTGAAAGATGATCTCTATTAAAATGATGCTTAACATTAATGTATTTTACTCTAGAATGATGCACAAGATTGTTGGACAAGGAAATACTACTAGAGTTATCAAAGAATATTTTGACAAGTTTAAAACATAAATCGTAATCACTGAGTTAATGGGACATTCAAAGAATCTGAACTCTGCACAATCCAATAGTTATATACTCAAATTTAGTGGTGGATGGAGATATAACTTTTTTCTTCTTATTATTCCATGACACAAGAGATTGTCTCATGAATTGACAAGTTCCACTAGTGCTGTTTTCATCAATTTTATCACCTGCATAATCTGCATTTGAGAAATCTTTTAAAATAATGTATGGAGACCTAGGATACCATAAATCATAGGAGCTTGAACCAATAAGGTGTCTAATAATATTTTTTACAACAGTCGGATGATCTTCTTTAGGAGTTGACCGAA
Organism: Capsicum pubescens; assembly: GCA_030864215.1. Lineage (NCBI taxonomy): Eukaryota > Viridiplantae > Streptophyta > Magnoliopsida > Solanales > Solanaceae > Capsicum > Capsicum pubescens. The sequence goes on along the minus strand of CM061542.1, from coordinate 228,104,812 downwards.
ACCTAACATATTTAAATACACTGAAAAGAATGTTAGGTCAAATAGCTGTAAGATATAAGAATGTGCCAATGATGCCACGATATTTGATTTATTCAGCATTTTTGGCATATTCACATGACTCTAGAATACACATAGAACTCATAGGAGTATTGGATAATATGGCATTTTCCATTTCAAATATTTGAATGAGATCTTTGGTGTACTTACTTTGGGAGATGAAAGTTCCCTCAATAGTCTGATGGATTTTCAATGCCAGAAAGAATGTAATTCTCCCATCATGCTCATTTCAAATTCACTTTGCATTAATTCAGAGAATTTCTTTCACAAAACAACATTAGTACTTTTTAAGATAATAAGATCAACATAAATTTGAACAATCAAATTCCTAGAGGGGGTTCGTTTGATAAATAAAGTCGTATCAATTTTTCTTCTTGTGAAATCATGTTGAATTAGAAAGTTTCTTAGTCCATCGTACTAAACTCTAGGAGTTTGTTTTTTTTACCATAGAGAGCTTTGGAGAGTTTAAAGACACGGTATGAAAAGTTTGGATTTTTAAAACCTGGGTTTTTTTCACATAAACTTATTCATCATTAAAATCATTTAAAAAAGAACTTTTCACATCTATTTGAAATAATTTAAACCTATTATAAGATGCATAAGAAAGTAAAATTCTAATGGATTCTAACTTTGTTACAGGTGCGAAGGTCTTATCATAATTGACTCATTTTTGTTTTGACCAGCCTTAAGCAACTAGACAATCTTTATTCACACAACTTTTTCTGATTCATCCATTTTATTTCTGAATACCTATTTGGTTCCAATAATAGATACATACTCTGGTTTTGGAACACGGATCCACACATTGTTTCTATCAAACTTCTCAAGTTCTTCTTTCATAGCCTTTACCCAGCTATCATCTTCTAAGTCTTCGTTGACCTTATTTGGTTTAAGTTGAGATATGAGGCCTATGTTCGCATTCTTTATACTGAAAGCCCTTGTTTGCATTCATTCTTTTGGATCCTCAATGATGAATTTCTTCAAATAGTTTGTCTCACTTCTCCGTTCATTTAGAATTGCTTCTTGTTTAACTTGATTGTTTGGAGCAGCAACAGACTGGTCAATTTCAGTGCTAGTGGATTTTGAGGAGAGATCATCTTTGGTAGAAGGAGTTTTTTTAAGTTTCACCTATTTAATCTCATCATCTATAAAGCTAACATTCTTTACACAGTGATTAGTATAATCAAAACCAATATGAATAAATTTCTCAATCCAAAAAATGTGTTTATTAAAAATTTTATATGATCTACTAGAGTTAGCGTAGCCCATAAAATACCTTCGTTGCTTCGTGGATCAAACTTACCAATGTTGTATTTGCCATTGTTATGAACAAAATATTTTGATCAAAATGCATGGAAGTACCGAATGTTGGGTCTTTTATTATTCCAAATCTCATACAAAGTTTTCTTCAGAATAGATCTAATGAGAAACCTGTTCAAATCATGACATGTAGTACTGACTGCTTCTGCCTAAAACTTATGTGGTAGAGAGTGTTCCCAAATCATGATTTGAGGAATGTCTTGAAGTGCTTTATTTTTTCATTCAATCACATTATTTTATTGAGGAGATATTGAAGCTGAGAAGTTATAAGTGTATCCATGAGTATCACAAAAGATTTTAAAATTTTGTTCTCAAATTCTCCCCCATGATCACTTCTAATGGCACTAATGTAGTAACCCTTATCTCTTTGAACCTTTTCACAGAAAACTTTTCAATCCTATAAGGTATCATCCTTGTTAGCTAAAAACATGACCCAAGTAAATTGAGAGTAATCATCAGTAATTACAAAAACATACCTTTTACCTCCAATGCTAGCAGTTCTAGTTAGACCAAATAAGTCCATATAAAGTAGTTGCAATGGTTTAGTTGTGGACATAATATATTTAACAAGAAAAATATTTCTAGTTTTCTTACCAAGCTGACATGCATCACAAATATGGGTCTTTTTACAATCAAGATTTGTCAATCCAGTCACAAGTTCATGCTTGACTAACTTTTCAATAAGTCTCATGCTTGCATGACCAAGTTTTCTATTCCAAATCTAAGGATCATCAGAGATGGAGGCAAGACATGTATGTCCTTCTGTTATTTTGACGGATTTTAGATATATATATTTCTGTTTCTATTTCCTGCAAAAAATTGCCTCCCTTTTTTTTAAATTATTCACCTTTCTTTTTTAAATCTTACCTCTAATCTAGCATCACACAACTGAATGATGCTTAGTAGGTTGTACTTCAAGTTTTTGACTAAATAAATATTAGTAATATCACATGAATTATTACAGGAGATGGTAATAATACCTATTACTTTACCTTTGGAGTTATCTCCAAAGCTGATGTCACCTCCATCAAAATTAATTATAGATTCAAACAAACTTTTTCTTCCAGTCATGTGATTTGAACATCCACTGTCGAGGTACCATTTTTCTTTTGATTTTGAGTGGAGTTCCTAAAAAATAGATGTATTACTTATTTCTAGGAACCCAAGTATTCTTGGCTCCCTTTGGATAAGTCTTAGAATTTGTTGACTCAATTTTAGATCTCCAAATCCATTTACCAGAACTTCTAGATCAAAATTTGCAATTATAATATTTATGACTAGGCTTCCCACAATGATAACAAAAAGTATAGTAGTGGTTAGTGGTTGTATAATAAGTATTATGACTGTGATTATATCTCCTTATCTACTGACTTGAGTTCGTTGACCTTTGAGATCTATCATATTTGTAGTACATTTTATGATATATAGGTATTTTGACTATGATTTCTCCCTTTGATTGACTTACTCAAATTAATTAACTGTTGAGATCCTTCACAGCTATAATATCTATTACTATTAGTTGAATTAGCTAAGTCAGTCAACTGATTTGGCCTGGAAATGCTATGACTAGGAGAGTTTTCAAAACTGTTAATCTTGATTTTCAAATCATCAAGTTCTTCTTTTAGGTAATCCTTTTTAATTTCACAAACTTAGAGTTTAAGATCCCACTTTATTGTTTCTCTTAATAAAGCTCTCTCTTCTTCTTGGGATTTATTTAAATCAGTTATAACAAGGTCCAATAAATTTTGAAGTTTTGAGCATTCATTATATGTGTTATCTCTTACATGGTTGGATTCTTCAATTGCCATGAAGCAACAGTCTACAATGTCATCATTTTCTTGGTTTAATTAATCTCATCACCCCAGTAGCTAAATGTCTTTTGATTCTACTTGGAGGGTGTTCTTCTAGCTTTTGGACAATCATAAGCAATATGGTGATATCCACCACAATTATAACACTTACCTTCATTTCTCTTGTAATCAACATGTTGTTTTCCCTATGTATAATTTTGTCTTCCCCTCCTTTGATTTCTGGATCTTTTGTAATTTTCAACAACTTTTCTTATGATGAGAGAAATATCATCTGCATTTAAGGTATCATCTTTATTTATTTGTATCTTTGAAGGCCATACTTTTATTTTTCTCCTCTTGTTGTTAGTCCTTTTTATACAAACGAACCTTTTCAAAGGTAATAAGGTCTTCTCTGACTTCATCATGGGTTATGTTATTCAAGCTCATACTTTCAAGAGCCACAACCTTAGAGATCCACTGAGGAGGTAAAATTTTGAGAATCCTTGTAATCTACTCTGCCATAGAATAGGTTTTTCCTATATCTTTGATTTCTCCAATAATTTTTCTAAACCTGACAAATATTTTTCCAATGGATTCTCTATATTTCATTTTGAAAAGTTCATAGTCATAGACTAATAAACTTACAAGAGTTTGTTTGACCTTCTCAATTCCCTTATATGTTGCTTCTAATTTATCTCACATTTCTTTGGCAGTCTTATAGAAGAAGATATTCTCATATTCTTCACCACAAATTTCATTATACAAGACAGTATTAGCCTTAAAGTTGATCAGAATGATCTCCATTTGTTCATCTGTGTAATTCTCCAAGGATGGAGTGCTCTTAGTAGATTTCTCACCATTTTCTGGTGTCTTTCTATTTTTTTTTTACTAGTGGAGACAAGTGAAAGATCACCAAATGTGATAACTCTCAAAACATTGACATCATAAGATTTGATGAAGGTCTCAATCCTTATTTTTCAATGAGAAAAGTGTTTCCCATTGAAATAAGGAAGTCTAGTTTGAGATGTCCCTTCAGAAAATAATGCTTCAGCAACAGTCTGAGCCATGATCTTTTCTTACTTACTATTATCCAAAAACTCCTGAGTTCTTACTCTGATACCAATTGAAAACAATAAGAGGGGTGGTGAATTACTCTTTTTTCGACTAGATAGTTCAACTTCCTCCAATAGAAAGTCGACTATTGATTGCAATAATAAAAACTTCATAAATTAAATTGTTGAAAGTAAATAAAACCAGATGTTTTATACTAGTTGGGACCTTTAATTGGTTTTACTCTAGTCTCCTTGGGTTGCAAGGGATTCTACTAGTTCTTTTTATAAATAAAATCAAAGTACAAGATTGAGTCAAACTTTTTGGCTATGACTCTCACTCTCTCCTTTCTATCACACTTGGCTACAATGCCTCACCAACTATGTGTTTCTCTCCTTCTCTTTTTAAGTTCACAATAAACTTTTAAGAGAATACAATGTTTGAGTTAAGTAGAGCAAAGAACTAGAGAAAATTGAGATAAGTATATGTCTCTTCCTTTAACTTCCAATGCTTATATAGTAATAATTGGACTACTAGTCATTGGAAGATTGAAGGCAACCCAAAGAATTTTTCTTTTTAGTAAATTGAATAAGAAATATTCAATTTCCAAAAATAAATGAAGACTAAAGGAAAAATATAACTAGGTACATGGGATTCGATAATCCCATTGAATGCAACAAATTTTTTCCTTTCTTGACAAGCCTTTTGATACTCAATGGAATTTTTTGATAGGATTCCTTCAATCTCTTTAGTGTCCCATATCTTTCTCCAATCTTCTTGATTTCTTCTCCTTAAAATCTTGCACCAATCTTCGTTTCCTTCTTCGGAGATACTTCTTCCTTTTTGAGTATTATTCACACCTACTTTCCTACAATTAAATGAACTCAATGATCATTCATCAAAATCTTAACGTATCACATATAAATTAAAACAAAAAAATTAATTATTTTAAGATGAAAGAAATTTTACATTCATTGAGAGTGTGTTTAATATGAAGGAAAATATTTTTCAGAAAATATTTTCCAATTTTCTCATGTTTGGTTGACTTAAATATTTTGAAAAATATTTTTCAAATCAACTTATTTTCCTCAAATTTAAGGAGAATGACTTTCCTTCAAAAAGTAAGGAGATTTTTTTCTAAAACTCTCTTTCAACCTCACTCTTAAGTTGAAATATTCATACAACGCTCAAAATCACCCACTCCTCCCCAGACCCCCAATCCCTTACCACCCCACCCCTACCACATTCCATCCAAACAATATTTAATTTTTCTAAAATATTTTGAATTTTTTTTCCTACCTCATCCCTACTCTGCCATGACTTGATTAATGAGCCATGATCGAACCTATATATCCCACCAGTAGGCAAGCCAAACTGTAACTCGTAGCTAAATACAATGGGTTATCTTGGGTGAAAATTCCCCAAAAAGGAAAAAAATCAATAATTGCAACTTATAAGTAAATAAGTGAAAGAAAAGAGACAAGAAAAAAAAGTAGCCAATACATAAATACCATTCCACGACATGGTAGAGTCAGTACAAGAGCAATAATAAATACAACTCAAGTTCTAAAATAGTCAATATAATTCTATCTCGAAAGTGAAGATTATACATAAATAAGACAGGAGGAAATGGGGCAACTATGACTCAAAGAGCTCACCCTATCTCCAGAATCAACCATGGCACGATCGACAAATCAGCAACGACAATTAGTACTTGAATCTGAATCAAAAAGGTACAAAAATGTAGTATGAGTACCAAAACCATGAGTACTAAGTAGACATCATCGGACGGCTGAGCTAAATATTGATATAAATATGATAAAATGCAAGATAACATAACTAAGTCAAAGTAAAGAGGAGAACCTAAAATACTCTAACATAGTTGTGCATAAATAAGTAAATAAACCGAAATAATCATGTAACATAAAGAATCAAACACATGCAGTTATAACTACAAAATTGGCCTCCATAAGCCAATCAGTAAGGAAAAGTAAATAACCTAATGCAAGCTCTAATAAGACTGGAGGATACAACCAAGTAAGCATAGCCAAATCCATCATCCATTTCCAACAATATCAATACAACTAGAGTTCATCTATATCATGTCACACTATTACCATTTCCCATTTCTAGACTAAAATCGACATCCCTATTCTCAATATCACAGTCCTCTGTCGGACTTGAACGGGTCATTGTATAATCAATATTGTAAGAATCAACATCATTAATGTCATATCATCGATATCATAATCATCAACATAGTAGATTCCCAGACTCGAATCAGTAATTATACATTCACTATCATAAGCACTTTACAAACTCAAACTAGTAATTATACAATCGATATTATAATAATCTTACAGAGTCGAACCGAGTATGCGTATTTATACATAATCAATGTTATAAGCAACTTTTGGACTTGAAATGGGTAATCAGATATCATCAACATCATCATCAATATCTAGACTTTAGCCGGTAAGTATATATATGTACCATCAATATCATCGTCTATGTCATAACTAATAGTATAATCAATAGCATAACCAATAACCATCGACACTCAATACCAACCCCTCATGACAAACGAGTGTTTGAATCTCCTCAATATTTCCTTAATAAGCATTTTATAGGTATAAAACAAGCGAATAAGGTCTTACAAGAACCAACATAAATCTTGGTCTAAGGTAGGTCAAAGGGCCTACTTCTAATCCCCGAATTACATTTCACGACAAGTATCTACCCCCGACTAGGCTAAGGTATCTAAATAAACTTTTAGATATTAACTAAGCCATAATCACCTTAAAATAGAGATTTTACCCTAAGCATGAGCCACTAAGCCAATTTTTCCTAAATTATGATTTTCGGATTGCCTAGAAGGTCCATCTAACCCAAGTATTACAATTCATCACACCAATACCTAAAACAATCCCCAATCAAAAATAATATCATAAGCATACTATGAATTAGTTCAATCTATATAGAGGGTAAACCTAGTCTACCTGGACACCGAAGAAAACTCAAAGAGTTTGCTAAATCACCGATTTTCCCTTTCAATAAGCTTCCACAAGATGCCAAGCTATTAAAATCATATTCTACTCATTAATACGATAACACTGATACCCATATTGTACTATTGTGCTTTGGGGTCCAAAAATTCTTAAAATTTCATATGGATCCCATTTATGAAAATTGTGTTTTCGAAGCCAACCCAACATTCCCTCATGCTCAAGGAAAATTACCCTTAAAATGGGTGCAATTCAAGCTATATTGGTGCTAAAATCACGTCACCAAGGTTTAGAAATTTAAGGAAGAAAAGGTAAAATCAACTATAGAAATGAAGAAATCTTAGCACAAATTCGAAGGAGAATCATGGAAATAATCATTATCATAGCTCCCAAATCACCCACAATAGCTATTCCCAAGCTAATCCACTCTTTACAATTTAATTCTCCTGAGAATGGATGAGAAATAGGCAAAAATGGGATAAAAGGGAAATATTTACCTTCCCTAGTGTTCGGGATCACAATCGCGACCCGAACCTCGCTTTCGTGACATCTGTCGATCTGCCAAGGGATCATTATTGCGACATAGTGGTGCGATCGTGGCACTTGGTGCCTGTCAAGGATATCGAGATCGCAACACCTGGCATCGCTATCAGTGAGTGCACAAACACAACCGAGACTTTTCCAAGTCTCCACCTACCCCTTGGGATTCACACAAAATTCCGTATACGCAAATGGACAATGCTAATCTATCAAATTCGACATATCTGAATTTGACGCAATTGAAATTTCCATCCGAAGTTATTTCAACAAAAAGTGGGTCCCATACCTATTTTTCATTTTCTTAATTTTCCAACCTATTGGTCAAAATGATCCTAGGTGCCTCTGGACTTGAACCAAGAGTCCTCCTAGCCTACAGTCGATATTTTGGATCTGCTGGAACATTTATAATTTGCATATGATATCGATTGGCTGATGTTTTTGCCCAGTGGCAATTTGAAACTAGCGAAGACTTTAAAATTTAGAATTGGCTCTAAAAATCAAACAAACTTCTCGGTAATCGAACTATAGATCTTAGCAAGTGAAAAATGACTTGGGGAACCTATAAGAAGGCTCTAACGGTGAAAATATAAAAAATAACCTGATGGGTCATTTCAATAACCACTACTACGAAACATTCATCTGTGAAAGTGAAGGATTAAGATGTACCTGAAGCCTAGAATAGGTGAGGATACTGGGTCCCCATCTCTCTTGATCTCCCAAATGGCCTCATCCACTAGGCGGTGCCTCCACTGAATCTTAACTATAGGAATTTACCTAGTACACAACTGCCTGAAATCATTATCCAAAATGAGCACAGGCTCCTCTAAGAAGGTCAACCGCTCATCTAATTAGAATGAGTCCCATCTGAGCACATGATATGGATAAAAAAAAGTACCGCCACAACATAGAAACATTGAGAATCAGATGTACAATGAAAAAATCAGAGGTAAAGATTACTCAAAAGACATCTCACGGGCTGTGCAAAGAATCTCGAAAGGTCTAATATATCTGGGGATGACCTTTCCATTCCTTTAGAACCTCATCACGCCCTTCATGGGCAATACACAGAGGAATACCTAATGACCAACTCCAAATCTCAAGGCACGAAGCCTACGATCTGCATATGTCTTTTTCCTACTCTGAGCTGCTCTCAACCTATCCTAAATCATCCTAACTTTATCTAACAACTCTTGAAGCAAATCAGTACCACAGGGTCTAACCTCAGAAGTGTCAAACCAACTAATCAGAGAAGTATATCTCTTACCATTAAAAGCCACAAAATACGCCATCTCAATACTCGAACAATAACTATTATTATATACAAACTCTGCCAAGGCTAAGTGCTTCTCCCTCGGACCTCCAAAATCCATAACACAGGCTCGGAGCATATCTTTGAGCACCTGAATAATCCACTCGACTGACCATCAATCTGAGGATGGAAGGCTATACTAAGATCCACCTGAGTAACTAACTCCTCCTAAAAATATCTCCGAAAGATAGAAGTAAACATGGAATCTCAGTCTAAAATGATAAACATAGGCACGCTATGTAGACAGACTATCATAAACATAGATGTGAGCTAACCTCTCAGCTTTGAAGGACATCTGAATAGGAATGAAATATTCTAGCTTGGTCAGCTGATCCATAATGACCCAAATACCATCGGAAACACGAGAAGTGCATGGTAATCTGCTCCTACTTCTACTTAGAAATGGGCAATCTCTAAATCAATCCACTAGGTTCCTGATGCTCTTAACTAGCTGACAACAAATGCAACAAGCTAAAAAATCTGTCATATCTCTCTTCATGCCACTCCAACAGTAATTTTATCTCAAATCTCTATACATCTTAGATGTACCTAGATGAATGGAATACCATAAACTATGAGCCTCATGCAAAATTAACTGAATCATGTCATCGATCCTCGAAACACAAATGCGGTAATCAAATCTCAAGACACCCTCAAAATCTATGGTAGCCCCCTTGGACTCACCTCTTAATAGCTGATCACAAAGGATGCAAAGCTTATCATCCTCAAACTAACGATCCCAAATTTTCTCAAATATTGAAGGCCTCCACTCAATAATAGAAAGAATCCTCCTAGGGTATGAAATATCAAGTCAAACCATCAAGTTGGATAAGGACTGGATGTCCAATGCCAACAACCTCTGAGAGACTAAAATACAAGTCAAGCAACCCATACTCACTACCTTCCAACTTAAGGCGCCAACCACCATATTTGCCTTGCCTGGATAATATAAGATAGATATATCATATCCTTTAAGAAACTCCTTCTATCTATGCTGCCTAGAATTAAGCTCTATCTGTGTCATCAGATGCTGAAAAATGCAATGATCGGTGAAAATCTCACAATGCACACCATAAAGATAATGCCTCCAAATTTTAAGCACAAAAAATATAGCCGCCAACTTCAAATTATAAGTGAGGTAGATGCGCTTGTGCATCTTAAGCTATCTCAAAGTATAAGAAATAAAATGACCCTGCTGCATCAAAACACAACCCAATCCAACACCAGAAGCATCAAAATACATGGTGAATTCCTCTCCCTCAATAGAAAGAGCTAAAATAGTAGCCGAAGTGAGAAACTCCTCGAGCTTTTCGAAGATCGACTCACACTTCTCAAACCATAGAAAAGGAACCTCTTTCTGAGTCAATCTGGTCATAGATACTAAAATTGTAGCAAAACCCTCATCTAATCATCTATAATAACTAGCTAAGACAATAAAACTACGAATCTCAATCAGAAATTTAGGTCTATCCCTATCACGAATAGCCTCAATCTTTCCTGGGTCTATCATAATCCTATCCTTAGACACCACATGTGTCACGACCCAATTCATCAGATCATGATGACGCCTACCATAACCCACCAGTAGGAAAGATAGCTCATCGTTTGAAATGACTAGTAACAGACTACTCACCAATAAAAGGAAAACAATGCAAAATAAATGAGGTAAAGATCAATACATAAGAAAATACCAAAACTTGGTGGTATCAGGACAAGAGCCTTCTAATATATTAAGAGTACCGAAGTGAAATGTCAATAAAATTACACTAATACAACTTATCTCTTCATACAATATAGAGACAAGTTTAATATATAAGAAAGAGATGAGTAATACTCCAAACGTCAGGAGTTTACTCTAAGTCTCTTAACCATGTCTGCTCCGCACGATGCACACATCAACTATGATAACCTATACTATGATCTGCAGGCTGCAGAAGTATAGTATGAGTACCAAATAAATGGTACTCAGAGGTAACTGCCAACTGAGCTCCAAATATAAAGTAGATATATACAACATATAAACCGAATGAAATCTACGCCTAAGAGTCCAGAAATCATATAACAAGTCAATAAGAGTAATAAAGAACAACTATCCTATTCAAGTCCAAGAGTCTAATATAATAAGACTAAGGAAGTATCAAGGGGAACTATCTTATTCCAGCCCCAATCAGTAGATGTCAATGTTATACCATATATCCTAGGCCAATACATAAATAAAGAGTGAATATATATATATATATATATATATATGTATATACACACACACACACATACACAAGGCTAAGAAATAATATACAATATCTACAAATGAAGGAAGGGATATATAGTAGTGCCATAAATGTGATATCATCTCAAAGCATAACCTAGATCATCATATCCTCATTCTAAGATAGGAAATTTGTCGAGTAACACATATATTTACATTAATTCTACCCTACTTACGGTTCCAAGGTCACTACACTAGCCCAATAAGATTTAAATATACTAATCATACTTCAAATGCTAAAACCACATCCCAAACATAGTATTATATCATATCCATGATACAAACTAATATAAACTAGGGAGAAGGCAATAGGTCTCTCAAGGGTTATAAACATACCATCTTACGGGTCCAAAACCCTCATCTAATCCCCAAACATCAATAATCAAGGCTAAGTAATTATATGTATAATCAAGCCTAGCATCCACATTCACACATATTATATATCAGACATCATCTACAAAGAGAAGTAGACAGAAGCCTACCTCAAAGCCAAAGTGCAAAGCCTTACATCATGTATCATATGCTTGACTTTCTTCACTATCTCCAAAATGCCATCATAATAACAAAACCATAATATACTCATCAATACGAGTCTAAAGGTACCCATATTGCACTATTATTCTTCGGTTCCAAAAATAATACCAAAACCCTAAGTGGGTCCCACATATGAAAAATGAGTTTCCGAGGCCAACCAGAATCATAACCCTCAAGAAATGGGTGAAAATTAAGCATACTTTGGGATAAAATTAAGCCCTAAGCTAAATTGGGATTTTGGGTTCAAACTAGGAAATTCAAGCATGAATTCAAAGGATTCTTACGTTAAATTTGAAGATAATTGCAAAAAAAGATGATAGTCAAGATCCCAAGTCACCCACCATGAACAATTTGTGATTAGCACACCATATTATGGTTTTTAGTTCTTAATAGAGGAAGAAGATGGCCAATTCTCATCCAAAATGAGTATTTAAACACCCTTTCCTAGGCCCTTAGCTAGGCGATCGTGAACCCACATGTGCCGCAATCGCGAGTCTCTTTCCACGATCGCGGTCCTTTGCTGCACTAAATGAAAACTTAAAAGGCCAATGCCTCAGGATGCATTCGAAATCTAATTTTTGCAAATGAAATATGTAACCACACTAAATTTGATGTTTCGAATGCATTGGCAAAGTTGGATTTTCAATTTGAGGTTGTTTTGACCTAGTGTGGGTCCCGCTCCTGAACTTTCAAATTTTTAACTTTTTGATCGATAGGTCAAAATGAGCTCGAGTGCATCGGGACTCAAGCTAAAGGTCTACCTTGACTAAAATTGATATTCTAGTTCTGCTGGTGCTGTGGAAATTTGCATCTGAAATTGTTTCACTGAAGTTTTTTCCTGATGGCCATTTGGAACCAACAAAGACTTCTAAATAGGGAATTGGTTCTAAAAACGAAACAAACTATCTGGTAACCGAACCGTCGGTCTCAGAAAATCATAAATGACTTGGGGAAGCTATGGAGAAGCTCAAATAGAAGATATAAGTGTAAATATGGAAAATAACTTGAAGGGTCATTACATTATCCACTACTTGTCGCACCCCTTTTTTTCACTCCCAAAAAGAATTAATTTTTTAAGTTTTGAAAGTGTTTTATTATTAAAGTGACAAAAGATAAAAATTGTTTCGAAAAAGGATTCATTAGTTTCAAAACTCAGAGTCGCCACTTGGCATAAATCAGGTGTGCTAAGTCACCCGTGGATATCCTTTTTCAAAACGGTTTTGACTCTATAAAACTGATCCGCGAACAGAGATTCCGGCTAAAGAATTCTGTTGACCGAGGGAAAGGTGTTAGGCACCCCTCGATCCCGTGGTTCGTCCACGGTCGGTTGGTGGAGTATATCGGCTAATTTGGATACTATGAATGTATAAACCACACCAAACATAAATAAAATCATCAATCAAGCAAACGAATTCAAAAACAATGTCCAGTTCAATTATACAGTCCAAAATAGAAAAAGAATATGAAAATGTAAATCCTATTCTACCCTACACTAATTTTATACTACGCTCCCATGCTACCCAATGCCTCAGGCCTTCATCACGGACGTCCTCCAAATACAAAATACTTCGGGGCATTCCCCGGCGAATAAATACAAGTGATCGTGGGGCATTCCCCGATTAAATGAATACATTTCCAAATGCAAGAACTAAAACCAAACCGTTCAACTCAAATTCCACATTCAAACATTCAACAAGAAAACTTATTCCTAAATTTTTGCCTACCCGAACCAACATTCGCCTATCCATTTCAACATATAATAATTTTATCACATTCCAACAATATTCATGCTCATTATGAATTAAACAAAACTACAATAAACCAAAGCTAATCTAAATTCTACTTTTTTTATCAATTTCTCAATTTCATCCCCCAAATCCATTCTTAACCACATTATTAAACCAGTTCAACTATCAAATCACTTCTCAAAATCCGAAACCAACAACACATACCCCAACGAAGATTCAAACATTTAAGCATACCAATCATTCATATCCACAGCAACAATTAACATTTTGCTCGAAATATTCAAAACCGCACCACAAAATCACGATATTAACCAACTTCGATATAATAAAAAAGTAGAGGTGAGAGATGGACCTTTGAAGAATTAATTTTGTTGATAATAAAATCAAGAAAGCCCGGACTATAGAATTCCTAATAGGACCTCAACAATGACGAACTCTAACTCTGTATTGAAAAATTTGAGACCCAAAACTGAAGCTCCGTAAATCCAATCGAACCCGAAAACTGACACTGTTCATGTATTGTTCACGGTACTGTTCACAACACTGTTCACGACACTGTTCACAATACTGTTTCACTCTCAATTTTTTTCTCTCTCTCGCGATTCTCTCTTCTCTCCCTCATTTTTTTATTCTTCTTGTGAGGAAGATGATTTGGTGATTGTTGTTATTGTGGAGAAGATGATGATGAAAGAATGAGCCTCCCTCTTTTCCCCTTTTAGAATTTTCCTTTTATATTTTTTATTTGGTTTTTCTTTTTCTTTATTTATTATCCTATGTGGAAGCATATAATTGGTGGCTTGTGGGAATAAGTGTGTAGCATGTGGAAAAGTTAGTGTGGCATATGAAAAGATGAGGGTGGCATGTGGAAAAATGAGTAGGGCGTGTTCCTTTTGCATGTATCCAATGAAAAATGGAAAGTAAGGTGTTGAGGTGGCATAGTCAGGTGACAAAGATGCTATGTATTTAATTATTTCAATTCTTTTTTTGGGAGAAATTATCAATTAAACAAAAGTATGGTACGGTGAATAAAATAAAAATAAAAATAAAAATAAAAATAAAAATAAAAATAAAAATAAAAATAAAAATAAAAATAAAAATAAAAATAAAAATAAAAATAAAATAAAATAAAATAAAATAAAAATGATTAAAATATTTTTGAAAAAGGACAAAATTACGTGTCTACACTACTAAAAGGACTTTTGTCCCAAAAAGTTAATGGATAGAAAAAATCTCAAAAGTCAAAAGGATGATATACTGAGACAGCATGCTCCCAACATGACTTCCTAAGTAACCTCAACGAAGAGAGTACACTTGCAAGGGATTTTGCTACAGGTATTATTTTTTCAACCGACACTGTCATTCTACTTCCAAATAGCCAAAATTCAACTTAACCGCTAACTGTCCTTAAACTAAACCAAGAAGGCTGATACACACACATCTGAACCACATTACGTTGATATCATCTCTATATCCACATAAATCAATAAAGGCTCATTCGAGCAAAACCCAACCCAAGTCATGAGTCACGCCGCCAAATCAAATCTAAATAAAACCTTTCTGTACCATTTTGCACATATTATATACTCTAAGCTCGGAGGAAAAACACTTTAGTCTCGCCCACTAGTCTCATTACGGTGAACTCAAAGAACTGAAGTTGTCGTCCCACTAAAAATCCATATGACAAACATGAGGACAAGCTAATAAGGCAATGTCTTGGCACACAAATGGAGATAATACAAGAATGCAATCCATGCCAATGCTACAACCAGTCTGGATGAAAATCAAACTGAGATCTCAAAACCCAAGGTATAACTACTCATCATTGAATACTCCACTCCAGGATGCCTCATTTACCGAGAACAAAGACATATTGAATCCAACTCAAGTATATTACTCCCACTGAGTAAATCATCCAAAATTCCCAAACAAAATTAAAACTCAGGCTCAAAATGAAATAACCAATATGGGGCCCATAGGCTATCATCTGAACACTTATCAACTATAATCCTATTGATGTCTTAAAGACCGAAAAGACAATCATGGAGTAGGCTCAACCAGCCTATGAATGAAATCTGAGCAAAGACAAGTCTAAAACAAAAGCTGCATGCAAGCTCTACAACACCAAGATGAAATCTCAATACCATGGCTGAACTGCTTGGTCTCAATATCTAAACCAAAATAAAAAAATAAGTAGGGATTAATGCTCCAAATCTATCATACTTCCAAATCTCCATTCCAAGAAGTCAAATCCAAAATTAAGCCCATAAGACTATATCAATGGCAATAATCCCAACTTATCTCTAGTATCCAAATCTGACTTATTCATGATAGATCACACCAAGCTACAATCGAGACATATCTGAAGAGCAGAATCACCACAGGGATAACCACTGACTGATAACATAATCAATCAACTCTATCTCAGCTAGAGGGTACGAAATATAGCCACAAAATAAAAATCCTGCCAAAGGATGAATCACTAGATGAAATGCAAATAACTTACTCCATAACCATTGGAGGGTCATGAACTATCCAAACATACTCAAAAACTCCCCAAGGCTAAAGACCATACCAGAAATGAAAAAAAAACTCTAGCAACTCAAAAAAAATACAACTTAAGATGGAAACTAACTAATCCAATACTCCGACTTGGAAAGAAATAGCCATAGGTACATATCACCAAGGAGAAATACTTCACTAAGCCTCATTAGCTGAACAAACTCTAAAATGAGGATCCCTAAATCCACCCCATAATCACATCACCGAAGAAGGAATAACCATCTTAAAACCAACGTCAAATTCAAGACTACCCTAGAAAATCAACAACTCATAGTGGAGAATTTCTAATTTGCCAACTTGAGAAGTGATCATAGAAAAAGCCATATGCCTCTAGTTTTCTAACTCCACTTAAGGAAAAACCATATCACAACAACAAAATGAGCATCTAATATCCACACTAACAATAATGCAAACCATACCAAGGGAACGAACCCAAAAAACTTATGAGGTGAATCAGCGACATCTCAACATCAATATCAAGATCGCTATCGGATGATGGACTAGCCACAAATGAAGAACGAACCCAAAAATTGGTCAAGATCAACACAGGTATATCAAAAAGAACAACCAAGCTGAAAACCTTTGCAACCCAAAGGCAAGCCTTAGGATCTCAAACTCAATAATAGGTAATATAACTAAATTGCCAACTCTAGGGCCATAATAGAACCACAAAAGGTCAACTAGCCTTTGATATCAAAATACACTCTCGAATCAATCTAATACAACTAACCAAGAGGGAACACAGTCAACCTCACCGCGTTAGGGGAAAGAAATTATCACATCAGGATATATCTACTCAAGCAACCGAATAATATCACAAGAAATTGAAAGTCTAACTAGATAACACTAGTTGATACAACTACCCAGTAAGAATTAATTACATCAATTAATAATATCAAGAACCTCATGCAGTGGTGGCAATAGCAACAACAATATCAAAATAAACATACTAAACAGGAAGTACTAAAATAAACATCAATATCCTATGCCATACAGGGGCCATAATAGGGTTAATGTGCTAAGATAAATGAGACTCAAACCTAAAAACCACACCCATAGGGGAAAACATCAATATAGATCTACTTCATCCACTACTAATAGAAATAAACCACAAAGTAGTAACATAATAATGAATTCAACAATAAGGCACATGATAACCGATATCTATTCGTCAAGGCATCTAATCATTAATGGGTATGAAAACTCTAATACATATAATAAGAGATAAATGCAGAAAATAAAATCACACCAATCGTGGTGACATCCATAACCACATTCTTGACGGGCATAGGGAAAATTAAATTTAAACGGGTCCAACACGGACCAATTGACTAAATCATCAATTGAGGTACCATACACACTACCTCTAACTGAATATACCAAAACATCGTGAGGCTAATCTGAATAAACTGAATGACTGGAAATCCCATGTCGGGGATACTTCCTAGACTAACAGTAGATCGCTCTGCGATCGTAGTAACTTCTGAAGTATCAATATGGAGAGAACACGAACTGGGCCCAAATGGCTAGCTGACTGACACTGAGAGAAATCTAAAAATTTATGTCCATACTTCCAAAATCATAAACTGTCTCAGGAACTCTAGGTTGGACGAGAATGCATGCTAACTCTAGCTAGTCATCTATCTCATATCTGGGGCATTCTCTGAACTAGTGTCTCATCACAGCACAACCAAACCAAGTCCTGGAATACTCTGAGATACTGCTTCTCATAATCTAAAATGGTCACCATGGCCGAAATAACCATATGATACTCCACAAGTCTGATGGGGACTTTGCCCACTATGATCATCACGACTAATCTAAGAACTACTCATAGTATGGAATACTATCTATGTAGAGAAAATGGACTATAAATGAAGTTGAACTCTACCATAAGGATCCTTACCTTCATATAAAATACCAATAGAAGTATAGTGTTAGCATACCACTTGCCACCATTTCCATAAGTCTCAATACTTGTGCTCTCTATGGTTCTCTCATAATTAATATCCTGTTAGAAGAAAGACTCAGCTACTATCTAGTACTCCGATGCTAAATAGAGTGATAATACCAATCCTCTAACACATCCATGCACTATTTGACCCAAATAATATTGCATGGGAAAATACCTAGACCACATGAGAGATCCAATCTTGTACTCAAAACTGGTAAAGAATCCCAATGAACACCAATAGACTTAACTCTAGTCTGAGGACTGCTTGATGAATTAAATTTCATCTATGGATGAGAGGGATACACCACACAACTCAAATTCCCACTGCCAAAACTTGAAGGCTGAAGTATTCACAAGTTAAACTGGAGCCTAAGCTGGCCCAAAATTTATTTGGCTGCTATTGAAGATGTTTAATATCTATCTCTGACTCTCTAGTCTGATGCTGCACTGAAACTCAATATATGTATGTCGAAGTCTCGTCCGTATCTATCAACAATGCACATCATCCTTCAGGAATAAAATAAAGTCAAAGAATGTGTTCAAGGTACATGGGAATGTGGGCACATGATAAAGATTTAAGAAGTGAAGTTCCAATAATGTCCCTATAGCCTCACAAAGACAGGTCATGGATGCCTCCACACCTGTAATACCCCATATTTTTCCTAGCTCAGTTTACCCCTAGTATGTCAAGGGTTAAATTCAAAAGTGAATAACTCTTAATACGTGAAGAATTTCCATCTCTATACCCACAATTGTATAGATAATTGAATTATCTTTACAATGATACCAATTTTACCTCAATCCCATACTCGATTGAGAAGTTATGACCTTTTTAATAAGAATTTTTAAATCACCGCATCACAGTGAAGGAAAAAATTAGAATTGTCCAATTTTCAGTAGAGCACTGCGATTAGCCCGCTTTGTAGAAAAGTTCCAGTTCCCATTCGTACCTTATCCAGTAGCTCAACGTGATTTCCCTGTATCACGTCAAAATTCTCAAGAGGACAGCCACCACGACACGGTGAAATGTAAAATGGGACTCGTCCCTTATAGAGTGATGCCAATATGATTTCACTGTATTGGATTGTACTATAAATAACGTCTGTCCCTTATCTAGAATGGCACCGTGATTACCATCGTATCACACCAAAGACCAAAATTAGGATTGTCCCTTATCCAGTAAGCCACCGCGATAAGCACCGCGTCGTAGTGGGGCCCAAAATTGAGATTTCTAGTTTTCCAAAGTCAATTTCAAAAGGGTAGTTTGGTCTTTTCCCAATCCCCCCGTTAATAAAAAACACAAGATTTAACCTATTCTAAACATTATATGCTTACTTTTCATCAATTCTCTCTCAAAGAAACCCTAGAACCTCAAAACTTAATCCCCAAGAAATCTAAATTCCATCATTCTTTCTCCAAGAAAACCCAAGATTCAAGATTCTCAATTCAATATATTAAAGATTCAATCCTCAAGAGCATAAATAAGAACTCAAAGTTAAGATTTTTCATCTAGTTCATCAATTAAGGTATGCGGGGGTTTTGAACAAGGATAAATCTTTCATCCTTGTGCCCAAAACTAGTTTTTGATTACAAATTTACATGATTTTGCATGAATTTTAATTTAGGGTTCATACCCATTTATTGTTATTTTAAGATTATGAGATTACAAGTGATTTGGATGTTGAATTGCATGTCTACTTTCGTAAATTTATGCTGTGACTATATATTCCAAATTTTGAGTTAAATTATGAATAGTTTCATTATCAAGCATGAACTTTATGATGATTTGACATGAAATTGATGCATGGGTTATCAACCTCTAGATGAATATTGATATTTCAAGAATGATTATGCTTTTAAGCATCCCATGATATGCTTATAAACAACTTTGAATAAAGATTTAATCTTTTGATCTCAGTTTAGATATGAAATTCACTTCACAATTTTAGCTACAATTTACAGTAAACAGATTCAAAATAGGATTTTCACTATAAACCCTTATAATAGTTTTAAAAATAGATTTCCTACAGAATGAGCATACAAATTTAAAGGGAGTATCATTTAGCACCGAGCGGGAAGTGTGGGTTTAACACATCCTACTTTTCTAGAACTACGAGCGAACATAGGTATAGATTTAGTATTGCTATTTCTATATGGATGACAGATACAGATGTGATCACTTAGCTCTGGTTATACTCCTTGACAAAAGTATGACACCTCTCCCCAACATGAGGTTTTCCCCTTAGAGTAATGATACGTTGAACTCCATGACCGCTCATATGGTTTATGTTGGTTAGAAGAACCTCCCTAATAGTAAAGAATAATAGAAAATCTTTTGAAAGAATTTCCCTACAGCTTAAAAACCTTACAGAACAACTTTTAAAAGAATTCTCTTATAGAAAATCTTTTACTAAAATTTCCTACAGTCTAACAGAAAAGAATGACAGATAACAGGTTAATTTTTAGACTTTAAATGTGACAACTCACCAGTTTTATACAACATGTTTTATTGTTCATGATTTATCATTTTTCATCTTTCAATTATTCAAGCTATGTGAGTTATTACATATAGGATGCATTCTCTATAAATTTTGATGAGCATTGACACATTATTTTACTTATGCATTCACCCCTACATGCTCAGTACATCCTCAAAGTATTGTCTATGTGCTATATTATTTTGTAATGTAGGTTCATGTACTTAGTTTCAGCAGCGTCGGTGATTTTGGGCATCTCTATCTATATCTTAACAGTTGGTGAGTACTCATAGTTCAAGGTCCCATTTATCAAGATTTCCTACTTTCGTAGTATTTGATTTAGTATCCTTAGTTAAATTCAATTTAGTTGGGGGTCTGTCCCAATGGATCTATAGTTTTAGTAGTAGAGGATTGTCGGACCGCATGTCACAACTCAGAATTTCAGTATTTATTTTCAAACTTCCTACCTTTGAATGTTCTCAGACATTACGCTCAGTATATTGCAGTTTAGCTCAGACAAATTCAGTATTTCCATGTTGTTGCTTGCTTAAATTTCATTAAGCTGAGATCCAAACTTAGTAGAAGGCTTACAGAGTTAGCTTGGGACTACTTGTAGTCTTGAGCAGCGTGTGACGTCTCGGGACCCAGTTCTGAGGTGTTACAAACTTGGTATTATAGCCTAAGGTTTAGAGGGTCCTAGGGAGTCAGACAAGCCGCGTTACATAGAGTCTTGATCATGGGTGTGAAGTGCGCCACATTTACAAGCAAGAGGCTATGAGACATTTTAAGAAATTATCTCTTTCTTTCATAATCCATCGTGCTTACAACTATCTCTATCTACTTTTAAGTCATGCTCTTTTGTGATAGAATTTGCCTTTTCGCCAAACTAATGTCCGCAGAAATGATAACCAGCCATCCTAGCCTACCAATCCTCTAAATGAGAATGTGTCTTATGCCAAATTTTAGGTTGTCTTTCAGGCGTTGGCCTAAGCTATGACTGCTAACGTTCAGGCCAATCAACGGGCTGCAGTCCCATATCAGTAAGAGGGGGATTTAGCTGTATCCACACTTTATGACTTTATGAGGATGAATCCACCTTAATTGTTTGGTTCAAAGGTAGGTGAGGACCCACAGTTTTATCTTGATGAGGTGAAGAAGATCACTCAGGTTATGTATGTTACTAAATAAGAAAGTGTAGAATTGGCTTCTTATAGGCCGAATGATGTTGTTTATGATTGGGTTGTTATGTGGAAGAAAGGTAAGGTGAGAATGCAACTCTCATGAGTTGGCAGGTGTTTCAGGATGCATTCCTAGATTGGTTCTTTACACATGAGTTACGAGAAGAAAAGATTGAGGAGTTCATAAACCTGAGACAGGGCACAATGACAGTAAAGGAGTACTGCTTTAAGTTCAACCAGTTGTCTAAGTATGCTCTTGATTTGATGGCTGACACTAGTTTTAGTATGAGTAAGTTTGTTATAAGTGTATTTAGATTGGTAGTCAAGGAGTGTAAAACTGCCATGCTTATTTGAGATATCGATCTTACGAGATTGATGACTCATTCCCAATAGATTGAGACAAAAAAGTTAAAGGGAAGAGATAGATAAAATAAGAAGGTTAGAATTAGGCAGTTTGAGTATGGACAATCAAGGTTTGCAGGGGGGAACCATTCTCAGTTTTAGAATCATCCGCCTTTGCCAGTGCCATCTTTAGTCAGTGCCTCTGTACCCAGAACTAGACAGGAATAGTGGAGTAAGACTTTGATGTCCAGATCTTAGAATAGTATGGGTGGAAGGCCTAATTATCCTACATGTGCTAGATGTGGTAAGAATCATCCTGGTGAGTGCTTATTGGATTAGAAGGGTTGTTTTGGATGTGGTAAGTTGGGCCACAAAATTAAAGAGCTCTTGTATGCTAAGCAAGAAAGTAGGGATATTTGTCCCCAGACTTAGGCTACTAGTGCACCAGCTCCCATAGGTTGCCCAACCCTTCTTCAGGGCGCATAGTCTAGTATCGGTAGTGATCAACACCATAATTGGTTCTATACTTTACCATCCCACCACGAGTAGGATAGTTCACCATATTCTATTACTGGTATGCTTCGTGGCTTTTATTTTGATGTTTATGTTCTATTATACCCTGAATAACATTTCTCTTATGTGAATCCGTTAGTTGAGATCAATTTTGGGATAGATCTTGAAAAGCTTTCTAAGCCCTTCTCTGTTTCTACCCCAGTAGGTGGGTCAATTCTTGCCAAATAGATCTATAGAAAGTATCCTATCACTGTCCTTCATAGGACCATGTTAGCAAATTTGATAGAATTAGTCATGGTTGAGTTTGACCTTATTCTTGGTATGGATTGGCTTCATTCCATTTATGCATCTATAGATTGTCAGACCCAAGTAGTAAAGTTTCAGTTTCCTGATGAGCCAGTCTTTGAGTAGAAAGGTAATTCAGTGTCTCCTAAGAGGTATTTCATATCCTATCTTAAATCTAGAAAGTTTATATTAAAAGGGTATATCTATCATTTGGTTTGAGTCAAAAACACTAAGTCTGAGTCTCCAATCATTCAGTCAGTCCAGGTAGTAAATGAGTTTCCAGAAGTTTTCCCAAAGAGTTACCAAGGATACCTCCCAAAAGGGAAATAGAATTCAAAATTGATCTTCCTCCTGATATTGATCCCATCTCCATTCCTCCATATCGTATAGCTCCTTCCGAGCTCAAAGAGTTAAAAGAGAAACTCAAAGACCTCTTAGATAATGGTTTTATAAGACCCAGTATTTCTCCATGGGGCACTCCCATCCTATTCGTGCGTAAGAAAGATGGTTCTCTATGAATGTTCATTGACTATTGCCAGCTAAATAAAGTCACAGTTAAAAATAGATATCCACTACCCAGAATTGATGACTTATTTTATCAACTCCAAGGTGAGAGTTATTTCTCCAAGATAGACCTTAAATCCGTCTATCATCATCTTAGAGTAAGGGAATATGATATCACGAAGATAGCTTTTAGAACTCGTTATGGTCACTTTGAATTCCTAGTCATGTCTTTCGGGCTAACAAATTCCCTAATAGCCTTCATGGACTTGATGAAATGTGTGTTCAAATAGTACCTAGATATATTTGTCATAGTCTTTATCGATGATATCCTTCTCTATTCTCGTAGTGAGGATGATCATGTAGACCATCTTAGGATTATTTTGCAAACTCTTAGAAATTACCAGTTATTCGCCAAATTACACAAGGGTGAATTTTTTCTAAGGTCAGTATCTTTCCTTGGTCATATTACTTTTGATGATGGCATTAGAGTTGATCCCCAAAAGACCAAAGCAGTAAGAAACTACCCTAGACCCATGTCTCCATCAGACATAAAAAATTTCTTGGGTTTAGCTGCTATTATAGATGGTTTGTTGAGGTATTTTCGTCCATTGCATCTCCCATGACCAGATTGACTCAGAAGAAAGTTAGGTTTCAGTGGTTAGATTCTTATGAGAAGAGTTTTTAGGAGTTCAAGACTCGACTCACTTCAGCACCAGTCTTAGCATTACCTAATAGTACAGATGAGTTCATTCTGTATTGTGATGCCTCTAGAGTTGGTTTAGGTTGTGTTTTGATGCAAAGAGGTAAGGTCATAGCCTTTTCCTCTAGACACCTTAAGCCTCACAAAAAGAATTATCCCACTCATGATCTTGAATTAGTTGTTGTTGTTGTGTTTGCTTTGAAAATATGGAGGCATTATCTCTATGGGGTGCATGTTGATGTGTTTATGGATCACAAAAGTTTGCAGTATGTGTTTATGCAGAGGGAGTTAAATCTCCATTAGAGAAAGTGGTTAGAATTGTTGAAAGATTACAACATAAGTATTTTGTATCATCCGAGCAAGGCCAATGTTGTGGAAGATGCCCTTAGTAAAATGTCTATGGGTAGTGTTGCTCATGTGGAGAGTGATATAAAGGATTTAGGTTGGGAAGTTCATCAATTGTATAGATTGGGTGTTCTTTTAGATGATTTGGCTGAGGGTAATGTTTGGGTTCAGAGTAATGCAGAATATTCCTTAGTTTCTGAGGTGAAGGAGAAACAAGATAAGGATCATATCCTAGTTAAGTTGAAAGAGTCGTCTAGAGATCAAAGGGTAAAGGTTTTCTCTCAAGGGGGAGATGGCGTGTTGAGATACCAGAGTAGGTTGTGTGTGCCGTGGGTTGATAATTTGAGACAGCGGATCATGGCTGAAGCACATGGTGCGTGTTACTCCATTCATCCCGGTGCTACTAAGATGTATAGATATTTGCAGGAAATCTATTGGTGGAGTGGTATGAAGAAAGATATTGCAGAGTTTGTAGATAAGTCATCAGTTTGTCAACAAGTTAAGGTAGAGCACCAAAGGCCTAGTGGCACGTTGCATGAGTTCAATATTCACACTTGGAAGTGGGAATAGGTAAACATGGATTTTGTAACAGGGTTACCTCATTCGTGTCATCAGTATGATTTGATTTGGGTTATTATAGACAGGTTGACCAAATCGACCTATTTCCCGCCAGTACATACGTCTTACTCAA
Organism: Capsicum pubescens; assembly: GCA_030864215.1. Lineage (NCBI taxonomy): Eukaryota > Viridiplantae > Streptophyta > Magnoliopsida > Solanales > Solanaceae > Capsicum > Capsicum pubescens. Next base: position 228,079,645 of record CM061542.1, on the reverse strand, counting down.
CTGAAGATTATGCTAAGTTGTATATTAGAGAGTTGGTTAGATTGCATGGAGTTCCTTCGTCTATCATTTCAAATAGGGGTACTGAGTTTACCTCTCACTTTTGGAAAGCCTTTCAGAAAGGTTTTGGTACCCAAGTCCATCTTAGTTTAGTTTTTCATCATTAGATGGATGGCCAGGCAGAGAGGGCCATTCAGACTCTAGAAGATAAATTGAGGGCATGTGTGCTTGATTTCAAGGGTAGTTGGGATGAGCATTTGTCATTGATCCAGTTTGCTTACAATATTAGATACCATACTAGCATTTAGATAGCCCCATTGGAGGTCTTTATGGGAGAATATGTAGGTCACCGATAGGTTGGATTAAAGTGGGTGAGGCTGCATTAATAGGGCCCGATGTGGTTTTAGAAGATATGGAGAAAGTCCAATTGATTCAAGAATGTTTGAAAATAGCTCATAGTCGTTAGAAATCGTATGCAGATGTGAGGAGAAGAGATCTTGAGTTTGAAGTCAATGACTTATTGTATTTGATGGTTTCACCCAGGAATGGGGTAAAGAGATTTGGCAATAAGGGGAAACTTAGTCCCCACTATGTTGTTCCCTACAAGATATTGAGCCATGTTGGGAAAGTGGCATATGAGCTTGAGTTGCCTGCAGACTTGTCATCCATTCACCCTGTGTTCTATGTGTCCTTGCAAAGAAAGTGTGTTGGAGATCTAGAGGTTGTAGTGACCTTAGAAGGCACATAAATTCATGATATCCTCTCTTATGAAAAGATTCCAGTTGAGATCCTTGATCGCCAGATTCGTAGACTAAGGAACAAAGAAGTTTCCTTGGTAAAAGTTCTTTGGCGAAATCAGTCTGCTGAGGGTGATACTTAGGAAGTAGAAGTGGATATATGGACCAAGTGCCCTCACCTCTTCGCCGCAAACTCAGATTCAGCCGAAGGTATAGTCTTCCTTAATTCAGTCATTTTCCAGCCTTAGTTTCAGCTATGTGATAATCTTCATATAAATACATGCCTTAACAGATCAGTTCAGTTGCTCAGTATGATTTAGATTCATTCACGCAGTTTATTTAGTTGTTCAATATAGTTTATATCCTCAGTTTCTTAGCATCTCAGCTTAATTGTAATACCCCACACTTTTCCTAGTTCTATTTAGCCCCTAGCTTGTAAAGGGTCAACTTCAAAAGCGAATAACTCTTGATACATGTAGAATTTTTAAGATCTAGACCTGCCATTCTGTAGATAATTTAATTAGCTTTCCAACGATACCAATTTCACCTCAATCCGATACTCGGTTGGGAAGTTATGACGTTTTTATTGTGAATCAGTAAATCACTGCATTGCGGTGAAGGACAAATTTGCAATTGTCCGATTTCCAATGGAGCACCGTGATTATACCGCGTGGCAGAGAAGTTCTAGTTCTCACTCATCCCATATCCAGTAGCTCAATGTAATTTACCTATATTGCATCAAAATTCTCAAGGGGACAGCGACCGCGACGCGGTGAAGTGTAAAATGGGACTCGTCCCTTATCTAGTGATGCTAATGCGATTTCACCGCATCGCGCTGTAGAGAAAAATAACATTCGTACCTTATCCAGAATGGAACCGTGATTACTATCATGCCACACCGAAGACCAAAACCAGGATTGTCCCTTATCTAGTATGCCACCGCGATAAGCATTGCATCACGGTGGGGCCCAAAATTGGGATTTCCAGTTTTTTGAAAATGTTTTTAAAAGAGTAGTTTGGTGTTTTACCAAGCCCCTAATTTGTGAAAAACACAAGATTTAACCTATTCTAAGCATTATATGCTTACTTTTCATCAATTCTCTCTCAAAGAAACCCCAGAACCTCAAAACTTATTCTCCAAGAAATCCAAATTCCACCATTCTTTCTCCAAGAAAACCCAAGATTCAATATTCCTAATTCAATATATTCAAGAATCAATACTCAAGAGCACAAATAGGAACTCAAAGTTCAAGCTTCTTCATCTAGATCATCAATTAAGGTATGTGGGGTTTTGAACAAGGATAAATCTTTTATCCTTGTGCCCAAAACTAGTTTTTGATTACAAATTTACATGATTTTGCATGAATTTCAATTTGGGGTTCATATCTATTTATTGTTATTTGAATATTATGAGATTGCAAGTGATTGGATGTTGAATTACATGTCTACTTTCGTAAATTTATGTGTGTGACTATAATTTTCAGATTTTGAGTTGATTATGAATATTTTCGTTATCAAGCATGAACTTTATGATGATTTGACATGAAATTGATGAATGGGTTATCAAGCCCTAGTTGAATATTTCTATTTCAAGAATGATTATGCTTTTAAGCATCCTATTATATGTTTATAGACAGCTTTGAATAAAGATTTGATCTTTTGATCTCAGTTTAAATATGAAATCCACTTAACAGTTGTAGCTACAGTTTATAGTAAACAAATTCACAAGAGGTTTTTCACTATAAAACCTTATAATTATTTTAAAAGTGGATTTCCTACAAAATGAGCGTACAGATTTAACGGGAGTAGTATTTAGTATCGAGCGGGAAATGTGGGTTTAGCACATCCTACTTTTCTAGAACTACAATCCAACGTAGGTTAAGATTCAGTATTCCCATTTCTATATGGATGACAGTTACATATGTGATCACTTAGCTCAGGTTATACTCCTTGACAAGAGTATGACACCTCTCCCCAACGTGAGGTTTTCCCCTTAGGGGAATGAGACATTGGACTCCATGACAGCTCACATGGTTTATGTCGGTTAGAAGAACCTCCCTAATAGTAAAGAAAAATAGAAAAGCTTTTGAAAGAATTTCCCTACATCTTAAAAACGTTACAGAACAGCTTTTAAAAGAATTCTCTAATAGAAAAGCTTTTACTATAGTTTCCTACAGTCTAACAGAAATGAATGACAGATAACAGTTCAGTTTTTAGACTTTAAATGTGACGGTTCGCCAATTTTATACAACATGTTTTATTGTTCATGTTTTATGATTTTTAGCTTTCAGTTATTCAAGTTGTGTGAGTTATTACATACAACATGCATTCACTATAAATTTTGATGAACATTGACACATTATTTTACTTATGCATTCACCCCCACATGCTCAGTACATCCTCAAAGTACTGATCCATATATATATATGTCTATGTTCTACATTGTTTAATAATGTAGGTTCAGGTCCTCAGTCTCAGCAACATGAGTGATTTTGGGTATCTCTATCTACATCCCGACAGCTGGTGAGTCCTCATGGTTCGAGGGCCCATTTATCCAGATTTCCTACTTTCGTAGTATTTGATTTAGTATCCTTAGTTTCGTTTGAGTCAGTTGGGGGTATGTCCCAATGGCTCTCTAGTTTTAGTAGTAGAGGCTTGTCGGACTACTAGTCACAACTCAGAATATCAATATTTATTTTCAAACTTTCTCGCTTTGAATGTTCTTAGACATTACGCTTAGTATATTGCAGTTTAGCTCAGACAGATTCAGTATTTATATATTGTTTCTTTCTTAAATTTCATTAAACTGAGATCCAGGCTTGGTAGAAGGCTTATTGGGTTAGCTTGGGAGTACTTGCAGTCTTGAGCACCATGTGACGTCTCGGGACCCGGTTTTGGGGCGTTACAACACTGAAACGCAAGACTTTACTAACACTTAGCTCTTATACTAATACACTATGAAACCTAGGCTCTGATTCCAATTTGCCATGACCCAATTTCTCAGGTCATGATGGCGCCTACCATAACCTACCAATAAGCAAGCGAACCGATAGTCTAGAATAGGTAGTAACGGACTACTCAATAATATAAGGAAAAGAATGCGAAATAAATAAGGTTAATATTAATACATAAGAAAATCTCAAAACCTAGTGGTACAAGAGCTTCTAATATATTAAGAGTACAAAATGAAAAGTCAATAAAATTACACGGATATAACTTATCTTTACATACAATGTAGATACTAGTCTATTACTTAAAAAATAGATGAGCAATACTTCGAACGTCAGGAGTTCACTCTAAGTCTCTAAACCATGGCTTCTCCGCACGATGCACACGTCAATTGCGATAACCCTTACTATGATCTGCAGGTTGTAAAAGTGCAGTATGGGTAACAAATGAATGGTACTCAGTAGAAAACTACCAACAGAGCTCCAAAGATAAAGCAGATATATACAACATAAAAATATAATGGAATCTATGCCCAAGAGTCCAAAAATCATATAACAAGTCAATGAGAGTAATAAAGGACAACTACCCTGTTCAAGTCCAAGAGTCTAACACAATAAGACTAACGAAGTATCAGGGTAAACTATTCTATTCCAGTTATAATTAATAGATGTCAATGCTATATATCCTAGGACAATACACGAATAAAGAGAGAAGGAAGATATATATATATATATATATATATATATATATATATATATATATATATAGCAATATACAAGGCCAAGAAATAATATACAATATGTACAAATGAAGGAAGGGATATACGGTAGTACCATAACTTCATATAGCTAGATATATATATATATATATACATATAAACATGAGGTAATCTCAAAGAATAACTTAGATCATCATATCCTTATTCTAAGACCTCATTATTATAGTACCAGGATTCAATACTGTCATACTCAGGGTTTCTAATCCACATGGATAGACATGAAATAATCTTGCATAATAATGTCATCAAAAGATAAAATAGGCCATGGACATACCTCAGATCTCGATACTGGATTAATTACCAATTTTTTTATAAGCTAGCCATAATAATGATCATAACAATGATAATAACAATATCAATAACAGCATAAATAACTGATTAATTCGGGCAACCAAATACGTAGCCGAGACTATATGTACCCCCAACGTCCCATACTCGAAAGGTTCAATCAACATACAACAATACAAAGCATACTCTTCACCTATATCTATACAACCATCCCATACCGATTGATTGAAATAGGTGCATACCGGTGGTAGGCAATGCGTATGCAGGAATACATGCAAGGTACACAATTAATATCACAACTCATCATAATATCCTCCAGCCTTGACGGGTATCAACATATCATCATAATATCCTCCAACCTTGACGGGCATCAATATATCATCACAATATCCTCCGGCCTTGCCGGGTATCAATATCATCATCACAGTATCCTCATGCCTTGTTGGGTATCAATATCATCATCACAATATCCTCCAGCCTTCTCGGGTATCGATATCATCATCACAATATCCTCCGGCCTTTTCGGGTATCAATATCATCATCACAATATCCTTCGGTCTTGCCGGGTATCAATATAATTATCACAATATCCTCTGGCCTTGCCGAGTTTCAATATCATCATCACAATATTCTCTGGCCTTGTTGGGTATCAATATAATCATAAACATCAATACACATATGGTTATAGACATATAAAAGGTGCACAAGCTCAAGACGTGGCAAAAGGAGCGCAAATCTATAAGCCTGTTAGTATACTCATAATCATAATTGTGTCATCATAAGAATATCTAACTTGCCAATACTGCTCAACTATTCGTCATTAGCTAACCAACGTTTTTGATAATTAAATCAATAATTCACTAGTCTTCACACGACCTCTAATTATTAGCCTAAACATTACCCTTCTCATAATACTTATTCATGGGATAACACTAACCATTATTAATTAAGTAGCCAATACCTAACATCTAGTCAAGATTTATCACTAGGCCATAATCGTCATTTATCCACTGTCTTCATTATCAACTAATTAACCTATAGCCGTTAATCATTATTAGCCGACACATTACCATTTATTATCTAATCATCTTATATTAACTAACACCATTCATTAACTAACCATAGTTTACCAACAAATCCTCGTCTACCAATTATCTATCACTATTATCAAATTATTCTCTTATCATTAACATTTTTTATCATCTGGCCTCATTAATACAAAACTTTCTTTTTAACAACTAATCGACATCATAAATTAAGTCATCAAGTGCTATACCACCTAATAGACAACTAGCTACAACATAGCTTAACTTTTAGTTAGGAAGAACAAGGAAGAACAAACATAACATCATATTTCAGCTAGAATCAAATGAATTAGCAATATAATAACCATGAAGGTACCAAATCTATGCATTACATCACCAGTATTCAATTAGTGGAACAATAATCATCATACCATCTCTTTCTCCGTCCCATACCGAAGAGATGTGTATACAAACATATATATGCATATTCATAAACTGTGACAGCATCCTTTATAATGATAAACACTCCTCGGCTATCCAATCAATATCAAAACATGACCCTTGGACCAATAATATGTCTGAAATAATCACAACATCATAATCTGGACCTTAGGACCATATACATATCCGAAACTCATATCGATAATTATATTTGTAAGTTGTAGCATATCTCTAATCATTTCACATATAGGAGGCATCTCATGTATAGGAAGCATAATATCAATAAGCATGAAATCATCTCTCACATAGGAGGTATCTCATATCTAAAAGGAATAATATAAATAAGCATGTATTCATCTATAAGATATCTCATATCAATAGGTCATATCTAAGAGGAATATCGTCTTTATAGGTCCAATAACCATAACTAAAAAGAGATAGCATCTCTATAGGCCCAACATCATATCTAAGAGGGAATAGCATCTCTATAGTCCCAATAATCATATCTAAAAGGAATAATATATCTATAGGCCCAACAATTATATCTAAGAGGAATATCATCTTTAAGGACCCAATGTTATGTCTAAGAGGAAATATCATCTCTATGAACCAAATATCAAGTCTAAGAGGAAATAATATCTCTATAGGACCAACTTCATATCAAAAAGGATGTAGCATCTCTATAGGCCCAAATATCATTATCCAAGAAAAGTACAACATTATTTAATAAACAAAGTAACCTTATACTAAGGTTTACTAGTCTCAACCACGCATAACATCTGCAACTAAGTCCACAAGGCTAACACAAGTCTTGGCCTAAGTGGGGCGGACCATCCCACATCTAAACCTCAATTTCTATATTTATGCAAACTATGCCCCAAACTAGACTAAGGTATATAGTTCAACTTCTAGATGTTAAGTAATCCATAAACAATTCTAGGAAAGGAACTTTGTCTAGTAACACATTCATTACATAAATTTTACCCAATTTATGGTTCTAAGGACACCACGCTAGCCCAATAAGATTTGAATATACTAATCATACTTCAAATGCTAAAACCACATCCCAAACATAGCATCACATTGTATCCATAATACAAACTAATCTAAACTAGAGAGAAGGCAATATGATTCTCAAAGGTTATAAACATACCATCTTACTAGTCCAAAACCCTCATCTAATCCCCAAACATCAATAATCAAGTAGGTCCAACGATACCCACTTGCACTATTGTGCTTCAGGTCCAAAAATAACACCAAAACCCCAAGTGGGTACCACATATGGAAAATGAGTTTTCGAGGCCAACCCAATGTTCACGAATGAACAAGGAATCATAACCATAAAAAAATTGGTGAAAATTAAGCATACTCTGGGCTAAAATTAAGCCCTAAGCTAAATTAGGATTTTGGATCCAAACTAGGAAATTTAAGCATGAATTCAAAGGATTCTTCTCTTAAATTTGAAGATAATCATGATAAAAGATGATGATCAAGCTCCTAAATCACCTACTATGACCAATTTGTGATTAACAGACCATATTACGGTTTTTAGGTCTCAATAGAGGAAGAAAATGGACAATTCTCATCCAAAATGAGGATTTAAACAACCCTTCCCAAGACCTCATCTAGGGCGATCGTGAACCCAAGCATGTCATGATCAAGGCATCAAAATCGCGAGTCTTTTTCCGTGATCGTGGTCTTTTGTTGCACTAAATGACAGCTGAAACTTAGAAATTAATTCCAAGTTTCGGCCAATGCCTCGGGATGCATCCAAAATCCAATTTGTGCAAATGAAATTTCTAACCACACTATATTCGATGTTTCGAATGCATTATCAAATTCGAATTTCCAATCTGAGGTCGTTTGGACCAAATATAGGTCTTGCACCTAAACTTTCAAATTTTCAACTTTCTGATTGATAGGTTAAAATAAGCTCAGGTGCATTGGGACCAAAACAAAGGTCTACCTAGCTTAAAATCGATTTTTTGGTTCTGCTGGCACAGTCAGAATTCGCATCCAGGATCATTTCACTAAAGTTTTTGCCCAATCGCCATTTGGAACCAATGAAGACTTATAAATAGGGAATTGGTTCTAAAAAACAAACGAACTGCCTGGTAACCGAACCGCTGGTCCCATCAAGTAATAAATGACTTGAGGCAGTTATGGAGAAGCTCAAACAGTGGAAATAAGTGTAAATATGAAAAATAAGCTGAAGGGTCATTACAACATACCTAAGGAATGTCACTGGCTCAAGCCAAAACTCACACTTGGAGAATTTGTCGAGAAACACATGATCTCTTAAAGTCTGGAGCACAATCCTCAAAAGGTGTGCATGTTTCTCTCTACTCCTTGAATATACAAGGATTTCCTCGATGAAAAAAATCACAAAAAAATCAAAATAAGGCCTGAACACTTTGTTCAGCAAATCCATAAATGCGCCTGGGCATTAGTCAACCTAAATGACATCACCAAAAACTCATAATGTCCATAACGGGTCCTAAAAGTTATCTTCGGGATATCCTCAACCCAAATCCTCTACTTATGGTAATTAGATCTCAAATCAATCATAGAAAACACTGTTGCACCCTAAATTTGATCAAATAAATCATCAATGCAAGTCATAGGATAATGATTTTTCACGTCAACTTATTAAGCTACTTGTAATAAATTCACATACGCATGGATCCATTCTTCTTCTTCACAAACAATATAGGAGATCCCCAAGGAGACACACTCGATCTATTGAAACCCTTACCAAGAAGATCCTGAAGCTGAGAATTTAGCTCTTTAATCTTGGAAGGATCCATACAACAAAGTGCCATGGAAATAGGTTGGGTGCTAGGATTAAGATCGATAACAAACTCAATCTCACAAGTAGGAGGTATACCAGGTAGATCAGTAGGGAAAACATCAGGAAACTCATGAATTATCAGAACAGAGTCAAGCGAAGGACTCTCTACACTAACATCATTAATATAAGAGAGATAAGACTCGTAACCCCTTGAAATAAGCCTCCTAGCACGAACATAAGAAATAATACTCATCGGCTTGCAACTAACTACTCTCTACCACACAATTGAGGGTTTGCCAGACATGGATAAGGTAACAGTCTTGGAAAAATAATCCATGATCGCATGATAGTGTGATAACTAGTCCATGCCCAAAATCACATCGAAATCCATCTTATCCATAATAATAAGTTTAACATGAGTATCAACATCTCTAACAATCACAACACATAATGTGAAAACCCAATCCACTACTAAAGAATCACCCACAGGAGTAGATATATACAATGACACAGATAATAAATCCCAAGATAACTATAACCGTGGAGCATAATAAAAAGACACATAAGAATAAGTGGATACCAAATCAAATAAAGCAAAGGACGACTGACGACACACCAAAATCATACCTGTGGCAACAACATCCAAATACTTATCCTCAGGTCTAGCAGGTATCACATACAACTGACAATGCCCACCATCCAACTAGGCTTTTAACTGATCTCCTATCCTACCCGCCTAAGAACCTCTTCGAGCACCCTGAGAATCATCTCTACGACCATTCAAGTCACTTCTAGCTGAGGGATAAATTGTTCAGATAGGGGGGAATACTCTAAGATGAAGAAAAAATTGCCCAACGACTAGGGCATGCTAACGAATAATGACCACAATATAACACCCCATATTTTTTAGCTAGATATCGAACAATCATTCCTATGTGTGTAGACTTTAATCCCATGATTTGTATGTTAATACATATGTTATAATATTTATCCTAGTGTGCTAAGTGCTTTCGACATGAAGATGTTCATAAAAATCACTTAGAACAAATTTGAGCTAAGAGCATTTGATTCGTCCAAAGTTTGGTATTCGATTCTACAAGGGTCTACTTTGAATGTGTATAACTTTTGATATATAAGGAATTTTTTAGCTTAAGACCCTCCAAATTATAGATAATCGAATTATCTTTCTAACAATACTAATTTCACCTTAATCCACTACCCGAGCAAAAAGTTATGGCCATGCAAAGGGGAGTGCATCACCTAATAATCGCCTAAGGCTATTGGAATAGGTGTGCGATTGGATAGGTGTCGTCCAACCAAGGGATAGTTGATTGGTAAGGAATCTTCCACCTTTGCTTGGGCGATTTTTTGGGCGTTACCTAAGACATTTCCCAGTGCCAAAAACACTCTTTTTTGACTTAAATCAAGGGTGTTGGAGTCATTTCTCAACCCCAAACCGTCCCTAATCACTTCAAAACATTTTGATGAAGTATTAAACATATTTACTCCTCTCTATTAACCCTAAGAATTTATTAAATAAGTCAAAAACCCTCTTCTATTCCAAAGAACAAGATTCAAGTCCTTTTTCACAAGAAATCAAGGAATTCAAGTTTCCAATCCAAGAATCCTTCCAGAAATCAGTCATTAAGGTATGTGTGATGTTCATCCATGGACCCTTTTTAGACATGGAGTCCATGAACCTATTTTTATATTTTAAATCATGAATTTACATATTTATAGTGACTTATCTCCATGAAGCTTTTATGAATTTTGATTATACATGATATTTACAAGTGTTTTTCACTGAAAATATCCCTTACACGTTTGAAGGATGATATTTTCATGTTGAATCTCTAATTCATGGTTTTGGTATTATAACTATGTTATTTTTGCATGCTTTACCCATTTCCATGCTTAAGTTTATGTTTTCCATGTGTTTGATGAAATGCCAAGTGTTGGTTTTTGAAGAGTGATCCTCTACTTTGGTTTCAAAGTTGCTATATGTCCTTATTGTTATTTTCACTCAGTGTTGGGGGTATGAATACCCGAAACTTAGTTGTTTACATAGTTTTAGTATTGGAAGAACAGATTTAGATAAACCATGAGACTTATTATTCAGTCAGTTGTTAAGATCAGTTATTTGTTCAATTAAACTTATTTAAGTCTAGTAATCAGTGTCAATTCAGTTGGGAGTAAGATTTAGCACCGAGCGAACCTGGAGATGGGGGCTCACCTGCCAGTAGAGGATGTGGCCTTTAGTAGAAGTCTTTTTAGTTCTAAAACTATGTAGCCAGCATGGGTTAGAGATATCAACCTGCCAGTTGAGGGTTGATAAAGTGTTCACCTTCTAGTTGAGAGTAAAATATATCACATAGAGAACCTGCCAGATAAGAGTAAATCACAACCATTGTTAGTACCCGTGGCACGGTAGTAACACCCTTCCAACTGGGGTTACAGGTTGGACCCCAATTTGCTCATATTGGGTCATGTAAGTTAGATGATACCTCTTACAGTTTTAGTTCAGTATTCAGTACAGAATTCAGTTCAGTTTTGCTTGACAATAGCATACAGACTTCCAGTTATTCAAGTTTTAGTATTTCAGTTTTACAGATTATTTCAGAAGACATTATATGCTTGGTCTTGCATCCTCAGTATTTCAATTTTAATGCATGCACACTAAGTTATCTCATCCTATTCAGTCAGTTATTACTTTATGTACAGCTAACCCATGCATTTCAACCTAACCCCATCTCATATACCAGTATATTCAAAGTACTGACTGCATACTTTCCTTTGCGCTATGATGTCTTATATCATAGGATCAGACGCGTTATTTCCCGATCGCACTTAGACAGTTTAGCTTATCAACAACAACAATTATAGTAAGTTCTCATCTATCGAGGACATGATTTTTTTATTTCAGTTTATCTCAGTAGTTTGGTATTTCTATTTAGTTGGAGTTAGTTGGGAGTTTGTCACATCAACTCCACAGACAGTCAGTTAGAGGCTTTTCAGACATTCAGGCAGTCAGTTAGTTTATCGGTGTTATCAGTTGGATTTAAGTATTTTTGCAGAAATTTTTAGACATTCAGATTGATGATTTATTCTTATTTTCAGTAATTAAAACTGTGTCATTATCAGTTGATTTTTGCATATGTCCTTATTTATCAGTTCACTCAGTGCTCACAGAAGGTACCAGTTCATGGTTTAGCTTGCGGTCACTTGTGATCGTAAGCACTATTGTCGCGACTAGGGGTTAGCCTCGAGTTGTGACACACGACCTCCACAACTATAACCTATTCCATAAACTGAACCAAAACCAGGCGATCCAGCTAACCTCAAGTAACAACCACGACTAGAATAGGTAAAAGACAAATCCCTCAAAGATTGACCCCCACCTTGACCAGGGAGATCACTGATACTAGATTGACCTCCATCATTAATCTAAAGCTTTGCTTGAACAAGTCTGCTAGGTTGATTCTGAGGCTGATACGAAGGCTGCGGAGGATATCTACCATGAGAACTGCTCTCTCTAAATTGGGAACTACTACGACTCCCACTGGAACTACCTTCATATCTAGGCCTTTTATCGCTTCCCCCTTGGCCTCATGATGCACCTCCTCCATCATGTAAGCATGGTTTGGCACCTCAGCAAGAGACCTACCTATTGCAACCAAACTCTAAGTAGACATGCGAAGGGAAAGTCCCATCCCTCTAACAAAGCAGTAAACCCTCTCATACTCAGAAGTCAGAATAGAAGTAACATGCCTAGTCAATTCGTGAAAATGAGTCTTATACTCCACAACAGACATGGAGCCCTTCTCCAACCTAAAAAAGTGATCTCTCAAGTGATACCTATGGTTGTGAGGCATATACTTCTCCAAGAAGATCTCAGAGAACTGAGTCCATTTCAAAGGAAAAGATCTAGCTGGCCTGGAATCAAGATAACCTATCCACCAATGTCGAGCTACCAAGTCTAATTGAAAGGTAGTGTAGTCCACACCACGGTCTCAACTAGGCCTAGATTATAGAGCCTATCCTCACAAGAAATCAGCAACTCATACACATCCTCGACTGGTGCACAAGAAAACCTAAAAGGCCCATCAAAAGACTCAACATCTACCCAATATCTTTGGCTCATCAACAGACATAGAAGGCTAGGAAAATACTGGCTGAGCAATTATCGATTGAGCCACCGTCGGTGTAAGAGGGACCTTAACTCTGGGAGATGCAACGATAAGCTACGCGCTGCCTCAGTACCACTCAGATCTATAGACTGTGCACCATCAGATGGCACACTACCAACTAACCCCAAAAGCTGAACAAAGCATCTCTGAGCACTGAAGAAAAAATAAATCTTGGTGGAGCCTGGATAAATCTTGGTGGAGCCTGGGCTTCTCCCTGTCCCACCATTGGCTGGGGCGGAAGAATCTCTGGCTCAGGAGTGGAAATAGGGTCTGGTGAAGGCCTTCTATCCTGTCCCCTAGATGGGGATACATCTCGTGGTTATCTACGACCTTTGGGTCATCTATGAACAGGGGTAGGATCTTTAGGCTCGATCATGGGACCTTTATCTCATGTAGTTGTAGCACGCGTCCTAACCATCTATGAAAGAGTGAAGAGTCAAAGGAATGTTCTATAAACCAACTCAGACACTTAGCACGATATGAGTGAAAAAAGTGAAAAACTCCTAGGAAAGTCCCATAGCCCCTCAAAGATAAGAAACTGACGTCATTGTTTTGAACCGCAGGACTCTAACAATACCAATGAAACCAAGGCTCTAATACCAATTTGTCACGACCCGATTTATGAGTCATGATGGTACCTACTATATCCCACTAGTAGGCAAGCCAAACTGTAACTCGTAGCTAAATGCAATGGGTTATCTTGGGTGAAAATTCCCCAAAAAAGGTAAAAATCAATAATTGCAACTTATAACTAAATAAGTCAAAGGAAAGAGAAAATAGAAAAGGGTAGCCAATACATAGATACCATCCCACGACTTGGTAGAGTTAATACAAGGGAAACTATAAATACAACTTAAGTTCTAAAATAGTCAATACAATTCTATCTCGAAACTAAAGAATAGACATAAATAAGATCGGAGAATATGGCGACTCCGACTCCAAAAGCTTACCCTATCTCTAAAATCAACCACAGCATAATCGATGAATCAACAAATAGTACTCGAATCTAAACCAAAAAAGTACAGAAGATTAGTATGAGTACTAAAACCACGGGTACTCGGTAGGCACCATCGATTGACTGAGATAACATTACTAAGTCAAGGTAAAAAGGCAAACCTAAAATACTCCAACATCATTGTGCATAAATAATTAAATAAACAGGATTAATAATGAAACATAAAGAATCAAACACATGCAATTATAACTACAAAATTAGCCCCATAAGCCAATAAGTGTGGAAAAACAGATAACCCAACACAGGCCCTCATAAGCCCGAAGGATACACCTAAGAAAGCATAGCCCAATCCACCATATATTTATAACAATACCAATACAACGAGAGTTCATCTATATTATGCCATATTATCACTATTTCCAATTTATGGACTAGATCCAACATCTATATTCTCAATACCATAGTTCCTTGTTGGACTAGAACCGGTCATTATATAATCAATATTGAAAGCATCAATATCATCAACGTCATATCATTGATATTATAATAATTAACATAGAAGATTATCGGACTTTAACTGGTAATTATACAATAAATATCATAATCACTTTTCAAACTCGAATTGGTAATTATACAACTATTATCACAATAGTCTTCTGAACTAGAATTGGGTGTGTGTATTTATATATGATCAATGTTATAAGGAACTTTTGAACTTTAACTGGGTAACTATATATCATTATCATCATCATCATCAATATCCGAACTTAAGCCGGTAAGTATATATATGTACCATCAATATCATCGTCAATGTCATAAGCAATAGTATAATCAATAGCATAACCAATAACCATCGACTTTCAATACCAACCCCTCATGACCAATGAGTAGCCGGATCTCCTCAATATTTTCTTAATAAGCATTTTCTAGGTATATAACAAGCGTATAAGGGTTTACAAGAACCAACATAAGTCTTGGCCTAAGGTGGGACAAATGGCCTACTTCTAATCGCTGAATCACATTCTAAGGCAAGTATCTACCCCAGACTAGGCTAAGGTATCTAAATCTACTTTTAGATGTTAACTAAGATATAATCACCCTAAAATAGAGATCTACCCTAAGCATGAGCCGCTAATCCAAATTTGTCTAAATCACGGTGTCCAGATAGCCATCTAACCCAAGTATTACAATTCATCACACCAACACCTAAAACCCATCCTGAATCTAACACAATATCATAAGCATACTATGAATTAGTTCAATCTATATAGAGGATAAACCTAACCTACCTGGACGTCGAAGAAAGCTTGAGAAATTCGCTTTCTTTTGAGAAGTTTCCGCAAGATGTCACACTATAAAAATTATATTCTACTCATCCATACGATAATGATGATACCCATATTGTACTATTGTGCTTCGGGTTCAAAAATACTTAAAAATTCCATGTGGGTCACATTTACAAAAATCGCATTTTCGAAGCCAATCCAATATTCCCTCATGCTCAAAGAGTAATTACACTTTAAAATGGGTGAAATTCGAGTTATATTGGTGCTAAAATAAAGTAAGCAAGGTTTAGGTATTTAAGGAAGAAAAGGGAAAATCAACCACAGAAATGAAGAAATCTTACCACAAACTCGAAGGAGAATCACGGAAATAATCGTTATCCAAGCTCCCAAATTAGCCACAAGAGTTATTCCTAAGCTAATCCACTCTTTAGGGTTTAAGTCCCTTGAGAATGGATGAGAAATGGGCAAAACGGGGCTAAAAGGGAAATATTTATACCCTTCCCAGGTGTTCGGGTACCACAATCGCAACCTGACCCTCGCGATCACGACATTTACCTGTCTGCCAAGGGAGTCTCTATCGCGACATGATGGCATGATCACGACACTTAGTGTATGCCAAGGGTATCACAATCGCGACCCCTGACATCGTTATCAGCAAGTGCACCAGCACAGCTGAGACTTGGAAAATTTTCAAGTCTCCACCCTTTGGAAATCACCCGAAAACCCGTATACGTAAACAAACTATGTTACCCTATCAAATTCGATATTTCAGACTCAATGGCGCATCAAAAGTTCAATCTGAGGTTGTTTCAGCAAAAAGTGGGTCCCACACCTATTTTTTATTTTCTTAACTTTTAGACCAATAAGTTGAAATGAGCCCGGGTGCCTCGAGACCCAAACCAAGAGTCTTCCTAGCCTAAAATTGATATGCCGGAGTAGCTGGAACAGTCAGAATTTGCATAAGAGATCGATTGATTGAAGTTTTAGCCTGATGGACATTTGGAACCAACGAAAACTTCAAAACAAAGAATTGTCTCTAAAAATCAAACGAATTGCCCGATAATCGAACTGTCGATCCCAGCAAGTCATAAATGGCTTGGGGCGACTATAGGAAGGCTCTAACGGCGAAAATAAATGGAAATATAGAAAATAACCTAAAGGGTCAATACATACCCTAACCCTTACCCCCTACCAGTCCCCTTCAAAAAAATATTTAATTTTCTTTAAAAAATCAAACTTTTTTCTTACCCCACCCTCTATCCACCCACCCATATCCTCCTTTTGCAAAACAAAATTAAAATTTTTTTCTTACCCACCTTCACTCCCCTACCCCGATCCCCACCCCTACTAGTTTCCCCCCCTCCCCCTTCCCTGCAATTTTTTTTAATTTGTTTTTTAGATTTTTTTTTTTTTAAATTCTTTCTCCAACCCTACCACCTATCCTGACACACCCTCAACATCCCCCCTCCCCCAAAAAAATGATTTAATTTTTTAAAGTTTTGTTTTAAAAAAGAGTTTCAAAACTTTTTTTTTATTCCAACCTTCTTACCCTATTCATTCCCATTATTTTTTATTAAATATATACAAATATTTTAAAAAATATTTTTTCTACTTGCATAACAAACACAAGAATATAAATTTGAGACAACTTATTGTTCGCCTCCATATCAAACACACCTTAAAAAAAATATTTTTTAGGGTCAAAAATTATTTTCTAAAAATATTTTCTACTCTTTAACTAAAGAATAAGTTTCTGAAAAAAATTATTTTAATCACCAATCAAACACTAAAGAATAAGTTTTTTTTAAAAGAAATTCGCTCACAAATCAAACAAAAATAAATAAATAAAAAACTAACTTATTTTTTATAAAAATATTTTTTGAGATAATGTTTTTCACAAAAAATATTTTCGTTGGTATCAAACACTCCCTGAAACTCGCGAGGAAAGATATTCAGTTAATATAGTTAGTCAAACTGCGAAAGCAAACTGAAAATCAGGCCCCATGTTCCCGTCCTCCACACTTCCCAACTTTTTGTTCCTGGAAAACCCCGTCACGTGTGTACAATCATACAACAAGATCATATTTTTCCAATTATCTTTTATGTACGTACTTCTGACCTTACTTCAAAATTGTATACTCTTAATTGCTCTATTTATTCTTTTTTAATTATTTATTTTTTATATTTTAAGAATCAAATTATATAAATTTTAATTAATATTTTTACGAAGTTTTTAAATATCTAAAATTAATTTAAATTTTTTTAAATTAATCTAATCTAATTTAATATTAAAACTTAGTCAAATTAATTTACGAAAAATAAAGAGAACAATTAAAAAGGAATAAAGAGAGTAACTGATTTGTTACGAAGTAGTACAATTCAAGATATGATCAATATTCTTTTCAGGGTAGTAATTTGTATTTGATTGTGTCATGTATTTTGTTTCAATTAAATATGAAATAAGTACGATATGCACTTTTTTAAAAAATTGAGGTCCGAATTATTAGAATAATTCTTAAAGTCGGACTCATTCTAAAATTAATTATTTTTATTTCTTGTATACAGACGACCAATAGAAAACTAATATAGAAGAAAAGGAGTAAACTTGAGCAAATTAGGGAAATATGTGCAGTAATGTACGGCCCACGAACATGGAGGTGCTTCCATTAAAAGTAGTGCAGAGTTGACGGACGTACTTTAAATTAAAATAGAAGATACCAACAGTTTGTCCACATGGCTAAACTGAGACTAAATACTCCCTCCGTTTAAAAAAATATGATTTATTTGATTTGAGACAAAGTTTAAAAAAAAATTTAAAAAAAATTGAATCTTTTATGTTAAATTAAAGATATGTCAAATATAACAAAATGTTCTTCAATCTTATGATCTTAAACATGTCATGTGGAAAGTTAAAATTAAAAAATTGTTAAAAAGGGAAAGGAATCATTTTTTTTAAACGGACTAAAAAGAAAAATATGTCATTCTTTTTTAAACGGAAGGAGTATAATTTATCCACATGAAATGACAACAAATCAAGCGTTGTTTCTCTCATTAGTGGATTATTCGTTTTTTTCCTCTCAATTACATGTGACTCCTTGTTCGAAATAATTTGTATGCATCTTGATTAATTTTATAAGATATTTATTATTTCTCACTAGCAATAATTATTAGGTAACTCTATTTATAAAAAAATAGAATAGATGAGAAGAAATCACCTAATATTTTTATCTTCTTTGAAATTCAAAACTAAAATCTCATGATTTTTACCTATTTTAGTGAACACTAAGCCACATTCTTGGATCACTTTAATCATACTTATTTTATACGTGATATGATTAATTAGTTTAATGGATATTTTGATAAGTATTTTTAGTTTAAAATGGTAAGATATACAAAAATTATTTATCTTTTTAAATCTATTGTCGAATTAAAATCAAAACAACCAATTAAAATGAAGAGAGTAGTTTATCTTTTGTATGATCATATGCACTTCGATATTTACATTTGTCCTAAATAGTACACCAAAAATTGAATTACAGTACGAATCCTGTAAATAGATTTTCCACTAAAGTTAAGTCTATGTCAAAAGACCATTTTGGTGAAAAGAACAGAAAAGTAATGGGTCATCATCGGGAGGACTGGTCGAACATAGCTAAAATATTATCTAAAATTTACATAAATATACATCTTAAGTTATAATCATTATATAAAATATTATTTGGCAAAATTAATTAAAAATATCTCATTTATATACTTTCTCCCTCCAAAATCCTCATGCATAGCAAAATATTTCTCGTAGATCAATTAATGCTCCACAATATATGCTTAAAATCAAGTTAGCATTATCTTACGGTTTCAAGATTTCAAATTTCAAAAGATATCTCATCAGATTACTCAATTTCATCATCTTCTTCAATTTATTTTGAGGTTTGTTTATTTTATTTTTTTCACTTTTACCAAATAAAAAATTTACGAATTCTTAATCTAAGGTTTTTTTCAACTTTATCAAATCATCTTCTAGTTGTTGTTTTTTCCAACTTTACCAAATCTAAGGTTTTGTGATTTGCTTTTTAATATGTATTGTTTTCTCTAATATTCATTGTTATACATATTTATGTTATGTATTAAAGTAAAGACACAACTTTTTGAGAAATCTGCTGTAATTTTTACTCCATATACATTGCATATGGTTGACCTATTTTCTGCTATTTATACATGCAAGAGTTATGTATAAGGATTGTCAGTGGTATGTATATGGCTTGAAGTATTCTCATCTTATACGTGTAAGGATTATGTATGAGGGTTTTCCATGTTATGCAATTTATATGGTTTGACCTATTTTTCAGATTTTTCCTACAATTATGTTTTACCTTATACTTAGGCATGTTATGTATAAGTGTATGATTTACTGCTGTTATTTTTACCTTATACATTCCATATTACCTTTTTTATGTATAGGTTTACCTTATACATTACTGTAGTTATGTTTCACCATATTTAAATTATACATTAGCATGTTATGTATAAGAATATGTTTTATATATTACTGTTGTCGTGTTTTCTTTATACAGGTCTTTTTTTTTTCGTTTCAAAATTTTTTATGTCCCTTTATTTTATTAAGGTCTTCTTTCTTTGGTTCTAAAAATTTTTAGGTGATTTATGTGGTAAATTTTTTTTTAGGAGTATATTTTAAAAAAAAATTACATAATTAAAGAATTTATTAATAACACATTAATAAGGTACAATCTTGGATAATTATATATTAGATTTGATTTATTTTCTTAAATATCGTTAAAACGGTTAACTCATATACATAGGTTACAATGTATAATAACGTGGAGGAATGTATATGAACATTTATAATCCAGAAGAGACAAAAACTAAATAACAAATTTGGAAGCGAAGATAATTAACTAACTAAAATCTGAACTTTATGTTGTTTACCCAAATATTATTCTCTATTTCGCAATTTATGCGTGCAATACCATAATCGTTCGGATTTTAAGAATTCAACTTTTCTTTTTTTAATCTTCTATTGCGAATTTGAATGTAGAGTTTTTTAAAAATAAAATTTATATATTTAAAATATTATAAGTAATAATGTTTAATAATGATCCTTACCACTACCAAAAATAAAATATTTAACGATGAATTTAATGACAGATCAATTTTCGTCATTGAATAGCGACGGATCAGCAATGAAAAATTCATTTTTGTCGTGAACATAGCAAGATCCTTTTTAATTTATGATATAGCAACGAATCAGCGACATATTTCTTTTTTCGTCGTCAAATATTGGCGCGAAAATATGGCGCCTTAATATTGTGACGGATTTAGCAACAAATATGTGTAATTATTTTAATTAATTGATAGTAATGGATTTAGGAATGAAATTTTTCATCACTAACTATTGGAATATTTATATAAATTTTTATTTATTATTAGCGATGGAAAAATTCGTCACAACATTTTATAATTTTTAATAAATTATATTTCTAGGGTTCCTTTCTCATTATTTCCGCTTTCCTTTCTTTATCTACATGGGGCTCCCACTCCTCTTTACAAAACTACTTTGAATTAGTAACAAAAGTGTGAGAATCAGTGACATTATTTTTCATTTTGGGCATTGAATCAGGTAAGAAAAATGTTCTATCTCTCTAAAATGTCTTAAATTTGAACTATTTGAAGAAAAATGTTCTCTCTCTCTTTTTGTTTGAACTATTTTAAGAATCTCAATAACGAAATTTCATGTCTTCTCTTTTTTTATTGTATATCTGTAATTTTTGTTGTTTTTTTAGATTTTTTGGATTGATTTTATTCTACCAGTTTACTCAGTTTTATTGTAAATCTGCGATTTTTTTTATTTTGTTGGCTCTGTGAACTGAGTTAGGGTTCATGCAAGCATTTGGAGTTAGGGTTCATGCAAACATTTAGGGGCTAGGGTTCATGCAAATATTTGGGATTATCGATTATTTATTTTTTGAGTTATTTATCTGTTTGTCTTTTTTAAGAAAAAAAATTAAATTTTGCAGTTGCTACTAAGAGATGTTAAATCTGTCATAGCTGCTAAACAAGGAATTCTTAAGTGAATTATTTCTTTTTTGTAAGACTATACCAAATTATTAATGAATTTACTTTATATGGTGTTAATTGACCTTGAGGGTATTATGAAATCTATCTTAGATTATGAATTAGTCTATGAAATCAGCATTGTGAGTGTTTCAAGGTTAGCTGAAGTTTCCTTGCTGTTTCTTTGTCCTCTCAAATATTAGAATTTTATCTTCTCATATTTATGTCAGAGAAAAAGCTATGTTAGGATGCTTTTCTTGAATACGTATGTTATTCCGTTATGGAGTATAAAGAATTGGGCCTTCAAGATGCAGTGGACTATGGGATTAAGAAGAGATTGGATAAAGGTTTTGGTGGGGTTATTGTTGTGTCCAATAAAAGGGAAGTGACATGTGGGTTTAATTGTAATGAAATGTCTAGAGGATGTTCTACTGAAGATGGATTTATGGAAGTTGGTATTTGGGAATAGGGTGTGTTTTTGAGTGTTCATTAGGATGCTTTGATGTATTTTCATGTTTCAATTAATGATACTTGATAAATAATTATGTTGCTAATTGGCACTAATGTTTAAGTTAATTGAATTGGGCAGCATGTATTTTGCTTTCATAAAGTAATGAAAACCTTGGAATTTTGATTGGTGATGTAGAGATGCTTGATATTTCATTATATGTTTTTAGTCTTACTCTCCCCGTTTCTTTTCAATTGTCATGTTTTAGGACTATGATTCTCTCACAAGAAACTACTTTCACTAAACTCCAAAACTTACTTTTACTGAAACCAATAGCAGCTGGTTATTATTTTTGTTTGCACACCTGGAAGATGGAACAAGTGAATACAAGTGTAATATAGATCTTTGTATGGTGTAATATAGATCTTTGTTATGTACTTACATATATTTCGGTTCATATGTTACAGTTTGATATTTTTAAGTTAAAAGTAGTTTTTCACTCTAAATTCTGGATTTTTTTTAGCTATACTTATTTTTCCAGAGGCATTCAACTATCGATACCTAAATTAATAGTAGTTAAATATGTAAATTGTGGATTATCATATTAATAGTTGGTTTGTTGCCTCATCTCAAAGTGCTAATTTTACATTTGAATCATCTCTGCTTTTGTTTATGTTAGAGTTGAAGTGACCATTTAATACAGCTAAATAACTGCAGCTGTTGTAAGACATTGAAAGAAAAGATCAAGTGCATTTTTTTAGTAAATTACTTCTTCAACACTTTCTTTTATATATAGTACTACGTGTATGCAGATGGTGTTATGGATTAGCTCACTCACCAAGTGTTAGTGAATTGGTTATATGACTTTCGTCGTAGGAATATTCTTTTTTAGTGCATATACATAATAAGTGTGTGCATACTATTACTGATACGCCATGTTGGCTGTGCATTAAGTGCCATACTCATGCTACACCCATTTGACATGGGTATGTCTGAGAAATGAATGAACGATATGTATGTATTATAGATCTTTGTTATGATGCAGATGTGGTTTGAGTTGATGGTAGTTACATAACAAGGTTGAGAAAGTGTAGGATCTGAGTGAACTGTGCATGTATCTCACTTGATGTGTTTAAGCTGTTTGACTAACTATTATAATGTGCCATTAAATGGTATATGAAATAGTCTTGAAATGATGCAAATGAGATATATAATTTTGTTAAACTGTAGTATTTGAAAAGTATAGTACCAGAACTTTCTCTTACTATGTCACCTTACTTTCTTTGTTTATTGTGCATCTTTATAAAAAGAAAAAAAAGAGAACTTTGTTTGTTTACTTCTTTTTGCTTTTATTTTTTTGTTCTAAATATATGATTGTACGCGCCTACTCACCAAGGTTCTTGCATTTAGCTGAATTTTATCTTGAGCTGAAATATTAAGTTGTTGTTGATAAAGAGCGGTATGGAAGAATGTGCTATTTTGTTTTCTTCTTTGAGTTGCTGATAGAACTACTTTTTTTATGATTAATTAATTTTTTCTTATTCTTTGAGAACTTCACTCTAATTAGCACTGATTATCATATTTCTTTATTTCAATAATTAATAGGAACATGAATAATCTAGTGAGTGGTTGAATGTATGAGAGGTTAGATGGCCGAGGGATTTTAAACTCTAATTTTGTAATTAGTGTGAATGAATTTATCCAATTCGCATGTTCTCAATAGAATCGCATGAGTGGTGACAAAGTTAGATCTCCATGTGCAAAATGTCAGAAGTATAAATTCATGAATGTCGAAACTATTAAATGTCACCTTTATCATTCTGGATTTGTTGAGAACTATTTTATTTGAAAGCATCAAGGGAAAAAGATGTTATAAGTGAGACTTGTTATGATAATGACTTGCATGGTGTTGGTCAACTTGAATTAGGAGAAAATCCATACTGACAAATGATTTTGGATGCAGCTAGTCCTAACTTTTCCCAGGGTTCAAGTTGGTAATCTTATAGAAATATTAAACCTGAGTCATCTCATCCCTTTTAACATTCAATGAAGAAACATCCTAATCCCGTATCTCAAAAAAATTATGATTTGCTATAGGCCACCGATGCAGAATCATATCCTGATTCATCCCTCTCTCAACTTGCAGTTGTTTCTAAAATGCTAAATATTAAAATGGAAAATAATATGTCACATAGAGGTTATAACCAGAGGATGCAATTGCTTAAAGATGCTTTACCTGAAGATAACATGGTGCTTGATATCTATTATCAAACCAAAAAGCTAGTGCGTAGCTTGGGTTTGCCAGTTGAAAAGATTGATTGTTGTGGATTAGGATGTATGTTGTATTAGGGTGATGATGAACACCTTACTTCTTGTAAATTTTGTAGCAAGTCAAGGTATAAGAGTTGTGTTGGCTCTCGTAAGAGGAAATTGGTCCCTTACAAGAAAATATATTATTTTTCTTTAATTTCTAGATTGCAAAGATTATATGCATCCCATGCTACAACTATCGACAAGAGATGGCATCATGAGAATAAAAAAGAGGATGGTGTGATGGGTCATCCGTCAGATTCTGAGGCTTGGAAGAACTTCAATGATATCATCCCTTTTTTATCGGTGAACCAAAAAATGTTAGATTGGGGTTATGTACGGATGGTTTTCAACCATTCAGTTAGTCTGGAAGAAAATATTCCTCGTGGACAGTGATTATCACTCCATACAATTTTCTTCCAGGAATGTGCATGAAAGAGGCTTATATGTTCTTAACAATCATTGTTCCAGGTCTGAGCAATTCCAAACATAAAATTGATGTTTATATGCAACCTCAGAAGACAGGTGTGGAAGTATTTAACATCTCAAAAAAGCAAAACTTTTAATTAAGGAATGCTTTGATGTGGACAATTAGTGACTTTTCAGCATATTCTATATTATCGGGTTGGAGTACTGCGGGTAAGTTAGCATGTCCTTATTGTATGAAGGATACACAATCCTTTAGATTACACCATTGAAGAAAACAATCCTGATTTGACTGTTATGTAATGTTCCTTGACTAACATCACCCATTTAAGAGAGATCGAAAGAACTCTCTTAAAGTTCAGACTGTCAAAAGACCTCCACCATCATATAGAACATGAGAGGAAATTTTGAACCAAATTTGTAATTTGGGGATAAAAAATGTAACAGAGTTAGGTGTAGAAGAAGTTAATCAAAGAATATGTAAGATATGTGGTTAAAAAAAGAGAATCATCTTTTGGGATTTTTCATACTGGAGTTCTAACATGATTCAACATAATCTTGATGTCATACATATTAAGAAAAATTTCTTTGATAACGTATTTAATATTGTTCTTAATTTTGATGACAAAATCAAAGACAATTTACAGTCACGTCTAGATACGGCAAAGTATTATGATCGACCTCAGTTGGGAAAGGATAGTAATGGACAATATTCAAAAGTTGTCTATACAATAGACAAGGAATAAAGAGATATCTTGTTTAATTAGGTGAAAGGCTTAAAATTTCCAGATGGGTATGTTTCAAATTTGGATAGGTTGCCATACACAAATGTGAAAAGGTTATTTGGTATGAAAAGTCACAATTTTCATGTGTTCATGCAACAACTAATGTCTATTTCTTTTCGTGAACTACTTCCTAGTAATATGTGGCAGACACTTACAGAATTGAGCTTATTTTTTAAGGATCTTACTTCGATCACTCTACGAGTGGATGATATGGTTCGATTAGAGGGAGATATTCCACAAACTTTGTCTAAGTTAGAATGCATATTTCCTTCTGGGTTCTTGACTCAATGGAACATCTTCCTGTGCACCTTCCATATGAAGCAAGGATAGCTGGACCTATGCAATATCGATGGATGTATTCTTTTGAATGGTAAATATGAAAATCTATGTCAAACTTGTGACGAATATTTAATACATAACCTTCAAATGTAATGTTTCATCTTTATATATATATATATAGGTATATGGGAACTCTTAAAAGGATGATTGGGAATAAAGTTAGTGTTGAGGATTTCATTTGTGAAGCATACTTGATGTTGGAGTCAACATAATTATTTTCTCATTATTTTGAACCTCATGTCCTGTCACGTAATCATAATGTGGATCGTAATGACTATGGTAGTGTTGTGGAAAATCTTAAAGGAAATCTTTCAATATTCTCCCATCCAGGTCGACTAAGGGGAGAAGCAAAAAAAATAGATTTACCTCTTAATGAAATCACGGCTGCTTAAACTTATATTTTATTAAATTGAGGAGGTTGAGCCATTTGTGAGTGTAATATCCCGTATTTCCCTCACTTAAATTAACCCTCAGTACATGAGTTATCCTATATAATTTTTATAAAATACTTAGTATTTTCAGTTTTTAGCTGACCAATGCATAGGAAATTCAGTCAGCTTTTCAATGATATAAGATCCGACCAAATCCGATACCCAGGCGAGGAGTTAAAGCCATTTTAGTAAAACTTCAGCGCATCGCGGAGGCATACCAAATGGCAATTGTAAAAAACCAGTGAGGCAACGCGATAACCCCGCATCATGGTGAGATTTCGGGTCTCATGCAGTGAAGCAACATGATCCCACCGTGTCACTCCTAGCCTCCAGTTCACAATTATCAAATTCTAGTGACACGACGCGATAGCGCCGCGTCGCGCCAAGGGTGAGAATCGAGAATTTTTAGTTAATTTCTAGATTTAAATTCGAAGTGCTTTTAGGTCTTTTCCCCTCATTTCAGTTAGCCTAAACACAGGATTAAAGCCCTAAGTAGCCTAATATCTTATTAATTTCTCACTTATCTCAAGAAAGAAATCATTCTCTCTCAATTGAAATCAAGAACAAAGCTCAAGAAACTCACTAAGAACTCTAAGAACTTAGCAATTTAGGTATGTTAGGTGTTCATTCATGGGTCCCTTTCACCCATGAAACCCAAGAACCTATTTTTAAATACAAGTTATAGATTCATGATTCCAATGCTTGAAATTAATTGTACGAATATCTATGATGTTAATTTGGTTTTCAATCCATGATTATGATAAGATTCATAAAAATAGAATAGTATTTATGGGGAATTATATGAATTGCATGTTGAACCGATGAATTTATAAGTTTGGGCATTTTAGTTGCAATGCTTATATGTTATCCATCATTATGTGTATAAATTTGTGCTCCCCAAGTGTTTGATAGAATTTCCATGTGAATTAAATGATGTAATCATGACATGCTAGAATATGTACAAGATTATGCCCTACAGGTGTTTGATAAATATCTCAATGAATAAATTATGGACAAGTAATTATTGTTATGTTTTTCAAGATTATGCTATGCTTATATTCATGCTATCGAGTCATGGGGGTATTTAATACCCGATAATCTAGTTGTTTACCTAGAGCCAGTGTTAGTTACAGAATAGTATCAGTCATATCACAATCAATAGAATTTAATTATCTACAGAACTCAGTCGGTTACAGAATTCAGAAAAAATCAGTAAACTCAGTATCAGTCTAGTCTAGTTTAGTGTCTTTCAGTTGGGAGTAGGATTCAACACCGAGTGAATCCAAGGATGGGGGCTCACCTACCAGTAGAGGCTGTGATCCTTAAAAGTAATCCTTGCATTCCAGAACGACGTAGCCAGCGTAGGTTGAGACATTAACCTACCAGTTGAGGGTTGATGATGTGTTTTAACATGCCAGTTGAGGGTTCCATCGTTCTCATTAGAGTACCTGCCAGATGAGGGTAACTCTTTAGTGTCTTTACCTGTGGCACGATACTGACACCCTTCCTGCTGGGGTTACATGTTGGACCCCAAATCAATTTAAAAAGGGGCATGTCGGTTATATGATTACTTTCTACAGTCTTAGTTTCAATCACAGAATAGAACTCAGTTCAGTTCTATAAAATTAGAAATGTCATATACAGTCAATCAGTTTTAGTAACTCAGTTATCAATAATCTTAAATATCAGTTACTTAGTTATTAGAACTCAAAACTCAGTAAAATCTCAGTTACAGTAGACACGCATATGCACAGTATTGCATACTCAGAATTTACAACAGTTTCAGTTATTCATGTACTTTCACATTCAGTTATTCTATATCATTTAGTTAGTTATTGTTCATGCATATGAACCCTTGCATTCAGCCTTACCTCATCTATCAAACCAGTACATTCCATATACTGACGCATATTCTTTCTTTGCGCTATGATGTCTCATATCATAGGTTCGGACGCTCAGGTTCCTGATCGTGCATAGACAGATCCAGTTATTAGCAGTAGTTTTAGTAGTGAGTCCTCATCTTTCGAGGGCATGATTTTATTTTAGTATTTCAGTTTATTAGTAGTTCACTAGTCGGAGTTAGTTGGGAGTTTGTCCCATCAACTCCACCTTCAAACAGTTCAGTTAGAGGTTTTTCAGACTAGACTTTCAGATATTTTTCAGTTTTGCAAATTATTATTATAGTTGATATTCTTTATCAATATTTTAGATTTTAAACCTTATGCTATTTTAGCCTATTTTTTGTATTTATTATAGTATTATTATTCAGTGCTCACAGCAGATATTAGTCATGAGTTAGCTTGTGGTCCTTTGAGGTCGTAAGCACCGTGTAGTGTCCAGGATATAGATTACAAACTTAGTATCAGATCCTAAGGTTCAATAGAGTCCTAGGGAGTCTGAAAGTCACATTGAGTAGAGTCTTGTGCATGGGTGTGTAACGCTCCAAATTTATGGAGAAAAGGCTATGAGATATTTTAGGAAAAGTTTCCCTTCTTTCAGTATTCATGTCGTGAGAGTGAACATGAGCTCAAGTTAAAATTTTAGTCTAATTTATTTTCCCTTCCGTTTATAGAACATGCCTTCCAAAAATACTAATGGAAGAAGGACCGGAAATCAGTTAGCACCTCAACCCGTTCAGGTAGATCCCCTGGACAAACATATCTCCCATGTAGAATTTAAAGATGCATGAACTACTCTAGTCAATTCTGTAATAGCTCAGAATGAACGACCAACTGCTATTCAAGCCAACCCAGTGGCCAATACTACTGCAGCCAAGATTTGGGACTACACCTGAATGAATCCTCCCCTATTCTCAGAATTTAAGTCAGAAGATGACCCACAGGAGTTCCTCGATTAGGTTTAAAAAGTCTCAAATATTATGGGAGTGACTTTCAGTGAGAGTGCTGAGTTAGCTACCTATTAGCTACAAGAAGTAGATCATACATGGTTTACACAGTGGAAGGTAAATAGGGGCACAGATGCAGAGCCCATAGAGTGGGAAGAGTTTGCAACTGCTTTTCTAGATAGATTCTTTCCCTTAGAGATGAGAGAAAACAAGGTGTTAGAGTTTATCATTCTCAGGCAGGGCAGTATCAACGTGAAATTATATTCCCTCAAGTTTACTCAGTTATCCAGGTATGCTCCCCATGTAGTGGCAGACCGTTGGTACAGAATGAGCAAGTTTATATCTTGGGTGTCAGATAGTGTGGTTAAGGAATGCAGAACTACGATATTGATTAAGGAGATAGATATATCTAGTCTCATGGTCCATGATCAGCAGATATAAGAGGCTAAGAATAGAGAAAGAGAAAGGTAGAACAAGAGAGACAGAACAGGTAGCTTCAATTTCAATTAGCCTAAGTTAGAAGGTGATAACCATTCCCAGTTTCATCTAAAGTCTTCGGTTCCAGCTCCATCCTCAGCCAGTGCTCTCGTCCCTAAGTTCATAAATGGTAACAAAAATAGGGTGCCAGGATCTAAATCTCTGGGCAGTGTCAGCATTGCTCGAACAAATCCTCTTTGTTAGACATGTGGAAGAAACCATCATGATGTCTTTAGATCTGGCAGTGATGTTTGTTTCGGGTGTGGCAATCCAGGCACAGAGTCGGAGATTATCCTCAGTCAGGTTCTCAGGGTCATTATAATCATACTTCAGTTCAGCTGGGTCGCCTGAATCAATAGGGTACCACTTTCAGTGCCACCAGTAGGAAACACTCAAGCAGGCTTTATATACTTCAGTCCAGATAAGATCAGGAAAATTCTCCTGATGTAGTCACTGGTATGTTATAGATTTTCCATTTATATGTTTATGCCTTGATAGATCCAAGAGCTTCTTTATCTTTAGTAACTCCTTATATAGCCATTAACTTTGGAGTCAGTACAGAAATCCTAGCAGAGCCTTTCTCAGTTTCTATCGCAATGGGTAAATCTATCATAGCCCGATGGGTATATAGGAACTGTTTGGTTATGATATCTCAAAAAGTTACTTCAGCAGACCTTGTAGAGCTAGAGATGGAGGATTTTAATATCATTCTCTACATAGATTGGCTCTATTTATGTTATGCCTCAGTTGATTGTAGAAACAGAATAGTTTATTTTCAGTTTCCAAATGAACCAGTCTTTGAGTGGAGGCGTAGTACCGCAGTTCTTAGGGGTCACTTGATTTCATACCTTAGAGAGAGAAAAATGATATTTAAGGGATGTGTCTATCATATTGTATGAGTCAACGACTCTAGTTCAGAAACTCCAAGTCTTGAGTTAGTTTCATTTGTAAATGAATTCTCAGATGTGTTTTCTGAAGTTCTTCCTGGAGTTCCTCCCGAAAGGGAAATTGACTTTGGAATAGGCCTTTTTCCAAGTACTCAGCCTATATCTATTCCACCATATAGAATGGCACCAGTAAAACTCAAAGAGTTAAAAGAGCAGTTAAAAGATATCCTAGATAAGGGATTTATCAGACCCTGCATTTCCCCGTGGGGCATAGCAGTCTTTTTCGTTCATAAGAAAGATAGTTTTCTTAGAATGTGTATAGACTATCATCAGTTGAATAGAGTCACAGTCAAGAATAAATATCCACTTCCCAGAATCGATGACTTGTTTGACCAACTTCAAGGTGCCAGTTACTTTTCTAAGATATACCTCAGATCAGGCTATCATCAGCTCAGAGTTAGGGAGTGTGACATTCCTAAAATATCTTTCAGAACCCGGTATGGTCACTTCGAGTTTCTAGTCATATTCTTTTGTTTTACAAATGCCCCAACAACTTTCATAGACTTAATGAATCGCGTGTTCAAGCAGTACTTGAATATGTTCATTATAGACT
This sequence comes from Capsicum pubescens, assembly GCA_030864215.1. NCBI lineage: Eukaryota > Viridiplantae > Streptophyta > Magnoliopsida > Solanales > Solanaceae > Capsicum > Capsicum pubescens. Next base: position 228,048,581 of record CM061542.1, on the reverse strand, counting down.
TCATCAATGATATTCTTGTCTATTCCCGTAGCGAGAATGATCATGCAAATCCCCTTAGAATCATACTTTAGACTCTCAGAACTCATTAGTTGTTTGCCAAATTCAGTAAGTGCAAATTTTGGCTAAGGTAAGTAGCATTCCTTGGTCATATTATTTCCGGTAATGGCATTAGAGTTGATCCTCAAAAGACTAACACCTCTCTATCAGATATCCAGAGTTTCTTGGGTTTAGCTAGCTATTACTGTCAGTTTGTTGAAGGGTTTTCGTCTATTACATCCCCCATGTCCAAATTGATTCAGAAGAAAGTCCAGTTTCAGTGGTCAGATTCTTACGAGAAGAGTTTTCAAGAGTTAAAGACTCGACACACCTCAGCCCTAGTCTTGAATCTACCAGATGGTTTAGATGGGTTTTTTGTGTACTGTGATGCATCCAGAGTAGGTTTGGGTCGTGACCTCATGAAGAGAGGTAAGGTCATAGCCTATGCCTCTAGACAACTTAAGCTCCATGAGAAGAATTATCCGACTCATGATCTTGAGTTAGCAGCTGTAGTATTTTCCTTAAAGATTTGGAGGCTTTATTTGTATGGGGTGCATGTTGATGTGTTCGCAGATCACAAGAGCTTGCAGTATGTATTTTCTCAGAAAGATTTGAATTTACGTCAGAGAAGGTGGTTAGAGTTATTGAAATATTATTATACGTGTGTTCTGTATCATCCGGGCAAGGCCAATGTAGTGGCTGATGCTCTTAGTAGATTGTCGATGAGTAGTCTTGCTCACATTGAGGATGATAAGAAAAACTTAGTTCAGGAAGTTCATCAGCTTGCTCGACTAGGTGTCTGCTTAGTCGATTCAGCAAAGGGCAGTGTATAGGTGTAGAATAGTTCAGAATCATCACTAGTTTCCAAAGTAAAGGAAAAGCAGCATAGAGACCCCAGTCTATTAAAGTTGAAAGAGTCAGTCATACATAAAAAACTAGAGGTTTACTCCCAAGGGGGAGATGGTATGTTACGTTGCCAGGGTTATTTATGTGTGCCAGGTGTGGATGACTTGAGGCAACAAATTTTTGCAGAAGCGCGTGGTGCATGATACTCTATTTATCCAGGGGCCACTAAGATGTATCATGATTTGTGGGAGATCTATTGGTGAAGTAGGATGAAGAGAAATATTTCAGAGTTTGTAGATAAGTGCTCTACATGTTAGCAGGTTAAGATTGAGCATTAGAAGCCTAGTGGGTCTATGCAGGAGTTCAGTATTCCTACATGGAAATGGGAGGAAGTGAACATGGACTTTGTGATAGGTTTGCCTCGTACTGTTCATCAGCATGATTCTATTTGGGTTATCGTTGATAGAATCACCAAATCATCTCATTTCTTGCCAGTTGATACTTCCTATTCAGACGAGGACTATGCCAAACTCTATATTAGAGAGTTGGTATGGTTACACGGAGTCCCAGTGTCTATCATGTTAGATAGAGGTACCCAATTTACCTCTTATTTCTGAAAACATTCCAAAAGGGTCTTGGTACCCAAGTTTACCTTTGTATATCCTTCCACCCTCAGACAGATGGTCAAGCAGAAAAGACCATTTAGACTCTAGAAGATATGTTAAGACCCTGTGTTATTAATTTTAAGGGTATTTGGGATGACCACTTGCCTTTGATCGAATTCGTATATAATAACAGTTATCATTCCAGTATTTAGATGGCTCCATTTGAGACTCTTTATGGTAGGAGATATAGATCTCCAATTGGTTGGTTCGAGGTCGGTGAGGCAGCAGTAGTAGATCCTGACTTAGTGTTAGATACCTTAGAGAAGGTTCAACTGATCAGAAGAAGGCTTAGGATTGCCCAGAGCAGACAAAAATCATATGTAGATATGAGGAGAAAGGACCTTGAGTTTGAGATTAGTGATTTTGTGTTCTTGAAAATCTCTCCCATGAAGGGGGTAAAGAGGTTCAGCAAGAAGGAAAATCTCAGTCTTCGTATGTCGGTCTTTATAGAATTCTCAATCATTTTGGAAAGGTAGCTTATGAGCTCGAGTTGCCTTCAGATCTAGCTTCAGTATTCCACGTCTCCTTGCTAAAGAAATGAATTGGTGACCCAACAGTCATAGTTCCCTTAGAGGGCATAGACATTCAGAATGATCTCTTTTTTGAAAAGGTTCCAGTTCAGATCCTCGATCATCAGATTTGCAGACTGAGGAACAAAGAAGTCCCCTTGGTCAAAGTTCTTTGGCAGAATCAGTCCATTAAGGGAGTTACTTGGGAAGAAGAAGAAAATATACGAACCAAGTATCCTCACCTCTTCTCCATAAACTTATATCCAGCTCAAGGTAATAGTCTTCCTTGGCTCTACTCAGTTCCATGTTCAGTTACAGTTATAAACTTGGTATTCTTTACCATTTCATATCCACTCATGCATTCACAAATCAGTTAGTCATGTACCCATACATCAGATATGCATGGTCAGTATGTAAACTCAGTCTATCAGTGCTTATCAGCTTAATCAGTCTTATTCGAGGATGAATGTTCCCAAGGGGGAGATATTGAAATACCCCATATTTCCCTAACTTAAATTAACCCTTAATACATGGGTTATCCTATATAATTTTTTTAAAACAATCAGTATTTTTAGTTTTGAGCTTACTAATACATAGGAAATTCAGTCAGCTTCCCAATGATATAAGATTCGCCTAAATTCGATACCCGAGCGAGGAGTTAGAGCCATTTTAGTAAAATAGTGTGCCAACTGGCACTTCAGCGGGTTACGGAGGCATGCCAAATGGCAAATGTCAAAAACCAGTGAGCCAACGCAATAACCCCACATTGTGGTGAGCTTCCAGGTCTCATGCAGTGAAGCAACGTGATCCCACCGCATCGCGCCAAGACTCCAAATCACAATTATTGAATTCTAATGACACGACGCGATAGCACCGCATCGCGCCAAGGGTGAAAATCAGGAATTTTCAGTTAATTTTGAGTTTTAAATTCCAGTGATTTTAGGCCTTTTTCTCTCATTCCAGTTAGCCTAAACACGGTATTAAATCCCTAAATGGCTTAATATCTCATAAATTGCTCACTTATCTCAAGAAAGAAATCACTCTCTCAATTAGCAAACCCTAGCTCTCAAGAAATTAAGAACATAGCTCAAGAAACTCACTAATATATCCAAGAACTCATCAATTCAGGTGTGTTAGGTGTTCATTCATGGGTCCCTTTCACGCATGAAGCCCAAGAACCTCTTTTTAAATTACAAGTTATAGATTCATAATTCCAATGCTTGAAATTAATTGTACGCATATCTATGATGTTAACTTGGTTTTCAATCCATGATTATGATAAGATTCATGAAAATAGAATAGTATTTATGGGGAATTATATGAATTACATGTTGAACCCATGAATTTGCAAGTTTGGGCATTTTAGTTGCAATGCTTATATGTTATCCATGATTATGTGCATAAAGTTGTGCTCCCCAAGTGTTTGATAGAATGTCCATGTGAATTAAATAATGCAATCATGACATGTTATTACATGTACAAGCTTATGCCCTACAAGTGTTTGATAAAATGTCTCTATGAATGAATTATGGACAAGTAATTATTGTTATGTCTTTCAAGATTATGCTATGCTTATTTTTATGCTATCGAGTCCTGGGGGGTATTTAAGACCCGACAATCTAGATGTTTACCTAGAGCCAGTGTTAGTTACAGAATAGTATCAGTCATGTCATGATTAGTAGTATTTAGTCAGCTACAGAACTCAGTCAGTTACAGAACTCAGGAAAACTTAATAAACTCAGTATCAGTCTAGTCCAGTCCTATTTAGTATACTAAGTTCAGTGTCTTTCAATTGGGAGTAAGATTCAGCACCGAGTGAACCCAAGGATGGGGGCTCACCTGTTAGTAGAGGGTGTGATCCTTAGAAACAATCCTTGCATTCCAAAACTACGTAGACAGTGTAGGTTGAGACATTAACCTGCCAGTTGAGGGTTGATAAGGTTTTTAAACCTGCCAGTTGAAGGCTCCACCATTCTCATTAAAGTACCTGCCATATAAGGGTAACTCTTCAGTGTCTTTACCCGTGGCATGATACTGACACCCTTCCAGCTGGGCTTACAGGTTGGACCCTAAATTTATTCAAAAAAGAGGCATGTCGGTTAGACGATTACTTTCTACAGTTTCAATTTTAGTCTCATGATAGAACTCAGTTCAGTTCGACAGAATTATGACAGTCAGATATAGTCAATCAGTTCCAGTAACTCAGTTATCAGTAATCTTAGATATCAGTTACTCAGTTATCAGAACTCAGCTTCAGTAAAAGCTCAGTTACAGTATATACGCATATGCACAGTATTACATACTCAGTATTTATAGTAGTTGCAGTTATCCATGTATTTTCATATTCAATTACTCTATATCATTCAATCAGTTATTGTTCATGCATATGATCCCTTGTTTTCAGCCTTACCTCATCTAGCATACTAGTATATTTTATGTACTAACATATACTCTTTCTTTGCGCTATGATGTCTCATATCATAGGTTTGGATGCTCAGGTTCCTGACCGCGCATAGACAGATCCAGTTATCAGCAACAGTTTTAGTAGTGAGTTCTTATCTATTGAGGGCATGCTTTTATTTTAGTATTCCAGTTTATTAGTAGTTCAGTAGTTGGAGTTAGTTGGGGGATTATCCCATCAAATCCACCTTCAGACAGTTCAGTTAGAGGTTTTTCAGACTAGACTTTTAGGTATTATTTAATTTTGCAGATTATTATTACAGTTTTTATTCTTTATCAGTATTTCAGATTTTGAACCTTATGGCATTTCAGCCTATTTTCTGCATTTATTACAGTATTATTATTCAGTGCTCACAACAGATATCAGTCATGGTCTAGCTTGTGGTCCTTCGGGGTCGTAAGCACCGTCTAGCGCCCGGGGTACAAACTCGAGGTGTTGCAGTGAGGTAACCAAATTCTCTTAATAATAAAAAAATCTATTCTTATGTCATGACTTATTATTTAAATTATTTTGTTGCGATGAAGTATGTACATGCAGTGTTTGCAAGGAGAATTTTCAAATCTCTCTCAAAGTGAAATAGATGAGAGACTTGAAGAAAATTTTGCGATATGGTTCAAGGAATATGTAATATTTAACTAAATATTATCTTTTATATAATTATGTACTTAAATTGGCTTCTCAAATTTAACTAAATCTTTGATTTTTTTTTAAATAGGCTCGGTGCAATTTCATTGAGAATAAATACTTTAGTCTTGCTCGTGGACCATTAATAGGAGGTACATGCCATTCAGCATAATTTATTAACGGATATATATTTCACAAAGAATGTCATGGTTGCGTGGGATCAATAATGAATAGTGGAGTTTGTATCTCGGATCCAAATTTTGGTGACTATTATGGGCGGCTAAAAGAGATTATACAAGTGGAATATCGTGAAGCACCTTTAAAGAAAACTATCTTATTCAAATGTGAATGGTTTGACCCAACAATGGATGTTGGTGTTAAGAAGCACAATCAGTGCAAATTGGTTGATATTAACCATTGTCGTCGGTATAAAAAATATCAACCTTTTATTCTTGCAATGCAAGCAACTCAAGTATGTTATGTACCTTATCTAAGCAAGAAAAAGGACAAGGATGATTGGATAGCTGTATTGAAGGTTAAACCTCAAAATGTTATTGAATTACCAGTTGAGGAACTGGTGGCAACTTCAGAATTGAATGTTCCTTATCAAGTTGAAGAAGTTGAAGTCCATGAGATAGATATGTCTATTTCTGCTGATGAAAATATACTCTTGCATGATCCAAATGGGTGTGTACTTGAGATTAATGAACCCATTAATGATGATTTATTTAAAGAGCATTATGAAATCTAAGATGAATCTATGGACAAAGAATATGAAACTGAAAAAACTGAGGAGGATGAGAAAGAGAAGGAGTCTGAAGAAGACATGGATAGTGACTAGATCTTGATAAAAAACTGCTATTTTTTCTTTGTTGTATTTTGTTTTTATTAAGAAGATATAGATAGTGAAAAAATCTTGATAAAAATCTACTATTTTATCTTTGTTGTATTTTGTTTTTAGTATTTTTCTCAAAAATGTTATCATTTCCTTAGTTTCTTCTTTTAAGTTTTTTTAATAAAGATAACATCTTTTGACATAGCAAAAGTAGCACCTGGAAGATTGAAACATTTTTTTGTGATGAGTCTTGGGTAAGCATATAAAAAACTTCAAAAGAAAATCTTTATATATTTGATTGATCAATTAAATGGACATTATGTCAAAGATTTTTGTTTTTTTTAATAATCTGTCAGTTTTCATAACACATGATTTTAATTTGGTTTTTACTAGTAATGATCTAACGACACTGTCATTTTTTTTTTGTAGATATGACTCGAGGCGTATATCGTGTAGACAAGTCCTCAGGTAGGAGTAAAAATAGTAATTGTGTAAAAAAATGCCTTCTATTCCAACTCCAATTATTGAACAGGATGGTACAAGTTCCAACCCTAGTAGTATGCCAACCGATCAAACGGTACTGCCCAACCATAGGCCATCGGTTGAAACATTAGGACAAAGAAGTACCCTAGTTATTCCTGAGACATCTCCGCTTTTACCTAATGAAAGTAGCCCAATAGGCTAGAGTATGAATACTCAAAAAAACCCAACAGTTGAGGGAACATCTACTAGGAGAAATGTATCTAGTGAAGGTGATTCTAGTGGTAGCCATGCCCGAACCCTTATTTTTTTGACTTTTTTAGGGTTAGTACTTACTACTTGTTATTTTATATATTAATAAAGAATAATTTGTACTGATAGAGTGAAGTCATGGTGTTTCCTTTCAAAATTGAGTGAAGGTTATGTTCTGGAATATAATTACCTAGATGTTCGGATATATAGTACCTACTGAAATTGTGAATGCTAATAGTTCATGTATGTTGATCTAGTTTACTATGGAGTTGGTTTGTTTAACTAATTATGATGTATATTGGAATCTCTCAGTGAAGGTTATGTTCTGGAATTTAAGTACCTAGATGTTCTTGAATATAGTACCTACTGAAATTGTGAATGCTAATAGTTCATGTATGTTGATCTTGTTTACTATGGAGTTGGTTTGTTTAACTGGGTACAATTTGATGTGTACATTATACTACTATTGGGACCAGTGGATTTTTGCAACAAACTATTGTTGTAGCCCATTCTTTGACTCTACTGGGAATATACTATGGTTGGGACCAGTGGAATATCATATTTTTCCTTTTCTCGCTTTCTTCTAATTTTTGCTTTTTGAGAAACTTTCAATATCATTCAGTTTATCAGCTAAATAACTGCTTTGGTGCCAACAAGGCTGCAGTAAATTCTTATTCCCGGTTGTTTAACTGAATAATATCATCAATGCACCAATTTCTTTAAATGTGTACAGGTTGGAACCTTCTGCAAAATGCTCCAATTTTATTACATTGTCTTCTAAAAGTGAAGTTGATCCCAATGGGATCAATTGGAAAGGTGTCTCAAAGGATGTCAAAGATGGTTATTTTTTAGAACTCAAGGTTTGTTTTTTCGCATTCGATCTTTACAGAAATTTCAAAATTATAAACTTAATTTTATAAATTTGACTAAACACCTAAAAGTACTCCAGTAATCTGTTATAACAAGTTAAACTACTGTGATAGTAAGAAAACCATTTACATTATTATTGTGTTCTAACTCAAATTTACTTGTGAATTGTACTGATATATGTGCGGAAAGATGAATATTCTATTCGAGATATAAATCAATGAGTAGATTAAATTAAAAAATATTATGCATGTAAAGCATGTGGTCCTAGAAAAATTGAAAAACATAAAGAATGGAATGTGGTTCTGCTACTAGCTATAGTACTCTTTTTGCAGGAAGGTCTCAGATTTGATTCCTGAATTTAAAAAAATCTTTGATTAGGAGCAGTAGCTACCTGAATCTAATATCACACATCATAATATTAAAGAACATACCCAAGAATAGACTGATATACATAACTAGACCGATCAACGTATGAAAAAAGAATAAGAAAATAACAAAAAGTTAATAATAAATATTTAAAGATAAAAAATATGTAAAAGGATTAGTGGGTGAATGAGGAAACATACAAGCTGGGGAAGTTGGAGTCAAAGTTGTAGTTCCTTTAAAGTCACAACTAGCATCAGAGGCACCTTTTCTCTGATAATAGTTTTTTACAGCATAGTTGTTGTGATCTTTGACAGTGTCAGGATTGTAACAAGCACCCTTAGCATGGATCGCTGTGCAATCAGCTCTAGATCCACAGGCATAATCAATGTTGTCTTGAAGAATTTTTACATCCACACTATCTTTTCAAGTACAGTAACTGGCACCTACAGAAACAAATTCACATACAATCAACTCAAACAAGCAAAACTCATTTTGATTTTCCTACAAGAGACTGAATCTTTGAACACAACTGAATCAACAACCATTTTAAAGAGTAAAATATAGTGAAACATCATCTCAAGAATAGTATACGGTGGTTAAATATAGAGCTTGAAGTATGCCATGTACTATAAAATTTCATTCAATGGTTAAATATAGCGCTTGGGAAAGGTCAGAGGTATACCTTTTACTCCATGTGAAGTAATTCCTACATTCTGGAGACTATTGGAATACAAATATGCATTTGTATCGTATTCTTTCTTAAGTTGATTTATTCCTATATTTGTAACACCCCGTAAAATTCCTGAGTCCTTAGAGCTTCTAAAGCATGCCAAGAAAGGCTTAACACCTAGAAAATTTAGCTAAGTGTTGAAACTTTTCCATTCCATAAGCCTTCAAAACTTTGATGAATTATTTTGTGACCTTCTCGACCTTCGTTTCTTAATTTTCTTGTTGTGTTGTGATGGGGCAAGTCAAGAGTACATCCCGGGTGAGTTTCAGAATTCTTAGACAAGCCTAAGGTCGTGTTTGGGTTGGAAAATAGTAGCTAAAGGATACAGAGGGGTGCCTCCCAGCTTAGATCCTTGTCCTCCTCCCTCAGTAGCAAGGTGTCGCCCAGCCTATAAAAGGCTCTGGGAAAGGCGTCGCCTTTCCATAGCCCTTGTGCTCAGTTTTTCAGCATTTCACTTCCCTGTTTCCAAGGGCAATTTGGTCAAATCCCACCCCTATATAATCTTCTTTAACACGAGATTCATAATATTTTCACCCAAAATATAAGGTTTTCTCTCAATTTTCCTCAAGAACAAGAATAAGGATTTCTATTAAAGGTTTAAAATCAAGAAATTCCATCGTTAATTTTTCAAGAATCATATAGCAAGGTATGTTGGATGTTGATTCTTGGGTTCCTTCCACCCAAGAAGTCCAAGAATCCCTTTTTAAATTCAAGATTTTATGTTTATGAGTTTTTCATGATTTTTGTCGTTTGAAGTTGAAGCCCATATTAATATTAAGTTTTAATTCATGTTGTGATCATAAAGATGCAAGTATGGACCTTAGTATGTGTTGGTTATGTGATGTTCATGATAAAGTACCTTCAAGAAGTATGTTGAATTATGTAATCATGTTAATTATGTGTATTGAATATTGTATGATCAAAGTATGCCTTCCTCATGTTTGATAATTTGCTTATGTGAAGAAAATAGAGTCATTATAGCATGTAGACAAGAAATCCCCAATTTTGTGTAAGTCAATACATGTCAAGTGTTTGTTTTAATGCCTAGACGAGTAAATTATGATATGATACATGCATTCCTATTCATATTAATTCCTTATTGAATGAGTTATGAGACAACAACATGCATCCCTATACAATTACATATTTAAGATTCTCCAAGTTCTTGAAAAGATGGTTCATTAGTTATATTGTGAATGGTAGTCTATTGTTATGATTATTACACAAGTGTTGTCATGTCTTATTTATTAATGTTATCGAGTCCTGGGGGTTTTATACCTGAAAACTTAGCTGCTTATCTAGAGTTGAGTCAGTCTCAAGATAATCTCAGTCGTGCTATGATCAGTATATCTCAGTTAGTGGCAGAAGTTAAGAAAACTCAGTAATCTCAATATTCAATCTAATCAAGCTTAGTATCCAGTTACGACTTCAGTAGTATTCAGTAATCAGTCCAAATTTTAGTAAAGCTCATTAAGTTGCAAAACTCATTGGTATTCAAATAGAAAGTAGAATTCAGTAGTATTTCATCAATCTTCGGAATCAAGTTAACTCAGCTTAACTAGTACCGAGCGAGTGCAGGGATGATAGCTTTCCGTTAGAGAGGTAGAGTTTTTAGCAGAAATACCTGAACTCCAGAACTACGTAACCATCACAGGACCAGGAGTCACCCGTTAGATTAAGGCTTGACTATCATACTGCCTTAGGCTTGACTTCTTGTTCAGGGTCAACAGTTAGAAAGGCTTGACCATAGCAGAGGTATTTACCCGTGGCACGGTATTGATACACTTCCAGCTAGGGTTACAGGTTGGACCCTACCAGATCAGATTTGGGGTATGTCAGTTAAGTGAGAACTCCTATAGTTACAGTTTCAGCTTCAGTCTCAGTCAAGATCTCAGATAGTTCTTCAGATTTAGGATCGTCATATACGGTCACACAACTCAGTAAGGAACTTAGATAGTTTCACAGATTCAAAGATCGCCAACTAGATAGTCTTGATCTAAAACTCAGTCAATTATTATTATTATCCTTATCAATATCAGAAGGTCCAGAGATCACCCGTTAGATAGGCCTGATCTCAAACTCAGTCCATCATTTCTATTATTAAAAGATTCAGAGATCTTTTGCTATATAGGTCTGATCTCAGATGCAATTATTCCTTATCATTATTAGTAGATTTATAAATCATCTATTAGAGAGGTTTGATCTCATATTTTGTAAGTCGATAGTAGAAAGCTCAGAACTCAGTTATTAGTAAGACTTAGATGTTTAGTCTCCCAGTGCTAGTAAATTCAGATGTCAGTAATAATAAGCTCAGTTGTCAGAAGCTCAAGTGTTCAGAAGTTAGTATTTAGTGTTGTCATGATTTTTGTTATGATTTATGCTTTCATGCATGTAACCTCGTTCAGCATATTCAGATTATTCAGTCAGTATTGTTCATGCATAAGCCCTTGCATTTAGCCTTACATCATCTAGCATACAAGTACATTCAAAGAACTGATGCATACTTTTTATTGCGCTATGGTGTCTTGTACCATAGATTCAGATGAGCGAGATCCATAGCACCCATAGCAGTCTACACTCAGTCAGCAGTAGTAGTGAGTCCTCTTCATTCGAGGATGCCTCCTATTTTAGTTTTATATTAGATTCAGTTTATTTTTAGTAGAAGGAGTTAGTTGGGGACATGTCCCATCAACTCCACAGATCAGATAGTTAGAGTCTTTTCTGACAGATGTATCAGTATTTAGTTTTTCAGTTTTGTGCATTTTAGATGTTTTGAACCTTAGGAAAAATTTCCGCCAGTTTTCTGCATTTGTTATATTATATTATGCAGTGCTCAGGTACAGATATCAATAGAGGGTTAGCTTGTGGTCCTTTGGAATCATGAGCACCGTGTGGCATTCTGTTGCCAGAAAATTGGGGCGTTATAAACTTGGTATCAGAGCCTAAGGTTCAACAGTGTTCTAGGAAGTATGAAAAGTCGCATCTAGTAGAGTCTTGTGCATGGGTGTGTTGCGCGCCATATTTATGTACAGGTGGCTATAAGATATTTTTAGGAACATTTTCCCTTCTTTTAGTATTCGTATCATGCGAGTAAGCATGAGCTCAAGTTAATCCTCAGTATAATCCATATATTTCTTCCATTTACAGATTATGCCTCCTCGCAAAGCTAATGCCCGTAGGGATGATAACCAGCCACCTCATCCCGTAGATTCTCTGACTGAGAATGTGTCACATGTAAAGTTTTGGGAAGCTTTTCAGGTGCTAGCCCAGGCTATGACGACTAATGTTTAGGGAAATCATCAGGCTGCAGCCCCACCTTAATAGGATGGGGATTCAACTGCGGCTAGGATCAGAAATTTCATGAGAATGAACCTGCCAGAATTCTTTGAATCAATCGTCGGTGTAGACCCACAGCTTTATCTTAAGGAGGTGAAGAAGATCACCCATATTATACATGTTCCTAAGGAGGATAGTGTAGAGTTAGCATCCTATAGGCTAAAGGATATTCCTAATGATTGGGTAGTGATGTGGAAGGAGAGTAGAGGGGAGGATGCAGCTCCCATGACTTGGCAAGTATTTCAGGATGACTTTCTAGATAAGTTTTCCCCCCTAGAGATGAGAGAATCTAAGGTAGAAGAGTTCATGAACCTGAGGCAAGGCTCTATGACATTAAAGAAGTATTGCCTTAAGTTCAACCAGTTAGCTAAGTATGCTCCTGACTTGATAGATGACCCTAGAGCGAGTATGAGTAAATTTGTAACTGGTGTGTCCAGGTTGGTGTTGAAAGAGTATAGAACCTCTATGCTCAATAGAGACATGAATCTGGCTAGGTTAATGATGCATGCTCAACAGATAGAGGTAGATAAATCTTAGAAGAAAAAGAGATCCAATAAGAGATTCAGAACAGGTAGTTACAGATTTTCTTAGGCCGGGTCATAAGGAGGTAGTCGTTCTCAGCATAGTTAGAAATTTTCATTCCCAGCTCCATCCTCAGCTAGTGTACCCACACCCCAATTCATAGATAAAAATTATGATAGAGCGCCAAGCTCTAAAGCCCAGGGTAATGTGAGAAGTGAGCATACCTATCCACTTTGTGGAGAGTGTGGTAAGAATCACCTAGGTGTGTATAGAGCTAATAGTCAAGTATGTTTTGGATATGGTAAGATAGGCCACAGAATGTAAAAATATAGAGTGCTAGATTAGAGGGGTAGAGAATTGCGCCAGCAGGGTGCCACTTCCGGTGCCAATAGTGGTCAGCATCAGAACAGACTCTATGCGCTTCAAACTAGCCATGATCATGAAAATTTCCCTGACATAGATTCGAGTATGTTATGAGTCTTTTACCTTCATGATATGCATTGTTAGATCCTTTGCTCCCGTTTGAGCTTATGTTTCAGCATGAAGTAGATAGCAAAGCCAGCAAGTCAGTTTAGCAGTCAGGAAGTCAGATTCATATAGTTTGTTTTCTCATCTTTTCATTTATGCATGCTATCAGCAATCTCAGACATGTAACTATCCCACTATAGAGTATTTTAGTAGTTGCGAGTATAATTCAGTTCATGTGTCATGCATTAGATTCATATCCCAAACATTTAGTTATGAACTAGTTCATAGATGTCTTGTGCATCGCCTCCATTTTCTAAAGTACTTCAGTGAAGTAAGAGTTCTAAGAGGGACATAGTGTCCCAATAGGGAGATACCCTATGACTCCCTGATGTTTTCAAGTCCTTAAACCCATTTAGTTCCACTCTCAAATTCTCATTACAAGCTAGCATCAACTATTCTTGCATAATCAGTCAAGCATTCATAAGTCAGTTCAATCAAGTAGTCATACATTAGACATGCATGTTCAGTAGAAGAAGCTTAGCTTATCAATAATTTCAGTCGTGCATTTATGAGTCAAGTATCCATGCATCAAATATGCATGTTCATTATGAGAATTCTGCTTATCAATAGTTTCAGTCGGGTATTCTATGCATCAGTTATGCATATCCAGTAGAAGATTTAGTATATCAGTAGTTCTAGTTGTATACATATGTTTTAGGTGTTCTCATCCCCTAAGTAAGTTCAATCGATCAGAAATCTCATTTTAGTCAGCCACATTTGAGGATGAATGTTCCCAAGGGGGAGATAATGTAATACCTCATAAAATTCCCGAGTCCTTAGAGCTTCTAAAGCATGCCAAGAAAGGCTTAACACTTAGAAAATTTGGCTAAGTATTGAAATTTTTTCATTCCATAAGCCTTCAAAACTTTGATGAATTATTTTGTGACCTTTCCTACCTCCGTTTCTTTATTTTCTCATTGCATTACGATGGGGCAAGTCAAAAGTATATCTCGGGTGAGTTTCAAAAATTTTAGATGAGCCTAAGGTCATGTTTGGGTTGGCAAAATAGTAACTAAAGGCTACAGAGGGGCACTGCCTAGCTTAGAGCCTTGGCCCCCCTCCCTCAGTAGCAAGGCGCTGCCCAACCTACAAAAGGCTCTGGGAAAGGCGCTGCCTTTCCATAGCCTTTGTGTCCATTTTTTCAGCATTTCACTTTCGTGTTTCCAAGGACAATTTGGTCAAATCCCACCCCTGTATAAGCTTCTTTAACACGAGATTCATCATATTTTCACCCAAAATATGAGGTTTTCTCTCAATTTTCCTCAAGAGCAAGAATAAGGATTTCTATTGAAGGTTTAAAATCAAGAAAATTCCACCGTTAATTTTTCAAGAATCATATAGCAAGGTATGCTGGATGTTGATTCTTGGGTTCCTTCCACCCAAGAAGTCCAAGAATCCCTTTTTAAATTCAAGATTTTATGTTTATGAGTTTTTCATGATTTATGTGATTTGAAGTTGAAGCCTATGTTAATATTAAGTTTTAATTCATGTTGTGATCATAAAGATGCAAGTATGGACCTTAGTATGTGTTGGTTATGTGATGTTCATGATAAAGTCCCTTCAAGAAGTATGTTGAATTATGTAATCATGTTAATTATGTGTATTGAATGTTGTATGATCAAAGTATGCCTTCCTCATGTTTGATAAATTGCTTATGTGAAGAAAATAGAGTCATTATAGCATGTAGATAAGAGATCCCCAATTTTGTGTAAGTCAATACATGTCAAGTGTTTGTTGTAGTTCCTAGACGAGTGAATTATGGTATGATACATGTATTCCTATTCATGTTAATTCCTTATTGAATGAGTAATGAGACAAAAACATGCATCCCTATACAATTACATGTTTAAGATTCTCCAAGTGCTTGAAATGATGCTTCATTGGTTATATTACGAATGATAGTCTATTTTTATGATTATTACGCAAGATTTGTCATGTCCTATTTATTTATCTTATCGAGTCTTGGGGGTATTTATACCCGAAAACTTTGCTGCTTGTCTAGAGCCGAGTTTGTCTCAAGATAATCTCAGTCGTGCTATGATCAGTACATCTTAGTTAGTGGCAGAAGTTAAGAAAACTTAGTAATCTCAGTATTCAATCTAATCAAGCTCAGTATCCAGTTTAGACCTCAGTAGTATTCAATAATCAGTCCAAATTTCAGTAAAGCTCAGTAAGTTACAAAACTCAGTGGTATTCAAACATAAAGTAGAATTCAGTAGTATTCCATCAGTCTTCAGAATTAAGTGAATCAGCCTAACTCAGTTACTTAGTATAATCAATAGCAGATTCAGCTCAGTCTAAGTTTAATTAAGAATCAGTTCAGATTCCTTCAGTTGGGAGTAGTAACTAGCACCGAGCGAGTGCAGGGATGATAGTTTCCCATTAGAGAGGTAGAGTTGTTAGCAACAATCCCTAAACTCCAGAACTGCATAGCCAGCGTAGGACCAGGAGTCATCCATTAGATTAAGCCTTGACTATCATACTGTCTTAGGCTTGACTTCCTGTTCAAGGTCAACCGTTAGAGAGGCTTGACCATAGTAGCGGTCTTTACCTGTGGCATGGTATTGACACCTTTCCAGCTGGGGTTATAGGTTGAACCCTACTAGATCAGATTTGGGTCATGTAGGTTAAGTGAGAACTCCTACAGTTACAGTTTCAGCTTCAGATTTAGTCTTATTCAAGATCTCAGATAGTTCTTCAGATTTAGGATCGTCAGATACGGTCACACAAACTCAGTATGCAACTTAGATAGTTTCACAGATTCAGAGATCACCCACTAGATAGACTTGATCTTGAACTCAGTCAATTATTATTATTATCCTTATCAGTATCAGAAGGTCCAGAGATCACCCATTAGATAAGCGTGATCTCAAACTCAGTCCATTATTTCTATTATTAAAAGATTCAGAGATCTTCCGCTAGATAGGTCTGATCTCAGATGCAATCATTCCTTATCGTTATTAGTAGATTCAGAGATTACCCGTTAAAGAGGTTTGATCTAAGATTTAGCCAGTCGATAGTAGCAAGCTCAAAACTCAGTTATTAGTAAGACTCAGATGTTCAGTCTACCAGTGCTAGTGAATTTAGATGTTAGTAATAATAAGATCAGTTTTCAGAAGCTCTAGTGTTCAGAAGTTAGTATTCAGTGTTGTCATGATTTTCGTTATGATTTATGCTTTCATGCTTGTATCCTCATTCAATATATTCAGATTATTCAGTCAGTATAGTTCATGCATAAGCCCTTGTATTTAGCCTTACCTCATCTAGCATAGCAGTACATTCAAAGTACCAACGCATACTTTCTCTTGTGCTATGGTGTCTTATACCATAGATTCAGAAGTGCATGATCCAGAGTACCCATAGCATTCCAGACTCAATTAGCAGCAGTAGACGTAGTAGTGAGTCCTCTTCATTCCAGGATGCCTCCTATTTTAGTTTTATATTAGATTCAGTTTATTTTCAGTAGACGGAGTTAGTTTGGGACATGTCCCATCAACTCTATAAATTAGACAGTTAGAGGTTTTTCAGACAGATGTATCAGTATTCAGTTTTTAGTTTTGTGCATTTTAGATGTTTTGAACCTTCGGGCAAGTTTTCACCAGTTTTTTGCATTTGTTATATTATATTATGCAGTGCTCAGGTATAGATATCAGTAGAGAGTTATCTTGTGGTCCTTCGGTATCATGAGTACCGTGTGGCATTTCGGTTCCAAAAAATTAGGGCGTTACAATATTACATAGGCTTAACTGCATTTTATACATAAGTGTATGTGATAAGCAGTTTCTATTTTATGTATTTGATGCATAACTGCATGTGATATTACAGTTTCTATTTTGTGAATTGTGATATCAATTCATCCTTGAAATTTACTACTAGGTCTTTGAGTGTTGGGATCATTATAATAAATGAATTACTAGGTGTCTGGATATAACATCGATGTTAGAAATTTTCAGTAATTGTTATGTCTATTTCAGATTTATAGCTAGTTCAAATAGCATAGCATTTCCTAGCCTGAAACTATATTTATATTGGAAGTGTACCTTGTATTATATGATTTCATTCAATATGTTTGTTGTCCCATTTACAAATTAAAGTGAATAATTATATTTCTTTAAAATGCATTCTAGAAAAAATTCTATTGGGATGCTTCCGTTAGTGAAACTATGGTAAAGGAACTATGATTGAAGAAGGTTGCATCATGCTACAAGACTTTCATTTCTAATATAAAGAAACAAAGCGCTACAGTTCAACCAAAATTTGTAAATGACCATGCATGGGAAAGGTGGATGGAACTTTGGTAAAGTGATGAATATATTAAAAAGTCAGAGATAGATTAAAAAAAACATTGTGGTGGCCGTGAAGTAGTTGTTGGGACACACACAAGTGGCTCTATCATAGTTGGAGAGCACTGGAAGAAACTTGTAAGTATAAATTCAGTCTGCTTGCTTTAAATTTCATGCTAGGCATACATACATCTCAACTAGCATTTTAATATTTTGACTTTTATTTGTTTGTATAGGCTACTACAACAGGTCGAGATCCAACTCCAAGTGAGTTACATTTGCACATCCATACACATAATCATATGGTAAATCTTTTGTTGCTGAGCGTTCCTGACTTCTCCACGTAAGTACATAATTTACATTATTAGATATACTCCTCTCTTATTTTTCTTTTTTATTGACATCTGTCAAAAGTTCTTATTATACAGGAAGTTGAGTCTATTTTAATATCTCTACTTGTTAATTATAAGAAAAGTACGAGGAAATTGTATGGGAAAAAAGATAGACTGAATCTGAAATTGATCAATTGAAAACATATTATGAAGCTACTGGAGGAATAAAGAAGAAAAAATTATTTGGCCTCGGATCTGAAGCTGAAAGTTACTTTAGGAATAGTTTTTGTGCTTGTAATGCCTTTACATCATCAGTACCACCTTCGCTTTCTTTACCGATAATAAATTTAGAAGAGTTTGTGAAGCAATTGATTCCGACACTTACTACTCACTTTCTTCTAGTATTTATTGAGCGTGTTGGTGGTATTAGGGTATAAGAAGGGGTCGTGCTTGATCATCCTATTCGTAACAAATACTAATTTTGCTGGATGTAGGTTTGACATTAGTTTATTTTTGAAAAAATACTTCAACTTGTGGATGTTTAAACATAATTATTGTGCATTCTTTTATCTATATGAATGTTGGTTATTTTAATAATTCAATAGTTTATGCGTTTCAATAATTTTCTTAAAAAATTATTAGCGATAAAAAATTAGTGACTAACTTTTGTTGGTGCTACTGAAAAACTTTAGCCATGGATAAATTTGATTGCTAAAGACGGCTACTATTAGCAATTAAAAATTAGTGACTAAATTTTGTCGTTGCTACTGAAAAACTTTAGCAATGGATAAATTTGGTTGCTAATGATGGCTACTCAGTTGACCAAACTATGTTGCAATGGATCAATGATAAAATATTCTGTCGTAAATTTATCCATGACTAAAATAAATTTTTGAAATAGCAACACAATATTCCATCGGTAACATCAGCAATCGATAAACTTTGTCGCTAAGCGGTCATATGTTTTCCAACATAAATTATTTTTCGTTGCTAAGAGGCTAACAACAAACAACTTAGCGATAGACATAAATCCATCGCTATTTCTATTTACCAATGGATTTACAGAAAATAGCAATCAAATATGACTGTTGCTAAATGCTATTTTTTTGTAGTGCCTTAACACCTTAAAAATTTTAAAAGGCACTCTCACCATCAAAAAAAAAATTGTTTCATTTTCAGAATTTGAAAATAATACAATGTCATACAAATTGTGATGAACAAAATAAATTACATGTGCTTTTGATTTTTGAAAAAATTTATGATGGAAAGACACAAGTATGACTTGGCATATGAGGGTGATTATTTTAGAAGAAAAAAATTAGGGTCCAACTCCTATTACCTCTCTCATCCCTTTTTCTTTAATTTTTATAAATAGAAACATATATATATATATATATATATATATATATATATGTATATGTATATTGCTAGTGTACAAGGATAGCAACAGTAATTCTACTGGTATTAGATAGTAACAACACAGAGTTAATACTAGAGTTTGAGTTCCTGAGAGAGCATGGCAAAATAGAGTTGATACTGCTAGTAGTCCTATATATTATAGATTGTTTTTTCTAAGAAAACTAACTTATTATTTAATCTACTAGATAAGACTTCCCTGCGATCGTGTTTCAGTTAAGCTTCCACATCATCAAGAGGAGATAACAAAATGTGATTAGATTTGATCTGTTCTAGCTGAGAACCTAATCTGGATAGATCATCCGCTACTCCATCTGCCTCTTTAAAATTATGTAGCACTGCTTTAGAGTTTCCAAGCTCCTCAACATTGACCTGCAAGATTTCACAATGTTAATAAGGGAAATCGGGTTATTGTATTAATAAAATGGCCTCAATGGAGTCAATTTCTATTTCGATAGGCCATAGTTCATAATTATTGGAGATTTGTAAAACTGTGTAAAGAGCTTCCAATTCTACCAATACATAACAGTGGGCATGACTTCTATTATAAAAACCCACGATCTAATTACCATCAGCATCGCGAATCATACCACCAATACCATTTTGATCATAAGAAGTTGAGAAAGAGACATTAATATTTAATTTAAAAGAGTCAAGTTTCAGGGGAAATCATTTTATATTGATGATGGCGCTACTATGTTGGTTACTCAGCTTACGAGTATGAGCAATATAATCTATAGTTGTACGCCGAATGATACTTTCACTCAGTAAAGCAATTTTCTTGTTGAAAAATTATGGTTATAATTATGCCAAATATTCCAAATAGCAAAAGGAATAAGTCAATCCAATCCAGAGAATCTTGATGGAAACGAGGGGCTAAATCTTTTAGATCTTGAAGCCAGTGAATGTTAATGTAAGCAAATTTTATACCCATGTCCAACAAATTTTCTTTTTATCTATATGACAATTTATAAAAAATACGATAAGTAGTTTCCAATTCTAAATTACAAATGGGATACTGGGAAGTAGGAGCTAAGCATATATAGTTAAGATATGCATAAATAGAAACTTTTCGTGTGAACAAAGACATAGGAATAACTTAATTTTTTCAAAAGTACAAAGCCTTCAAATCCACAATAATTTGTAAGTGGTGGTTGGATGATTACTGTGGAAAGTATGACTGATTTGGTAAAAAATAATCCATTTTTATTATAAGCCCAATATGACCTATCAAATCTGCCAATGATGGTATTTAGATGGGTAGAAGTCACTTTTAGGATAATATTTTGAGGTATTTTGAAGAAATTCTTTTTCCATTCCTAGGTACTATTTCAAATAGCGGATAAACACAATTTCTCTTTCCTTTGCATTAGAGATCCACAAAAAAGGTGTCGTAGTAGAGGTGTATACGAGATCCAATGATACATCTAAAAATTAATCGAATTTCTCATAGCAGGAGCCCAAGCTGTAGCTTTATTACATATGGAACCACTGATAAGAATACTTTACCCAATAAAAAAGTGACAGGAGACTACACATTATTTATAATACTTAGAAATTAAGGTGCGATCCTGTAACACCCCATATTTTTTGGTCCTTAAAAATTTCCAAAATTTTATCCTCATTGCCCTGACTACGACTCACCCTTATGAGTTGTAGGAACTCTTGACGCATTGTAAGGACCCAATTCGTAGCCTGACCAGTGTATGTGGATAAGTTATCTGCTCTGAGTATGAGTGGCTCCCAGTAAGTCGTGTGGACTCATTATGAGTCATGATGTCCCAACCATAGTCAAACTAGTGTATGTTCCAAAGGATTATTGTTTTGGTGTCGACCAGGACCTAATGAGTCGTAGGGTCCCCTAATATGTCGTATGATGGAAGTTGTAGAGTCAAAATTAGGTGTACCTAATAACACTGTCTTGGCGATGACTTATGGTGATGAGTGGTAATGTGTTGTTATGAGTTGTTGTGTGACCTATAGACACTGGCGATAATTTTTTAGCTTTTAAATTGAGGGAACTTTGGACATTTTCCTCTTTACCTACATAGACCCCACATCCATAAGACACCTTTGGGGTGTTATTTTGACACTGTAACAAATAAAAAAAAAACTCTTTACTTTTTCAAAATTCCTTCAAGCAAATCAAGTTAGGATTTCCTCATGGTTGAGCATCTAGGAGTCAGTTCAAGGTTTTTTCTCCATAATTGAGAATATTTCAGGCATGTTACTAATCCCAAATTATTACTTTTCTAAAAGCATTTGTTTAAAAGTATTATTCATATGGTTTTGATGTTATTTTTTGGAATATGGGTTGAGGGTTCTGAATGTTTGTGTTTGAACAATGCATTCCCATAGTTTACATATGTTTCTTCATGCTTTAATTATGGTTTTCAACTAGTGGGGTGCATGCGAATGGTGAATAAACTAGGGGATTGTGATTTTCCTAATTTGTGAATATTGACAATTGAATTGGTGATGACCTCAACCCCATATTATGAAATTAGTTTTGATGAAAAATATGCACAATGAACTACTCTTAAACTATTGCATATCATTTAAGGCTAATAAAGCATAATGATTTTTAATTAAACCTTATGGGGATGTGTAATTCTCCAAGCTAATATATATTTGATCCAAGAGCGTTGTGAATTTCCCTAAATGATGATGATTGGTTTGGCATGTTGATGTTACCTTGTAAGTGTAGTTGGTATGACGATACCAACCGTGTATGACAAAATGTGTATCATGGTTCAATGAATGGGAATGTGTGATAAATAATTTAAATGGGCTATAATGATGGTTCTGTAACTGAGTCGTGAAAGTGGAAGACCTGAGCTACCAATACTGGAAGCCACAGTTGCCAATGCGGGGGTCTAAATTAATGGGTGGTTCAAGTTCCTCTTTATTATATGATTGGGAGGTTCAAGTCTCCCATATTATATTACATGATTTGGTGCTGAAGTCACCTTGGTATGCTGAGAGGTTTGAGTCCCCCATGGTGCATACATATGAGATTATTCTTTGGTTTGTAAGGCTACATGTACTGGGGACCTTGTAGCTAGGGGAGATCTTGACCCATATAGCCCATGAGTACCTTCTTATATTATGACGGTTGAGCTACATAATCTAGGCTAAAGTTTTGAAGTGCATGTTAAGCCTTGTTTCTTTTCCCAACATGTTATTTATGTATATGTATGATGATGTTCATATGATTTTTAATAGGATTTGACTTGTTTTTTATCCCTTATCCCTAAGTTATATGCTCATGCTCAACCCACTAACTATATCCGGTGGCTATATCCCCACGCGATACAGGCATTAAAGATACATTTACTTTTTTGGCATAGATTTAGGTGGATCAGTTTGATTCGTCAGTCGTTGTTGGTGAAGTGGTGAGATTTCATTCTCTGAAAGACTTGGATATTTCATCAGTTTCTATTCACATATTAGAATTAAGAGTTTACATTATCATTAACATTGTCATTGTCATTGTCATTGTTAGGGTTGGGGGCATGTCCCGACACTTTATTGATTTTTGTTTTGTTAGAAAGATTTGTGGATTACTGTGGACTTGGGCGGTGATGTTGGTTGGTTATTTTTGGTTGGATTACTGGTTATCAGTTATAGACCTATCCTAAAATCTTAGAGTTTATCTTATGCTATCTTATTATATATTCAAAATTTATCCGCTATAAGGGGTATAATGTTCTATTTGGTCAGGTGCAAAGGGAGATCTATAGTGCATGGTGTACTTGAGATGTCCATCACAGCCATACCCTAGTTTAGGTCATGACAACGTTGGTATCAGAGCCAAGGTTTGGTGTTATTGGGTGTATGTCATGTCAAGTAGAGTCTTTTTTATGGGTGTGTAGAATGCCATACTTACAAGTGGGAGGCTACGAGACATTTAAAAATATTTCCTTTTTTTTGTTCTATTTTGAGCTATCGAGTGTAAGATCTTGAAATCTCCTCTAATTCCCAAATGTTCACTTTTTAGATCATGTCTCCCAAAAAATCTGATGCTCTTGGAAACTCCCATGTCCTATTTTAGGACGATTGGATGGAGCTCGTTCGGCTCAAGGAGTCCAGACCCAATCTAGGGTCGCCGCTTTTTATTGCCCTAGTAGAGTTCCACTGGTTCCCCTTATCCCTCCTCGAACACCTCAAGTTGGTGTGTCTAATACTAATTTTTGCCAGTCAATCCATTTACTTACCCAGTTAGAGGCCTCTCAGACTGAGTGTATTGCTTCTGTTGCTCCATATTTTGAGGTCACTAGAGTTGGCCAATTTATGAGGTTGAGTCCTACGACTTTCACTAGTTCTAAAGTTGAGGAAGATCCTCAAAATTTCATTGATGAAATAGAAAAATATTTTTGAATAATGCATGTTACTTATGTGAAGGGTGTGGAATTCACTGCTTAGCAGTTAAAGGATGTGGCATATTAGTGGTATGAGAAATGGGACCATTCTAGGGGTGATGATACAGAGTCCGCTCTATAGGATGACTTCTCTAGTGCTTTTCTTGATCGTTTATTTCCTCAGGAGTTGAGGAAGGCGAAGGCTGAGAAATTTGTGAATTTGAAGCAAGCAAGGATGACAGTATAAGAGTATGCCTTGAAGTTTCATCAACTATCACAATATGCTCCAAAATTAGTATCTTAAATGAGGGCTAGAATAAAGAAGTTTGCTTCTGGATTATCCCATGATTTGATCTTAGAATTCAACACTGCCTTGTTGAATAAGGATATGGATATCACTAAACTTGTGGTGTATATGCAGTAAGTTGACGAGGAAAAGAATAATAAAGTAAAGATGAGTGAAAGAAAGAATAAGAGGTTTCAATACTCAGATCAGGGTGGAGGTCAGTAACAGAGTGGTGGAGACGGTGGAAAATGTTCTAAGAAGAAGTTGGGTAATTTTGGTTCCTACTTTACAGCTAGTGATCCTTATCCGAAACCGTCGGGTGATCATTGATTTCAGAATAGTATTGATTCCAGGGCACAAAGTTCCCAGCCTCAGGCCAGTAGGGCTATGTCAACTCCATCATATCCTCCTTATAGATTTTGTGGTTAGGTCCATCGTGGTGTTTGTGAAAAAGGAAGGAACAAGTGTTTTAAATATGGTCAGATTGGTCATATGTAGAAGGATTGTCCTTTTAGGGTTGCTTCTGGGGAAATTAAAATCCCTATTGGTACTTCATCAAATCTGGAACCAAAGGGTGCTACTTCTGCTTCTGGCTCTGGCACTGGTTGGAACCGTCTCTACGCTTTTGCCACCTACTAGGATTTTGAGGCATCCCCCATTGTTGTTATTGGTACGCTCAAACTTTTATCCCGTGATGTATATGTCTACTTGGTCCTAGGTTTATCCTCTGTTATGTGACCCCTCATGTGCCTATTTTTTTTGGTTTTGATACTGAGTATTTTTTGGATCCTTTCTCTATGTCCATCCTGATGGGTGACTCCATTATGGATAGAAGGGTTTATAGGGGTTGTGTGATGTCGGTTAGTAGTAGAGAGACCTTGGTGGACCTGATACAGTTGGACGTGCTAAGATTTTATGTGATTTTGGAGATGGATTGGTTCCATTCGTGTTATGTGTCGCTTGATTATCGGACCCAAAGGGTCAGTTTCCACTTCACAAATGAGTCGGTGATTGAATGGGAAGGTCGTTCCCTAGATCCTAAGGAAAGGTTCATTTCGTATCTTAGATCCCAGAGATTGATTTTCAAGGGGTGCCTCTACCATCTAGTGGATGCTAAGGATTTTAGATCTGAAGGTCCTTCTTTGTAGTATGTCCCTGTGGTCTATGAATTTCCTGAGGTTTTCCCTGATGATCTTCCTGTTATTTCTCCCGATAGGGAAATTGATTTTGGGATTTTTTTTTGGATACTTGTTCTATTTCTAACCTCCTTATAAAATGGCTCCAGATGAGTTAAAAAAACTTAAGAATAGTTGAAAGATCTTCTAGATAAGGGTTTTACCTGCCCTAGTGTATCCCTATGGGGTGCTCCAATTCTATTCGTGTGTAATAAGGATGGGTCCCTTCGAATGTGTAGAGATTACAACCAATTGAATAAGGTGACTGTGAAGAATAAGTATCCGCTTCCAAGGATTGATGATCTCTTTGATCAGCTTCAGGGTGCTAAGTATTTCTCTAAGATTGACCTTCAATCGGGTTACCATTAGTTGAAGATTAGGGAGGTGGATATCTCTAAGACTGTTTTCCTAACCTAGTATGGTCATTTTGAGTTTTTTGGTGATGTCCTTTGATTTAACTAATGCCCTGGCAGAATTTATGGATCTTATGAATCGGGTATTCCATCAGTGCTTGGATATTTTCATAATAGTTTGTATTAACTATATTTTAGTGTATTTTAAGAGTGAGGCAGATCTTGTCGATCACCTCTGCCTTGTGTTGCAAATGTTGAAAGATCAGCGGTTGTATGTGAAGTTCTCAAAATATGAGTTCTAGTTAAATATCGTGACCTATCTGGGTCATGCTGTTTCTAGTGAAGGGATCATGGTGGATCCACAGAAAGTTGTGGTGGTTAAGAAATGTCCTTGCCCACATCTCCAACTGACATTCAGATCTTAGTAGGTTTATCCGGTTGTTATAAGAGGTTCGTGGAAATCTTTTCTCCTATTATGGCCTCATTGACTTAATTAACTCAGAAGAAGGTGAAGTTTTTATAGTCTGATGCTTGTGAGGGTATTTTTGAGAAGTTGAAGGATAAGTTGACTTCGGCTCTACTTTTGACCCTACCCGAGGGTTCCAATAGTTTTGTTGTTTACTGTGATGCATCTCGAGTGGGACTTGACTGTGTTGATGAAACATGGAAGAGTTGTGGCATATGCTTTTAGACAGTTGAAGGTTCATGAGAAGTATTATCCGACTCATTATTTGGAGTTGTTAGCGGTGGTGTTTGTAGTATGTCTTCACCTAGAAAAAGTTAAATATCAGGCAAAAGAGGTGGCTTGAGTTGCTCAAAGATTATGGCATGAGTCTCCATTATCACCCAGGTAAAGATAACGTGGTTGCTTATTTCTTAGCAGGTTTTCCATAGGAAGCTTATCTTATGTAGATGAGGAGAAGCAAGGACTGGTGAAGGATATTCACCGTTTGACTAATCTTAGAGTGTGTCTGTTGGACTCTGAGGATTGCAGTGTGATTGTACCTAAGGTGATTAAGTCATCCCTTTGTGTTGAGGTGAAGGAGAAATAGATTTTGGACCCTATCTTAATGCAGATCAAGGATGATTTGAGTCACCAGATGGTTCGGACTTTTGAGATTGGTAGTGATGGCATCTTAAGGTACAAAGGCAGGTTATATATTCTAGATATTAATGGGTTGTGAGAGGATTTTAGCTGAAGCTCATGAGTCGAGGTACACTGTTCATCCTGGTTTGATGAAGATATACCATGACTTAAAAGAAATTTATTGGTGGAATAGCTTGAAGAGGGATTCGTCCAATTTTGTGGCTAAGTGTTTGGTTTTCCAGCAAGTGAAGGTGGAGCACTTAAGGCTTAGTGGTTTGTCTTAAGAGATTGAATTGCCCGCCTGGAAATGGGAAGGGATTAATATAGATTTTGTTACTGGTCTTCCGCGGTCCCTTCACTTCTTGCCAGTGAGGACTTATTATTTTGTAGAGGAGTACGCTAATCTCTTTATTGAGGAGATCATTAAGTTGCATGGTGCTCTCGTTTCCATCATATCTGATCAAGGTACTCAATTCTTATCTTACTTTTCCCATTCCTTTAAAGAGGTTTGAGGACTAAGGTGAACCTTAGCACCGTTTTCCACCTGTAGATGGATGGACAAGCAGAGAGGACAATACAAACTTTAGATAATATATTGAGGTCTTGTGTGATTGATTTTGGTGGTAGTTGGGTTAACAATTTGCCACTCATTGAATTGCATATAATAATAGCTATCACTCGAGTATTGGGATGGATCTGTTTGAGGCTTTATATGGTAGAAGGTGTATGTCTCCTATTGGGTGGTTCGAGGTTGGTGAGAATAGGTTGTATGGTCTCGGCATGGTCCACCAAGCTATGGAAAAGGTAAAGGTGATTCAGGATAGTCTCAAGACCACCCAAAGTCACCAAAAGTCCTATATGGATGTAAGGTAAAGAGACTTGGAGTTTAATTTAGAAGATTTTGTGTTCTTAAAGGTATCTCCCATGAAAGGAGTGATGTAGTTTGGAAATAAGGGAAAGCTCTATCCTCGGTATGGTGGTCCTTTTTGTATTCTGAGGCGAGTGGGCAATGTGGCTTACAAGGTGGATTTGCTTTCGGATATGAGTTTTATTCATCCGGTCTTCCATGTGTCGATGTCGATGAAGTGTGTGCTGATCCTTTTTTGTTTTTTCCATTGAAGAGTGTGAGTGTCTCGGATTCCTTATCCGATGAGAAGTCCCAATTGTGATCTTGGATTGGCAAGTTCGCCGGTTGCAAGCAAAGGATGTGGCTCCAATAAATGTTTTTTGTTGGATCCAAAAGTATGAGGAAGTTACTTGGGAATCCAAGGAGGACATGAATTCCAAGTATCAATTATTGTTTTCCATTCAGGATAATCGTGCTTAAGGTATATGTTAATCTCAACATCTTTGTTTTCTGACTTTGATAAAGGAAATTGTGATTTCCTTGACCTCTTTGTTTTTGGTCTTTGTTAAAGGTAAGTGTGAGAGTGTTTTGTGTTAAATGGTGCTAACATATGCCTTCACCCATCATTCGAGGATGAATGATCCTAAGATGAGAGAATGTAACACCCCAGATTTTTTTATCCTTACAAATTTGTGAAATTTTATACTCACTGCCTTGACTACGACTCACTATTATGAGTTGTATGGACCAAAATCGTAGCCTGACCAGTGTGTGTGGCTAAGTTATATACTCTGAGTATGAGTGGCTCCCAATGAGTCATATGGACTCATTTTGTGTTGTGATGTCCCAACTATAGTCAAACTAGTATATGTTCCAAGGGTTGTTGTTCTGGTGATGACTAGGACCCAACGAGTTGTAAGGTCCCCTAATGAGTCATATGATGTAAGTCATTGGTTCATCAGCAGGTGTTCCTAATGACACTGTCTTGGCTAAGACTCATGGTGATAAGCCGTAACCTATCGTTACGAGTCGTCGTGTGACCCATAGTCACTGGCGATAACTTTTCAGCTTTCAAGTTGAGGGCACTTTGGACATTTTCCTGTTTACCCACATATACCCTAAGTACATAAGAAACCTTTGGGCATTATTTTGACACTTTACAAAATCAAAAAACCCTCTTTACTCTCTGAAAACTCCATCAAGCAAAGCAAGTTAGGGTTTTCTCAAGGTTGAGCATCTAGGGTTAATTCAAGGTTTCTTCTCCATTATTGAGACTCTTTCAGGCATGTTACTCATCCCAAATTATTATTTTGCTAAAATCATGTGTTTTAATGTAATATTCATATGGATTTGATGTTAGTTTTTGGAACGTAGGTTAAGGGTTCTGAATCTTTGTGTTTGAACAATGTATTTCCATGGTTTACATATGTTTTCTCATGCTTTAATTATGATTTTAAACTTGTGGGGTGCATGGGTATAGTGAATAAACTAGGGGATTTTGATTTTTCCCAATTTGTGAATATTGACAATTGAATTAGTAATGACCTCAACCCTATATAGTGAAATTAGTTTTGAATATGAAAAGTATGCACAGTGAACTACTGTTGAGCTATTGCATAATGTTTAAGGCTAATGAAGTATAATAATTTTGAATTAAACCTTTTGGGGTTGTGTAATTCCCCAAGCTAATACATATTTGAACCAAGAGTGTTGTGAATTTTCCTAAATAATGATAATTGGTTTGACATGTTGATGTTACCTTACAAGTGTATTTAGTATAACGATACCAACAGTGTATGCCTAAATGTGTATCATGGTTCAATGAATGAGAATATGTGATAAATAATTTTATAGGGCTTTAATGAAGGTTGTGTAGCTGAGTCATAAAAGTGGAGGTCTCAAGGGACCAATACTGGAAACTGTGATTGCCAATGCAGTGGTCTAAATAATTGGGTGGTTCAAGTCCCCCTTTATTACATGATTGGGAGGTTCAAGTCCCCTATATTATATTACATGATTGGGTTTCTTAAGTCACCTTGGTATGCTGGGAGGTTAAAGTCCCCCATGGTGCATATATATGAGATTATTCTCTGGTTCGTGCAGTTACATGCATTGGGGTCCTTTTAGCTAGGAGAGAGCTGGACCCATATAGCCCGTGGGTACCTTCTTATGTTATGACGATTGAGCTACATAATCCATGCTAAAGTTTTAAAGTGCAGGTTAATCCTTGTTATCTTTCTCGGCATATTATTTATGTATGTATATGATGATGTTCACATGGTTTTGAATTGGATTTGACTTGGTTTATTTTATACCCTATCCCTGAGTTACATGTTATTGCTCAACCCACTAACCATCTCCGGACGTTGTATCCCTATGTGATGCAAGAACCAGAGATACTTTTACTTTTCCTGCATAGATTTAGGTGGATTAGCTCAATTCATTGATCGTTATTGCTGAAGTAGTGAGCTTCCATTCTTCAAAAGACTTGGACATTTCATCAGTTTCTATTTATATATTAGAATTGAGAGTTTCTATTATCATTAACATTGTCATTGTCATTGTCATTGTTAGGGTCGGAGGCATGTCCCAATACTTTATTGATTTTTTTTATATAAGTCTTTGTGGATTACTGTAAACTTGGGTGGTGATGTTGGTTGGTCGTTTTTGGTTGGATTATCAACTATCGGTTAAAGACATCCTAAAATCTTTGATCTTATCTTATGCTATATTTTTATATGTTTGAAATTTATCCGTTGTTTGGGGTATTCCATTCTATTTGGTTAGGTGCATGGGGTGATCTCCAGTCCACAGCGGACTTAAGATGCTCATTACGGCCAGGCCTTGGTCCGAGTAGTGCCAGAGCCTAAAGAATGGAGGAGTTTGTGATTAGCCTCCATGAAAGGCTGGTTAGAATGACCTTATTCTTATTTTCACAACTGTGAATTCTAAGGCCTTCGTTATCCTTAGATGTAATATGTAATGACACTCTAGGCCATTTTTTTTCATTTTTATGAATTTTCAACGATTAGAGCTTTCCTACAGCTACCCCAAGTCATTTATGACTTGTTGGAGCTGACAATTCAATTATCGAATAATTCATTTGATTTTTAGAGTTAATTTTCTATTTTGAAAGTTGGTATAAATTGGCTATCAGACATACACTTCAATTTTACAACCTCTTATTCCAATTCCGACAGTTCCAATAGCTCGAGAACATTGATTTTAGGCTAGAGGGACCTTTGGTTTGGTCCCAATGCTTTTGGACTTATTCTGAGATATTAGCCAAAAATTGATAAAAAAATGGCCATAATAGTAGGGCCCATATTTTATCAAAAGGATCTTGGATGAAAATGGCTACTGTGCCATTGAGTCTAAAATATTAAATTTGATAGGATAGCATAGTTTATTTATGTTCACGGCATTTTTGATGAACCTCGACGGGTCGGTGGAGACTTGGAAATTTTCCAAGTCTTAGTTGGTTCATCCACTAAAATGAAACTTTGGGTGCTTTAGCAAAGGCCACTTAAGTAGCTAGCCAGTCACTTAAGTGACCTAGGAGCAACTAAAGTGGCACCCAGTCCGCTAAAGAAGAGGTTGCGTAAGCATCTCCCTGTCTGCTTTAGTGGAAGGTCCCCTCTCAGCAGGTACCGCTTAAGCGGTCAAGTGGCCACTTAAGCAGAACCTGGAGGTCATAAGATTCCCCATTATCTTGGTTTTCTTCCATCTCATAAGTCTCAAGAGTTAAAACCCTAGAGAGTGTGGAAAATTTAAAGAAACATTATTAGGACATTTTGGGGGTGATTGTGAGTCCGAATTACCATTTTTTCATCAAAATCTTGGAAAGTTTCCATTAAATTCATGGTTAATTCCCCAATTTATTTTCAAAATTTTTAGATTCTTGTTG
Organism: Capsicum pubescens; assembly: GCA_030864215.1. Taxonomy (NCBI): domain Eukaryota; kingdom Viridiplantae; phylum Streptophyta; class Magnoliopsida; order Solanales; family Solanaceae; genus Capsicum; species Capsicum pubescens. The sequence continues at coordinate 228,017,474 of CM061542.1, read as the reverse complement.
AGTAGATTTATCTACCATTTGAGTTTGGAATTTACCCATTCCTGAGGCTAAATGTTCCTTGAGCATTGAGGGATTTGTTGACGGTTTTAAAAGTGTGATTCTTAGAGTGGCCCCAAATAGAATTTTTAATGTGATTTTGGATCCGAAGCATAAAAATGCAATATAGGCACCATTTTTATGTATTGATGAGCATATTATCATTTTGATTGTGTGGCGTCATACAAAAGTTTCTCGAAAGGGGAAAATCATTGATTTAGTGAATTTCATCTGGCTTTCTTCCACATCCAGGCAGACTAGGTTTATCTTTCTCTTAGATTGAGCTCAATTATAGTATGATGTGATATTATGCTAGCTTTGGGATGAGATTTAGGTCTTGGAGGTATATTTAGCATTAATTAGATCTTTTAGCCGATTAAGGAACCAAAATTAGTCATAATTGACATAATTATTTGTTCTTTAGGTAGATTTACTATCTTCGGACTAAATTGTGGCTTATTTAATATCTTTTAGTGAAATTAGATATTTTAGCCTAGTTTGAAGTTGTATTTTCCTTTGAATGGATTTTGGAGATCGAAGTGGGGCACTCTAACCAACCTTAGTCCAAGATTGTTATTAAATACCTTATAGGACCTATAGGCCTTGCACATTATTTATTAACAATTTTGAGCTCGAAGAGATTTAGATACATGTTGATTTATTTATATTGCTACTTGGGAGGTGGTATAAGTTTCAATTTAAGTCTGGTGATTTACGATATTGAGACCAGTTCAATTCAGGAATTATTCATGATATGAGTTTCGGTTCAAGTCTAACAATTGATGATATGAGTTCCAGTTCAAGTCTGGTAATGAGGGATTGATTATGACAGTTGTGAAACCATTTTGATCCGGTGTTTCACGACATGGGAGTTTCTACAGTTCTGATTTTGAGTTATGGTTAAATTAGATAATTACAGTTATTTCTTCTTTTGAATGCACCCTTCGGGCTTATGGGGGCCCGTATTTTGTTATTTACTTTATTGTATTTACTGTCTTATGGGGGTCAATTTTATAGTGATAGCATATTTCCTTTAATTTTATCATTTCAGTTATTTTTTAAGTTATTATTTACAGTATTTAAAGCATTTTTCCAAGTTTTCCCTCTTACCTTGACATAATTTATTTTACTCGCATGTTATTATGTTTATATTATGGTTTAGCTCAGTTGGCTGGTGATATCTGCTGAGTACCCATGGCTTTGTTACTCATACCACACTTTTGCACTTTTATGGTTCAGATTCGAGTACTGGTTACCGTTGTTGATGCTGAGATTTGTCCTGATCCAACTTTGGAGATAGGGTGAGCTCTTGAAGCCGAAGTTGACCTTTTCTTTTTCTTTTGTTTTTGCTAGTCTTTTCATTTTTTAGACTATTATATATTGAGTTGACAGTACTTGTACTCTTTTGTACTACAGGATCTTGTATTATTTCTCTTTTGTTATATTATTGTTATTCCCTGATTAATTACTTGTAAGCCTTTTTTCTTACATATTTCTAGCATTTATGCCATTTCCCACCAAAATAGCCCATTTCTTATTGCTTCGGGCTATAGTTTGGCTTACATACTTGTGGAATAACGTAGGGGTCATCATGACTCTTAAGTTAGGTCGTGACAAATTGGTATCAAAGCTCTAAATTCACCCAAATCTATGTTACATAAGAAAGTGTCGAGTAGAGTCCCGCAGATCGAAATAATGACATTCATTTCATATCTTTAGGAGGCTATAGGACATTATTAAGATATCTTTACTTCTTTCACTCATTTCATGCTGAGATTCTGAGTTGGTTTTTAAGATTCTTTTAGTTTCACTTTTTTGTAATTAGCTAGGACGTATGATATCGCTACATGAGATAAGGATCCTAAGTCCATGACTAAGGATCCTACTAGAGTTCATGGATAACCTAAAGGTCGAGGACAATCAAGAGATACATCCCCAGTCAAAGATCAGGATAGGGAGACTTTACCAGACCCTATTTCTACTACAGCACTAGAGATTCCTCCACCTCAGCAGTAGTGGTCCAGGGTTTAGCCTAGGCTCCATCACGGTTTATTTTTCCGTTACTACATAAGGGTAAATTTGTTCATCTCTTGGTATTAATTGGTGGTTCACTATCTGATGGCGCTTAGTTTGCGGACCAGAGTGGTACTGAGGCAAGGGCGTGGACTATAGATGTTACTCCCAAAGTTGAGGTCCGTTTAGTACCGGTGGTTGATCAGTCGATTGTCGTCAAACCTACTATACTTGTTTAGGAGAATAAGATATTTTTTAGATTTTTGTAATTGACGCCACCTATGTTTGCTGGGGCACCGAGCGAGGATGATTATGAGTTCTTGGTTTTTTGCTAGGATAGGCTCCACAATTTAGGCTGAGTTAAGACTCATGGTGTAGATTACACTACTTTTTTATTGCATTTGACTACTCAACATTGATGGAGTGGTTTTCTTAATTACATTCCAACTGGATCTTCACCCATTGACATGGTCTCAGTTCTCTAAATTTTTCTTGGAGAAATACATGCCTTGTATACTTAGAGATAGTCTAAGAGAGTAGTTCTCAAGGTTGGAGAAGGTCTTCACGACTTCTGTAGAGTAATCAATTCTATAAGTTGGATAGGCATGCTACATCTATCTTACCGACTACGTATGATCGAGTTTGGTATTTTGTTTGGGGATTGAGACTTTCTCTCCATATGGCTACACAGAGTTTGGTTGCTACTGGTATATTTTTTGTTGAGGTTCCTAATCATGCTCAAATTATAGAGGAGATACATTGTGATGCCCAAGGAGGAAGCTTTATAAGGTTGAGATATCAGGGTTGTTTCAGTGAAAGCAGGGTGGATTATGGTTTAGAGGTAGTTCTCAGGGTAGGTACCCTCCGCGTCAGTCTTATGAGCATCAGGGTTAGTCTAGTAGGTCCATTCATGTCGTACTTTAGATTACCAATGGAGGCCAGTCTAGTGACTATGATCATCCTGTCCAGAGTAGTGGTCAAACTTTGAGAGGTTTATCTTTTGTGTTTTCTAGATTTGGTTATTCTGGTTCACTCGAATCTTCTGGTTTCAGTACAACACCAGGGGCGTGTTATGGTTGTGGTACATTCGACTATTTTTCTAGAGAGTTTCCTAGGCATGGAACGGTTATTCCTGCAGCTCAGAGTGTTTCGTTGATTAGGGCAATGCTGCCTCCAGCTAGGAGTGGTATGTAGGATCGTCGGGATAGTCCCAGGATGCTCGTTGAAGTCTTCAGGTAGGTAGGAATGGAGATTGGTTAGGTGCCCATCCAGGTGGTTGGTGAGGTTAGTTGTATACCGTACCTTGTTGACCAGAGGTATATTCTTTGGATATTGTTATTCCAGATATGATTTCAGTGTGCTATCAACAGACATTTGCTTTATTTAATTCGGGATGCACTTATTCTTATATATCTGCTTATTATGCCCTGTGGTTAGAGTTATCATGGGTTTCATTATATGTGTCATTATGTGTATCTACTCCCGTGGGTGATTCCTTAGTAGTTGATCGGGTATATAGATCATGTGTTGTGACTATTTGAGAATTTGATAATCTGGTTGATCTTATTGTATTAGACACAGTGGATTTCAGTGTGATTCTTTACATGGACTGATTATCCGTCTATCATGCAATCTTGGATTGTTTTGCAAAGACTATTACCTTAGATATTCCCGGCATACCCCTGGTTGTGTGGCAGGGATCTTTTAGCTGCGAGCCGATGGGGATTATTTCTTATATACAGACTAGGAGTCTTATATCGAGGGGTTACGAGTCTTATCTCTCTTATATTTGTGATGTTAGTGTGGACAGTCCCTCGCTGGACTCTTTTCCTATAGTTCGTGAGTTTCCTGATGTATTTTCTTATAATGACTTGATTTTTGGTAATGCTTGTAAAATGTTTATTTCTGTGAGATTTGATCATTGTACCCCTCCCCATGGTTGCTTTGTGGTATTTTGGGGGTAGGATGATGATTGACATGGTTTCCAATGCATTTCGGTGTGAATTATGTGAAATTATGATTTTTGATGGCTTGAAAGACTTAAAGTTTACTTTGATCAACATTTATTGCTCTCTGCATCAAATGGCAAACCGGATTGCACCAGCAGATCCAAAACATCTATATTAGGTTGTGACATAGTTGGTGTGATTTTTTGGCTTTCAAATCTCATTTTGACCTTTGATTTGGAAAGTTGTAAAATTGGATTTCGAGGATTAACTTTGTGACAATAATGTTTTTTTGAAAATTTGATATCTCCCGAGTGCCAAGCATTAAATTTGGTAGGGTGGCATAGTTTATTTATGTTCTTGGGATTTCGAATGAATCCCGAGGGGTCCGCAGAGACTTGAAATTTTCCAAGTCTCCAGCTGGTGCAGCCTCTAAAATGCCACTATGGACACTTTAGCGGCCGTCTATCAACTAGGTAAGGGTACTTTAGCGACCCTCGTCTTCTTTAGCAGAGGGCGCTAATGTAACGACCTACCTTTTGAAGAAATATGTAAAATTTGTGAGTTTATGTGATTTGATTATTTTATCCTTCCCCGTAGTTGCATTATGGTATTTCTAGGGTATGGGAGTAATTGGTATTGCTCTCGATGCATTTTGGCATCATTTATGCGATATTATTATTTTTGATGGCTTAGAGAGCCTTATTTTGGATTTATGTGGTTATCTTTTGATCCGTGCAATAAATGGTTGAATACAATATGCTAGCAGCTCCGGAATATAAATTTTAGGCTAGGTAGACCCTTGGTTCGGGTTTTGGTGCACCCGAGCTCATAGGTCAAAAAGTTGGAAAATTAGAAATATGGGTGTGGGACACTTATTTGATCGAAATGACCCTGGATAAAAAAATCCAACTTCGCTAGTAGATCCAGAACTTTAATTTTAGGATGGTAACATGTTTGGTGTGATTTTACGGCTTTTAAATCTCATCTGCACCCTCGGTTTGATAAATTGTGATTTCGGATTTCAGGGGTCAACTTTGTGAAAACGACATTTGTTTAAAAAATTCTACTTCATCAACGCATTTGGAACATCAAAATTAGTGTGGTTGTATATTTTGTTTGTGTATATCAGACTCCAAACAAATCCTGAGCACCCCGTCGAATCCGTTTGGACTTAGAAAATCTGCACTATAGCAGATTTTTCTGCAATATTAACAACTTTTTTACCCTTTTCTTGGCACATTTTGTCCATTCCTTCACCTCGCCTCTTAAGAGTTAAATCTTAAAATAGTGCGAGAACTTAAAAGTGAATCTTATGGGATCTTGGAAAGCTAGATTAACATCTATTTCTCGATTCTCATATGGATTTAAGGTAAGAATTCACTCTTTTCTAAGTACTTTCTTGATTAATTTCTCAAAATCCCAAAAATCTTATGCCTTGATTTTAAATTTAATTTCGCTCATTTTTACTTGAATAATATTTTAAACTTATAATTAGTAGTTTTTCATCAATTTAACCTTCAAAACAACTCTAATTCTTGACTTTTAACCCGAATTTTAAAGATTTTACCCGGTAAAGCTTAAAAATAGTTTTTCTTTGAGTTGAACCTCGTTTTTTACTCGATTTGACTTGGGTTTTCAACTATAAGTTTCTAAAAATATAGGAAACACCTTTTTGAAGTAAAGTTATGATTTTTCCCTTCAGTTTTGAAAATCCATTTCGATGGTTCGTTTTGACCCCCGAACTAAAAGTAGTCAATATGGGTATCATTGGCTTTGTTTTGATGCGCAAATGCCATATTTGATGTTTTTAGTGGAGTTTAGGATCATTCGTGGAAAGTAAGGTCATGTGTTCGAAATGTAGCGAACCAATATTTGCATTCAAGGTAGGTTATAGCTTAACTCTTGCAGACTGGGCTGGGTAGTAAATAATGGTACAAAATACAATTTCAGGGTGGGAAATAATCATGAAAAATGACTATCTATGTGTGGTGACCGTGTGGGGTCCTATATATGATGTGATTGTCGAAATTGAGATATTACGTGATATATGTGATCATATGGGGTCTTATGTGATATTGAGATTGGTTGTGAGCATTACATCCACATATTATACTCATTCATGAAATATTGGTTCCACCATAGAAATACCTTAGTAACACTGGTAACACCTTTCTGAGGGATATACCAAAAAAGAGATATTATAATACCTTATAATACCCTTTTGAGGGATGTGTCGAAAAGGAGATATGATATAAGTGGATTTTATACGGGTTGAAGAATCCCCCATGGGTCCTGTGTTGGGAGGATTGCCTCCATAGGTGTATACGGGGATTGTGCGACGATCCCGGAGGTTGTACGATGACCTCCTGCATCATCACCATCATCATCATATACATAACACTTATTTTATTGTGTTGTATTTCCATATTGATTTGTCATCTATGTAATTGTTTTATCTTCTTTTACTTGTATTTGATGATCTTGTATATGCATATTCCCCCTTGTTCTACTTACATATGATGTAAGGCATACTTGTGTTCAATCTTGGTATGATATTGCAATATATATTATATATTATAACTGTTAGTGCAAGCGGTGTGGGTTATCCTTATGGGATATTTTCTGATTTCTGGTGACGTGCCTTTAGTGTGTCATTTGTATGCTTTATTTTCTACTTTGCTTGGTCAACCGATGATATGTACTAAGTACAAGTGGACGTACCTTACTCACTTATACTTCACCCTTTTGGTGCAGCTTTAGGTTCGGGTGCACCTCAGACTGGTTGATTTCAGGCACCTTCAGATTACTCAATATAGCGGTAGGACGCTCATACATTAGAAGTTCACCTCTATCTTTCTATATTAATTATGTCTTTATTAGTATTCGAAGACAAATACTATTCCTTTGTGGTTATTTTTCTAATTTATTTGACTCCTTGATTGTATCAGTAATTGTTACACTGATCACACTTGGTTTTGGGCATGATTGGTATTTTGGATAAGTTATTTCTGCATTGTTATGATTACGTGTATGGTTTGGCTTCATTCTAGAAGCCTTTCCTGGGGTATTTATGTTTTTTTCTCTTTTTATATCAGTTTGGGTGGTAGGCTTACTTGTCAAGGTACACCGCAACAAGTGCCATCATAACCCTTATTTTTGCATCGAGACAGCTAAAGCGACCCTTGTCTGCTTTAGTGGACTAGCACGCATTGGCGGATACTGCTAAAGCGGCCACTGGACTGCTTTAGCGGCACCTTGCACCTGGGTATATAATATTCTTTTACTATTTTCTTCACCATTTTTTAGACTTGGATCTTGGGGTTTCGAGTTTTTGAGTAATTTCTTCTATTTTTAAGCTTTGGTAAGCTCCAAATCCATATTTGAATTACTTTCTTTGCCTTTCAATCATTTGAACTTCATTAAAACTTGGATTCAAAGGTGAAATTTAGGGATTTTGGCCCCAATGGCCTAAAAAATATTTCTTCAATTTAAATCCCAATTTCATCCCGTTTTCACTTGGGTTTTCTTCTATAAGTTCCTTTAACCTTGGGAAAAAATATTTTTGGAATAAAATTCCGATTTTACCATTCTTTTCCAAAAAACCCATTTTGGTGGTCCATTTTGGCCTCGAACCAAAAGTGGGTAGTGTGTATATTATTGACTTTATTTTAATGCGTAGATTCTATTTTTTAATATTTTAGTTGATTTCTAGTCCATTCGTGAGGGAAGGGTTTCGAGAAGAAGTCTTATCATTTTGGTGTTTATGTGGTATTAATGACATATTTCGGTGTATTTGACTCTATTGGCATATGATTTCATTGAATTTCATGGATGGTTGGAAAATTGAGTGGATTTTAGCTCATGTGGTTGGTGCATTAGTTGGATTTGGAAATTCGCATTATGGTTGATTGTGAGAATTACATTCTCATATCATATACAATCATGAAACACTAGTACCATCGTAGAAATACTGGAAACACTAGCTTTTTTTCTGAAAAAAAATGTGACATATTTAAAACCCTCTAGCGATAGATGTATCGAAGAGGAGATATATTGATATTGGTATTAGATATTAGTTGTATATGGGTTGTTGAACCCCCCATGGGTCTTACCTGGGAGAAGAACTTGATAGGTGTATACAAAGATTGTATAACGACCTCAGTAATTATATCGCATCTTCATCATCATCATATTCAGTGCATTTTCATATATATATATATATATTGTCTTGTGCTTATTCTATATTATATTGTCATCTCTGATGTGATATCTATCTAAGTGTACGTTCTTCCATATGTGTATGTATGGTAACTGTATACTTGTAATTTCCTCACTATATTTATATATAGTATATGTGAATGTTGTAGAACTATTAGTGGAGACGGTGTGGGATACTATTTGGGATATTTTCATATTACGGGTGACGTACTCATAATGTGTATTTTGTATGATTTATTTTCTACTTTTCTCAATCAGCCTATGATACCTACTAGTAGAAGTGGACCATACTCACCCCCACTGCACCCTTTTGGTACAGATCCAGGTTTGAGTGTGCCCTACGATAGTTGATTCAATGATACTTGGAGGCCTATTCGAGTAGCAGTTGATTTATGCATTCGGAGTTGGCTACTATCTTTTCCTACCTAGACTATGTCTTTATTTGTATTCAGAGACAAAGTTTGCTCCTTTTTTGGATATCTGATGGGTTATAGAAATATAGCACTTTCAACACTTAAAACTATGAAAAAATGCAAGTTTCTTAGGATGTTTTGTTAGATATGAAGCATTTTGGGTATGTTTTGCGGGAAACTAGGTTTTGGATACAAGTCTGAAGAAAAAGAAGAAAAGTAAAGTTTTTGGGTACAAACAAAGGCAATTTTGGGTGTATGTGTTATATTGAAACATCCTGGGTTTTGACCCTTAGAAAATTCCCTGGAATTCCTTCTCCAAAACTAATACAACTCATGGGTATGAGCCTTATACTAGGGTATGAGTGGTATGGTCCTATCATATGCTAAGCAGTGTTAGTTGGTGAGATGGTTTCAGTCACTGGAATTGGTATGACTTAGGGGTATGAGTCATAGGGCTTTGTATGAATCGTATGAAGGGCTCGTATGGTTGGCAATATTTGATCCTCCTTGTATTTTATTCTGTCAGGGATATGGGTTATGGGTATAGATCGTATGTTGTGGTTACGACTTGGTTGGATGAGTTGTATACTGGACAGTGTTTGATCCAAGGGTTGAGGCTTGGATACGAGTAGTGGGTACCAATTGTATATAAGGGTACAACTCTAATGGGTTAGTCGTATCCAAGTGACTGTATTTTTTAAGAGATTTAAGTGGGGGTATTCTGGACATTTTCCCTCTTATCCTAACTAGGACCCATGACTTCTAGTACACTTAGGAGGTTACTTACCCTATTATTCTATTCATTAACACTTGGAAACTATTCCAAAACACTCCATAATTCTCTCAAGAGCTTTTAGGGCAAGAAGGCTTAGGTTTTATCTTGTGGATTGCTTTGGGGCTTGTCTTGGTGATTTCCTTCCACCAATTCTTTAGTATAAGGAATGATTATATTCCATCATTGTAATTTCAACTAAAGGCATGGTTTATATGATCAATTTCATGGTTTTACTACTTCATGATTATGGTTTTCAACTATTATTTGGGGGTTTGATATTGAATGCTTTATTATGGTTTCATATGGTTTTGCTTATGCTTTTATATTCACTAATGGTGGATTCGGACAATTGGGTAGCATGGTAATGGTTTAATGGTCTTTGGAATTGGTTTTGGTTATATTATGCCCCCAAAGTGTTTGATAAAATGCTTATTAAGATATGTTCATGGAATTGACTTCTTTTAATGGAACTCTTGCATGTTTTAAACTTTATAAAGGATTTATACATGGCACAAATGGTTCAAAAAGGCTAAAGGCTAAACGATTATGCCTGTGGAGAACATGGATGTCTCCCGAGTGGACATACTATGATAATTGGAAGGGCACCTAAGGTCCCCTTAACCTAAACGATTTGGCTATGGATATTACTTCCAAGTAAGGGGTGGTATGGCGATACCACTAATATTGGCCTTGGTTAATAAATACTAAATGGATTGTTTGGACATGGTTTTAATTGGGCATTAATGGTGGGGTATGTAGCTAAGCCATGGAAGGTGGCGGTCCTGGGGGAACCAAAACTGAAAACTCATATTTGCCGATATGAGAGGTATTTAAGACCGTATGTGTGTGTCATATTTTATATTGGGGGATATACTAGTCATCCCATGGGATACTTCCCTGGTCGTACGGCTACACGCACTGGGGCCTTTTCAGCAGGGGGATCTGAACCCATATGGCCTGTGGGTGGTTAGGATGGCAAAGTTACACAACCCAGTTATAAAGATTTTAAATGCATGCCAAACCCGGTTCCCTTTCCCAACACTTATATATGTATGGTTGTATGCATTATGGATGGTTTTTCTTGGTTTTATAACTGGCATTATTTTATCCTTATTCTTAGACTCATGCTAGCGATCACTCGCCAACCCAATCTACTAGCGGTTGCATACCCATGCTATACAGGAATCGACCATTTTACTTTTTCTATTTATCACGCAGATCAGGTATCAGCATCTAGACTAAAGTAGTGAGCTTTTATCCTTTCGGGAGGCATTATTTCATGTTATAGATTTCTTTAGACACTTTTATTTTTCTTAGGATATTGGTTTTGGCCATGGTTCAGGGCTTGTCCCAACCAGATTTGTTCACTCTTTTGGATATAGGCTTTGTGGTACTTCTGGGGATTGGTATAGGCGGGATCTTTGGAAGTGTCAACCTTTGCATTGGTATTGATATTAAGGTTGACATCATCGAACATGATTTTTTACTGTATCGCCTTGTTATATTTTGGGATTGATTTTCATATAATATTTTGGTATCTCTTTTAGTTTATAGTCTGCAGTTTGGTTTAGTATGGTTAGGTGGCTGGTGTGGTATGGTTGGACTCGGTTGGGTCGATCATGGTTGTGACCCTATTCCAGAGTCTTAATGAGAACAATAATGCTATCCTGTTATATGTTTGAAATTCAGACCATCTAAGGCTGGATATATGTGGTTGGGTTAGGTAACAATCCCCAGTTCTAGTTGGACTTGGGATGTCCATTACGACAAGGCTCGGGGTCATCGTTTACCTCAACTTAGGTAAATCACCTATGTTGGGGATGGCTATCATAGGGGTATGCGATGTAAAGTTGGTATGTAGAAGGCTAAATTGAGAGAAAAGGATAGTAGGGTTGGGTGTGATAGAAAAAAGAAAAGAAATAGAAAAAGGAAAGAAAAATTGTGAAAATGTGAAAAAGAAGGAATAATGACCACACCGAACCTGAATATGCAATAAAAATAATAAAAGGGAGAAATAAGGGTGGAATAAAAAGGAAATTGTTTAAGGGTGGACCCCAAAAGTAGTTGTAGTGCCAAGGAGGCTTAGTCACTTGATATATCCATATGTACCATACATCCCCTAATCTTACTTTACAAGACGAATAAAGTCCTATAGTGATCCTAACATGACTGTCTGAAAACTAAGGTAAAGAAAATAAGGAAAAGTCTCTGGCATTTGATGCGCATTGATTAGAACTTATCTTTTGAGAGTGAGTGTCTCTTGACTGTCCATGAATTGACATGCATTATTTTATATTAGTGAATGGGTCTTCTCTATTGTGGGGGCACAAGAGTCATATTGCTATTTGTTTTCTTGTTTTCGGTAGTGTAAATTGTATATACATGCAGGTTTGTCTGTTGTTAATATAATGTCATACCTTGATTCCATTGTGTCACATTATTGTTCTTATGGATATACACAGTTGGTTTTTAAAGGTTGAGATAGGAGAGAGTATTGTGAGTTGAGCTAAAATATTGACTGAATGACTTGGATAGCTTAGGTTCTCCTAGTTAAGCATCGTGTTATTTTGTTTTATTTTATAGTGTTGTGTTGTCTAAGAAAATGCAAAAGTTCTAAGTTAAAAGTGTTGATGTGTGATAGTAATATAGCACTTTCGACACTTACAACTATGAAAACATTAAAGTTTCTTTGGATGTTTTGTTAGATATGATGCGTTTTGGGTATGTTTTGCAGGAAACTTGGTTTTGGTTACAAATCTGAAGAAAAATAAGAAAAATAAAGTTTTTGGGTACATACAAAGGCAATATTGGGAGTATGTTCTACATACTTAGTTTATGTAAGCAAAGTATGTTGAGAAACTGAATGTCCAGAGGCTAAGCTGCAGGAAAAAGCAAGAACTTCAACATACTAAGTCTACATACGGTCTGTATGTTCAACATACGGACCATATGTAGACTTAGTTTGTGCTGGAATGGAAAAATACAGAGAGTTGAAGTTCAGTTTTGAAGTTCAGTTTCAGAGGTCTAGTACATACAAAGTCAACATACGGTCTGTATGTGGACTTAGTTTGTACAAAAATGCAAAAGTCCAAAGAGTTGAAGATCCAGAATTCAAGGGTGGCAACATACAAAGTTCAGCATATAGTCTGCATGTTCAACATACAGTCTGCATGTTGACTTTGTAAGTTTCCATCGACTTCGTTTGTCATTTTTCATTTGGGATATGATTTTTAGGGTTTCCATGTATTCTATAAATACCTTAATAACGTTTTGTATTCAGTTTACGCACTCTTTATGCTTTCAAACATATATTCTGATTCTGAGATCTGTCTTTGGTCTTGGAATTATTTTATATTGTTTTTGGTTATTAATTAAGTTGAAGTTTTGGGTTTTTCAGTTGTTAATTATTGTGCGATTGTTGAATGTTTTCAAATATGAATTCTTTTAATCATCACACAAACATTAGCGACTAATCTCCCTTAGCTAGGGTTGTAGGAATCCTGGCTACATAATGAATTAGGGAAAGTGTTCAATACTTCTAGAGTATTGTTGCTACATGTATTAGGGTTTCCTTTGATTTCATTGATTTCTTAATTGGTGCACACGTTATGATCCCTCATGTATTCACTACAAACTCGAGAGAGAGGTAGATACTGGCAAAAAGAAATCACAATAGTGATTTGGGGTTAGTTACCAAAATAATCTTACTTGTACTATCTTCTTAAGCTAGTTAACTCCTATCTAATCAACTTGAGATTGAGAGGAGATAGTTGTAACTAGCATCAAAGGTAAGGGTTAGTAAGGATACACTCGGAGATTGAAGATACGTAAAATTTACCAAATGGTGCCAAAAGATGGTTGGTAATACTTATCTTACCAGACTTTACATGCACAACAGTTATATAGTTGGATTGAGCTCGAGAAGCTTACTAAGTTAGAATCCAGGGGGACACAGTCCTAGTGTTTGTCAACGATTCAATTACAACCAGAGTTGATATTAGTTACTTATTTGTAAAAGTCACTATATCCCCCCCATTTACTTTTCCAGTTCCCTATAATGCCCCGAGAGTACACCCTAGGTGCCACATGGTACTTATAGTCCCAAGGGACCACAAGCTAATCCATGAGCTAGTACCTGCTATGAGCACTGAGTAAAAACTGATATCAAAAGATCATATGTGGAAATAAACTGAGGAATTCCATAATGTTTTAAGTCATAAATTTGGTAAGTCTATAAGACAAAACTGATAATGCTAATAATGACAACTGAAATCTGAAAACTGGCTAACTGTCTGTACTAGTCTAAAAAGCCTCTACTGACTAAATAAGAGTTGATGGTACAGGACCCAACTAACTCCAACTGACTACTGGACTAAAAACATGAAATTAAAGATAGTCTTTCCTCAAAATATGAGGGCTCACCACTGCTCCGGCTGATAATTAGGAAAGTCTATACGCAATTCAGGAACTGAGTGTCCGGACCTATGATATGATACATCATAGCGCAAGAAAAGAGTATGTGATCAGTACTTTGAATATACTGGTATGCTAAATGAGGTAGGGTGATATGTGTGGTTTTATGTACATGAATAATAATAACTAACTGAATAGCGTGAAGTCTAAATAGAATGCATGGAATCTGTAAGTACTGAATATGCATGAAATCTGTAAATACAAAGTGTGCATGAAATCTGTAAGTACTGAGTGTGCATCAATTCTGTAAATACGGAGTGTGCATAAAATCTGTAAATATTGAGTGTGCATAACCAAGAATAAAACATATTCTGAATATAACATGTAAGGTGAGTTACTAAAATTTGATGACTGAATATCTAATATCTGTATGCTATGGTCAAACAACACAAACTAAATTACTGAGCTGATTACTGGACTCAGACTGTGGGAGGTATCATCTAACCGATATGCCCCACTCTGAAATGATTGTAGTTCAACCTGTAACCCCAGTTAAAAGGGTGTTAATACCGTGCCACATCTACTAACAATGGTTATGTGGATCCACTAAGCTACTGAGAAATCAGGATGTCTGGCCTAAACTGATGGGTGACACCTGGGCGGAGTCAAGCCTAATCTGACGGGTGACCCCTGGGAGGTAGTCAAGCCTAATATGATGGGTGACTCCTCATCCTATGCTAGCTATGAAGTTTTGGAATATAGGGACTGCTACTAAAGGTGACACCCTCCACTAGTAGGTGAGCCCTTATCCCTAGGTTCCCTCGGTGCTAAATCCTACTCCTAACTAAATTGACTCAAAGTACTAAACTATTCTAAGTTAAATTGATTATGATTTCTGACTGAACTTATAATGCACATAACATATTTGAAATGATTTTAAAGATATTGAGACTAAGTAAACAGCTAAGTTTTCAGGTATTTCATAACCCCAGGACTCAATGACAATAATTGTCAAATAGTACTAAACTTGGGGGACATAATATGAAAGCATTTATTCAAAATTCATTCTTGTAGGAATTTCATCAAACACTTGATATGCATAGTTCAATCTAAGCATAGGAATAGTTTAAAGATTGTTGTAATAGCATGAATTCAACCTCAACAACACTAATTATGATTTATATCAGTGAATAACAACATTAAAACATGTGGGGTTTGATAACAACAACAATTTCATGTAATCATGGTATAGAATTACAATTCATGGAGATCATGGTTAAAATCACCATTTAAAATCACAATAACTTGTAAAGATCACGACTTTGAATTTAAAATTGGATACTTGGACTCCATGGAAGGAAGGAACCCATCGATGAACACTTAACATACCTGGGTTGATGAAGTAGTGAGAGTTGATGGCGAATTCTTGAGATTTGTTCTTGATTTATGGAGGCTATGGTTTTTGTTCTTAATAGAGGGATACTTTAATTTGAGTAATTGGTCAAATAATGAGAAAATAAGGCTCTATTGGGACTTAAATCCCGTGTTTTGACGGATTTGGAGCTATGGGAAAAGACCAAACGGTCCCTGGACATTAAAAATCCCAATTTTGAGGCTTACCGCTGAGTGATATTGGTCCCATCGCTATAGAACCGCTGAGCAGGCTAATAGAGGTGACATACTTCCTTGGGACAACTCCAATTTGACGATTTACTACTGAGCGGTATTGGCTTCACCGCTATTACACCGTCGGGCTGTGTCATCATGGCAATCCATTGCCTAACACGAAAAATTTTATAACTTTTCACTCGATTATTGGATTTAGGAGAAATTTGTATCTTGGAAAGATAATTCAATTATCTATCTATTGGTGGGTCGTGAGCTCAAAAATTCTTAGTAAAATGAAAGATATGCTCATTTGAAGTTGACTATAGCATCATCCTTCTCGAAAACTCAATCAGTAAGGGATATTTTGATTCATCTAATATCTAGGAGTTATTTGAGGCATTAATATACATCAAACTCACTCATAAAACTATCAAAACACTATAATTTATTCTCCTGAGCTTGAAGCATAGCCCTAACATTGGTTTGGATTTTTTTTTCAGGGTATTACAATATCTCCCCTTGGAAACATTCGTCCTCGAATGAGACTGGTTAGACCAAGAGTACTGCACTGAGGTAACTGAGATCATGTAATAAAGATACATGACTTGGAACATGATTGCATAGCTTCTTCTGAAATATGATATATGAACTGAATATCATGAATTGAACTAATTTTGTAAATACATGCCGTGATATGAGAATGGTTATAAGGCTGAAATAGACACGAGAGGGTCAACTTACGAGTATCTATTACTTCAAGATGGATCTTATTATGTGAAGAGAATATGGAAGGTTTTAGGACATAAAAGCTTGGGGGATTATAGTACATCTCCCCCTTGGGACATTATGTTCCCCGGAAGATACTGACTTGGATGAAATACTGAGGAAAGACTGAGATAATACACGAGTCACACATGAACCAAATCATAGCTGATTATCTGGAATTTGAAACATGATGCAAGAACTAAACTGTATTCATCAAAGAGGACTAATTCGGGGATGAGTATGATATAAATCTGAATGTCACTGATCATTATATGTGTAGCATGAGTACTGGAACTAAACATACTGTATAGCATGAATACATGAGTCATTATTTTCATGACCTGAGTTTGGAGTTCATAAGTTTCATGGAATATAATTCTTACAACTGAGCAAACTGGGACTCATTATACTAAGAGCTGAAACACACATGATTCTTTATGATATGCAAAAATATGAACTATGATCATTAAGATGGCATATAAAGCATGAGTAGGTATCGTGATGACGAAAGTAAAAAACTCTTCACTGAGATAAGAATGGGTCGATCATCTTCCTCCCCTACTGATGTTCTACAATACACTAGCATCACTACTAGAATTTGAGGGGCTGGCTCGGTTACTTGTTCTATTATCCCCCCTTAGCTTAAAGTAATAGTTCTAAGTCTGTGAACCACTTAACAAACTCTAAACTTAAATGCCACCACCTTACTCTAGAATCTAGGGGATAATAATACGCATAAATGATAAAATCACCCTGAATGACATGCCCGATAATGTAAAACTTACTTCTAGTACTTTCTCCTAAGGTACAACACTTAGTATTTTGTAATCCCAACAATCATCATGTAACAACTTAAAATTAACTAACTTAGAATTTTCAACTCATTTTTTCCATTAGCGCAACCCTCAAAGATTCAAACTTAGATTCAAACACATAACATGAATATTCTCAAACTCGTAATCAACTATAATAACTTCTTTAGAGCTTTCTAGTACCATATTTCTAAACTTATATTCCTCCCTAAACCATTAGAATTGCTATCTTACCAGAACATCCGACATCACTGATATATACATGTAAGTCCCCGCAAATTTCTTAAGCTAAATTCAGTCCTTTAAGCTTGTCAAGGGGTCCCATACTTAGAAAATCCTAACTAAGCTTCTAGACTTAGTTTATTTTAGTCTTTGAAAGTTTCCAATCTCATTATGCAACCTTAAAATCCTTGAAGGGTCTAACTTTTAGAAATTCATGATCAGGAAGATCAATAGGTATTCCCAGACAAGTTTTGGATTTTTTGGAACATGTTTAGATCATGTTAGAAGTTCCAAAATAGTGGACCAACGCAATTTTGGCACGCCGCATCGCCAATCACGTTGGTCAACATTTGTACAGGCTGCTAGAGCAAAAACTTTTGAGGCTCGAAGCGATCATGGTGCGATGCGTTGATTATGCGTCGTAGCTATCAGCGTGCCGCGTCATTTATAGTGTCGGCACCCAATTTTTAGTCATTAAATAACCGCATCCTCAAGGGAAAAAGGGTCAATTTACCACTCTTATATAAGTCCAAAAACACGAGATTCAACCATTATTTTACCAAAGTATTATTGTTTCTCTCAAATACTCTCAAGAACAAGTCTAGGGTTTTCATAGGAGCTTCAAATTCAAGAGATTCTACCATTAATTTTTAACAATCTTCCAACCAAGGTATGCATAGTGTTCATTCATGAATTCCTTTCGTCCATGAAGTTCAAGAATAAAGTTTTAAACTATGAATTTTGGTATTTATGCTATGGGTTGATTATGTTCATGTGGTTGTTCTTGTATGATTCCCAAGTTGGAACCTTTATGTATTTTTATGAAAATATGTTAGCATGTGAGCTAAAAACCATAAATTTTAGTTGGTTATGATATGTTAATTTGATGATTATGACATGCCATAAGTCATGCAACCTAAGTGTTTGATAAAATGCCTAAGAGATTAGATTAGAAATTATATAATATAGCTCAATTGTGACTTAAGTAATGGATTCATGTTTTACCCTTATGTTCAAATTACTCCCATGCTATTGATGTGCAATGTAGATGTTTGTTGAAATGCTCATGATGCTAGAATATGGAATTATGACATTGATTATATGTATTCCTACCATGAACAAGATTATGATAACCATGTACTTCATGAAAACCCCAACTCATTGTATTATGGATTGTTGATGTTGGTCATGTATTCAAGAGTGTCATGTCTTGTCAATTTCTTGCTATCGAGTCCTGGGGGTACTTGTACCCAAAAATTTAGTTGTGTGCCTAGAGACAGTGTCAGTTTTCAAGATACTCTCAATCAAGTGATGCTCAGTAGAATTCAATCAGATTCATGACTCAGAAAAACTCAGAAATCCTAGTAATCTCAGAAATCTCAGTAATCTTAGTAGTATTCCGTCAGTCACGGAACCCAAGGAACTCAGTCCAGTTCAGTTAAGTTAATCAAGTTCAGTGTCTATTCAAATGGGAGTAGGATTCAGCACCGAGTGAGCCCAAGGATGGGAACTCACCTGTTATTAGAGGGTGTGATTCTTAGAAACAGTCCTTGTGCTTCAGAACTACGTAGACAGCATAGGTTGAGACATCAAACCTTCTATTTTGAGGGTAGATGAGGTGGATTAACCTATTAAATGAGGGTCCTACTATTCTTCTTTGAGTATCTGCTATATGAGGGATCACTCATAGCTTGTCCTTACTAGTGGTATGGTATTGACACCCTTCTAATTGGGGTAACAGATTTTCCCCAACTCAGCTATATCGCTTTATTTGGGGCATGTTGGTTAGATGAATTTTCCCACAGTTTCAGTTTTAGATTTAGTCTTTAGAATAGAACTCAGCCCAGTTCTATAGAAATCAGGACTGTCAGACAAAGTCACTTAGCTAAGTACGGAACTCAGCTAGTTCCATCAGATTTTAGGACTGTCAGATATAGTCATCCAACTTCGTATAACTCTTAGATCAGTTATTTATAATCAGGACAATTAGAAATATTCTTCCAGTTATCAGTTACTAGTAAACTCAGATATCAGTAAATCCATGTTGTCAGTAGACTCAGTAGTCAGAACTTAGTATTCAGCCCTATCACGACCTCAGTTACAATTACTTATTCATGCATGTATTCTCACATGTATGTTATACAGTCAATTAGTATTGTTCATGCATATGAACCCTTTGTATTCAGACTACCTCACTTCCATACCAGTACATTCAATCATACTGATGCATTTGCGCTATGGTGTTTTATACCATAGGTTTAGAAGCACGAGTTCCCGAGCATCCTTAGTAGATCAGACGTTCAGTATCCAGACTAGCAGTGAGTCTTCATCATTCGAGGATAACATGATTATTTTATTAACTTTACTATTTCAATATTTCAGAGTTAGTTGGGGACATGTCCCATTAATTTCATAGATTTTAGACAGTTTAGAGGCTTTCAGACTACAGTATGTTTCAGATAGTTTATTTCAATTTTGGGTATAGTTATACCCCATTACAGACATTGTTTTATATTTAGTATTAGTTCAGTTTTGAACCTTATGGTCTTATAGCTTACATTTCACATATTTATAGTATATTATTCAGTGCTCAATTACAGATATCAGTCATGAGTTAACTTGTGGTCCTTCAGGGTCATGAGCACCGTGTGGCATTCTGGGTGTCAGATTCAGGGTGTTACAAACTTGGTATCAGAGCCTAAGGTTCAACAGTGTCCTAGGAAGTCTTAAAAGCCACATCTAGTAGAGTCTTGTGCATAAGTGTGTTGTGCACCACACTTATGGACAGAAGGCTATGAGATGTTTTAGGAATAGTTTCCCCTCTTTCAGTATTCATGTCGTGCAAGTGAGAATGATCTCAAATTTAAATCCCAGTCTAATCCGCTCTCCTTTTAATTACATAACATATCTTATAAAAGGACTAAATAAGGAAAAATCGAGAATTAGTCAGTACCTCCGCCCATTCAGGCAGATTCCCTAGATGAGCATGTCTTTCATGGTAAATTCAGAATTGACTCTCTTACTTTATATTATTCAGTATTAGCTCAGAGCAATCAGTGGGATGTTGTCCTACCCAGGCATATGATTCATACCCAATAGGTTGAGGTGGGAAAGTGTAGAAAGAAAGAGAGAAAATAAGAGATGAGAATAGGTAATCTCAATTTCGCTCAGCCTAAGTCAGAGGGTGGTAACTGTTATCAATTCCGCCCAAAGTCTTCGATTCTAGTTCCTCCCTTAGCTAGTGCTCCGATCCATAAATTTAGAGATAGGGCGCCAGGTCCTAAGCCTCAGGGCGGTGTTAGCAGCGCCCGAACCCATCCCCTTTGTCAAACTTGTGGCAAATATCATAAGGGTATATGTATAGCCAGCAGTGATATGTGTTATAGGTATGGCGATTCAGGTCACACAATCTGATACTGTCCTAAGGTTGGTCCACAAAGTCAGCATAACTATTCTTCAGCTCAGTCTGGCTGCTCGAATCAGCAGGGTGCCACCTCCAATTCCACTAGTGGGTAATTCCCAAATAGACTATATGCTCATCAGTCTCGACAGGATCAGGAAAATTCTCCTGATGTAGTCACTGGTATGTTACCGATCTTTCACTTGCATGTTTACTCTTTTCTAGATCTAGGAGCCTCTTTGTCTTTTGTTACTCCTTATATAAAAGTTGATTTTGGAGTCAGCCCCAAAATTCTTATAGAACCCTTCGCAGTCTCTATCCCAGTAGGTAAAACTATCATAGCCCGACGGGTATATAGAAACTTTCCGATTATGGTATCTCAGAAAGTCACTTTAGCAGACTTAGTTGAATTAGAGATGACTGATTTTGATGTGATTCTCGGTATGGAATGGATTTATTCCTTCTATGCCACAGTCGACTGCAGAAATAGATTTGTCCAGTTTCAGTTTTTGAATGAACCTGTCCTAGAGTGGAGATGTAGTACTTCAGTTTTCAAAGGTCAGGTTGTTTCCTACCTTTGGGCACGAAAAATAATATCTAAGGGATATGTCTATCATCTTGTTCGAGTTAAGGACTCTAGTTTTCAAAACTCCCAGTTTCAAATCAATCCCAGTAGTGAATTAATATTCAGATGTTTTTTTCCGAAGATCTTTTAGGAATTCCTCCCGAAAGGGAAATAGACTTTGGCATAGACCTTCTTCCAGATACTAAACCTATATTTATTCCACCATAAAGAATGGCACCAACAGAACTCAGAGAATTAAAAGAACAGTTGAAGGATCTCCTAGTTAAGGGATTCGTCAGACCAAGTGTGTCCTCGTGGGGTGCACCAGTGTTATTCATGCAAAATAAAAATGGTTCTCTCAGAATGTGTATTGATTACCATCAGCTTAATAAAGTCACCGTCAAGAACAAGTATCCACTTCCCAGAATCGATGACTTATTTGACCAACTTCAGGGTGCTAGTTATTTCTCTAAGATAGACCTCAGATCAAGCTATCATCAGCTCAGAGTCAAAGAATGGACATTCCGAAAATAGCTTTCCGTACT
This sequence comes from Capsicum pubescens, assembly GCA_030864215.1. Classification (NCBI taxonomy): domain Eukaryota; kingdom Viridiplantae; phylum Streptophyta; class Magnoliopsida; order Solanales; family Solanaceae; genus Capsicum; species Capsicum pubescens. The sequence goes on along the minus strand of CM061542.1, from coordinate 227,995,740 downwards.
CGGCATGGTCACTTTGAATTCTTAGTTATGTCCTTTGGTCTTACCAATACCCCAAAAGCTTTCATGGACTTGATGAATCGTGTGTTCAAGAAGTACTTGGACATGTTCATCATAGTATTCATAAATGACACTCTTGTCTATTCTCAAAGTGAGCATGATCCTGCAGACCATCTCAGAATATCAAAACCCATCAGTTATCATGATATCTATTCATGTTCTACATGTTATCTCTATGACCATCGCTCATATTCATTCATGTTAGTGAAAACTCATGTATGCTCCTAATTCCTAGGTTAAGGAGTTCCAGTTCACTCAGTGTTACAAATCATTTCCCATGAGTACAAAAAATTTTAGACTCAGGTCATAAGCTCATGACTCATACACTCATGTCATGCTTTACAGTATGCCCATCTCACACGACATATGCTCCACTCCTTGTGATCAGTTGAACTCATATTTATGTCATGAATACCCTTATTTAAGATCCCTCGGTGAATCCGTGGTATTGATATTCTATTCATAAGCCTTAGTTATCATGTCAGTTCAGTAATCTATATTCAGTAAAGGACTCAGGTAGTCCTACAGGACCATGGCTTTCAGTTATCAGTTACGTAGCCATCAGAATTCAGTACTTCAGTACTAGTCTAAACCTCAGTTATAAGAAACCAGCATTCAGTCCCAGTTACAGTCTTAGTTGCGGTTACAGTCTCAATTACCATCATAGCTACAATCTCAACCCCAGTCATAGTCCAGCCAGATCAGAAACTTAGTTCATTTTCAGGATTACCCGACCATAGCATATGGCCAATAGTTACTCAGTTAGTAGTATTTTAGTACCTCAAATTACAAAGAGTTTTGAAATGATGTTATACGCTTGGTCTTGTATCCTTAAGATAATACAAATTTTTCTCATTTATGCTCAGTTACCTTATGTTACCCAGTCAGTCCTTACCTTATATGCATGATAGTCTGCAGTTTAAGTCCAGTTATCCAAACTAAGTACCATTCAGTTTTATATTCCAATACTCAGCCATCGGTCAGTTAGCATATCAGATGATTCAACCAGTAGGAACTAGTCTGAACAACCAGTACCTCAGTCCAGCAGTCAGACAAACAAGTTTATATATTTTCTCATTCTGTCCATCTAGTCACACTATCCGAAGTCTCATGAATATGACCATTCTAAGATAGACCAATTATGTAGTTGCGTGAGCAGCTCAGTCCATGTTTCATATCTCAGTCTTAGATCCTAGATATGCAGTCATGATTCAGTTTATAGGTGCCTTATGCAACGCCTCAATTTTCCTCAATATTTTAATCAAGTCAGCATTCGTCGAGGGACATAGTTTCCTAAGGGGGAGATACCCTATAACTCTCGAACTTTCATAACCTAGACACTCTATTTTCCTCTTCATGTAATGAATCCAGTTTGGAGAAGTAGGTAACCATAGGTTGACCCTCTAGCATCAATTTCGGTCGTAATCCATGTACTCAATGGCTCAGTTCAGTTCACGATGTTCAGTCCATGACACACATTACAGACTTAGTCATGTTCTCATGTTTTCATTCATGCATATTCAGAAAGGATCTCGAGTTTGATAGTGGTGATCATGTTTATTTAAAGAACTCTCCCATGAAAGGGGTGAAGAAATTCTTCAAGAAGGGAAAGCTTAGTCCCCGATGTGTCGGTCCCTTCAAAATTCTCAGTCACTTTGGCAAAGTAGCTTATGATCTCAAATTGCCTTCACATCTAGCCTCAGTTCATCCAGTCTTCCATGTCTCCTTGCTAAAGAAGTGCATAGGTGACCCAGCATTCGTAGTCCCTGTTGAGGGCGTAGATATTCAGAACAACCACTCTTTCAAAGAGATTCCAGTCAAAATCCTTGACTATCAGACTCGCAGACTGAGGAACAAGAGGTCCTTCTAATCAAAGTTCTTTGGCGGAATCAGTCCATTGAGAGAGCTACTTAGGAAGCTGATGATAGGCGAATTTACGCGCCTATATCAATATATTTTGCCCATATTTTAGCCTAGTTTTGAGAACAAATTATATATTTCATGCACTTTTAGTCCTTTTTTCTGTAAATGAGCTAACGAACATGATTAGTAAAGTTTCAGGTATAAATGATGCATAATTCAGCATTTTATGGCTTACTTGACGCTAAAGGAAGCTCACGAAGGAAGGAAAGGGAGTTTGGACGCCTAAAGGACCAAAACTGCTGCATGGAAAATCTGTCCCGGGCTAAAACAGCAATTCTGAAGACTTTGGGGACTTACAGATACAAAGCTGGATTTTGACAATGATACATTAACCTAGTACAATTAGGTTATGTATTTCATTATTTTATGTGGATTATGATAATGTTACCTTAACCTAGTACATTTGGGTTAAGGATTTCATTAGTCTAGTAGGATTTGGTTATTTATTTCATTAGCTTAGTAGAAGTAGGATATGGGTATTATAAATACCCTATCATGCTAGAGATTTTAGAGCATCTTCTTATAACTTCTAATCTTCTTATAACTTTGAATCTTACATTCATCATTCAACAATTAATTTTCTTCCATCCCTCTCATCTTCCACTACAAACACTTCTAATCTACTCTTCTATTCTTAAACTCCACAACAAGAGAATCGTTACTTGCTAAGGAATCACGCCTCACGCCTATCACTTGATCTACACGCCATTACTCAATATCGTGATATAATAACAATGTCAATCGTGATTTCCTTCGCATTCATGGGTAACTAAACTTCTCTGTTGGGGTTATGGAAGCCGAATGAGTTACTATCTATTGCTGCGAGTTTGTGAGTTCGAGGCACGTATATTGCTTATATCATTATTCTCTTCATCTTAATCTACATTCTTTGCGGTTGCAAACGCAAGAATACGCCAGTCTAACATTTAACTTGTTCGAGAGAAAAGTTATTTGTCTGGAAAAGAGATAATGTCAAGGTAGTAGGACACCCTTTCCTATTAAAAAGCTAGTGTCGTAACTGGACTAACCTCTTTGAGGATTCGTACCATTAGACACGCTTTAAGATCGAGAGAGTTAAAGTGAAATAGTCCTTGTTTAGGTCGAGAGACGCTTGGATTTACCATCGACTACAATCCTCTATAAGCAATTGCATGTCAGAATTCTACACACTCATAGCCAATAGAGACGTATACCTCAGAAGGTGGACATAACCCCAACGCTTCAATTCTCATTGCTTACAACCAACGTAACAATCTCTCTCTTTTTACTTTATTATTTTCAGCTTTTGTTTACATTACTTGCAAAACAAGAATCCCCCCTTCATACGAGACTTGCACCAAAAGTTTAGTAATTTTACTTACTTGTTGGCCAAGCTATTCCCTGTGGGATCGACACCCAACCCAGGTTGGGTTCTATATTTGCTAACGACCGCTTTACACTCAAACGAGAGCTATAGATTGAGCGTAAAACGGTTAATTTTTGATAACGCTCAACCTGGGATCGACACCCAACCCAGGTTGGGTCAATTTTTGATAACGCTCAATCTACAGCTCTCGTTTGAGTGTAAAGCGGTCGTTAGCAAATATAGAACCCAACCTGGGTTGGGTGTCGATCCCACAGGGAATAGCTTGGCCAACAAGTAAGTAAAATTACTAAACTTTTGGTGCAAGTCTCGTAAGAAGGGGGGATTCTTGTTTTGCAAGTAATGTAAACAAAAGCTGAAAATAATAAAGTAAAAAAAAAGAGATTGTTACGTTGGTTGTAAACAATGAGAATTGAAGCGTTGGGGTTATGTCCACCTTCTGAGGTATACGTCTCTATTGGCTATGAGTGTGTAGAATTCTGACATGCAATTGCTTATAGAGGATTGTAGTCGATGGTAAATCCAAGCGTCTCTCGACCTAAACAAGGACTATTTCACTTTAACTCTCTCGAGCTTAAAGCGTGTCTAACGGTACGAATTCTCCAAGAGGTTAGTCCAGTTACGACACTAGCTTTTTAATAGGAAAGGGTGTCCTACTACCTTGACATTATCTCTTTTCCAGACAAATAACTTTTCTCTCGAACAAGTTAAATGTTAGACTGGCATATTCTTGCGTTTGCAACCGCAAAGAATGTAGATTAAGATGAAGAGAATAATGATATAAGCAATATACGTGCCTCGAACTCACAAACTCACAGCAATGGATAGTAACTCATTCGGCTTCCATAACCCCAACAGAGAAGTTTAGTTACCCATGAATGCGAAGGAAATCACGATTGACATTGTTATTATATCACGATATTGAGTAATGGCGTGTAGATCAAGTGATAGGCGTGAGGCGTGATTCCTTAGCAAGTAACGATTCTCTTGTTGTGGAGTTTAAGAATAGAAGAGTAGATTTGAAGTGTTTGTAGTGGAAGATGAGAGGAATGGAAGAAAATTAATTGTTGAATGATGAATGTAAGATTCGAAGTTATAAGAAGATACTCCAAAATCTCTAGCATGATAGGGTATTTATAATACCCATATCCTACTCCTACTAAGCTAATGAAATAAATAACCAAATCCTACTAGACTAATGAAATCCTTAACCCAAATGTACTAGGTTAAGGTAACATTATCATAATCCACATAAAATAATGAAATACATAACCTAATTGTACTAGGTTAATGTATCATTGTCAAAATCCAGCTTTGTGTCTGTAAGTCCCCAAAGTCTTCAGAATTACTGTTTTAGCCCGGGACAGATTTTCCATGCAGCAGTTTTGGTCCTTTAGGCATCCAAACTCCCTTTCCTTCCTTCGTGAGATTTCTTTAGCGTCAAGTAAGCCATAAAATGCTGAATTATGCATCATTTATACCTGAAACTTTACTAATCATGTTCGTTAGCTCATTTACAGGAAAAAGGACTAAAAGTGCATGAAATATATAATTTGTTCTCAAAACTAGGCTAAAATATGGGCAAAATATATTGATATAGGCGCGTAAATTCGCCTATCATCAACACCCCACACTTAGAGCTTTGTTCGTCCTCGAACAAACTATCATGTCCTTCTAAACATCAACTTAGGGTTTTACAGCAACAACACAAAATATTCGTCAAGACAAGCACAACAATTATCAACCAAGAGTAGCTTTCCGATTATAAGTAGAAACAATTTAACCTCAAGTATAGACTCGTGATGGTGATCAACTCGCATGCAAACGTTAAAGTGCATAGAATCATATACAACTATCCAAAACTCATCAACCATGTGTGTCTCACCATATAGTACCCATAATCACTCACAAATATAGCATATTTTTCAAACATGGGTATCAAAATGTCCTTGCTCTCACTCTCACAAAGAATTCATATGTAGCGACTGATGACCATAGGCTTGCCCTTAATGTAATACTCTACTAAATGTTGGAATGTTAAGATTAGGATCAAGTAGGTCTTTTGATGGTTGTAATGTAGGCTAAGGGACGGGTAGGACTATTTTGGCCAAGAATAGTGACTAGGTTCTAAGCGCTTTAATACATCACTTTGTATCATTGACACTTTTTTCTTTCAACCTTTCTTCTTTCTTTTTTTCTACCACCCTTGTCTCCTCTTTTTTCAATTTTAAGCACAACTCACTTTTCAGCTTTCTTTTCCTTTTTCTTTTCACAACATACCTCTTATGATAGCATTTTTTTTTCTTTTTCATAACACATTCAAGAACCATTCCAATTTATAGCATTATACTCACCCAATTTCCTTTTATGTTGTCACATGACTTTTCCACTTTAAAGCACTTAGGGATTTTGGGATCAAATTACGGTCTTGAAAGAAATGGATTAGGCTTACATACAAGGTTGTCAAAGAAATAGGCTAAAGGCTCAAAAGGGTTAACTAGGATGATGTCCATGGGTAGGTAAAACTGAAGGTAAACATGTATAGGTTGCCAAAGAAATGCCTAAATCATATCCTAAACTTACACTCCTTATTTTCGCTTTGCATACATACCAGGCAAGTTCTAGCATCAGCCACATACATAGAATATACTATTATCTCACAGTCACAAGGCACATGGTCGACTTGATTGGAAGTAATATAGACTCGCGACCCAACAAGTGGAGGAATTGAATCACACAATATCACATATTGAGTCACAACTAGATCCTAAACGTCTCAATAGTCACAATTGTAGCACATACTCTTGTTATAATCTCATGCTGCCTATCAAAATAATTTCATGCGAAGCTAGAAAAAACAACAAAAACAAAAAAACAACAAAATAAACAAACATAGATGCGAGTAGAGAAGTATAGCATGCAATACCACCACCCCACACTTAGTCGGTACACTGTCCTCAGTGGAAAATAAATAAGAAGAACCTGGTTAGTCGGACTTATCCTCTATGTCTGGGGTCATACCCCTTGCATTGGAATCATCATCAGAGTCATCATCCTTAGAAGTTCCTCATAAGTATCCCACTTAATTCCAAGCGTGAGTCGAGGTATTTGCAGTGAGGAGGGTTTTCCTTGCTCCTTGCGGCCTCTTTTCTTGCTCTTTTGGGAAGTTCTAGCCTTTTCTTTGCCTTGTCCTTCTTTGGGTGCCATTGTACCTGAGACTTGAAATAGTCCTAATGGTAGAACAATCCCAATGGATACAATCTATACACAAGCAGTAGGGGTACCACCCCACACTTAGTTTGTTGCTATAAATTAGTGAAGTGAAAGTGGTCGATTACTTAGACTTCATCGACATGCGTTTTAGAAGCTATATTCCAATGAGAAAATCAAAGATATATCACTTCTTGCAACCTTTGCAATACTTTCATGTTAGGTATAACAAGACTACTACATAGGGATTACATCATGGTATCGTTTCTATCAATAAACTTAACCTCCTATGTCGGTAGGCAGTTATAAGTCTTATTCCGATGAACGGGATATTCTAACATGTAAGTATTCAAGTGACAAGATTATGCAATGTTCATTACTATAGCAATTCTGCAAGTAGTATAACAATGCATCAAAATCAAATTCAAGTCAGACATAAGTTAAGAGCATCCTAACGTACATGTTCACTCACTTGGTTTTGTATCAACAATTCAAACATGTTCACATCACCAATACTTTTTCAAGATTTAGCAATTCATAATAGGTGTAGTAAAGTAGTACTTACAAAATATAAATGAAGAACAAAGTAGTACTTACTTGGTTGAAGCCTTTGGATGATGTTCTTGTGATGAAAAAGAGCAAAAGGAAACTTTTTGATAGGTTTTGGAGACTATAGGTGGTGCATAAGCTATGTTTCCAATGTGTTTTTGGTTCAAGACTAAGTCTCATATTTATAAGAAAAGGTTGGGTTGAGTTTTGGCCCATTAAAATCGGATTTGGAGACCAAAAGTGACCATAGGTGGTGCCTAATGCTTTGCCTAGTTGAGCAGAATGCCATAGCATATGCCATGCATTTATTTAAGAATGCCATACACTATGCGGCGCATTGTCTATAGCATAATGGGACATATGCGCCGCATAGTCTATGTCATATGAGATACTGAGACCAAATGCCATAGCATAGGCGGCGCATAGTCAAAAGCATACCTAGGAATAGGCGGCGCATAGTGTATAGCACACTAGATTCCGAGACCTTAGGATATAGGATAGGTTGTGCATCGTTCTTGGCCTAGTTTTACCAAGGCTAGCCTTCCTCGAAGCCTATTTTGGCATGAGAAAGGCTCAATCCATAGCCTTATGCATCACCCTTCCTAACTTACCAACTTTACCATACAATGCGTCCAAATCGTCAATTGAAATCAATCTCCTCATTGACTACTTCTTGCACCTATATTCACTCAAACAAATGAAAACGATTAGTACGATGGGTTGCCTCCCACCAAGCGCCTTAGTTTTGGTCATGGCACAACTCTTATTTTTGGATTTTTCATTTATTAAATCAAGTACTAGAATGAAAGAAAACGATAAACTATAAATGAAAAATGATAAACGATGGGTTGCCTCCCATCTAGAGCCTTATTTATTGTCGTGGCTCGACATAGTTACCTCGAGTACTCAGACTTCATCGAGGTAAATGGTGGATTATTTTTTGAAAGGATTTAGACGACAATAAGGCTTACCTGTGGGCATGCGATCTTCTTCACCAATTATATCATCAATAGTCCAACCCATAGCTCTCTTGTATCTCTTCAGAGCAGATATGAGAGCTTCTACGTGATGTTCACTTAAATCATTTGCACTCTCCGGAAGTATATTTCTACTTTCCAAGAACACATACCTTAGATAATCGGGGAGCTCTTGCGATTCTAGTGTTGGTGTCTCGTCAATGGGAGTCTTCGCTGTTGGTTGATTCTTGAGATCACAATCCGGTTGCTTAGGAGTATAAGACTCTATTTCTGTTAGAGCACCCATAAGTTCTTTATAATCTTCATTATCCTTATGCTCAACTTTCAGTGGCGCAGCAGACAATGGCTCAACAGTAGGCTGTTTCTCTATAGATAATGCTTTCATATCCTCATGATGAACATCAGCTACAGATAACTCATTCATATCGCTGGGCTGCTTCATGGCTTTGCATATATCAAAGCGGACCACTTCGTCATTAATTCGAAACAAAAGCTCATTATCTTTCATGTCAATAAGCACACTTCCAGTTGCGAGGAAGGGGCGTCCCAAGATTATGGGAACTTCCGAATCCACCTCACAATCCAGAATAACGAAGTCTGCAGGAAAAATGAAGGTAGACACCTTCACCAACACATCATTCAAGATACCGACGGGTCGTTTTACCGACCTATTAGCCATCACGAGCCTCATATTGGTTGGTGTCGGATCGCCTAACCCCAACTTCTTGTAGACGTATAGTGGCATCAAATTGATACTAGCTCCTAAATCGCACAATGCCTTAGCAAAATTCATAGATCCAACCATGCAAGGAATAGTAAAAGCTCCGGGGTCAGCCTTCTTCTGTACTAAGAACCTTGTGGCAATTGCACTGCAATGATGAATATTATCTGCCGTCTCATAGCTTACTGCCCGCTTCTTTGTCAACAGGTCCTTCATGAATTTAGCGTACCCAGGTATCTTTTCTAGCGCCTCTACCAACGGAACATTAATGGTCAGCTGCTTCAACATGGTCATGAATTTGCTGAACTTTGTATCATCCGCCACCTTCTTCAATCTTTGAGGAAAAGGTGGTGGTGGATAAGGAATTGTTCTCTCTACGGCTTTCTTCTCCTCTTGCTTCCGTTTTTTAGCTTTTTCAGGTTGCAAATCATGAGGGGTGACGTTATGGACGTCAGGATCAGCTGCTGCGGCATCTTCCCCTTTCGCCGTATCATCAATGTCCACTACTTCGTCAACCACTTGCTTGCCTTTTTCTGAAGTTTCCAGCACCTTACCACTTCTGGTAGTGATGGCCATGCATGACCCATCATTCCTTGGGTTTTGCACAGTATCGCTAGGTAAAGTGCCAGCCTTTCTTTGATTAAGTGCTGCTGAAAGTTGGCTCAATTGCTGCCCTATTTGCTTTATTGAAGTGGAATGAGAATCAACTAGTTGTTTCATGGAGGAAAAATCATTAATTACCTCAGTAACTCCCGCACTGTTGCTTCCACTCCTTTCAATAATTTAGCCATCATGTCTTCCATACTTCCAGAATTAGATGTGGTGGTATCACGTCTACCAGGGGGAACGTACAAACCACTCTTTTCATTCTTGTTCTTCCAACTACCTTGGTCCATGTTTCCAGATTTACCATAATAGTTCCGACCTTGGTTTCCTTGGGTATTCCCACGGAAACCCCCCTGATTGTTCAAGTAGTTGGCCTCCTCTTCCGAATCAGATTCGTCTCTTCCTTTTAACGTAATGGCTTTGACTTTTTCGGTCTTCCCTGATAATAGATGCTTTGTAAGAAGATCCATTTGCGTCTTCATGTGAGCCATATCTTGGTCACGCTTCTCTTGTCTACGCCTCTGCTCTGCAGTCATGCCAAAGGATATAGTAGAGCTTGCTACCTCAGAATCCCTGGTATGCCAAGCTCTACTTTGCTTCGTCATACGATCTAGCATATTACTTGCTTGACCAAAGGTGAGGTCCATAAAAGATCCTCCAGCCGCATTATCAACCACTGGCTTAGTCACCGAATTCAAAGCTCTGTATAATATCTCCATCAAGTGGACATTGGTCATATGATGGTTTGGGCACCGTATTAGCTTTGTCTTGAACCTCTCCCATGTTTCGTGGAGAGCTTCAGTTGGAAGCTGTCGAAAATTGGTGATCTCATCCCTCAACTGTGCTCTTTTGGATGGCGGAAAGAATCTTTCTAGGAAAGCGTCTTTCAATTGCCTCCAATTAGTAATAGAATCAGGAGTCATCCCATTCAACCATAGAGTTGCCTCCCCAGACAGAGACAATGGAAATAAGCGTAGTCGAATTGCATTCTGTCCAACGCCAGGATTGTCGAATGACTTGCATGTAGAAATAAAGTTGATCAGATGCATATTCGGATCATCGCCTGCTAGTCCACCAAATAATCCCTTGAGTTGCAATAACTGAATCATGGTGCTAGTGATATTGAACTTTTCTCCAGGTGCTAAGGGAGGAAGAATAATAGCTCCTGTGGCACCAGCTTCGTCAAGATCATCTTCATCATCATCGAACAGCATGGGTACAGTTCGACGTTCAGGCCTATATCTTGCTTGACGATATCTTCTTTTTGCTGGTGTCGCCATCTCAGCAGTATGCTGTGGGTTTAGTAGCTCTTCATCGCCCAGATCCTCATCGTCAGGATTTGTTGCTCGCCTACGGTTATCAATTTTCTGTTGATGCACTTGAGCAGCCATCCTTTCAATTTCAAGTTGTGCATCCATTGATGCACTGAACAAACCTGAATAAAACAAAAACAACAACTAAAAGTAAAAGTACGAGAATCTTTGACCAAAGGGTCTAGTAATTATTACGAACTTAATTGACACTTGTATTCCCCGGCAACGGCACCAATTTTTGATAACGCTCAATCTACAGCTCTCGTTTGAGTGTAAAGCGGTTGTTAGCAAATATAGAACCCAACCTGGGTTGGGTGTCGATCCCACAGGGAATAGCTTGGCCAACAAGTAAGTAAAATTACTAAACTTTTGGTGCAAGTCTCGTAAGAAGGGGGGATTCTTGTTTTGCAAGTAATGTAAACAAAAGCTGAAAATAATAAAGTAAAAAGAGAGAGATTGTTACGTTGGTTGTAAACAATGAGAATTGAAGCGTTGGGGTTATGTCCACCTTCTGAGGTATACGTCTCTATTGTCTATGAGTGTGTAGAATTCTGACATGCAATTGCTTATAGAGGATTGTAGTCGATGGTAAATCCAAGCGTCTCACGACCTAAACAAGGACTATTTCACTTTAACTCTCTCGAGCTTAAAGCGTGTCTAACGGTACGAATTCTCCAAGAGGTTAGTCCAGTTACGGCACTAGCTTTTTAATAGGAAAGGGTGTCCTACTACCTTGACATTATCTCTTTTCCAGACAAATAACTTTTCTCTCGAACAAGTTAAATGTTAGACTGGCGTATTCTTGCGTTTGCAACCGCAAAGAATGTAGATTAAGATGAAGAGAATAATGATATAAGCAATATACGTGCCTCGAACTCACAAACTCATAGCAATAGATAGTATCTCATACGGCTTCCATAACCCCAACAGAGAAGTTTAGTTACCCATGAATGCGAAGGAAATCTCGATTGACATTGTTATTATATCACGATATTGAGTAATGGTGCGTAGATCAAGTGATAGGCGTGAGGCGTGATTCCTTAGCAAGTAACGATTCTATTGTTGTGGAATTTAAGAATAGAAGAGTAGAAGAAGAAAAATAGAATTGAATTGTAAGACGAGAAGTTAAGAAGATTAGAAGTTATAAGAAGATGCCCTAAAATCTCTAGCATGATAGGGTATTTATAATACCCATATCCTACTCCTACTAAGCTAATGAAATAAATAACCAAATCCTACTAGACTAATGAAATCCTTAACCCAAATGTACTAGGCTAAGGTAACATTATCATAATCCACATAAAATAATGAAATACATAACCTAATTGTACTAGGTTAATGTATCATTGTCAAAATCCAGCTTTGTGTCTGTAAGTCCCCAAAGTCTTCAGAATTGTTGTTTTAGCCCGGGACAGATTTTCCATGCAGCAGTTTTGGTCCTTTAGGCGTCCAAACTCCCTTTCCTTCCTTCGTGAGCTTTCTTTAGCATCAAGTAAGCCATAAAATGCTGAATTATGCATCATTTATACCTGAAACTTTACTAATCATGTCCGTTAGCTCATTTACAGGAAAAAGGACTAAAAGTGCATGAAATATATAATTTGTTCTCAAAACTAGGCTAAAATATGGGCAAAATATATTGATATAGGCGCGTAAATTCGCCTATCATCAGAAGCAGAAGCAGATATGCGGACCAAGTATCCTCATTTTTTTTCGCTAACTTAGACTCAGCCCAAGGTAATTATTTTCCTTAAGCTTGCTCAGTTATCATGTTCAATTTCATTACCAACTTGGTATGCAGTCTCATGGTCAGAATTCTATCATAAACTTGGTATCAAATACCATTGCATATTCAGTCATATGTTCATGCATCATGTTAGTCACATATTCATACATCAGATATGCATCCTCATTATGAGAAACTCAGTACATCAAAAATTTCAGTCATGTATTCACGAATCAGATACTCATGCATTAGATATGCATGCTCAGTATGAATCCCAGTAATGTCAATCATATCTTAGATGTTCACATTTAGTATGTACGTCAGCATATCATTTCTCCCATCTAAGTCAGTGTCATTCGGGGATGAATATTCCCAAGAGAGAGATATTGTAAGACCCCACAAATTTCTTAAGCTAAATTCAGTCCTTTAAGCTTGTCAAGGGGTCTCATACTTAGAAAATCCTAGCTAAGCTTCTAGACTTAGTTTATTTTATCATTTGAAAGTTAGTAATCTCATTATGCGACCTTAACAGCCTTGAAGGGTCTATATTTTTATAAATTCATGATCAGAAAGATCAAAAGGTGTTCTCAAACAAGTTTTGGATTTTTTGGAACACGTTTAGGTCATGTTTGGAGTTCCAAAATAGTGGACCTATATGATTTTGGTGCGCCGCATCGCTAATTGCATTGGTCAACATTTGTGCAGGTTGTCAAAGCCAAAACTTTTGAGGCTCGACACGATCATGGCACGACGCATCGAGTATCGCGTCACAGACATTAATGCACCGCGTCGCTTATAGTGTCCGCACCTAGTATTTAGTCATTAAATGACCGTTTTCTCAAGGAAAAAAAGGTAAATTTTCCACCCCTATATAAGTCTAAAAACACGAGATTCAGACATTATTTCACCAAAATATTATTGTTTCTCTCAAATACTCTCAAGAACAAGTCTAGGGTTTTCATAGGAGCTTCAAATTCAAGAGATTCTACCGTTAATTTTCTAGAATCTTCTATCCAAGGTATGCATAGTGTTCATTCATGGATTCCTTTCGTCCATGAAGTCCAAGAATCAAGTTTTAAACTATGAATTTTGATATTTATGCTATGGGTTGATTATGTTCATGTGGTTGTTCTTGTATGATTCCCAAGTTGGAACCTTTATATGTTTTTATGAAAATATGTTAGCATGTTAGTTGAAAACCATGAATTTTAGTTGGTTATGATATGTTAATTTTATGATTATGCCATGCCCTAAGTCATGCAACCTAAGTGTTTGATAAAATGCCTAAGAGATTAGATTAGAAATTATGTAATATAGCTCAATTGTGACTTAAGTGATGGATTTATGTTTTACCCTTATGTTCAAATTACTCCCATGATATTGATGTACAATATAGATGTTTGTTAAAATGATCATGATGCTAGAATATGGAATTATGACATTGATTATATGCATTCCTACCATGTACAAGAGTATGATAACCATGAACTTCATGAAATCCCTAACTCATTGTATTATGGATTGTTGATGTTGGTCGTGTATTTAAGAGTATCATGTCTTGTCATTTTAATACTATCGAGTCTTGGGGGCACTTGTACCCAAAAATTTAGCTGTGTTCCTAGAGCTAGTGTCAGTTTTCAAGATACTCTCAATCAAGCCTGCTCAGTAGAATTGAGTCAAATTTATGACTTGGGAAAACTCTGAAATCCTAGTAATCTCAGAAATTTTAGTAACTCAGTAATCTCAGTAGTATTTCGTTAGCCACAAAACCTAAGGACCTCAGTCCAGTTTAGTTCAGTTTATCATGTTCAGTGTCTATTCAGATAGGAGTAGGATTTAGCACCGAGTGAGCCCAAGAATGGGAACACACCTGTTATTAGAGGGTGTGATTCTTAGAAGCAGTCCTTACGCTCTAGAACTACGCAGCTAACATAGGTTGAGACATCAAACCTGCTATTTTGAGGGTAGATGAGGTGGCTTAACCTGTTATATGAGGGTCCCACCATTCTTCTTTGAGTACCTACTATATGAGAGACCACTCATAGCTTGTCTTTACTAGTGGTGCGGTATTAACACCCTTCCAATTGGGGTTACAAATTGGACCCCAACTCATCTATATTGCTTTATTTGGGGCATGTCAGTTAGATGAATTTTCCCACAATTTCAGTTTTAGATTCAGTCTTCAAAATAAAACTCAGTCCAATTCTATAGAAATTAGGACTGTCAGACACAGTCACTCAGCTCAGTACGGAACTCAGCTAGTTCCATCAGATTTTTGGACTGTCAGATACAGTCATCTAGCTCCGTATAATGCTTAGATCAATTATTTATAATTAGGACTGTTAGAAATAGTCTTTCAGTTATTAGTTACTAGTAAACTCAGATATCAGTAAATCCATGTTGTCAGTAGACTCAGTAGTCAGAACTCAGTATTCAGTCCTATCACGACCTCAGTTACAGTTACTTATCCATGTATGTATTCTCACGTTCATAGTATACAGTCAACTAGTATTGTTCATGCATATGAACCCTTTGCATTCAGCCTACCTCACTTATATACCAGTATATTCAATCATACTGACACATTTGCGCTATGGTATTTTATACCATAGGTTTAGAAGCACGAGCTCCCAAGTGTCCTTAGTAGATTAGACGTTCAACAGCCAGACTAGCAGTGAGTCCTCATCATTTGAGGATAGCATGATTATTTTATTAACTTTATTATTTTAGTAGTTCGGAGTTAGTTGGGGACATATCCCATTAACTCTACAAATTTCAGACAGTTTAAAGCCTTTCAGACTACAGTATATTTCAGACAGTTTATTTCAGTTTTGGGTATTGTTATACCCCATTAAAGATATTGTTTTATATTTAGTATTAGTTCAATTTTGAACCTTATGGACTTACAACTTATATTCTGTATATTTACAGTATATTATTTAGTGCTCAGTTACAAATATCAGTCATGGGTTAGCTAGCGGTCCTTCGGGGTTATGAGCACCGTGTGGCATTTTGGGTGTCAGATTCGGGGCGTTACAATACCTCATAACTTAGCTGGTAAGAACATCACATATTACTGGACTCATTTGCACTTAAATTCTTATATACACTATTTTAAGCTTACTAATTCAACTTTCATACTGCTAGCCCCATGAAATATAATCTGCCCGAATTCAGATAACACTATCCCAACTCTACTACTATTGCTAAACTCCTGGTTTCACACCTCTAATTCTAGATCATATACTATCATAGAATATTGAAAAAGAATATGAAGACACATTTGACTCCTAAGCACTGAGGTACTACCCCTCCATTCAATGACTGATTTATTCGAAAACTGAAATTGAATGGCTCTAATTCTGAAATCAACTAAAGTAATTTTCTGGGATACTAAAACTTGGCAGTTTCTGTATACCCTTCTATTTAGGATAGATTTACCCACTAAGGTAGACACTGAGAAGGGCTCCGCTAATATTTTATTTCAAACACCAAAGTTAACGGTTATACAGGGGTACAAGAAAAAGTGAAGCTTCGTGTTCTAGTAAAACATACATAAGAATATAAAAGGCCTGTAACATACCGTAACCGCATCAGGAAAACTTTCTTGATCATGTCGGGACTGAAGAGCATATAGCCTATTCTGATGCTGGCCATTGTTTGTGCTGGAAGTGGCACCCTGCTGATTCGGGTGACCGAATAAGACTAGAGGATGGTTAGGCTAACCTTGTTGGCATAAATCTCTTCCCCTCTGAGCTATGACTCTACACTCCCGCATCATGTGGCCTGGCTTACCATATCCAAAATATACATCAGTGCCAGCTCTACACATACCTAGGTGATTCCTATCACATTCTCCGTAAAGCAAATGAGTACGACCACTGCTAGCACTATCTTGGGTTTTGGAGCCTGGCGTCCCATCCGAACTATCATTCCTGAACTTCGGTACTGGTGAACTAGCTGAAAATAGAGCCGGGGTTGAAAGCTTATGACTGAACTGAGAACGGTTACCACCTTCTGACCCTGGATGAGCAAAACTAAAGCTACCTTTTCTGGCTCTCTTATTCTCTCTCTCCTTCTCTTTAAGCTTTGCTCCTCCATCTGTTGAGCATGGATCATAAGCCTAGATATGTCCATCTCCTTAATTAACATTGCAGTCCTACACTCATTGACCATATTATCAGATACTCGAGACATGAACTTACTCATCCTAGACCTGTTATCAGCCACTATATGATGAGCATATCTGGCTAACTGAGTAAACTTGAGGTAATACTCTTTCACACTCATATTGCCCTGTCTCAAGTTGATAAATTCTAACACTTTGACTTACCTCAAATCTAATGGGAAAAATCTATCTAAGAAGCTATAGAAAACTCTTCCCACAATACAAGCCCTGCATCTGCACCTCTATCCCCTTTCCACTGCTTAAACCAGGTATGGGCTACATCTCGCAGCTGGTAAGTAGCCAATTCAACACTCTTACTAGAAGTCACACCTATAATGTCTGTTACTTTCTGGACCATGTTTAGGAATTCCTGCGGATCCTCTTCAGATTTGGATCCTAAAAATAGAGGAGGATTCATTTGGGTAAAGTCCCAAATCCTAGCTACGGCAGTATTAGACACTAAATTGGTTGGGGCAGTAACAAGCCGCTCATTTTAGGCTACTACAGAGTGAGTTATAGTAGTGAATGCAGCTCTGAACTCTGCAAGAGAAACATGCTCATTAAGGGGATGTTCCTGAATGAGCAGAGGTGTTGGTTAGTTTAAGTTTCTCCTTTTGTTTATTTTTCTAAGAGGCATGTTCTGTAAGCAAAAGGAATAATAGATTAAACAGGGAGATTAACACGAGCTCATGCTCTTTCGCATGACATGAATACTAAAAGAAGGGAAACGTTTCCTAAAATATCTTATAGCCGTTTGTCCATAAGTGTGGCGCATTTCACACCTATGAACAAGACTCTACTCAACGTGGCCTTTAGACTCCCTAGGACTCTTTAAAACCTTAGGCTTTGATACCAAGTTTATAATGCCCTGAGCGTACACCCTGCGCGCCACACGATGTTTACAGTCCCGAGGGACCACAAGCTAATCCATGAGATGGTACCTACTATGAGCACTGACTAAAACTAATATGAAAAGATCATATACAGAAATAAACTAAGGAATGCAATAAGGTTTTAAGTCATAAATCTGATAAGTCTGTAAGACAAAACTGATAATGCTGATAATGATAACTAAAATTTGAAAACTAACTGTATGTACTAGTTTGAAAAGCCTCTACTAACTGAATAATAGTTGATGGGACAGGCCCCAACTAACTCACACTGACTACAGGATTGAAAACATAAAATTAAATATAGTTTATCCTTAAAATATGAGGCTTCACTACTGCTATGGCTGATAATCTGGAAAGTATATGTGCGATGTGGGAATTGAGTGTCTGAACCTATGATATGATACATCATAGTGCAAGAAAAGACTATGTGATCAGTACTTTGAATGTACTGGTATGCTAAATGAGGTAGGTTGATATGTGTTATTTCATGTACATGGATAATAATAATTAACTGAATAGCATGAAGTATAAATAGAACGCATAGAATCTGTAAGTACTGAATGTGCATGAAATCTATAAATACTAAGTATGCATAAAATCTGTAAGTACTAAGTGTGCATTAATTTTGTAAATACGGAGTGTACATGAAATTTGTAAATACTGATTGTGTATGACCAAGCATAAAATATGTTCTGAATATAATATGTAAGATGAGTTAATGAAACCTGAAGACTGAATATCTGATATCTGTATGCTATGGTCAAACAAAACTGAAGCTGAATTACTGAGCTAATTACTAGACTGAGACTGTGGGAGGTATCATCTAACCGACATGCCCCGCTATGAACTAATTGGGGTTCAACCTGCAACCCTAGTTGAAATGGTGTTAATACCATGCCACAGGTACTAACAATGGCTATGTGGATTCACTAATCTACTGAAAAGCCAGGATGTCAAGCCTGAACTGACGGGTTACATCCGGGCGGAGTCAAGCCTAATTTGATGGGTGACCCCTGGGAGGTAGTCAAGCCTAATCTGACGGGTGACTCCTCATCCTATACTGTCTACAAAGTTCTGGAACACAGGGACTGCTACTAAAGGTCACACCCTCCACTGGCAGGTGAGCCTACATCCCTAGGTTCGCTCGATTCTAAATCCTACTCCTAACTGAACTGACTCGAAATACTAAACTGTTCTGAGTTAAACTGATTATGATTTCTGACTAAATTGATAATGCACATAACATATTTTGAAACTATTCTAAAGATACTGAGACTAAGTAAAAAATAATGTTTTCGGGTATTCATAACCCCCAGGACTCGATAGCAATAATAGTAAAATAGTACTAAACATGGGGGACATAATATGAAGCATTTATCAAAAATTCTTTCTTGTAGGCATATCATCAAACACTGTATATTCATAGTTCAAGCTAAGAATATATGAAAGCATTTATCTAAAATTCATTCTTGTAGGCATTTCATCAAACACATGATATGCATAGTTCAAGCTAAACATGGGAATAGTTCAAAGCTTGTAGTAATAGCATGAATTCAACCTCGACAACACTAATTATGATTTAAATCAGTGAATAACAACATTAAAATATGTGGGATTTGATAACAACAACAATTTTATGTAATCACGGTATAGAATTACAATTAATGGGAGTTCATGGTTAAAATCACCATTTAAAATTACAAAAACTTGTAAAGATCACAACTTAGAATTTAAAATTGGATAATTGGACTCCATGGGTGAAAGGAACCCATGGATGAACACTTAACATACCTAGGTTGATGAATTCGTAAGAGTTGATGGTGAATTCTTGAGATTTGTTCTTGATTTATGGAGGCTATGGTTTTTGTTCTTGATAGAGGGATACTTTAATTTGAGTAATTGGTCAAATAATGAGAAAATAAGGCTCTATTGGGACTTAAATCCAGTGTTTGGATGGATTTAGAGATATGGGGAAAGACCAAACAGTCCCTGAACATTAAAAATCCCAATTTTGAGGCTTACTGATGAGCGGTATTGGTCCCAGAATCAATGACTTGTTTGACCAACTTCAGGGTGCCAGTTACTTTTCTAAGATAAACCTCAGATCAGGCTATAATCTACTCAGAGTCAGAGAATGTGACATCCCGAAGATATCTTTTAGAACTCGGTATAGTCACTTCGAATTCTTAGTTATGTCCTTTGGTCTTACCAATGACCCTGCATCTTTCATAGACTAGATGAACCGTGTGTTCAATCTATACTTGGACATGTTCATCATAGTCTTCATAGAGGAATTCTTGTCTACTCCCGCAGTGAGCATGATCATGCAAACCATCTCAGAATAGTATTGCAGACTCTAAGAAACCATCAGCTATTCACCAAATTAAGTAAGTGCAAATTTTGGCTAAGGTCAGTAGCCTTTCTTGGCCATATCATTTTCGGTGATGGCATTAGAGTTGATCATCAAAAGACCGAAGCAGTGAGAAACTGGCCTAAACCTATCTCTCTATTAGATATCAAGAGTTTCTTGGGCTTGGCTGGCTATTACTGACGGTTTGTTGAGGGATTTTCATCTATTGCATCCCCTATGTCCAGATTGACTCAGAATAAAGTCAAACTCCAGTGGTCAGATTCTTGTGAGAAGAGTTTTCTGGATTTGAAGACTCGACTCACTACAGCTCTAGTTTTGACCCTACCAGATGGTTCAGATGGGTTTGTGGTATATTGTGATGCCTCCAGAGTCAGTTTGGGGTGTGTTTTGATGCAGAGAGGTAATATCATAGCCTACTCCTCTAGATAACTTAAGCCCCAAGAAAAGAACTATCCTACTCATGATTTTAAGTTAGCAGTAGTAGTTTTTTCCTTAAATATTTGGAGGCACTATTTGTATGGTGTACACGTTGATGTGTTCACAGACCATAAGATCCTGCAGTATGCGTTCTCTCAGAAAGAACTAAACCTCCGTCAGATAAGGTAGTTGGAGTTATTGAAAGACTATGACATGAGTGTCCTGTATTATCTAGGTAAAGCCAATATTGTGGCTAATGCTCTCAGTAGGATGTCTATAGGTAGTGTTGCTCATGTGGAGGAGGGTAAGAAGAAGTTAGCTCAGGAAGTTCATCAGCTTGCCCAACTAGGTATTCACTTAGTTGATTTAGCAGAAGGTAGTGTATGGGTGAAGAGTAGTTCATAATTATCCCTGGTTTCTGAGGTGAAGGAAAAGCAGGATAGGGATTCCAGCCTAGCTAAGTTGAAGAAATCAGTCAGAGACCAGAAGGTAGAGGTTTTCTCCCAAGGGGGAGATAGTGTGTTGCGCTGCCATGGTCGGCTATGTGTGCTAGGTGTAGATGACTTGAGACAGCAAATTCTTGTAGAAGCGCATGGTGCGCGCTACTCTATTCATCCAGGGGACACTAAGATGTACTGTAATTTGCCGGAGATCTATAGTTGGAGTGGGATGAAGAAAGACGTTGCAGAGTTTCTGGCTAAGAGTTCAACATGTCAGCAGGTTAAGATTGAGCATCAGAAGACTAATGGTTCTATGCAGGATTTCAGTATTCCCACCTGGAAGTGGGAAGAAGTGAACATGGACTTTGTGATGGGTTCCCCTCATACTCTTCATCAGCATGATTCAGTTTGGGTCATTGTATATAGGATGACCAAATCAGCTCATTTCCTACCAGTCCATACCTCTTATTCAGTTAAGGATTACGCCAAATTCTATATCAGGGAGATGGTCAGATTGTACGGTGTTCCGTTGTCCATTATCTCAGATAGAGGTACCCAGCTCACCTCTTATTTCTGGAAGGCATTCCAAAAGGGTCTTGGTACCCGAGTTCACCTCAGTACAGCCTTTCATCCTCGGACAGATAGTCAAGCAGAAAGGACCATTTAGACTTTAGAAGTATGCTACGAGCATGTGCGATAGACTTTAGAGGTATTTGGGATGACCACATGCTTTTGATTGAATTCGCATACAACAATAGCTATTATTCCAGTATTCAGAGGACTCTATTTGAGGCGCTTTATGAGAGGAGGTGTAGATCTCCCATTGGTTGGTCTAGAGTAGGTGATGCCGCAGTGGTAGGGCCTGACTTGGTATTTGATAACTTAAAGAAAGTTCAGTTGATCAGGGAAAGGCTTAAGACAACTCAGAGCCGACAGAAATCGTATGCAAATGTACACAGAAAGGATCTCGAGTTTGAGATTAGTGACTTTGTGTATTTGAAAATCTCTCCTATGATAGGAGTGAAGAGGTTTGGAAAGAAGGGGAAACTCAATCCTCAATATGTTGGTCCTTACCGAATTCTCAGTCATTTTGGAAAGGTAGCTTACGAGCTTGAGTTGCCTTCAGACTTAGCTTCAGTGCACCCAGTGCTCCATGTCTCCTTGCTTAAGAAATGCATAGGTGATCCAGCAGTCGTAGTCCCTATAGAGGGCATAGATATTCTGAAGATCCTCTTTTACGAGGAGATCCCAGTAGAAATCCTTGATTATTAGATTCACATACTGAGGAACAAAGTTGTTCCTCTAGTCAAAGATCTTTAGCGAAATCAGTCTGTTGAGAGAGCTACTTGGGAGGCAGAAGCAGATATGCAGACCAAGTATCCTCACCTCTTCTCCGTAAACTTAGACTCAGCTCAAGGTAACAGTTTTTCTTAGAATTTACACAGTCATATGTTCAGATATAGCTACCAACTTGGTATAAATTAATGTTGCATACTCAGACATGCATTCACGAATCAGTTCAGTCATGTACTCATGCATCAGACATGCATATTCAGTATATAAGCCCAGCTTATCAGTAATCCCAGTCATGCATTCATAATCATGTTCAGCTATGTACTCATGCATCAGATATGCATGTTCAATATGATAATTCAGTATACCAATAATTTTAGTCATGAAATCATGCTTAAGTTGTGCATCTTCAGTGTCTAAGTCCAGTCTATAAGTATTCTCAGTTTAATCAGTCTCATTCGAGGACGAATGTTACCAACGGAGAGGTAAGACCCCAAAAAATCCTAAGCTCAACTCAGTCTTTTAAGTTTGCTAAGGGGTCCCAAACTTACAAAATTCTAGCTAAGTATTCAGACTTAGTATTATTTTGTCCTTCGTAAGTTGGAAACTATATTTCACGACTCTTATGACCTTAAAATGTCAATCTTTAGGTTAATTCATGATCAGGAATGTTAGTAGGTGTTTTCGGATGAGTGTTGTATTTTTTGGACCTCGTTTGAACTACGTTTGGGAATCCAAAACAGTGCATCGATGCGATCTCGATGCGGCGCGGTGACCATCGCATCGATCAATATTTTTTCTTGGCTCCCAGTGGCAATTCCAGTGAACCGACGCAGACTCAATGCGGCGTGTTGGCTAGCATCGTTGCCAATGACGCGGCGCGTCATCCTACGCATCAATGGTTTAATTTTCAGTCATTAAAAAGCCACATCTTTAGGGATAATTGGGTCTTTTTCCCACGTCCTTCAACCCCCATAACACAAGATTTAGCCCTCAATTGGCAAATTATATTCATTTTTTCTCAAAACACTCAAGAACAAAAACCCTAGGAGATTAAATTTCAAATTCAAGGCTCAGGATTTCACCATTAATCTTCAGGAATTTAGCAACCAAGGTATGTCAAGTGTTCATCTAAGGGTTCCTTCCACCCTTGGATTCCAAGAAACTCTTTTAAACTTCAAGTAGCTTGATTTCATGTTTTCCATGATTTGGATTCAAGTGTATTTATGATTATAATGTTGATTGGATTTCTATTCCATTATTAAGTGCAAGATTTATGTAAAAACAACTATTATGTATGTAGTATTATGTGAATTCATGTTAAAGCCTTGAAATTGTAATGCATGTGTTGATTAGTACTATGTGCATATACAATGCCTTCCAAGTGTTTGATGAGTTGTTCATGAGAAGTAAATAATGAAATTATATCATGATTAGCATGTATTCAAGTTCATGTCATGCAAGTGTTTGCTAAAATATCCCAATGAATGAATGATGATCAAGTAGTTATTTATCATGTTTCAAGATTGTGCCATGTCTTATAATTTATGCTATCAAGTCCTGGGGGTATTTAATACCCGACAATTTAGCTGATTACCTAGAGCCATGGTAAGTCTCAGGATAGTATCAGTCATATCAAGATCAGTAGTACTCTCATTCAGTTACAGAACTCAGGAAAAACTCAGTATCAGTCCAGTCTAGTTCAGTATTCAGTTCAGACCTCAGTAAATTTAGTCACTCAACAGAATTCAGTAGTATTCCATCAGTCAACGAAACTCAGTGAACTTAGTTCAGTTAAGTTAGACAGTATAATCAGTAACAGTTCAGTCAAGCCTAGTATGAACTAGGAATCAGTTCAGTGTCTATTCAGATAAGAGTAGGCTTCAGCACCGAGTTAACCTAGGGATGGGGGCATTCCTGCCAGCAGAGCATTTGACCCGTAGTAGCAATCCCTGCGTTACAGAACTACGTAGCCAGCGTAGGTTGAGATATCTTCCTGCCAGATATTAGGAGGGTTGATATTTCTCATTCGAGTTTTTCCTGCCAGCGAGGGTTGACGAAAAAGCTTCCTGTCAGAGAGAATTAATTCACAGCTTCTCTTTACCCGTGGTACGGTATTGACACCCTTCCAACTGGGATTACAGGTTAGACCCCAATCTATTTAGAAAGGGGCATGTCGATTAGATGATTACCTCCCACAGTCTCAATTTCAGATTCAGTCTCAGTACAGAACTCAGTTCTGTTTTACAGATTCAGGACTGTCAGACACGGTCACTCAATTTAGTACGAAACTCGGTATAGTTCCACAAAATCAAGACTGACAGATACAGTCATTCAATTATCAGTAATTCAGCATCAGTATACTCAGATATTAGTTAATCAGTATTCAGAATCTGTATTCAGTGTTATCACGATCTCAGTTACAGTTACATATTCATGCATATATTTTCATCCAGTTATACTTATGTCATTCAGTCAGTATTGTTCATGTACATGAACCCATGCATTTTAGCCTACCTCACTTAGCATACCAGTACATTCAAAGTACTAACGCATAGCTTTCTTTTGTGCTATGATATTTTATATCATAGGTTTAGATGCACGGGCTCCCGATCATCCCTAGCAGTTACAGATTTTCAGCAGTCAGAATTAGTGGTGAGTCCTCATAGTTCGAGGGCATGATTATTATTTTAGTATTTCAGTTTATTTCAGTAGCCAGAGTTAGTTGGGGACTTATCCAATCAACTCCATATTTCAGACAGTTTAGAGGTTTTTCAGACTAGAGTATTCTCGGACAGATGTTTCAATTTTGGTATTATTATACCGTATTCAGTTTTATTTTAGTATTGAACCTTATGGCATTTTTTTCTACCTAATTTCCACATCTTACAGTATTATCATTCAGTTAATACAGCAGGTACTAGTCATGGGTTAGCTTGTGGTCCTTCGGAATTATGAGCACCGTGTAGTGTCCGGGGTACAGACTCAGAGCGTTACAGATACAACGCCCAAAGACGGTTAGCGGAGTGAACGCTAGCATGTAACTCGGGGATAAAGACAAAAAATATTATCATTCAAAACTAAATCGAATAAACATATGCAATCACATACACACACACACACACACACACATATATATACACACCATGCCGGGATAGGGAACAAGTTTTAGCATGCATTTAAAATCTTAATTGTGTAGTTTAACCATTGTTGACACTTAATTTTTGCCCTCCACAACTACGTTTAATCTCGAGTTTCTTCGCTTTTAAATAAAATTTCAACATTTATTTTTATCTGGATAATTTTTTTTTCAAAAGTATTTATTTAGGTAATTTTGTCACTTTAAATAACAATTATATATTTTCGTATACGTATTTATGAAATCGTATAAATTTGTTACTTAAATAATTATTTTACAAAAAAATCAACTTTTAATTAAGGGTTATCTTGAAAATTAATTGAAATGAGTAAAATCTTGATTTGAATATAATAATAATAATAATTTATTTGAAAAGTATTTGTTCTATTTTAGTAAACCAAATCTCAAAATTAAATCAATACATAATTTGTATCGAATTTTATTTCAATTTATTTAATTTTGATCATAATTGAAATCTTTTGGCCAAATTGCAATGCAGTTGGCTAATTGATTTTCAATATAATTAAAATCTAAATAAATAAAAATTGACTGAAATTCTAATCTAAGGTTATTTAATAAATAGCCTAAACCTAATCGAATCCTAAACTCTTATTTCTAAAGGGGAACGAACATGGGGTGGCTATTTAAAAAAGAAAATGGCCACAATTTGAAAAGGTGGACAACTGTAGCCAGTCGGCTATTTTTATTTCTCCTTTTTAGCCATTTGGCCCAATTTGACACATGCAGTCTCTATACTCAATTGATAAACTTTTATACCACATTGATACACTTTTATACTATATTGATATACTTTTTAAAAAAGAGAAAGGAAGTTCTATGCAAGCACATGCAGTCCAATTGATACTTTTTTATACCACATTAATACATTTTTATACTATATTGATACACTTTTATTCTACATTGATACATTTTGATACCGCATTGATACACTTTTATATTAGATTGATACACTTTAATACCACGTTGATACAGTATATATACCATATAAATACACCTTTTATAGAAAAAATTTGTGCAAGCATATACAGTAATTCGTTATTCGAATTTGTTAACTTCACCTAAAATTTTGTGAAAATTTGTGCAAGCATAAACAAAATTTATTAAATCATGTACCCTCATTGTCCAAACATTCCTTAATTTTTTTTCTTCTAGAATTCACAAATACAAAATTGCACTCATTGAAGCTCTGGCAGAACCTGAACGGAGAAGAAGAAGAAGAAGGATAAATAATAAACAATAAAAACGAGTACAGATACTCCAAGTTCTTCCAAGTTTTTATTCACAAGAGCCAAAATCCAAAACATGAGCCCATAATTCTAAACTAAGGCCAAACACCTAAATCAACCTCACTTTAAAAATTCAGGCATATCCCCACTGATTTTCGCTAGAGCTAAAAGTGAAATATAGCTAAGAAAATCACAATGGAGAAAAAAACACAGGCTAAATACCCAAGCAATAAAATCCATACCTATTGAAGGACATAAAGCATCAAGCATAATCGAAAATACGTTGAGCCTATGAAGGATACTAAAGTAGCCAAAATTTAATCAACTCTTAAGAATACAACTTTAGCTTTAATTTTTCTAATACAATGCTCGATCTATGAACATGAACACCTATAGTCACATATAACCAAAGGGAAGCACTCCACAAAGTGTGTATCTGTAGATTTTGGTGATGGGTTTTTTTGATTTTTTTTTGTTTCTTCTGTTAATTTTTTGTTAAATTTCGCAAAGATTTAAATTTGGTATCTGAGATTGGGAATTGGAGTGAAATTGATTGAATTTTGGTGGGTTAAATTTTGTTTTTGTCTAATTTCTATGTGAAATCCATTGTATGGTTGGAATGGAGAAAAACGGGGAGAAGAAGATGAAATGATACACCAGTTTATGCTGGCTATTTGGTGGGTATTTAATTGTGGATCCTATTTTTGTGGTATTATTTTAGTTTTAGGTGCCATTTTTGCTCTTTCCCTATTTCTAAATCAGTCCTTTTTAACTATGTTATCTAGCCCAATTACCCAACCTGTCAGCCTATTTCTCTTATAATGAAGATTTAACTCAGCAGCCCACTCCAACGGGCGATCCGGCCCAAAAACAACCACTTCAGCCGCCCCAGCCTAATAGAAACACCCCGACTCGGCCCACATGCCTTTTCTCTTTTATAATATTAGATAAGAATGTCCGTGCTTTGCACGGGCCCAACGATAAAAGTCTATGTATTGATGAATACAAATAACAGAAGTTCACAAATTGATTGATGGGTTATATTGAGCACGACAATAATTTAAATAATTTGTGCATTTATTTCTTGAATGTACATCTTTCTAAAACAAAAATACAAAGGATAAAAATTGCACACCAACAAAAATTGCATGGAAAAAGAAGAAGCTTCGTAAACTTCTAGATTGTGAGATGACTTTGGTGCTAGAGAGGTCCAACCAACATGTGTACTCTTCAAGTTCACAACGATCCATCAACTGATTCCACAAAAGTTCTCATCTCTCTGCATAATCAATTAAATTACAGAAAGGAAATTACATAAGCATGAAAATATTGAAATTATATTAAGAGATGTAAAATTACTGTATCTATAGATCATACACATGTTTTCACACTGCTCAAATAAAAATTCGGTGTGGACCAAAAGGAAAAGGCATGATACATAACTGTGCTTTTTAACTTGATCGAAATTGACATCTAAATCCTTCAAATTTAGAATTTTCACAAGTAGGCCTTTAAGTTGTCATAAAGTTGAAGAAGTAGACACATATATTACATAAAAAATCTCACACAATATGACATATAGAACGTGTGCATCTCACAAGATTTACAAAAATGTCATCACCTGAGAATTTTAACCAAAATTTGTGATAGCGGACTTAAAAAGTTAGGAAATGAATAAGACTAAAGCGATGTAGGTCCAACACATTTCTAGCCTCTAAGCATTTAGTTTGACCACTTGAAAATAATCTTTGTAAAGATTAGTATCAAACGAAGTAATTAGTATTTATGTTAATCAATCATATAGTTGGATTAACTTCAAACTTCACTCAAGAGGAGGTTTGCAAAAAAAAATTAAAAGAGAAATAATGAAAATTAAGAACTTGTGCGTCCGATAGTCTCCCAAGCTCAACACTCTTTATCCTATGTTGTATTATTCTTAGCCAGCGTACCTGCTGAATTTTGACGATTAGAAACAATTTGACACTGAAAGAGCATAAATATCTGATTTTGCAACTATAGCAACCAAAGTCCCACTGCAAACTCAGAGCAGGGATATCATGGATATAAGTGTACATAATTCGAATAAAAAATAGGAGTCTGATCAATATAATAATGGTAACATCTCTATTCATGATAGGCAACACAGAAACATTGAGAGGCAATACTAAAAGCAGATTGTATTTCACATCAGCAAAATTGTGATAAAAACCACAGTAAATTATACTACATTATAATAGGCAAAAGTGGCATCGAGATTTATGCAACAAATCAACTTATTACTCTACTTTATTTTACCAAGTTCATAACTATTCCACAGTGACGTCTCCCACACCATCATATTTCTTACTCCATATTAGGAAAATACACCTATTCTACAGAACCAAACAATTTGACCTTAAGCCTAAGAATTAAGAATACAGATTCCTTCATAATAGTTAAGTGGTAATATTTATATAAATGATACATCTTGCATCCTTTTTCTTTCTTATTAAGTCATATATATACATTTATCCAGTCATTAATGTGAACTATATGTGATCATTTATTATGATAAAAAGTATTTGCTATGTTGTAGCACCCAAGGATGTAGCCTAGTGGTCAATTAAGTGAGTCGAGAACCATGAGGTCTCAAGTTCAAAAAATCACAGCAGTGACAGAGACACCTGTCCTGGCCATAGTGGACAAACTTACTTGATAATTGTTGCTAGCGGGAGGTGGCAACTAAGCTAGCCCCGACACCAAAATTATCAACAACAAAAAAAATTAAAGTATTTGCTATGCTTTATAGTTTCTACATAGAGTTATCATTAGGTTCTTTTCAAACATTTTTCCAACTATATGATACCTTTGAGAACAATAGATCAATGATTACTATTATTCAGCTACAAACCTGCACACAAAGCTAAGAAGGGAAAAGACATACTAATAAATATGAGAAAAAGAAGACAAGGCAGACCTCCTTCATATGCAAAAATATCTTATTTCTCCGACTTCTAATATTATCTCGAATTTCTTGCAACTCCATTTCAGCAAAGTCCTCTACTGTCTCAGGCCATCTATTTTACAAAACTTGTTCAATCACTCCAAGAACTTTCAATAATTAATCATAACTCAGAATTGAAACATTCAAACAATAATTTCTGAAATTACCCGGCGACATTTTTATTGAAGGATTCAGAATCTATAGAAGTAGCATATGAAGATGCATTCATATATGGCAAACGAAAAGAGCAAAGAAAAAGACAGGATGAAAAACAATATTTTCAGGATGACAGTATGTATATTAACATCTAAGCTGGCCAAACACAGTATCAATCTCTTGAATTACATTCTTCCTTTGATTCTTTCTTTTTAATTGTAAAATTATATTTAACGAAGATGGTCAAGTGATTAACACTTTGAAATTAAGATATTTTTTTTAAAGATAATTCAATATGATAACTAATAGAGAAGATATGTACCAACAAGCTATCTCATCTCTTTCATGTCAAAAACAGTAGATGGTTCTGAAAGTTCAGGCAGGTTGTAGCTAAGACATGGAAATGAACGGCTATGGGTGGAGTAGTCTAGCTGTCTAGGACCATTAAAACCCCTTACACAACCAAAGGAACACCTTCCCGCATGTATAACCTGGTTCTTAACATGTCTACTAAATATTTCTCTTTTTTTCTCTTTTTTCTTGGATTGAAATTTCTCTCCTTTTATTTAAAGTATGAGAGAGGAGGTTCAGCAAGAGGGGCCTGAAGTTGGGGGAGACGGATTATGCAAGACAGGCTTATAATGAGAGGATTTGGAGCTATGTCAGCGGCTCAGTGGACTGATTTGATAGATAGAAGGTTAAAGCAGCTTCATGGGCTGAGGTGAGAGAGAAGCCCGGAGCAACCGGACAGGAGAAAGTAGTTGTACAAATGGACTCTTCAAAGTGTTGGCTTTGATACCATGTGAAGAAACCGAACATTCAACCAACAACCTGAAGGCAATGACTGGAGCAGTGCAGGACCATTTAAACCCCTTTGGAAACCCTTACACAACCACTGAGGGATAAGTGCATCCTCTAACATCTATTACCCATTTGGAGAAAATTAGATTCATAACGAATTGATAGATATTAGATAAAAGTGCAAAAATCGTATTATAAGTTGAAAATTGGATCTGAATGCTAGTAAGTTGCGAGTTATTCGTTTAAGTTAGAAACTAAACCATAATACTATTAATTATAGAATATTGTAAAGTCAAAATAACTGGAAATCAAACACATTTCACTAAATTGAGTTTTATTAACAAGTTGAACTTACATAATTTAGAATTTTTAATGAGACTTCACAATGCTATAAATTTGGATTGAGTTACAATTATGAGTTAAATTAAGAATTACGTTCGAGTATATAACAATTGATAAGTTTTTTTGCAATATACTCTTGATACTGCTTATTAACAAAACCATAGCATATTTAAAAAACAATTGATCAGCTGGAAAAGGAATCAAAAGATTAATAATTGAATTACTTTATAATAAATATACAGATTAAGAGAAGCTAGAAAGACAACTATCTCTAAACAAATAGGGACGCCGTTAAGCAGTGTCAAGCTATATCTTGATTTGCCCAGGTGCTGGCACAAGAAAGGAACGACCAAGGGGCAGGAATATGGCAAAACACTAACTTTGCTTGCATTTGTTGGGCAGTGCAAAGAGAAAGTAATTCCAGGTGTTTTGAAGATAAAGCCAACTACATTCAAAATATCAAGTTTTAACTGTACACTTTCTGAATTCTGATTACTTGTTGGAGTAAAAGGAATTTATAAATGATGCAGAATTAGTAGTAGAACTCATATTAAGAAAGGGATTAAATTTCGCACTGCAAATGACCCTTCAGCTCTAAGAAAGTGTTGGATCAATAAGACTTGTATCTTTCTCAAGAAAGAGGAGTAGGTTTATAGTGCTCAAATGAAAGAAGATACAAACGTGTATATTAGTTTAACTTCTCAAAGAAGTTGATCCTTTTTTAAGTATAAAAAGGACACTATAAATCCTCTTTGGTAGTAAATCTTGTAATAAGTACTCTTTTTAGGGAAGTGGAAAACTTTAACAACAATTCGATGTACAAAATAAGACAGTTAATTTCAGACAGTATCATTCCAGAGAGATATATGTTGAATTTATTATGTGTCGGAGGAGAATAGAAGCAAAGGCATAAATGATACCTCGTCCACACTGTTTGTCCGACATGCCTCCATCCAAGTGGTGACAGACATGCCTCCTTCCAAGTGTTGACAAACATCTTAATTGAATCATCACAATGTGAAAAATCATTTGAAACATCAGCGCAATGATTCCACATCTTATTAGATTTGGTTTGCCTGCACCGCATCTCGTTTGGGTACTTTTTTGGGTAAATCCAGGAACTCTGAACATCATCATGTTTTCTTTTTCTATTGAATTGCCCAATATCTTTGCTTGTTTTATCACTACCGCTAACGGTATGTGGGCTAACCTCAACTTCATCTTTTAAACCCAGCCGCGTCATTTCTTCAGATGCTGATGGATAAGGACATGTGGCTGGTCTATCCGAGCTTTTGATATTTCCAACTGGGAACTTCTTCTGCCTTGCTTGCTTGATAAAAGTAATATGCATCCTGAAAAGGGACAAGGAGAGAGTATACATAAGCAAAAACCAATGATCAGATTCTGTTGAATATAGAACACAAATGCCACTTGTCATATAAGGTTATCAACTACTACATGTCCAGAAGTTAGTCAGCAGCAGATGTAGAAGAAGCATGAGAAGCATGTGTTAACTTGAGCTAGCACATATTAAACCCCGCAGACAAGGAAAAAAATCATTCCTCTTTTACAAAGATTTAACTATATTTTAAGCTTTCAATACAAAAGGGACTCAATGATGTGATAATAATAGGTGATAAAGATAAGTATATACTCTTTTTGTTCAAATCAAAAAAGTGTATGCTTTTTCAAAAGATGGGGATAAAGTTCTCGAGTGAGGAACCTGCTAGACATTCTAGTCATTTCAATTCTAAATTAATCTGTTAACAAAATAGGATATCACGTGTAATTTTCAGAAAGTCAGGACAACCAACTGGAAGAGAAAATTTGTGAAGAAATAAATCTCGAGCCTAACTCAGCTCTAAAGTTAGTTCATGAGGTGAGGATTGTCCAAACAATAGATAAGGAGACAATTACCCACTTATTAAATTGATAGACTCACCATGTCCATCTTATTGTTTCTTTTTTAAATATATAGTAATAAATTTCATTAGAAAAGGGGAAAAGCTTGCCCCTACACAAGAAGTACACCAAAAGTATAAAAGCTTACAAGAGGACATGGTTTGTAACAAATAACATCAACTCATCTATACATGTAGGAATCCTATGGGTGCACCAAAAAGAAATTAGGGAAATAGGCTATTCCTCAAGTGCATAAAGTCTTTCTCTACTCCCTCAAAATCTCTTCTATTCCCCTCGACATATGATCCACATAGTGGTAGAGGAGCAACATCCCATTCTCTGCATCTTTTCTTCCTTCTTCTAAACGTCCAACTAAACTTTTTGGTAAGTTTAGGGAACACTATGGCCCTCGGCCATCCATCTCCATACATCATGGCTATCAATAGAAGCTTTTTGTAGGTGAAGCAAATCAAGTAAGTCTTGAAATTCTTAAAACTCTCAGTCTACCAAATTTTGCCAAAAGCTCAAATCCCAAAGTAATTCTCCCCCTTATGAACTCCATAACCGTTGAATCAACATCATTTTTGGCAAGAAATACTATACATGCTATGTTATTGCCACGCCACCTGTGTTCCCAAAAACTCACCCTACTCTGATCCCAAGTGATCACTTAGGACCACAAGTGATCCCAAGCTAACCCTTCTACTGGCATAACTCATAAGCAACTGAATAATATGTATAAAATGACTGAGTTTACAGCACAGAAATATAATAATGGTGGAATTTATGAAAACACAATACTGATACAATTTTACATTCTGATAAAGTCTGAAAAGAGGGACTGAAATTACAAGACTAACTGATATCTGTGAAACCTCTAATATACTAATATAGATAGCTAAGACGTGACCCCAACTATCACTAATCAATACATGAGAGTAAGGAAGTAAAGTACATAAATAACATCTAACTAAAGTCCCCGAAGTAGGAAGACTCGTCATCTGCTGGATGGAATCTGCAAGCTATCTGAATATGGTATGTGTGTTATGACTCATACCTACATTATGAGACAATGTAGCACATAGACATATATATGGATCAGTACTTTGAGGATGTACTGAGTATATGGGGGTGAATGCATAAGTAAAACATAATATCAATCATCATAATTTGTAAAACAATGCATGCTAAATATAAATGACTCACATAAGCTGGAATATCTTAAATACTGAAATATGCAGCTATAGAAAGCAAAACATACTTTATAAATCCGGTGATCCATAACATTTAGTTCTAAAGGCTGATCTTGTATTCTCTCTTTAAATCATATTGTCTAAGTGTAGAAAGGACTCACTCTAAAATCTGAATTCTAAAAGCTGAAATCTAAAGTTACTATCTTTCTTTAAAACATAATCTGAGTAAAACTTGTGAGCCTTTACACTTAGTTTTCTAAAAGCTTTTCTGTTACTCTTTCTGTTCTAAGATCTGTAGTCTGGAAGAAAACTCTTTAAAAACTATTCTGAAAAAAAGGAAATACTTCATCTCAAGACTTTAAGAATCTTAAAACTATAGCTTTCAAAACATATACTTTTATCGTAAGGTTTTAAGACAATAGACTATTTTAAGAGTAGGGGACATCTTTTTGGGAGGTTCTTCTAACCGACATACATCATGTGAGCATCCATGGAGTCCCACTCTAGCCCCCGTTAGGTAGGGCTGTTCTACCCTTGCCATCGGAATAGAACTTCTTATCTTAAGTGATCACAATCTTAGTCATCCACGTAGAAGTGGGAATAAACTTAATCCTACGGTGGCACGTAGTTCTGGGGCATAAAACCTTAGTAACATACCCATCTCGGTGCTAAATACTACTCCCATTCTTATGCTCAAAATCTAAAGAAATCCACTACAAAAATAGCACAAGGGTTTACAAGAAAACCAATTATGCTCTTTCTTTTCTTTAAATCTCAAGTCATATGAACAAAGTGGATTCTTTATCTTAGCTTAGGACCAAAAAGGTCAAATCTTTATTAAAATCCGAGAATAATATTATCTGAGGGTGCTCATAGCACAAATAATCTTGAAATAACTTAATTAGGGCTTAATGACCTATGCATCAACTCATGTTAAAATCATCAAATTTTGCATGCTTAGTGATATAAACATTCATAAATCAACTTAAAATCTGGAAATTTCTGCAATATATATGAAAATATGAACATAAACATGCAATTCAACTTCTAAATCATTGAAAATCTCATAAACTCATAAATAGCAATATTGGGTGTGAACCCTAACTTCAATTTCATGAGAAATCACATAAAATTTCAGTAAATTTGTAATTAAAATAAGTTTTGCGTACAAGGATGAAAGGATTATCCTTGTTCATAACCCCACATACCTCAATTGATGAACTAGATGCTAGGGCTTGAATCTTGGATCCCTATTGATGCTTTAAAGTTGAATTCTTGGAGTTCTTGAGTTGGGAATCCTTAATTTTGAATTACCTTGGAGAATTAATAGAGGAAAATGGGATTTCCTTGGGGAGAAAGCTTTGATGATCTAGGGTTTTGTTTTCCTTGAGAGAGAATGCTTTGATTTGGGAAAAATTCAATAATGACTTGAGAATGATTTTAGGGATTAAATCCCAAATCTGGACGAAATAAAATTATGGGAAAAGACCAATTTAACCCTGGATGAAGCTTTTAATTTCCATCGAAATTTTCCAAAATAGGCACCTGGCGCAACGCGCCGTGATTGCGTTGGGCCACTAGAAATAGACAACTGGGAACTGAGGACTTGGCTCGACGTGGAGGAATCACGGTGCCCTTTTGAAATGGCATTTTGACCACCAACGCGACGCGGTAAAATCGCATTGGGCTACTGGATTTTGACAAATGGGAAAATGGACCATTCTGCGATGCGCCAATATCACGGAGGTCCACTGGAATCAACGATTGCCATTTTTTCCTTCTCTGCGATGAGCTGAGAGTCCAGGTGGCACACTGTCAACTTAAAAATGCTCTAGCTTCTCAACCGAGTGTCGGATTTGGGCGAATTTTGTATCAATGGAAAGCTTATTCAATTTCCCACATAATGAAAAGTCGAAATATTAAAAATTTCACATGGAATAAATATTATTTATTTTGAAATCTATTTCTTAGAATTCTAGGAATGAATTTAAGCTAGGAAAATACGGGGTATTACAGTGCCACAGGAGGTGCATAGTAGTAACATTCTGCCCAGGAGTGTGAGCTCCATGTCTGGTATGCATCACATGAGTTGAGGGCATATTACTAGTGTTGGCACCGGAAGAAGCCCCAGTATTAGTAGTGGCCCTCTGGCTGGCAGGTCTTTTTGGAGACATGATCTGAAACAAGCGACAAGCATGAATTAAAATAACTCCATATAGTTGAACTTTATCGAATAAACTAGAGTATGAAAGAATGAAAAATATCTCCTAAATGTCCTGTAGCCTTCTAATTATAAGTGTGACGCGTTTCACACCCATAAAAAGAATTCTACTAGATATGGATTCACAGACATCCTAGGACACTTGAACTCTGGGCTCTGATACCAAGTTTGTCACAACCCGAACCGAGGCCCTGGACGTGGCACACACCCGATACTATAGCTAGTATGAGCGAACATTCTGTCATATCACCCGAGCATACTTCTAATACAAATGGATAAAGCGAAAGGAATATAGAATTCAATCATGATTTTCTCAAAAGATAAAACTTCACCAAAGTTTATTAACACCGCATAATATCCAACAATACCAATAGCTATGATAAATAAAGACTGGAAATTACAAAGTTTGCTTGACAACTACACCAGCCTGTGAAGCCTCTAATAAGTATCAATACCGAAAGAAAAGAAAATATATACAAATAATCATCATATCTCGTCCAGCCTCCTGGTGGGAAAGAGGATCACCAATAGCAAAAGATAGAGATCCTACTGAGAGACCTGACCGTGGACGAGTGCCAGAACCTACATCATGAAATGATGTAGCGCCAACGACAGTCAATACGTGAAATGTATTGGTATATAAAATTATTTCAAGAGGATAGTACAACAAGGGACTATAAATGACAATAAAATTCAAATGTAAAGAAAGACAACTTGAAAGGGACAAGAATATAAACTGAACTTATGATTGACTAAGGTAAATTTAATTCCTTTGATTATTTGTGGGAGAAAGTAGTGAACTATCATAAACCACCACGTGAGCGCACAGAGCCTGATCTCGGCCTGATCAGCTAAGCCGTCTATACCTTGCCGGGCATAGGACGTGACATGACATAATTTTCTAGCAAGTATCCATGGTTAGCCCCTTTTCGGGACACGTGAAAAAAAAGAATCTTCCGATTTACAGAATAATCTCTATCCTATGTCGGCAAACATAGATTCGGCCATTTGTTGTTTAAACCTGTGTCTTCGCGGTCAGCTAACTAACCCCCTTATGCTCATGATGTTATCTTATGTATTTATATTCAAAGTGTTGGCCATATTAGGCCCATGCTCGTGATTTAGCCTTTTTAGGCTCATGTACATAATTTAGCCCTTTTTGGCCTCAAGTTGGGAATCCAATTATTCTGTATTCACGAGATTGATACCTTTTTATAATATTCAGAATAGCTAAAACCATTCTGTTAAGGATTCATTAACTTGATTTCCACAATTTTGGAGAGATTA
The DNA here is from genome assembly GCA_030864215.1 of Capsicum pubescens. Taxonomy (NCBI): domain Eukaryota; kingdom Viridiplantae; phylum Streptophyta; class Magnoliopsida; order Solanales; family Solanaceae; genus Capsicum; species Capsicum pubescens. Next base: position 227,958,442 of record CM061542.1, on the reverse strand, counting down.
TGTTTAGGAGTTAGCTGGAAGGATTGTAATTTATACATGGTGTAATCGCTGAGATAACTAAATCTTTCCAGAAATAGATTTTAAGTATTAAATAGGATTCTAACTGTAAGTCGGGGAAAATCCTAGAGCATCACTGTAATTGTTGAAGCTATAATGAGTACTTTGCAACTTTGTGGTACTCAACTAAAACACATTTACAAAGGGAATCATCCTTGCAAACATTAATCCTAATTGAACCACTATAACCAACAGACATATATCAGAAACAAGAATAATGAGCTAACATAGTTTACTGTAGAGCATCAACCAAACAACATATCACCAGTTTACGACATGAAATAAAAATAGAGCAACCTATAATCAATATCTATTAGTTCAGTAGCCTTAAATAGATTGCACATACATTAGAGAGAAACATAATACAAATTTCGTTAGCATCAAGGTAGTTAGTTTGCAATAATTAAGAACCTTTGAAATTGTAGCAATTACAGCTACTCGTTTTTGCAGGGATGCCCAACATAGGCCTTGACTATACTGCCAGACTCAAGTTTTCAGAATTTCACAAAATAACTTAGGCAACCAGGGAAAATTCTTTAATATATACAAACACCAAGTTCCTAATCCGCGCACCAAGTTAACAATACCAGACCATGAAGAGAGAAGCAGATTACAAAACATAAAAGAGAACATCCAGAAAAGTGAGCAAGAGATAATTCTACATACCTCAAAACTTTTAAAGGACTTTACATCGCAAGGAGGAACTAAGCTTGATCCCTTGAGCCAATCTATGAAGCTTTTTAGAAGTTGAGTTTGAGAGAGAGATTAGCATTGTTGTGCGATGATATTATGTTGTGAAACTGGTGGATAAAGTGGGGGTTTAATACAAGAAATTGAGAAAAATAAAGAGACAGCTTAACGCATAAAACTGATGGGCTATAAGAGAGATTTATTTGCTGGAAATAAAAGTAACGTGTTATTTGCTGCAAAAAAAAAGTAACGTATTTGTAAATAAATAAATTTTTGGATCCAATGAATAAAAAGAGTTTTTAATTAATTGGGATAATGTTAAAATAAAAAGATAAAATTGCCCTTGAAGGATCTCACAAAGAAAAGGTTGTGAGATGTGACAGATTCGAAGTTATGTCTATCCTCAATTGAGTTGCGATTGCATCTACTAACTATAGTTGCATTATACATAACCCTTCTACACCAAATTCTTTTGATCTTCCTGTTGAAACAACAAAATAATATCATAATAGTTTATGAAATGTAATATGAAGGATTTAACACAATTAACAACCAATAATTGTACACTATTAATTATTAAAGAACTATTTTTTGTAACCTTCCTCCACTTATTCTCTAAAATTCAGCATGTTAACATCACATAATTGAAAACAAATATAAAAAATAATTATAATTTTATCCCTAATTATTTTTTCTTAATCAATAATCAAATATTATATATTTCAGAAAAAGATTGAATGTTAAATATCAAATTGCTAAACAAGATAAGATACATGTTACATCTCATCTCCCTCCATGATGTATCGTGATTGAATACAAATTATCACAATCCATATTATATGACACGTTTTTAAATTTGTAAATTCAAGAACTTGATTTTCACATAAAATACTGAAATTCTTATGGCCTAAAATCTCTTCTAAAACAATGAAATTTAATAAAAAATTATGATTGAAAAATTATATATTTTTATAGAAAAAAATGAAAGTTTTTAAAGAAGATGAAGCAGAAACACATCTGTTTTAAGAAGAGAAACAAATAATTAAAGAGAGATTTGGGGTGTGATTGGTATTTCTTATTAACTGTCATTTATTTTTAAGGAAAGAATATTTAATTTTTGTTATATGAATTTTTTTTCTTATTTGATTGTTCTTTTTTTATTATTATTTGGAAAAACAAAAAATATTTTTTAAATTTTTTTTAATAAAAGTTGTTATAACTTGCAAACTAAAAAGATCTGCTATAACTTGCATTGAATAATCTAATCTTGTATATTTTGATTTCTTTTCCTATTAATAACTCAAATAAAGTCCAAATTAATAATAATATCAACAAAAATATTCAATAAACACCAGGAATAACAATAATGTTGAATATCTAGTCTTTAGTTTTGCATAAATTTAGTCATGTAATTAATACTTACTAGACTTATTTTAGCATGACTTAATATTTTTAAATTATTATTATTTTTATTATAACTTATTAATATGCAATATTTGTTTTATATGATTTTATTTATTATTATTATTTATTTAATATTCTACTGTCATCACTCATTTCATATCTTATGTTCTTTTTTTAAGAAGCACCTAAGATAGTCGTATCTTGCTAGGACTAGAAAATATTTGAAGCATAAATTAATTGTATTTTTGTGTGAAAATTTACCTAAAAACACCCGAAAAGAATTCGAAAAAGCCGCAAAAATAGAAAAACCTCAGAAAACTCGAGGTTGAAAAATCTGAATTTTATTGATTTTGTTTGATTTATAAATTTTTTTAAAAAAAAAAACTGAATCAACTCAGTCCATGTACACCCTGGTTGGAGGTACTTCAATCCAAATTTTATTTTCATATTAAAAAGTAAATTTTCTTTAACTATGCTACTTTTGAAGTGGCTAGTTTAAACGCATATGCCTCGCACGTGAGCATTTGATTATTTAAAATTAAATTTTAATAACTATTTATGTCAGTTAATTTCAAAATTTAAATATTAAGAAAATAATTTATTAAAAAAAATTTACCCTTTAAAATTAAATTATGTATTAATCAAAGATTATTTGATATTGAAGAAAATTATAACAAAAGCTAAGTTGATTGGTAGTATGATATGTCCTTAAATTTTGGTTTCTAGCAAAACTACTTATTCCAAATCTACTATTTAATTCCTTAAATTAAAGAAAAGATTATCACATGCCACATAATAATAGCTTAATTTTAGACAAGTTTCTTTTGAAGTGGTTACTTGAGAAAATTGAAGGAAAGGTGTCTTTTAAGTCTTGAATGAAGGTTTGGTGACATTGACCAATTTAAAGGGTCAAACATAATTAAAAAACTTGATTAGGTTAATTGTGGACTTGATTAATATTTTCTAAACTTTTTAATCTTTTCAAAAATACAAATTAACCCACACCCACAAAACTTTCCTCCTTCTGCAAATTAATCTCTCTTTTCTCGCTTTCTGTCGATAGTTTCTCTCTCTAACTTCTCCCAACCAACAACTTTTCAAATTTCTCCCTTCAATCTTATGCAACTTCAACCTCTGACAACAAATAGTTTTGAGTTCTTGCCCGTTCCTTTTTAACTTTCAACCGTCAGTCGATGTGACAACATTCTCCGGCGACAACAACTTCGAGTTCTTCATTGTTTCTTTTCGATTTTCACAAGTAAAAACTTAGGGCTTTTAAGTTATGACGAAAATGAGGGACTTGATTTGTTGGTGTTTGTTATTTTTTAATATTTTTTGTTATTTTTTTTAATGTTTGTTATTTTTTAGTTGAATTTCTCATCTGGATGTATCTGCTACTGCTGTTTTTTAATAATGGATAAAACATGTAACGTGAATCCAACAGATGAATATTTATTGCAACATATATGACTAATCTGTTGCAACATATATGACTAATATGTTGCGCAGATCAGTAATCTGTTGCAACATATATGACTAATCTGTTGCACAGATTAGTAATATGTTGCAACATATTTGACTAATCTGTTGCAACATATATGACTAATCTGCTGCAACATATATGATTAATTTGTAACAATAAATGAGTAATTTGTTGCAACATATATGACTAATCTATTGCAACATATATGACTAATTTATTGCAATAAATGAGTAATCTGTTGCAACATATATGTCTAATTTATTGCAATAAATGAGTAATCTGTTGCAAAATATATGACTAATCTGTTGCAACAGATTACTCATCTGTTGGATTCATTTTATAGTGTTGTAATATGAATCCAACATATGGGTCATCTGTTGCAACATATTAGTAATATATTGCAACAGATTACTCACTTGTTGCAATAGATGACTCATATGTTGGATTCATGTTGCAGGTTCTATCCATTGTAGCAGTAGCAGATACACCAAATAAGAAACTCAACAAAAAATATAATTTTACTTACAAAATAAGCTATGAAGTAATGTCCAAGTGATATACGAACAAAATTTGACCTAAATCTTTTTTTAAAAATTTCAACAGGGGCACAACGAATAAGTAAAACACATAAAAAATTTCATGAAACAGGTAAAGAAGACAAAAATAATATACTATACATCAAATACAAAAGAATCAAGGGGACAAACATTTGAGTTCTCCTAAATACGTTTAAGTTTCCTAATATTTTAATTGCTTTCTAATAGTTAACCCATCTGTTACAATAAATTTTCGATCTGTTTGATAATTTTCAACAGATGAATCATTTGATGCAACATGCTAGTCATCTGTTGATTCAAATTAAGCAATTATTAATAATAACTAAATTGATTTAGCTAAAATTAAAGATGTCTCTACGACAATGGGACAAACATTTGTGTTCTCCTAAAAATATTTGAGTTCCCTAGTATTTTAATTATTTTCCAATAGATTATCTATTTGTTGCAACAAGTTAGTCATCTATTGCAACAGATGTTTATAACAGGTTAGTCATTTGTTTATTCAAATTAAGAAATTATTAATAATAACTAAATTAATTTAATTAAAATTGAAGACAAGTCTTTAATACAAGACCTTAGACAAAGGGACAAATATTTGAGTTCTTACGTTTTTGTAAAAGTCAACCCCGTAAGTTGACCGTGAAGAAAAAAGTAGGAAATGTAATAAATTATTACGTTTAGGGGCACAATGAATAAGTAAAACACATAAAAAATTTCATGAAACAGGTAGGGAAGACAAAAATAATATACCATACATCAAATGCAAAAGGATCAAGGGGACAAACATTTGAGTTCTCCTAAAAACGTTTAAGTTTCATAATATTTTAATTGCTTTCTAATAGTTAACCCATCTGTTACAACAGATTTTCTATCTGTTTGATAATTTTCAACAGATGAATCATCTGATGCAACATGCTAGTCATCTGTTGATTCAAATTAAGCAATTCTTAGTAATAACTAAATTGATTTAGCTAAAATTAAAGATGTCTCTACGACAATGGGACAAACATTTGTGTTCTCCTAAAAATATGTGAGTTCCCTAGTATTTTAATTATTTTCCAATAGATTATCTATTTGTTGCAACAAGTTAGTCATCTATTGCAACAGATGTTTATAACAAGTTAGTCATTTGTTTATTCAAATTAAGCAATTATTAATAATAATTAAATTAATTTAATTAAAATTGAAGACAAGTCTTTAATACAAGACCTTAGACAAGGGGACAAATGTTTGAGTTCTTACATTTTTTTAAAAGTCAACCCCGTAAGTTGACCGTTAAGAAAAAAGTAGGAAACGTAATAAATTATTACGTTTAGGGGCACAACGAATAAGTAAAACACATAAAAAATTTCATGAAACAGGTAAAGAAGACAAAAATAATATACCATACATCAAATGCAAAAGGATCAAGGGGACAAACATTTGAGTTCTCCTAAAAACGTTTAAGTTTCATAATATTTTAATTGCTCTCTAATAGTTAACCCATCTATTACAACATATTTTCTATCTGTTTGATAATTTTCAACAGATGAATCATCTGATGCAACATGCTAGTCATCTGTTGATTCAAATTAAGCAATTATTAGTAATAACTAAATTGATTTAGCTAAAATTAAAGAAGTCTCTACGACAATGGGACAAACATTTGTGTTCTCCTAAAAATATTTGAGTTCCCTAGTATTTTAATTATTTTCCAATAGATTATCTATTTGTTGCAACAAGTTAGTCATCTATTGCAACAGATGTTTATAACAGGTTAGTCATTTGTTTATTCAAATTAAGCAATTATTAATAATAACTAAATTAATTTAATTAAAATTGAAGACAAGTCTTTAATTCAAGACCTTAGACAAGGGGACAAATGTTTGAGTTCTTACGTGTTTGTAAAAGTTAACTCTGTTAGTTGACCGTTAAGAAAAAAGTAGGAAACATAATAAATTATTACGTTTAGGGGCACAACGAATAAGTAAAACACATAAAAAGTATCATGAAACAGGTAAAGAAGACAAAAATAATATACCATACATCAAATGCAAAGGGATCAAGGGGACAAACATTTGAGTTCTCCTAAAAACGTTTAAGTTTCATAATATTTTAATTGCTTTCTAATAGTTAACCCATCTGTTACAACAGATTTTCTATCTGTTTGATAATTTTCGACAGATGAATCATCTGATGCAACATGCTAGTCATCTGTTGATTCAAATTAAGCAATTATTAGTAATAACTAAATTGATTTAGCTAAAATTAAAGATGTCTCTACGACAATGGGTCAAACATTTGTGTTCTCCTAAAAATATTTGAGTTTCCTAGTATTTTAATTATTTTCCAATAGATTATCTATTTGTTGCAGCAAGTTAGTCATCTATTGCAACAGATGTTTATAACAGGTTAGTCATTTGTTTATTCAAATTAAGCAATTATTAATAATAATTAAATTAATTTAATTAAAATTGAAGACAAGTCTTTAATACAAGACCTTAGACAAGGGGACAAATGTTTGAGTTCTTACGTTTTTTTAAAAGTCAACCCCGTTAGTTGACCGTTAAGAAAAAAGTAGGAAACGTAATAAATTATTACATTTAGGGGAACAACGAATAAGTAAAACACATAAAAAAATTCATGAAACAGGTAAAGATGAAAAAAATAATATACCATACATCAAATTCATAAGGATCAAGGGGACAAACATTTGAGTTCTCCTAAAAACGTTTAAGTTTCATAATATTTTAATTGCTCTCTAATAGTTAACCCATCTGTTACAACAGATTTTCTATCTGTTTGATAATTTTCAACAGATGAATCATTTGATGCAATATGCTAGTCATCTGTTGATTCAAATTAAACAATTATTAGTAATAACTAAATTGATTTACCTAAAATTAAAGATGTCTCTACGACAATGGGACAAACATTTGTGTTCTCCTAAAAATATTTGAGTTCCCTAGTATTTTAATTATTTTCCAATAAATTATCTATTTGTTGCAACAAGTTAGTCATCTATTGCAACAGATGTTTATAACAAGTTAGTCATTTGTTTATTCAAATTAAGCAATTATTAATAATAACTAAATTAATTTAATTAAAATTGAAGACAAGTCTTTAATATAAAACCTTAGACAAGGGGACAAATGTTTGAGTTCTTAGGTTTTTGTAAAAGTTAACTCCGTTAGTTGACCGTTTAGAAAAAAGTAGGAAACGTAATAAATTATTACGTTTAGGGGCACAAAGAATAAGTAAAACACATAAAAAGTTTCATGAAACAGGTAAAGAAGACAAAAATAATTTACCATACATCAAATGCAAAAGGATCAAGGGGACAAACATTTGAGTTCTCCTAAAAACGTTTAAGTTTCATAATATTTTAATTGCTTTCTAATAGTTAACTGATAACGCTCAATCTACAGCTCTCGTAGGAGTGTAAAGCGGTCGTTAGCAAATATAGAACCCAACCTGGGTTGGGTGTCGATCCCACAGGGAATAGCTTGGCCAACAAGTAAGTAAAATTACTAAACTTTTGGTGCAAGTCTCGTAAGAAGGGGGGATTCTTGTTTTGCAAGTAATGTAAACAAAAGCTGAAAATTATAAAGTAAAAAGAGAGAGATTGTTACGTTGGTTGTAAACAATGAGAATTAAAGCGTTGGGGTTATGTCCACCTTCTGAGGTATACGTCTCTATTGGCTATGAGTGTGTAGAATTCTGACATGCAATTGCTTATAGAGGATTGTAGTCGATGGTAAATCCAAGCGTCTCTCGACCTAAACAAGGACTATTTCACTTTAACTCTCTTGAGCTTAAAGCGTGTCTAACGGTACGAATTCTCCAAGAGGTTAGTCCAGTTACGGCACTAGCTTTTTAATAGGAAAGGGTGTCCTACTACCTTGACATTATCTCTTTTCCAGACAAATAACTTTTCTCTCGAACAAGTTAAATGTTAGACTGGCGTATTCTTGCGTTTGCAACCGCAAAGAATGTAGATTAAGATGAAGAGAATAATGATATAAGCAATATACGTGCCTCGAACTCACAAACTCACAGCAATAGATAGTAACTCATTCGGCTTCCATAACCCCAACAGAGAAGTTTAGTTACCCATGAATGCGAAGGAAATCACGATTGACATTGTTATTATATCACGATATTGAGTAATGGCATGTAGATCAAGTGATAGGCGTGAGGCGTGATTCCTTAGCAAGTAACGATTCTCTTGTTGTGGAGTTTAAGAATAGAAGAGTAGATTAGAAGTGTTTGTAGTGGAAGATGAGAGGAATGGAAGAAAATTAATTGTTGAATGATAAATGTAAGAGTTGAAGTTATATGAAGATTCTAAGTTATAAGAAGATTGCTCTAAAATCTCTAGCATGATAGGGTATTTATAATACCCATATCCTACTCCTACTAAGCTAATGAAATAAATAACCAAATCCTACTAGACTAATGAAATCCTTAACCCAAATGTACTAGGTTAAGGTAACATTATCATAATCCACATAAAATAATGAAATACATAACCTAATTGTACTAGGTTAATGTATCATTGTCAAAATCCAGCTTTGTGTCTGTAAGTCCCCAAAGTCTTCAGAAATGTTGTTTTAGCCCGGGACAGATTTTCCATGCAGCAGTTTTGGTCCTTAGGCATGTAAACTTTCTTCCCTTCCTTTGTGAGCTTTCTTTTGCGTCAAGTAAGCCATAAAATGCTGATTTTTGCATCATTTATACCTGAAACTTTACTAATCATGTTCGTTAGCTCTCTTACAGGAAAAAGGACTAAAAGTGCATGAAATATATAATTTGTTCTCAAAACTAGGCTAAAATATGGGCAAAATATATTGATATAGGCGTGTAAATTCGCCTATCATCAACACTCCACACTTAGAACTTTGTTCGTCCTCGAACAAACTATCATGTACTTCTAAACATCAACTTAGGGTTTTACAGCAACAACACAAAATATTCGTCAAGACAAGCACAACAATTATCAACCAAGAGTAGCTTTCCGATTATAAGTAGAAACAATTTAACCTCAAGTATAGACTCGTGATGGTGATCAACTCGCATGCAAACGTTAAAGTGCATAGAATCATATACAACTATCCAAAACTCATCAACCATGTGTGTCTCACCATATAGTACCCATAATCACTCACAAATATAGCATATTTTTCAAACATGGGTATCAAAATGTCCTTGCTCTCACTCTCACAAAGAATTCATATGTAGCAACTGATGACCATAGGCTTGCCCTTAATGTAATACTCTACTAAATGTCAGAATGCTAAGCTTAGGATCAAGTAGGTCTTTTGATGGTTGTAATGTAGGCTAAGGGACGGGTAGGACTATTTTGGCCAGGAATAGTGACTAAGTTCCTAAGCGCTTTAATACATCACTTTGTATCATTAACACTTTTTCTTTCACACAACCTTTCTTCTTTCTTTTCTTCTACCACCCTTTTTCTCCTCTTTTGTTTTTCACTTTTAAGGATGACTCACTTTTCAACTTTCTTTTCTTTTTTCTTTTAATAACATACCTCTTATGATAGCACTTTCTTTTTCATAACACATTCAAGCACCCTTACAATTTAAAGCATCATACTTACCCATTTTCCTCTTATGTTGTCACATGACTTTTTCACTTTAAAGCACTTAGGGATTTTGGGATCAAATTACGGTCTTGAAAGAAATGGATTAGGCTTACATGCAAGGTTGTCAAAGAAATAGGCTAAAGGCTCAAAAGGGTTAACTAGGATGATGTCCATGGGTAGGTAAAACTGAAGGTAAACATGTATAGGTTCCCAAAGAAATGCCTAAATCATATCCTAAACTTACACTCCTTATTTTCGCTTTGCATACATACCAGGCAAGTTCTAGCATCAGCCACATACATAGAATATACTATTATCTCTCACACACAAGGCACATGGTCGACTTGATTGGAAGTAATATAGACTCTCGACCCAACAAGTGAAGGAATTGAATCACACAATATCACATATTGAGTCACAACTAGAGCCTAAATGTCTCAATAGTCACAATTGTAGCACATACTCTTGTTATAATCTCATGCTGCCTATCAAAATAATTTCATGCGAAGCTAAATTTTTTTTTTTAACTACTAAAAAAAACAAAACGAAACAAAGATGAAACAAAAGCAAACAAACATAGATGCGAATAGAGAAGTATAGCATGCAATACCACCACCCCACACTTAGTCGGGACACTGTCCTCAGTGGAAAATAAATACGAGGAACCTGGTTGGTCGGACTTATCCTCTATGTCTGGGGTCATACCCCTTGCATTGGAATTATCATCAGAGTCGTCATCCTCAGAAGTTCCTCATAAGTATCCCACTTAATTCCAAGCGTGAGTCGAGGTATTTGCAGCGAGGAGGGTTCTCCTTGGTCCTTGCGACTTCTCTTTTTTTTGCTCTTTTGGGAGGTGGTAGCCTTCTCCTTGCCTTGTCTCGCTTTAGGTGCCATTGTACCTGAGACTAGAAATAGTGTTAGTGGTAGCACAATATCAATGGATACAATCTATGCACAAGCAGTAGGGGTACCACCCCACACTTAGTTTTGTTGACACAAATCAGTGAAGTGAAAGTGGTCGATTACTCAGATTTCGTCGACATACGTTTTAGGAGTTGTATTCCGGCAAGAAAATCAGTGATGTATCACTACTTGCAGCCATTGCATTACTTTCATGTTAGATATAACAACACTACTACATAGGGGTTACCACATAATATAGTTACTTTCAACAATCACAACCTCCTATGTCAGCAGGCACTATAAGTCTTATCCCGATGAACGGGATAGCCTAACATGTAAGTATCCAAGTAGCAATTTTAAACAATGTTCAAGACTATAGCAATTCCGTAAATAGTATAACAATGCTATTAAAACCAAATTCAAGTCGGAAACAAGTCAAGATGATTCTAACGTATACGTTCACTCACATAATTTTGCATTAACATTCCAAACACATGAATTTCACCAACAATCTATCAATATGTAGCAATTTATAATAGACATAGCAACGTAGTACTTACGAGAAATAAATGAAGAATAAGAGAGTACTTACTTGCTTGAAGCTTTTGGAGGTGATTTTGTGAATTGGAAGAGCAAAAAAGAAAATTTTGAGAGGATTTGGATGAATATGCGGCACCTTTAGGTCACTTTGCAATGTGTTGTAAAACTAAGTCCCCTTTATATAGGAAGAGAATGGGTCGGGTTATGACCCATTTACAATCGGTTTTGGAGACAAAAATCCCACATATGCGGCGCATAATGCTTGGCATAGATATGACATATGCGGCGCATTGTCTATAGCATAATGGGACATATGCGCCGCATAGTCTATGGCATTTATTGACATATGCGCCGCATAGTCTATGGCATATGAGATACTGAGACCAAATGCCATAGCATAGGCGGCGCATAGTCAAAAGCATACCTAGGAATAGGCGGCGCATAGTGTATAGCACACTGGATTCCGAGACCTTAGGCTATAGGATAGGTTGTGCATCGTTCGTGGCCTAGTTTTACCAAGGACTAGCCTTCCTCGATGCCTATTTTGGCGTGAGAAATGCTCAATCCATAGCCTTATGCATCACCATTCCTAACTTACCAACTTTACCATACAATGCGTCCAAATCGTCAATTGAAATCAATCTCCCCATTACATTCCTCTTGCACCTATATTTGCTTAAAACCAAATAAAAACGATTAGTACGATGGGTTGCCTCCCACCAAGCACCTTAGTTTTGGTCGTGGCACGACTCTTATTTTTGGATTTTTGTTTATCAAAAGCAAAACACATACTAGAACGAAATGAAAAATAAAAAACGATAAACGATGGGTTTCCTCCCATCTAGCGCCTTATTTATTGTCGTGGCACGACATGGTTACCTCGAGTACTCAGACTTCGTCGAGGTAAATGGTGGATCATTTTCTAAAAGGATTTAGACGACAATGAGGCTTACCTGTGGGCATGCGATCTTCTTCACCAATTATATCATCAATAGTCCAACCCATAGCTCTCTTGTATCTCTTCAGAGCAGAGATGAGAGCTTCTACATGCTGTTCACTTAAATCATTTGCACTCTCCGGAAGTATATTTCTACTTTCCAAGAACACATACCTTAGATAATCGGGGAGCTCTTTCGATTCTAGCATTGGTGGCTCTTCAAGGGAAGTCTTCGCTGTAGGTGAAGGTTGATTCTTAAGATCACGGTACGGTTGCTTAGGAGTATGGGAATAGGACTCTATTTCTGTTAGAGCACCCATAAGTTCTTCATAATCTTCATCGTCTTCATGATCAACCTTCAGCAGCGCAGCAGACAATGGCTCAACAGTAAGCTGTTTCTCTACAGATAATGCTTTCTTATCTTCATAATGGACATCATCTACAGAGAACACATCCATATCTTTTGGCTGCTTCATCGCTTTGCACAAATCAAAACGAATCACTTCGTCATTCATTCGAAATAAAAGCTCATTATCTCTCATGTCAATAAGCACACTTTCTGTTGTAAGGAAAGGACGTCCCAAGATTATGGGAACCTCTGAATCTGCTTCACAATCCAAGATGACAAAGTCTGCTGGAAAGATAAATGAAGAAACCTTTACCAAGACATCGCATAGAATACCAACCGGTCGTTTTACCGACCTATCCGCCATAACAAGCCTCATATTAGTTGGTGTAGGATCTCCTAACCCCAACTTCTTGTAGATCGATAATGGCATCAAGTTGATGCTGGATCCTAGGTCACATAATGCTTTGGCAAAGTTCAAAGATCCGACGGTGCAAGGAATAGTGAAAGCTCCGGGGTCGGCCTTCTTCTGAACTATCGATCGGGTAGCAATTGCACTACAATGATGCACATCATCCTTCAGCTCATAACTTGCTGCCCTCTTCTTAGTCAAAAGATCTTTCATAAACTTCGCATACCCAGGCATTTGTTCAAGTGCCTCTACCAATGGAACATTAATGGTCAGCTGCTTCAACATAGTCATAAATTTGCTGAACTTAGTGTCATCCGCCACCTTCTTCAATCTTTGGGGAAAAGGTGGTGGTGGGTATGGAAGTGTTCTCTCCATGGCTTTCTTCTCCTCTTGCTTCCGTTTTTCCATTTTTCCATTTTTTCAGGCTGCACGTCACTGGGCGTGACATCCTTGACGTCAGGACTGGTTGTTGCGACATCTTTTCCTTTTGCGTTATCATCCATGTCCGCTACTTCGTCAACCACTTGCTTGCCTTTTGCTGAAGGTTCCAGCACCTTACCGCTTCTGGTAGTGATGGCCATGCATGACCCATCATTCCTTGGGTTTTTCACAGTATCGCTAGATAGAGTGCCAGCCTTTCTTTGATTGAGTGTTGCTGACAGTTGGCTCAATTGTTTCTCTATTTGCTTGATTGAAGTGGAATGAGAATCAACTAGTTGTTTCATGGAGGACAAATCATTAATTACCTCAGTAACTCCCGCGCTTGTTGCTTCCACTCCTTTCAATAATTTAGCCATCATGTCTTCCATACTTCCAGAATTAGATGTGGTGGTATCACGTCTACCAGGGGGAACGTACAAACCACTCTTTTCATTGTTTTTCTTCCAACTACCTTGGTCTTTGCTTCCATATTTATCATAATAGTTCCGACCTTGGTTTTCTTGGGTATTCCCTCGGAAACCCCCCTGATTGTTCGAGTAGTTGACCTCTTCTTCCAAATCAGATTCGTCTCTTCCTTTTAGCGCCACGGCTTTCACTTTTTCGGTCTTCCCTGATAATAAATGCTTTATAAGAAGATCCATCTGTGTTTTCATGTGCGCCATATCTTGATCACGTTCTTCTTGTCTTCTTCTTTGGTCTGCAGTCATGCCTATAGATAAAGTGGGGCTTGCTACCTCGGAATCCCTGGTATGCCAAGCTCTACTTTGTTTCGTCATGCGATCTAGCATATTGCTTGTTTGACCAAAGGTGAGATCCATAAATGATCCTCCAGCCGCATTATCCACCACTGGTTTAGTTATTGAATTCAAGGCTCTGTATAGTATCTCCATTAGGTGAACATTAGTCATATGATGGTTTGGACACCTCGCTAGCTTTGTCTTGAACCTCTCCCATGTTTCATGAAGAGCTTCAGTGGGAAGCTGACGAAAGTTGCTGATTTCATCTCTCAATTGTGCTCTTTTGGATGGCGGAAAGAATCTTTCTAGGAAAGCGTCTCTCAATTGCCTCCAATTTGTAATAGAATCAGGAGTCAGCCCATTCAACCACAGTGTTGCCTCCCCAGACAGAGACAATGGGAATAGACGTAATCGAATTGCATTCTGACCAATACCAGGATTGTCAAAAGACTTGCATGTAGAAATAAAATTGATGAGATGCATATTCGGATCATCGTCTGCTAGTCCACCAAATAATCCCTTGAGTTGCAATAACTGAATCATGGTGCTTGTGATGTTGAACTTGGCTCCGGGCGCTAATGGTGGTGGAATTATAGCTCCAGTGGCTCCGGCTCCATCAAGATCATCATCATCATCATCGAATGGTATTTCACGTTGTGCATCCATTGATGCACTTGAACAAAAACCTGCAGTAAACAAAAACAAAAACTAAAAGTAAAAGTACGAGAATCTTTGACCAAAGGGTCTAGTAATTTTCACGAACTTAATTGACACTTGTATTCCCCGGCAACGGCGCCAATTTTTTGATAACGCTCAATCTACAGCTCTCGTAGGAGTGTAAAGCGGTCGTTAGCAAATATAGAACCCAACCTGGGTTGGGTGTCGATTCCACAGGGAATAGCTTGGCCAACAAGTAAGTAAAATTACTAAACTTTTGGTGCAAGTCTCGTAAGAAGGGGGGATTCTTGTTTTGCAAGTAATGTAAACAAAAGCTGAAAATTATAAAGTAAAAAGAGAGAGATTGTTACGTTGGTTGTAAACAATGAGAATTGAAGCGTTGGGGTTATGTCCACCTTCTGAGGTATACGTCTTTATTGGCTATGAGTGTGTAGAATTCTGACATGCAATTGCTTATAGAGGATTGTAGTCGATGGTAAATCCAAGCGTCTCTCGACCTAAACAAGGACTATTTCACTTTAACTCTCTCGAGCTTAAAGCGTGTCTAACGGTACGAATTCTCCAAGAGGTTAGTCCAGTTACGACACTAGCTTTTTAATAGGAAAGGGTGTCCTACTACCTTGACATTATCTCTTTTTCAGACAAATAACTTTTCTCTCGAACAAGTTAAATGTTAGACTGGCGTATTCTTGCGTTTGCAACCGCAAAGAATGTAGATTAAGATGAAGAGAATAATGATATAAACAATATACGTGCCTCGAACTCACAAACTCACAGCAATAGATAGTAACTCATTCGGCTTCCATAACCCCAACAGAGAAGTTTAGTTACCCATGAATGCGAAGGAAATCACGATTGACATTGTTATTATATCACGATATTGAGTAATGGCGTGTAGATCAAGTGATAGGCGTGAGGCGTGATTCCTTAGCAAGTAACGATTCTCTTGTTGTGGAGTTTAAGAATAGAAGAGTAGATTAGAAGTGTTTGTAGTGGAAGATGAGAGGGATGGAAGAAAATTAATTGTTGAATGATGAATGTAAGAGTTGAAGTTATATGAAGATTCTAAGTTATAAGAAGATTGCTCTAAAATCTCTAGCATGATAGGGTATTTATAATACCCATATCCTACTCCTACTAAGCTAATGAAATAAATAACCAAATCCTACTAGACTAATGAAATCCTTAACCCAAATGTACTAGGTTAAGGTAACATTATCATAATCCACATAAAATAATGAAATACATAACCTAATTGTACTAGGTTAATGTATCATTGTCAAAATCCAGCTTTGTGTCTGTAAGTCCCCAAAGTCTTCAGAAATGTTGTTTTAGCCCGGGACAGATTTTCCATGCAGCAGTTTTGGTCCTTAGGCATGTAAACTTTCTTCCCTTCCTTTGTGAGCTTTCTTTTGCCTCAAGTAAGCCATAAAATGCTGATTTTTGCATCATTTATACCTGAAACTTTACTAATCATGTTCGTTAGCTCTCTTACAGGAAAAGGGACTAAAAGTGCATGAAATATAAAATTTGTTCTCAAAACTAGGCTAAAATATGGGCAAAATATATTGATATAGGCGTGTAAATTCGCCTATCATCATTAACCCATCTGTTACAACAGATTTTCTATCTGTTTGATAATTTTCAACAGATGAATCATCTGATGTAACATGCTAGTCATCTGTTGATTCAAATTAAGCAATTATTAGTAATAACTAAATTGATTTAGCTAAAATTAAAGATGTCTCTACGACAATGGGACAAACATTTATCTTCTCCTAAAAATATTTGAGTTTCCTAGTATTTTAATTATTTTTCAATAGATTATCTATTTGTTGCAACAAGTTAGTCATCTATTGCAACAGATGTTTATAACATGTTAGTCATTTGTTTATTCAAATTAAGCAATTATTAATAATAATTAAATTAATTTAATTAAAATTGAAGACAAGTCTTTAATACAAGACCTTAGACAAGGGGACAAATGTTTGAGTTCTCCTAAAAATATTTGAGCTTTAGTATTTTAAATTGCTTTTCAATACATAGAACTCGGAACCAAAATGAGCCACGGAATTAAAAAAATTGACCAAAATAGGCCACCTATTTAAAAAGTTACCAAAATAGACTAAACGTAATAATTTATTACGTTTCCTACTTTTTTTCTTAACGGACAACTAACGGAGTTGACTTTTACAAAAACGTAAGAATTTCTTATGTTTTACACGATAACCGAGGAAAAAATACAATGAATTGTCAAAT
Organism: Capsicum pubescens; assembly: GCA_030864215.1. Classification (NCBI taxonomy): domain Eukaryota; kingdom Viridiplantae; phylum Streptophyta; class Magnoliopsida; order Solanales; family Solanaceae; genus Capsicum; species Capsicum pubescens. Next base: position 227,941,417 of record CM061542.1, on the reverse strand, counting down.
CAATTAAAAAGGTACTAAAAAAAAGAGTTGTTCAACGTAACAAAAAGTTACGTTCTTAATTTTTTTATAGCAATGGTCCCCCACCCACAATTTCTTTTTCCACTAATGTCTCATCACTTCTACTTTTTCCTCTTTTTAAATATGATAATTATGAATTTTTTTATTAGTTAAATTTATTTATATTTACATGTAATTCAAATAATTTATTTTTTCTAATAAATTTTTACGTTTTACATAAAAATTTTTTTAAAAAAGAAGTATCAATTACCTCATTAACTTAGCAATTTTCTTATATTTATTCTATATAAAAAAATAATCACTTCTATCCTTAATTATCCGATTTCTCTTTAAAAAAATTATACTTTTGAGTTTTTCTCTACTCTAAAATAGTGAAATGTTGAATTATCGTCGATCAAATATGCTACTATATACAAGAATTATATTTTTTTAAGAGTGTTCTTAAAAAAATATATTTTCTTATATTAATTTAGGAGTGTTCCTAAATTAAATTGTGATTTTTTACTCCATTAATTATAATATGAAGCCTATTTGTGCATGTGAGTCTCCTCAATATCCTAATCGAAACACTAATCGAAAACTACGATGAATTACTATCCAAAAAAATTAATTTTATATTTTATAACACACCAAAAAAATATAATTCTTCTAGTTTAAGGAAGAGACGGAGAAATGGAATATCCATCAATTTCAAGGGGCTCTTGCCATCGATTCGACAATTATCAAGGCTCAAAACGACGGGTCCAATCCTCTCCGCCCCCGATCCGTCACTTCTCCTTAAAATCAGCGGAAAAGGTGACCCCTTTCTCTTCATTGTTAATCTCTATGATTATCTCTTGCAATTGGTGTTCTCAAGAACATAAAAATTCAAATTTGAAATTTTTTTTCAAAGCTTCTCCAAGCATCATTGCAGTTTGGCCTATAAAAAGTGGCTTTATTCACTCTTATGAAAAAAAAAAAAAAGGGAAAGGGAAAGGGATAGAGAATTAGGGGAATGTATTCAGTTCTTTCACACTCTCCCATTCACTAACTTCCCTATTATGTTTTCTTTCTTTCTTTCTTTCTTTCGGTCCCCGATGGATTTCTACCGCTGTCATTGTTTCGTCCAGACACCTGCAGTATAAGTTGATGGTGAAGAGCCTTTTAGACTTGTCGTTGTCTCAGCTTGTTGCACCATAAAAGGTAACCTCCCTTCCTCCCTTTCTGTCTAACTGTATTTTTTCGTTTCTCGTTTTGTTGATGTTTGCGACTATATGGCTTTGTTGTGGCTAAATACCTTTTATATACCCTTCGATTGTGTGTTAATATCTGAATATTTAGTGGTTGTTTTCTTAGTTGTTATGACTGTTGAAAGAGTATAGGCTAAGAGGAGCGTTTTGATGGACGTTATGGGAAGACGGAGAACGTCACATGACGTTCGACGTTTATCTCTATCCTCTACTTGTAAGATACTCCAAATCTCCCCCATTCCTAGTTTCTCCTAATGCTTCAGTTCTCTTTAAGCAAAGAGATTATTTTAAGCCCATGTTGTGGTTCACGACTCTTATATCTGTTCATGCTATGATTTGTTGCTCTTTTTCCTTTAATTTCCTTGGCATACTGTTTAATCCAAGCATGGGGTAAGGGGATGATCATACATGCTTCATAAAATGAATAATTACCGCCTTACCATGTTTGCTACTCCTACTTCCCTTTTTCCTAACTTGTACAATTTTTTCCTTTTCCTCCCACCCCATCAATTTCTTAGAGTACTACTATCTAGCTATTTGGTAGAAATGTGAGATGAGAGGATGTTCATGTGAGCGTTGTACATCAAAATAAGATATACTTTGGTGTTAGTTACTTTCACCTCTCTTTTCCTCAATAAATTTTGTGTAAGTTTCTTCCCACCTGTTATTCCCTCTTGAATATCTCATGTTGTTTTTCTTACTGCCCATTTACTTTCTAAATTAGTTAATTTGACTCAAAATAATTATATGGTAAAGGGATGCATCTATTGCCACCATAGGATAGAAGAAGGGCACCTCATGGTGTTCATTATTCTATACCTCTCTTTTCCTCAAATACTTTGAGAAAGCTCCTCCCCACACTCCCTTATGTCAAAGTATTTTCATAGCCTATGAGGTCATATTTTTGTTTGAGTTCGAGTGACCGTGGTTTTGCTCGACTCCGTACTTGAATGGGCTCCCCAAAAAGGATGTTCTTGCCATTCCTTTTGATCTATTTATGGCTAGATATGTCTTTCTAGAATATGTCCCTTTGTTCCTTTATGAACTAAGTATATGATGTGCTTTCCTGGTTATGCTTGAAGTTTGATCCAAGTTTTAATTAAAGTCTCCAGGCAAGAATTCCTAAATGAGATAGGCTTTACCGATAAAGACTTAACTTTTTTTTTCCTTCTATCTTTTGCATCTGCACTAGTAGCATAACTTTAAGGGAGGCTCGTTTGAGTTTGAAGGAAAGAAGTGAACATATTGTAATGTTTACTTTCACACTTTCCTTCTTGCTGAAACAAACAAAAGATGTGCCTAACTACACATTCCCTTAAATTAATTCCATCGATGAATTTTGATTTTCCTTTTTCTATGCATAAAATAGTATTTCTATTTCTTGTGGTCTTTGAAATAAAAGTAACAAGCTAAGTGTGCACTGTCCATGAATCTTGCCTTCTTTACCTTTGCTAGCAACCAATAATGAATTAGATTTTTCAAGTTTTATGGTTATTTTAACATCATTTTTTTGGTTGACTATGAGCTTATAAGTATCATGTTTAATCGAGTCCTTTCTTCGTCGAAACTTGAATAACTAATCCTTACCTTCTCTTTATTGCATGAACTCTTTTATGAATCCCCCGGACTCCCATTTCTCACATTCTGTTGGGTTAAACTCAACGTCCATTGAGTCAAGATCTGTGCCATGTCTGAAAAGGGACTAATATGCAAGAAACACTGGCTGGTATGCAATTGTATACTCTGATATACAGTGAATTTACATTGTAAGCAGCATCTACATGCCATCGCACGGTCTATGATGAAAAAGTGGATCAAAATACGTAGGTATCCACACTGATATACACTGTATACGCAGGGGTATACAGAAAAACGCAGAAAAAAAGCTGTTGATATACAGCAGATATACAGGGGCAAAAAAATGGGCTAAAGTCCATGAAATTGGTCCAAAATTGGACAGATTTTTAATGGGCCAAAAGGGGCCCAATTTTCACTCCTCTCTATTTAATTACCTATTCCCATTTATTTATTTGTATTTGCTTGAACACTTAAATTAATCAATCTAGATAAATTCCTCAAGGTGTTGCCATTTTTATTTTATCATCAACTTTCCTTTCTCTACTTATTTGAATTTTTCTTTTTTTCTAAAATAAAATAAAATAATAAAAATTGTTATTCTATTTAAAAAAATGAATAAAAATAGACTCCATGTTCATTTTTTTCGAAACAAGCCTTTCACATTAAAATGACTTTTATTTGTCCATTTATTAATTAGTATCATTTAGGCTAAATAGAGTTTTTCTTAAACATAAAAAGGAAATAGATTTTTCTCAATTTGGTTTCTCCTAAAAAAGAAAATTTTATTTTTACATCATTGGTTAATTCTTTTTACTTATTTTGAGTTTAGAAATAATAATGATGAAATAAAATGAATTATTGACTCAATTTTTACTTTCAAGTCAATTTTTACCTAAAAATGGACTATTTGGACTTGAATGAAATAAATCTATTTTCAAAAATCTTTCTATTCAAATTCGATATTTCTATAAAAATTTGATATTTTTGCCTAGTTAGTCATTTTAAGTTAGTCAAAATAATTTGATCAAACTATTTTAAAATGGACGTTCCTCATGTCTTAAAACCATTCTTAGGACGTTAATTGAACCTTTATTCGTTTACTCTAATTTTAAAGGTTTATTTCTATTTTGAACCTTTGGAATTCATTTTAGTTTTCTTGATTTTTCTAAAAAAAAATAAGTGGCGATTCTGTATTTTTTCTCAAGTTATTTCGACAATTTTCTAAGTTTTTGAATTGATTTAAGAAGTCAAGACCCATTTTCTTACAAATAATTTATCTTCCATTTTGATAAATTTGAAAAGGGATAAAATCGAAATGGTGATTCTGCTGGAGATTTATCTAGGTTCTAGCCAAAAGGAATTTTCCTAACTTGTTGTGGCTAATTATTAAGTGTTTAAATTTCATATAAACTGTCATTCCGTTCATATTTCCTCCACTCTGGAAAACAGGCACTCACACATATTGTACACGCGGATTGTACATTATACTTTCCCAAAGTTCTTTCAAATCACCTTACTTTAGAGAGTCGGTGCATACGTGGGGCGAGTGGGAGTTTTACTCTAGGGGGACCATGTGTCTTCTCATATAGGAAATCCAAGTTCGTATCTACCTAAATCTTAAAAAAACTTAAGATAGAGTCATACCGCCCTTTTAATTTATGTCATGCATGCATATACCTTAGTCAAGTCGATTCTTGGAAACGACTCCACATTAGGATATCTACCTATGTGTCGACGAGTTTTCGTGACCCAACAATCAACAAATATATTTTATGTGACGTGATATGTTAGACGAATCCTTGTCAATGGCTCGAATCAATCTATCATAATCACGAATATCTAACGTTTAGGCTCACCCCTGGCATAAAAGGGCCACCTAATTTAGGACGCAAATATTTAAGTGCTGTTTTTTGCTATTATGTGTTATAATTGTTCTATATTCTGCGTGTTGCTCTGATTAAAGATAAATGGATCCACTCCTATCTTTTATAGAACCTTTAGGCAGAAATATAAACTCACCATTTGAAAGTCCGACCAAAAAAAAAATACAAGTCTTTTAGACTTGTAGGAAATCCTTAAACTTTTCAGAAAACCTCTAAACTTTACTTTTATTAAACAGGAAGGTAGACTTTCTAAGATGTCAGAAAGAAGCGTCAATTAACCAATCCCAATTATTGAGATGACATATTGTTGATGTCGATTAGGAAATTCTTGACGTCTACAGGGCGTCTACAAGGGCCTCAAAATTTGAGCACCATGCAAGAGGGTTTGTTGATAATGCTTTAAACCTAAAACTAAAGAATAATTACTCCACAGAGAGAACAACCAAAGTGGATTAAGGTTCGGGTGACGAGAGCATAGGATCATCACTTGATTATTGAAGAATAACAACCAGCAGTTCGGGTAGAACCTAGGTTTATATTTCACTTAATAATGTCTTTGTAATCAAGAACTACGCGAGACTTGAGCCCATGGGGGGTCCGTAGGAAGCTCTTTTCGAGATTAGTCTCTTTATCTACTTTAGGGAAGATATAGTTAGATTGTCTTTATGTAATTCAAACTACATTGGACTTTATCTTTATGTAATTCAAACTATGATGTAATTCAAACCACTTTGAGATCATTTTTATGTAATTTGAACTACATTGGGCCTGAATTTCCTAGCGGGATACGTGGGCAACCTACGTAAGGCTTGACCCCTATCTTTTAAGTATTTATTTCCCCATTTATGGTGAAGATTTCAGAATTCAACAAGTTGAAGAGTAGAAGAATCTATGTTCGACAAAGTCAACCTTCCTGTCATAATAATTTACCAAAAACAAATGCACAAATTTCTATCCACATCAACACTTAATCCATGGATCATTTACCTTTGTTAAGAGCAACTCTTAAGTGTTTGACTTTTATCGAATATCTTGTATTTCTAGTTATGATCAAAAGTTAACATGGTTACCTTTTGAGTTGTTTTCTTTATCAGGTAATAAGTAGAAACTGATCTGTTTTGAAAACTGGTGGAACATCAATACTCACTAGATCTAAGGCAAATAAAGATTCCTCCTTTGGCCATTGCTTCATTACTGAAAAAGAAAGAATGACTAGTAGTAGTGAGGAAAACGCTCTCATCAAAATTATTGTTAGGGATGGTGTGATAATGGCACAAGGTGAAATGATTACCGAATTAACTAGGAGAATAGAGGAACTTCATGAGGAAGTACAACGAGCAAAATATATGGCTAATTTATCCATTTCGCTAATACGCCAGTCTTGGATAATTGCGCGCTTCCACTCTGATTACCTCTTTTTAGCTCTCCCAACAATGAGAACCAACCAAACGACGTACCCTCCGCTTCCATGCCTAAGCCTTCTTCTAATCCCATTAATAAATCATGCAATCATAACACCAACCACGACAATAATACAAATGTTTACCATCCTCAAAACTACACTCAAAATTACCAAAATACCCTCCAAATGCTTTGTTTCCCAAAACACTCATCCCACTTTTAATTCCAATATCAATGTTCCTCAAAACTCAATGCCCACCTATCAAAACTCCACTCTGACTGCCCAAAACCCTTTGTTAACCCAAAATATGCCTCCTTCCACCCCACATGCCACCATAATGCCTACATCTTACCATTCGTTCCCTTAAAAATAAGAAATCGACCATTATGAGGAGATGGAAAATGAGTGTAAGGCGCCTGAAGAAAAACATGCTAGGGTACTACCGTTGATAAAGGAAGAGATCACCAAGATGAAGAGAATACATAGTTTGCCCAATGAAACTGGGTTTGGTTATGATGACCTTTGCATCCAGCCTGATTTGAATTTGCCTTGAGGGATTTAAGATTCCTAAGTTTGAAACATTCAATGGTACTAGAAATCCTACTACCTACTTGAGAGAATATTATGACCAAATAGTAGGCGCTGGTAGAAATAAAGTGTTGCTGATGAGACTCTTCAGTTGAAGACTAAGTAGAGAGGCGCTAGAATGGTTTGATTTTCAAGAATTGAAAAAATAGCCTGAATTGAGTGCTTTGGATAGGAATTTTGCTAATAGATTTGCCTACAATGTCGAGATGGTTGCTAACTGATATTCTTTGAACTGCATCAAGCAAAAGTCTAATGAATTCTTTCATAAATATGCCTATCCCTAGCGGAAAGAGGCAACAAAGGTACGACCTCCTATGATAGAAGAAGAAATAGTTGTTGCATTTACTCGAGCTCAGGAGGGGGAATTTTATAATACGATGATATCAGTGGTTCATACTACCTTTGCTAATTTGGTTAAGATCGGAGAAACAGTTGAGGAGGGACTTAAGAAAGGAAAGATCAGCAAAGCCTTTGCCCAACTCGAATCTTCAAGATTCCTAAAGAAAAAAGAGAGTAGATGTGTCTTTCGTATCCTCTAGTCCAAACAAAAAGTCGAAGATTTTTTGCCCAACTCGAATCTTCAAGATTCCTAAAGAAAAAAGAGAGTAGATGTGTCTTTCGTATCCTCTAGTCCAAACAAAAAGTCGAAGATTTTTTTCGGGTCCAATTTTGGGAAAGCATCATCACCGTATATATACCCCCCAACCCCTCAAAATCCTCAACCTGTATTTTATATCCAACCCAATCCCCAAGTTCCAAAACTAAATTTCTCTACCAATCAACAAAATTACCCAGCTCCATTGCCAAATTATCATCCCACTTACCAAACTCCACTCCTAAATTTTCAAGCCTACCAAAACGTCCCAATTAACCAAAATTACCATCAAGTCCCTCCTCCCACCAACCTAAATAACTATAATCTTCCTCTCCCTCATCAGGAAGAGAAAGTTACCAGGAGTTTAACTGCTTTGGCTAAAACTAGGACTCAATTGTTTGAAAGGTTAAAGGCAACAGGTCTCATCCAATCTATACCACCCAAACCCGCCAATACCAATTCCCGATCCTTCTATGTCGATCAACATTGTGCATATCATTTAGGGGGTGCCGAACACACGACTGAGGAATGTATTAATTTGAAGCACAAGATTCAAGATTTGATTGATCACAAGGTGATTTCACTTCAAACAACTCCACCAAATGTTACTACCAACCCACTCCCAAACTATGAAGGGGCAACCATTAGTATGATAGAATTAGATGATGAATGAGTGGTGAAAAAGTCTATAGTGTAGGCCAACCCTGAAGAAGTGGACAAAGTGAAAGAAATAGAAAAGGCAGTGGTTGCCTTAAGTGTTACTGAGAAGCCCAAATTTGTTGCATTCACCGCACCTTATCAAGCCTTTGCCTTGGTTCCCTCCAGAGAAGAATTTGTAGTGGCAATCACCAATGCACAAGGTATGACTAGATTAGGGAGATGCTATACTCCAGAAGAGCTTGCTAAAGATTTATACAAGAAGAGTGTTCAAAAAAGGCCAATCACTGAAGGAGAAGCTGATGAATTTCGGAGAAGAATTCAACCTTATGAATACTCTATTGTGAAACATATGGAGAAGACCCCCACTAAAATTTCTATGTGGGCATTGCTTATGAGTTCTCAATATCATAGACAAGCCTTGTTGAAAGTCCTTGAAGAAATATACATACCCGTAGGCACAAATACTGAGAATTTGGTGGCCATGATAAGTAGAATGGTGGGAGACTATCACATTAGCTTTGGTGGAGATGAATTATCTTTTAAAGGAGTTATGCATAACAAGGCGTTACATATCACTGTCAAATGCCAAGATAAGATCATTAATAGGGTACTAATCGATGATGGATTAAGTCTGAATGTCTGCCCATTATCTGTTTTGATTCAGTTGATTTATGATATAGGGAAAATTCGTCAGAATGCAGTGAGTGTAAAAGATTTCGATGAGAGTTATAGAAATGCCATTGGGGAAGTTAAGTTGTGTCTCTAGGTGGGGCCTGCAAAATTCCTAGATATGTTTTAATTGATGGACATTACCATAAGTTACAATCTGCTTTTAGGAATTCCTTGTATTCATGCAGCAGGGGGCTATTTCCTTAACATTACACTAATCAGTGAAATTTGTATAGGAAAACAATGAGGTGGTCATCCATGGCGAAGGGAGTCATTTGAGTCACCCTAATGGTTATGTTCCTGTGGTTGAAGAAGCCCCAAGAGGAAGTGATTTTTATACTGTGAAGATTGTGAATTCAACTGAGAAAAATCCAACTCCCTACAAGCCAATGCTTCGATCTACAAGATGTTTGCCACTGTTATGCTAAGAAGCGGTTTCGAGCTCGGATGCGACTAAGGAAAAAATTTGGATGGAATAACTAAGCCTATTGTGATTCCAGAATTATTTTTCCAAATATGGGTTAGGTTATGTGCCAAATGAAGCAGGTAAAAAGGAGACGAAGAAGAAAGGTCCAAAATTGGCGAAGAGGTTACCTCTGCTCTACCAGTGATTTCCTATATCTTTAAATCCTACAAGCGACGATCTGTAGGATGGACTAGGGAACTTGTTTTAAGAGTGTGATGCTATTGCAGAGGATTCTCCTGAGAATATCGAGAACAAGACAGATGAACCAAGGGAGAAGTTATCAAACTGGACTTCCACTCCTATCATGACTCCCCGGTTGATGTGGTAAATGAAAGAATGAAACTTTACTATTGCAAAATTGGTGGTAGTTTGAATGAGGCCCGAGACCCACCCTTTAAGTTTATTTACCTCATTTTCATGTTTTGTGCTTTCCATAAGGCTCAGACTTGTAATACTACGGATCATTGACAACGTTAGTAATTTTCTAAAATTCAATGAAAGCCTCCCTTATTGCGAAAATAATTGTCTTCTATTTTGTTGCATTATCTGATCATTATAATCTAACTTATATTGTTTATGATTTCAATAATAGTAATTTAAAACCTGCCAATGTCATGTCATATCAAGATCTAAATGAACAAATCAAAGCAAATTATGAGGAATGTGAAGAGTATGACAAAAAACAATGGCCTTAGACCAGTTAACAAAGAAATTAAAAGATTTTAAGGATAGGGAAAGGCCCAGCCTAGAGGAGACTAAGGTAATTAATCTAGGTGATGTGGGTGAAATCAAAGAAAATAGAATCAGTGTGCATCTGAGAGATCACCAGAAAAGAGAACTTATCAAGTTGCTTAAGGAATACTTTGATGTGTTCGCTTGGTCTTATGACGACATGCTAGGATTAAGTATAGATATCTTATCACACAAATTTCCAATTGATCCAGGGTTCAACCATATAAAGCAAAAGTCTTAAAAATTCAAGCCAGGTCTAAGTCTGAGAATCAAGGAAGAAGTCACTAAGCAAATCCAGGACAATGTAGTTGAAGTTACAAAGTATCCAACATGGCTAGCCAATATTGTTCTAGTACCAAAGAAGGATAGAAAGATCAGTATTTGTGTTGATTATAGAGATTTGAACAAAGCAAGTCCTAAAGATAACTTTTCATTACCTAACATTCACATTCTCATCGACAACTATACTATACATAAAATTCAGTTATTTATGGATTGTTTTTCTAGGTATCATCAAATACTGATGGATAAAGAAGATGCCGAGAAAACAACTTTCAGTATACCTTGGGGTGTTTATCACTACAACGTGATGCCCATTGGTCTCAAGAATGTCGGTGCTACGTATATAAGAGACATGATAACCATATTTCATGATATGATCCATAATGAAACTGAAGTGTATGTGGATGATGTGATCATCAAGTCCCGCAAGAGTTCAGACCACTTAACCCACTTGAGAAGTTTTTTTGATCGATTACGAAAGTACAATTTGAAGATAACTCCTGCCAAGTATGCTTTTGGGGTACCAGCTGGGAATTGTTGGGTTTTGTAGTTAACAAAAGGGGCATTGATCTTGACCCCTCAAAAATTAAGGTGATCCAAGAGCTACCTCCTCCGAAAACAAAGAAAGAAGTCATAAGTTTCTTAGGAAGATTGAATTACTTCAGCAGGTTCATAACCTAATCGACAGTTATTTGCGAACCTATCCTCATGATGTTAAAGAAAGATGCTCCAAATGAATGGACCAAAAAATGCCAGAAAGATTTCGACAAGATTAAGGATTATCTATCTAGTCCACTAGTGCTAGTTTCATCAAGAGAAGGAAGTCCTCTGTTGTTGTATTTATCAGTCTCAGATAATGCATTTGGATGTGTCTTAGGGAAACATGATGAAACTGGGAAGAAGAAAAAGGCAATTTATTACTTAAGTAAGAAGTTTACTCCATATGAGGCTCATTACACTATTAGTCAGGACATGTTGTGCACTGTCCTGGGTCGCCCAGAATCTGAGGCATTACCTAACGTCATATACAACGTATCTTATTTCCAGAATGGATCCTTTGAAGTACATATCCCAAAACGTCATGCCCACGAGAAAATTGGCCAAATAGAAAATATTATTGAGTGAGTTCGACATTGTATACGTAACTCAAAAAACAATCAAGGGGCAAGCTCTAGCAGATCACCTAGTAGAGAATCCAGTTGATGAAGAGTATGAGCCACTTCAAACTTATTTCCCAGATGAAGAAGTATTTTTCGTAGGATAAGACATTGCTGAAGTATACCCGGGTTGGAGATTGTTCTTCGATGGGTCAATTAATTTCAAGGGTTCAGCAATTGGAGAAGTCTTGATATCTAAAATTGGTCAACATTACCTAGTTACTGCCAAACTGCACTTTCCATACACCAATAATATGGCTGAATATGAAGCTTCCATTATCGATCTTAGATTGGCTATTGATATGAATGTTCAAGAATTACTAGTCATTGGAGATTCTAATCTATTAGTTCACCAAGTTCGAGGGGAATGTGCCGTAAAGAACTCTAGGTTCACCCCATATGTAGAATTGGTACAAGATCTATGCAGAAGATTTAAGGAAGTGGAATTCAAGCACATTCCAAGGATAGAAAATGAGTCTGTCGATACTTTGGCTTATATATCCTCAATGATTCAACATGCAGATCAGGGCTTACATCAATCCATTAGAAATAAGTTTAAAGGAGCAACCTGCATATTGTGCACAAGTTGAGGTAGAACCAAATAAAAAGCCATGGTACTTTGATATCAAGGGGTATTTAAAAGCCGGGGCATACCTCGAAGACGCAACCATCAATCAGAAGAAAATGATTCGTCGGATGGCTAATAATTTCTTTTTTGAATGAGAAAGTCCTTTACATGAGGACCCCAAGTGTGGGATTTCTGTGATGTGTAGATTCCATCGAAGCTACAAAATTACTTAAAGAAATATATGCTTGAATGTGTGGACCTCATATGAATGGGTTCACTCTAGCCAAGAACATCCTAAGAGCTGAATATTTCTGGATAACCATGGAAAGTGACTGTAGCATATTTGTGCAAAAATGTCATAAGTTTCATATACACAGGGATCTAATTTGGGTGCCCCCACATGAAATAAATGCTATGAGCTCGCCTTCATAGTTTGTAGCTTGGGGCATGGATGTCATCGACCCGATTGAGCCACTAGCTTCTAATGAACATATATTCATTTTGGTTGCTATTGATTACTATACCAAGTTGGTGGAAGTTGCTTCGTACAAAGTTGTAACCAAGAAGGTAGTGGCAGACAAAAACAACATGATTTGTTAATTTGGGATACCCAAGTCAATCATCACAGATAATGGAGCCAACTTGAATAGTCATTTGATGAAAGAGATATGTGAACAGTTTAAGATCACTCATCGGAAGTCAAATGTATATCTCCCTCAAATGAATCGAGCAGTAGAAGCTACCAACAATAACATCAAGAATATCTTAAGAAAAATGGTAGATAGTCACCAATCATGGTACGACATACTTTCTTATGCCTTGCTGGGATATCGTATGACAGTCAGAACTTTGATTGGGGAAAATTTTTATGTGTAAGTCTATAGGACAGAAGCGGTAATACCTGCAGAAGTTGAAATACCATCTTTAAGAGTCGTCCTAGAAGAAGGGTTAAGTAATGAAGAATGGGCCCGCGCCTTCCATGAACAACTTATAATGATCGATAAAAAGAGGATAAGTGCTATCTGCCTTAGCCAATTATATCAACAATGAATGATTCATGGTTTCAACAAAAGAGTAAGAGCTCGCACGTTTGAAATTGGACAATTGGTGCTTAAACGCATATTCCCTCACCAAGAGGAATATAAGGAAAAGATCACTCCAAATTGGCAGAGGTCGTATGTAGTCTGCAAAGTATTATCTGGAGGAGCCTTGATTTTGTCTGAGATGGATGGCCAAAGGTGGACCAGACCAATCAACTCTGATGTAGTAAAGAGATATTATGTCTGATGTGGTATTTCTTTGTGCTTATTTTTGTGTATTTGTTTTTCCCAATTGTAGTCGTTTTTACGCTTTGAAGTAACTTTAGAATTCCCCATCCTTTTGTACGAACTACGTTTGATCAGAGTTCTCAAGAATGAGATATGTAGGCGACCTATGTTGGCTTCGGTCAACCCCTTAGAAGAAAATTTCCTTTCCTTCTATGTATGAACTATGTTTGACCTAAATTTCCAAGAAGAGGATACGTAGCCTGCCTATATCAGCTTCGGTCAACCCCTTAAATTTTTTTATTTATATTCTCTTGAACTACTTGATGACCTGAATTCTCAAGAATGAGATACGTAGGTGGCCTATGTCTGCTTCGATCATCCTTTTTTATAATTATTCCCTTTTATGTTGTACGAACTATGTTTGACCTGATTCTTGTACAACAGGATATGTAGGCGCCACAACAGCTTGATCATATCACCCCAGGAAATGGAAACTTGGGAAGAATTTTTTAGAAGAAATCTCAAAAATTCAAAAGAAGGTCGTCTTCTCGCAATTCAAATGAAAAGGTCACACCAGGATATAGTGAGGACGAATTTAATGGGAAATACCAATAGCTGGGGAAGATATTTTGAGGAAGTCCTCAAAATTTCCAGCATACTATACTAAAGAGCTCATAGACATGACACCAAAAGATTCATCAATGCCAACAAAGCAAATTTAAATTCATGTACCTTCAACTATAAAGGCTCATCTCCAAAACTCCCCAACAACAATACTAAAGATCTCCAGAGGTCACCAACAGAATGATAGATATGTCAATGCCTCAAGGCAAAATGTTCATTAAAACTGTTACATGTCATGACTTAAATTGACAGAGACCTCTCCCAATCTTATAAAATGTTTTTGAAAATTCAGCTATTTGCAAAAATACTTACTTGAAATTCATTTATGCTTTGACTTTGCCTTACACCCACCAATCTGGGGAGTCGAAGCAACAGTCAAAAAATGACAAGCACCTGAACAAGTGAAGAACCCGACAATGATAATGAAAGGAGCTGAAGACCAAGACACTCAACACAAATCAGTTTTGCTAAAAACTAACAACTTTTCAGTGGATGCAGGTTATCTTGAAGCCAACAAAAAACCAACAAAAGCACCGGTTACTGAGAACTGAATACTGATAGATCTGTTTAAAATACTCTAGTCTGAAAACCTCTATTGTCTGAACAAGGAGCTAATGGGACAAGTCCCCAACTAACTCCGACTACTGAAGTAAATTGAGTACTGATATAACTGAAATGATAAATTTGTCCTTGAACTATGAGGACTCACCACTAACTCTGTTGCTGATGGATTGGGCTGCTAAGTGCAGTCAGGAGCCCGTGCGTCTGAACCTATGATATAAGACATCATAGCGCAAGAGAAAAGTGTGCACCAGTACTTTGAATATACTGGTATGCTAAGTGAGATAGGCTGATGTGCATGGGTTCATATGCATGAACAATAACTGACTGAATAACATGAACATAACTGAACGAGAGTATCTACATGAATGCTTGAACTGTAACTGAGATCATGGTAACACTGAATACTGAGTTCTGAATCACTGAATCACTGGATTACTGATATCTGAGTTTACTAATACTGTATTACTGATAACTGAGTGACTGTGTCTGAATGTCCTAATTCTGTGGAACTATTCTAATTCCGTAATGAACTGAGTGACAATGCCTAACAGTGTTGATTTCTATAGAACTGAACTGAGTTTTATACTAAGACTGGAAGTGAAATTAAGACCTTGGGAGGTAATCATCTAACCAACATCCCCCTTCTCTGAAATGATTTAGGGTCTAATCTATAACCCCAGTTGGAAGGGTGTCAGTACCGTGCTACGGGTAAAGACAAATACTGAGTCACCCTCATCTGGCAGGTGCTCTAAATAAGAATAGTGTTACCCTCAACTGGAAGGTAAGATGCCTCATCAACCCTTAATTGGTAGGTTGATGTCTCAACCTACGCTGGCTACGTAGTTTTAGAATGTAAGGACTGCTTCTACAGATCACACCCTCTGCTGGCAGGTGAGTCCTCATCCTTGGGTTCACTCGATGTTGAATCCCATTCTCAACTAAAATACACTGAATTGAACTGGAATGATACTGAGTTTACTAAATTTTCCTGAGTTCTGTAACTGACTAAGTTCTACTGAGTTTCGTATCTGACTGAGAGTACTACTGATCATGACATGACCGATACTATTTTGTACTGACAGTGTCTCTAGGTAAATAGCTAAATTGTTGGGTATTAAATACCCCCAGGACTTGATAGTACAGATAATACTAAGACATGGCACTTCTTGATAACATGACAACAGTCAACTATTCATAATACAGTCACTGAGACAGTTTGCCATATTCTTGGGCTTGTACATGAATGGAAATGTATGCTAGCATATCATAATTTCACTATTCAATTTTCATGGAAATTCCATCAATCACTTAAAAAGTATAGCTATAATATAGGAGCAAATTTGGAACATGTAGTTCTAGCATGAATTTATCATAAGGTCACCAATGGACCACAATGCACAATTTATTCACTTAGGCATTTTGTCAAATACATGGAAGGCATAACCTTATACTTGGGCATGAACAACATGCTAATGCATCATAACTACCATAATAAATTTACACGTTCAAGGGTTTAACATGGATTCACATGAAACTTGTAATAAAACATGGATTAGAAACCAATTAATCATTATAATCAAACCCAACATGGAATTCACAAAATCAATACACTTGAAGTTTTTAAAAATAGTTTCTTGAACTCCAAGGGTGGAAGGAACCATTGTATGAAAACTTCACATACCTTAATTGCTAACTTTGTGGAGATTGGGGTGAATTCTTGAGGTTTGTTTCTTGAACTAGATAAATCTAGGGCTTGTTCTTGAGAGGATTTTGTGAAAAGAATGAGTGATTTTACTATTTGAGGCTTTAATCCCGTGTTATGGAGCTGTGGGGTGAAGATAAATAAC
Organism: Capsicum pubescens; assembly: GCA_030864215.1. Classification (NCBI taxonomy): domain Eukaryota; kingdom Viridiplantae; phylum Streptophyta; class Magnoliopsida; order Solanales; family Solanaceae; genus Capsicum; species Capsicum pubescens. Next base: position 227,925,287 of record CM061542.1, on the reverse strand, counting down.
CCATTTTCCCTTAAAAATGCAGAACAAAACTGCAAAAAATATATGAGCCAGACTATCCAAGGCGCCGCGGGCTCAAGAGCCCCGCTCTAGGCGAGGCGTCGCGGTCTTCATCGTACGTTTCACCTAGCACCGAACTGAGCGAGGCGCCGCAAGATAATCGCCTAGAGCTGCTATTTTGTAGTTTCAAATGCGCCCTTAAGCTTGTCCAAAAATTTTGAAACTCATCCGAGATGTACTATTGACTCCCTCGATCATTAATCAACTTAAAAACTAACTTTTGGAGGTCGGAAAGGTCGTAAATAAATTCCTCAAAGTTTGAGGGCTTTAGAAAAGACTAAGTTCTAACACTTCGCTGAAATTTTCTAAGTCTGGGACCCCTTATCAAGCTCTTAGGGACTGAGTTACGCTTAGGATTTTTGCGGGGTCTTACAATATTTCTCCCTTGGGAACATTCGTCCTCGAATAAGACTGACTAGGCTAAGAATACTAATAGACTGAATTCATGTAACGAACATGCACAACTGAACATGATTACATGACTGTCACTACTCACATACTGAAATTTCATACTGAACATACATATTTGATGCATGAATACATGACTGAACTGATTCATGAATGTATGACTGAATATGCAATGGTAACTAATACCAATTTTGTAAGGGAAATCTGAGCATGAAACTAAGTAAGTTTAAGGAAAACTGTTACCTTGGACTGAGTCTGAGTTCGCGGAGAAGAGGTGAGGATACTTGGTCAGCATGTCTGCTTCTGATTCCTAAGTAGCTTCCTCAATGGACTGGTTCCACCAAAGAAGTTTGACTAGAAGGACCTCTTTGTTCCTCAGACTGCGAATCTGATGATCAAAGATTTTGACTGGAATCTCCTTATAAGAGAGACTATTCTGAACGTCTATGTTCCCTACAGGGACTACAACTGCTGGATCACCTATGCATTTCTTTAGCAAGGAGACATGGAACACTGGATGGACTGAAGCTAAGTCTGAAGGTAACTCAAGCTTGTAAGCTACCTTTCTGAAATGACTGAGAATTCTATAAGGACCAATATATCAGGGACTGAGCTTCCCCTTCTTGCCAAACCTCTTCACTCCTTTCATAGGAGAGATCTTCAAATACACATAATCACCAATCTCAAACTCGAGATCCTTTCTGCACATCTGCATATGATTTCTTTCATCTCTGAGCTGTCTTAAGCCTTTCCCTGATCAATTGAAATTTTTCTAAGGTATCAAATTCCAAGTCAGGCCCTACCACTGTGGTCTCACCCACTTCAAACCAACCAATGAGAGATCTATATCTCCTCCCATAGAGTGCCTCAAACGTATCCATAGAAATACTGGAATGATAGCTATTGTTATATGGAAACTCAATCAAAGGCAAGTGGTCATCCCAACTACCTCTAAAGTCTATCGTACATACTCGTAGTATGTCCTCTAAAGTCTGAATGGTCCTTTCTGCTTGACCATCTATCTAAGAGTGAAAAGCTATACTAAGGTAGACTTGGGTACCAAGACCCTTTTGGAATGCCTTCAAAAAATAAGAGGTGAATGGAGTACCTCCATCTGAGATAATAGATAACAAAACTCTGTGCAATCTGACCAACTCTCTGACACAGAGTATGGCATAGTCCTCGGCTTAATAATAGGTATAGACTGGTAGGAAATGAGCTGATTTGGTCATCCCGTCTACAATGACCCAAATTAAATCATGTTGATGTCGAGTACGAGGTAAATCCATCATAAAATCCATGTTTACCTCTTCCCACTTCCAAGTATAGACCCACTAGGTTTTTAGTGCTCAATCTTAACCTGCTAACATGTCAAGCACTTAACTACAAACTCTGCAATGTCCCTCTTCATCCCACTCTACCAACGGATCTCCTGCAAATCACTGTACATCTTAGTGGCCCCTAGATGAATAGAGTAACGCACACCATGCGCTTCTACAAGAATTCGCTATCTCAGGTCATCTACACCTGGCATACATAGCCAACCCTGACAGCGCAATACACCATCTCCCCCTTGGGAGAAAACCTTTATCTTCTGATCTCTGATTGATTCTTTCAACTTAACTAGGCTGGGATCCTATCCTACTTTTCCTGTACTTCGAAAACAAGGGATGATTCTGAACTACTTTGTACTCATACACTACCTTCTGTTGAATTTACTAAGCGAACACCTACTTTGTACCCAGTCGTAGGCTATGATCTTACCTCTTTGCATCAAAACACACCCCAAACCAACTCTGGCAGCATCACAATACACAAAAAAGTTGTCTGAACCATCTAGTAAAGTCAAAACTGGGGCTGTAGTGCGTTGAGTCTTAAACTCCTGAAAACTCTTCTCACAAGAATCTGACCACTAAAATTTGAACTTCTTCTGAGTCAATCTGGACATTAGGGATGCAATAGATGAAAATCCCTCAACGAACCATTGGTAATAACCAGCCAAGCCCAAGTAACTTCGGATATCTGATAGACTGATGGGTCTGGGCCAGTTTTTTACTACTTCAGTCTTTTGGGGATCAACTCTAATGCCGTCATAAAAATTGATATGACCAAGAAAAGTTACTGACCTTAGCCAAAATTTGCACTTACTGAATTTGGCAAACAGTTGATGGTTTCTGAGAGTCTGCAATGCTATTCAGAGATGGTCTATATGATCATGCTCACTGCGGGAGTAGATAAGAGTATCATCTATGAAGACTATGATGAACATGTCTAAGTACTACTTGAACACATGGTTCATCAAGTCCAAGAAAGCTACTGGGGCATTGGTAAGACCAAATGACATGACTAAGAATTTGAAGTGACCATATCGAGTTCTAAAGGTTATTTTTGGGATGTCACATTCCCTGACTCTGAGCTGATGATAGCCTGATCTAAGGTCTATCTTGGAAAAGTAACTAGCACATTGAAGTTGGTCAAACAAGTCATCGATTTTGGGGAGTAGATGCTTGTTCTTGACCGTGACATTATTTAGCTGACGATAGTCGATACACATTCTGAGGGAACCATCTTTCTTACGCATGAATAGAACTGGTGCACCCCACAAGGACACGCTGGATCTGATGAATCCCTTATCTATGAGATCCTTCAACTGTTCTTTTAACTCTTTGAGTTCTGCTAGAGCCATTTTGTATGGCAGAATAGAGATAGGCTGAGTATCTGGAAGAAGGTCTATTCCAAAGTTAATTTCCCTTTTGAGAGGAACTCTGGGAAGATCTTCGAGAAATACATCTAGGAATTACATGCTACTGATACTGATTCAAGATTAGGGGTTTCTGAGCTAAAGTCTTGGACTCGAATAAGATGGTAGACACACCCCTTAGATATCATTTTTCTTGCCCTTAGGTAGGAAACAAGATGACCCCTAAGTGTTAAAGTACTACCCCTCCACTCTAGGACGGGCTTATTTGGAAACTAAAACTGGATAATTCTATTTCTGTAGTCGACCGAGGCATAGCAGGAATGAAGCCAATCTATGCCGAGAATGACATCAAAATCGATCATCTTTAATTCGACTAAGTCTGCTGAGGTGACTTTCAGAGATATCATAACTGGACAGTTCCTGTATACCCGCTGGGCTAGGATAGATTTACCCACTGGGGTAGAGATTGAGAAAGGCTCTGCTAGAATTTTAGTACTGACTCCGAAGTCAACAACTATATAGGGAGTAACAAAAGACAAAGAAGCTCCTTGATCTAGCAAAGCATAAACATGGAAATAATAAACTTATAACGTACTAGTGTTCACATCAGTAGAACTTTCCTGATCCTATTGGGATTGAAGGGCATACAGTCTGTTTGGGCGTTGCCCACTGGTGGCACTGGAAGAGGCACCCTGCTGATTTGGGCGACCTGGCTAGGCTGGAAGACGATTATGCTGACCCTAGGAACCTGACTGGGGACAATCTCTGACTTTGTGACTTGGCTTTCCACACACAAAACACGCATCACTGCCAGCCCTGCAGATACCCTAGTGGTTTCTACCATATTTTTGGCAAAGAGGAATGGGTTGGGCATTACTGACACTACCATGAGGCTTAGGGCATGGTGCCCTGTCTTTGTTGCCGTCTCTAAATTTTAGCACTGGGGAACTGGCTAAGGATGGAGCTGGAACTGAGAATTTTAGGCAGAATTGAGAATGATTTCTTCCCTCTGACTTAGGCTGGGCAAAGTTGAAACTACCTTTTCTTGCCCTCTTGTTCTCCCTCTGCTTCTCCCTACTCTAAGCCTCTTCTATTTGGTGAGCATGGACTATGATCCTGGATATATCCATCTCCTTAATCACCATTGCTATTCTACACTCCTTGACCAGACTGCTAGAAACCCTAGACGCAAACTTACTCATCCTGGACCTGCTATTTGCTACCACATGAGAAGCGTTTCTAGCTAATTGAGTAAACTTAAGAGAATACTCTTTCACTGTCATGTTGCCCTGCTTCAGATTTATAAATTCCAAAACCTTCGCTTCCCTCAACTCCAGTGGGAAGAACCTATCAATAAAAGCAGTGGCAAACTTCTCCCATTCTAGGGGCCCTGCATCTGCTACCCTCTCTTCTTTCCATTAGTTAAACCATGAGTGAACCACATCCTGCAACTGATATGCAGCTATCTCAACACTTTCACTAGCTGTCACCCCCATAATCTATAATTTTCTGCACCTGATCAAGAAATTACTGAGGGTCCTCATCTGACATAAACCCAGTAAAAGATAGAGGGTTCATTCGGGTGAAGTCCCAAATCCTTGCTGTAGCAGTATTGGCCACTGGGTTGGCCGGAACGACAGTTGGGCGTTCATTCTGGGCTACCACAGAATGAGCTAGGGTGGTGAAAACTGCTCTGAATTCAACATATGAGACATGTTCTTCCATGGGATCTGACTGGATGGGCTGAGGTACTAGCTGGTCTTTTTTTTCTCTTCCCTTCATCCTTTTTGGAGGAATATTCTATAAACTTTTCCTAAAACATATAATAGGCTTCTACCCATAAGTTTGGTGTGCTACACACCCATGCACAAGACTCTACTAGATGTGGTTTTCAAACTTCGTAGGACTCTATTGAACCTTAGGCTTTGATACCAAGTTTGTAATGCCCCGAGTCTGCACCCCGAATGATACACGGTACTCATAATCCTGAAGGACCACAAGCTAGCCCATGATTGGTACCTGCTGCAATAACTAAATAACAATACAGTAATTGTGTGAAAATTAGGTAGAAATCTACCAAAAGGTTCAAATATAAAATAAATACTGAGAACTAAATACTGATACATTTGTTTGAAATACTCTAGTCTGAAAAGCCTCTACAGTCTGAACAAGGAGCTGATGGGACAAGTCCCTAACTAACTTCAACTACTGAAGTAAACTTAGTACTGATATAACTAAAATGATGAATCTGTCCTCGAACTATGAGCACTCACCACTAACTCTGTTGCTGATGGATTGGGCTGCTAAGTACGGTCGGGAGCCCTGCGTTTGAACCTATGATATAAAACATCATAGTACAAGAGAAAAGTATGCATCAGTACTTTGAATGTACTGGTATGCTAAGTGAGGTAGGTTGATGTGCATGGGTTCCTATGCATGAACAATAACTGATGGAATAACATGAACGTAACTGAACAAGAGTACATGCATGAATGCTTGAACTGTAATTGAGATCATGGTAACACTGAATACTGAGTTCTGAATCACTGGTTTACTAATATCTGAGTTTACTAATACTGCATTACTGATAACTAAGTGACTACGTATGACAGTCCTGATTCTGTGGAACTATTCTGACTTTCATAATAAACTGAGTGATTGTGTTTGACAGTCCTGATTTCTGTAGAACTGAACTGAGTTTTATACTGAGACTAGAACTAAAACTGAGACTGTGAGAGGTAATCATCTAACCGACATGCCCCTTCTCTGAACTGATTTGGGGTCCAACCTGTAACCTCAGTTGGAAGTGTCTTAGTACCGTGCCATAGGTAAAGACAAATGTTGAGTCACCCTCATCTGGCAGGTGTTCTGAATGAGAATGGTGGTACCCTCAACTGGCAGGTTGATGTCTCAACCTACGCTGGATACATAGTTTTGGAATGCAAGGACTGCTTTTAGGAATCACACCCTCTGCTGCCAGGTGAGTCCCCATCCTTGGGTTCACTCGATGCTGAATCTTACTCCAACTGAAAGACACTGAACTAAACTGGACTGATACTGAGTTTACTGAATTTTCCTAAGTTCTATAACTAACTGAGTTTTACTGAGTTTCATATATGATTGAGAGTACTACTGATCATGACTTAACTGATACTATTCTGTATTGACACTGGCTCTAGGTAAATAGCTAAATTGTTGGGTATTAAATACCCCCAGGACTCGATAGCATAGATAATACTAAGATATGGCACTTCTTGATAAAATGACAATAATAACCTATTCACAATGCAATCACTAAGACATTTTGCCATATTCTTGGGCTTGTACATGAATGGAAACGCATGCTAGCATATCATAATTTCACTATTCAATTCTCATGGACATTTCATCAATCACTTACAAAGTATAGCTTTAACATAGGTACAAATTTGGTACATATAGTTCTAGCATTAATTTATCATAAGGTCACCAATGGACCACAATGCATAATTTATTCACTTAGGCATTTTGTCAAACACATGGAAGGCATAACCTTATACTTGGGCATGAACAACATGCTAATGCATCATGACTGTCACAATAAATTTACACATTCAAGGGTTTAACATGGATTCACATGATACTACACATATATCAATTTACTACACATGGAAGTTGTAATAAAACATGGATTATAAACTCAATTAATCATTATAATCAAACCCAACATGGAATTCACCAAATCAATACACTTGAAGTTTTTAAAAATAGTTTCTTGAACTCCAAAGGTGGATGGAACCCTTGGATGAACACTTTACATACCTTAATTGCTAATTTTATGGAGATAGGGGTGAATTCTTGAGGTTTGTTTCTTGAACTAGATGAAGTTAGGGCTTGTTCTTGAGTGGTTTTTGTGAAAAGAATGAGTGATTTTGCTATTTGGGGATTTAATCCCGTGTTATATAGTTGTGGGGTGAAGGAAAATGACCTATTTACCCTTAAAAATGCAGAACAAAACTACAAAAAATATACAAGCCAGAATAGACAGGGCATCACGGGCTCTGGAGGGCCGCTCTAGGTGAGGCGCCGTGGTCTCTATCGCGGGCTTCACCTAGCACGGGGCTGAGCGAGGCGCCGTGGGCTAATTGCCTTGAGTTGTTGTTTTGGAGTTTCAAATGCGCCCTCACACTTGTTTAAATTCCGAAACTCATTCGAGATGTACTATTGACTCACCCGATCATGAATCAACTTAAAAACTAACTTTCAAAGGTCGGTAAGGTCGTAAATAAATTCCTTAAAGTTTGAGGGCTTTAGAAAAAACTAAGTTCTAACACTTAGCTAAAATTTTCTAAGTATGAGACCCCTTATCAAGCTCTAAGGGACTGAGTTACGCTTAGAATTTTTATGGGGTCTTACAGTTACCTATATTATCAGTAGGTTAAGGCCGAGCATCAAAGGTCCGTTGGCCTAATTTAGAGATTCTCTATTCTCGAGTGGAAGTGGGAGCGGATCACTATGGATTTCATTAGTGGTTTGCCTCACAACCCCCATGGTTTTGATAGTATTTGGTTTATTATAGATCGATTGACCAAATTGACATATTTATTCCTATTTAGATGTCCTTCAGTACAGAGAGGTCAGCCTGTATCTATGTTTGTGAGATAGTTCGCCTGCATGGAGTGCTTATATCTATTATTTTAGACCAAACTTTAGTATTCACTTCTAGCTTCTAGAGAGCTTTTATGGAGGAGTTAGGTATCTAGGTGAATCTTACACAACTTTTTACCCTCAGAATAATGGCCAGTTAGAGCGGACTATTCAATTTCTTGAGGATATATTCCAAGCTCGTGTTATGGATTTTAGAGGTTAGTGGGAGCAACACTTAACTTTGGCAGAGTTCGTATATAATAATAGCTACCATTCGATAATTGAGATGTCACTATTCGAGGCATTATATGGTAGACATTATCGATCTACGATTAGATAGTTTGAGATCTCTAAGATTAGACACTATAGTACTGAACTGCTTTAGGATTCATTGGATAGGGTCAGGGTGATTCAAGATAGGCCGAGGGCAGCTCTGAGTAGTCAAAAGGCTTATGCAGATTACATACTTTGTGCCTTAAGATTTGGAGTTGCAGATCGAGTATTCCTCTTAGTATCACCCATGAAGGGTGTGATGAGGTTTGGGAGGAAAGTCAAACTCAATCCCAGATATGTTATACCTTTTGAGATCCTTCGCACAGATGGAGAGGTGGCTTATGTGTTAGACTTACCCCAAGATTTCATTGTTGTTCATTTGTTTTTTCATGTTTTTATCTTACAGCGGTATATTCTCAATGAGTCTCATTTGCTTTGGTGGGACATGGTCTAGTTGGATGGGAGATCGATGTTCGTGGAGGAGCTGTTTTTGTACTAGCTAGAGATGTCAGACAGTTACTCTATAGAGAGATTCTAGTAGTTAAGGATTAGGAGAGGCATCGACCAGTGGACAAGGCTACTTAAGAGATCGAGAGGGAGATGCAGACCTAGTATCCTCACTTGTTTGAGCCTTTAGGTATATCCTAACCATTTAATATTGTAGATGAAAGTTCTTTTAGTAGTAGATATTGTAATGACCCTCCAGGTCATTTTCTACATTTTCATGCATTTTTATTTTTTTGAGCTTTCCTATAGCTGCCTCAAGTCATTTATGACTTTTTGTAGCTGGCAGTTCAGTTATCGAGTATTTCAACTGATTTTTAGAGCCAATTCTCAATTTAAAGTTTTGCTGGTATGAATTGGGTATCAGGTATAAACTTAAGTTTAACAACCTCGTATACCAAATTTGACTGTTTCAACAGCTCTAGAAGTCAATTTTATGCTAGGGGGACCTTCGGCTTTGGTCCCAAGGCTTTCGAACTCATTCCGGGCTATTGGCCACAACATGATAAAAATAGCCCACGGGTGTGGGGACTACATTTCATCATAACGACCTCAGATGGAAATTTTGATTGCACCATTGAGTTTGGAATATTGAATTTGATAGGGTAGCATAGTTCATTAGCATTCATGATATTCCAGATGAATCTTGAGGGATACTTTATGAAGCCTTTTAAATGTTTTATGGTGCATCCGCTAAAGTAGTCCTTAAGATGCTTTAGCTGAGGCCGCTTAAGAAGCCATCCGGTTGCTTAAGCAACCAATCTTAAATAGCTGGGGTCCATTAAAATGGAATCATTCCACTAAAGTGAAGGTTTCTTTAACATTTCCTTGTCTGGTTTAGCAAAACGTCGCCTCTTAGCGGGTACCACTTAAGCGGCACCTGGAGGCTAATAAATGCCCCGTTAGCTCAATTTTCTCCCATTTTCCTCACAAGTCCCAAGATCTAAAACCCTACAGAGTGTGGGAAATTGGGAGAAACATTATTAGAAGATTTTGGGGTTATTGTGAGCTTGGATTTATCATTTTTTCATCAAAATCTTCGTAAGTTTCTGTTCAATTCATGGTTAATTTCCTAATTTATTTTCAAAATGCCTAGATACTTGTTAAGTAGATTGAAGTAACATTTGAGATCGAAAGTTACCTATTTTGGAGGGAAAATGTTCCTTGAGCATAGAGGGATGTGTTGATGGTTTTGAAAGTGCTATTTTAAAGTGGGACCCATATAGAATTATTTTACATGATTTTGGACCCAAAGCAGAAAAATACAATATGGGTACTATTGTGAAATTCAAGAGGGAGGTGAAATGAAAATTTTTTGCGAGTCGACTTGTGACTCTTCACAATCGACTCGCCTGCAGATCAGTACACTTCACAAGATAGATTAGATTTAAAACATTTAAGAAAATAAAAAATTAAACATAAAGTAAGGACACCAAGATTTATCCTAGTTTGGAACACCAATGTAGTACCTACTTCCAGTTCTTTTGAGTTTCAAAATTTCCTTAGATCGTTCAATGTCGGGCTCGAGTACAATGATGAAAAAGAAGTTATGAAGACTTATTTTGTTCTTCAAATCTTGTGATATAGCTTCAGTTGATCCTACAAATTTGACTCGATCCTACTCTTTATTTAACAATTGTAAACTAAAAGTTACAAATTCATGTGAGACTAAGATTGAGACACTTTGATATTCTTCTTTAAAGTTCTTTGATATTCTTCTTTAAAGTTGCGTAGCCCGTGTCCACCTTCAGTCTTCCTCTTTTATAGTCTTCGGTTACTACTCTTCATAAGGAAGCCCAAGAGATTTTTTCTCAATCAAGGATTTAAGTAGATTCCTTAATTGAGGAATGTAGCCATATAAAATGTCCATATCAAATATATCCAAATATGGCTTTTACTCACGTCCATATCAAATATATTCTTGATCTTTTTTTTTTTTTTTTTTTTTGTAGTGATTGATATTCTTCCGAGATTATTTGTGATCTTTCCTTCCTTTTACTTTGTTGTGATTTTATCTGATGTTTTGCATTTCCAGGATCGTGATTTTCTTTTCGTTGGTTTTCATTTTGATTGATTCACCTGGATGCCGCGGATCATGATTTGATGTCCTTCTATTCTTGGAGTCGGCTTCCTTACTTGCTTTCTTCATCCTTCCATCATTGGCGGTCCTCCAATATCCTGTAAAGATATACTCATTAGTTTGTCACTATTAAAATGTAAACTTAGGAGGCTAACAATCTCCCTTTTTTATAGTGACAAAAGAATGTAAACATTAGTTGACTTACCTGTCTGTCAGCTTGATCCCCCTAACTTGTATATGCTTCTTGAATTTTTGTCGACTTTCATTTATCGTCAGTTGGCTTACTCCCCCTGAATGGTGGGCACTTCATGAGTTCCTGATGTTTTTGTCTTTCACCCTTTTTTGGCATAATGAAAAACAAAACACGAAACAAGCGACAGAGATGCAAACGAAATAGTATATTAACTAGGAAAAGCAAAAATAATAGAGAAGTTAGAGTGCAACAAATCATCTTACAACCCATCAACACAAGGGACAGGACCCCCATTTGAATAAAAACAAAAATTTATCATTGTTCACCGCTTCTTGAGAAAGTAGGTCAGAGTGTCATGCATGTTATGACACAAGGTGTCAAATTTGTTTTTGATGTTTTTGAAGAAGGTAGCAAAATAATCATTGGAGGAGTGGACTTAGGTCTTGAGGGAATCCATTCAGGCGAACATCCGATTGAACAATTTTATACCCTCATGTTTGAACCCATCAAGAGCCAACTGAACCACGCCTATGTCTGTGCTGGTACTTTTCCCGAGGTATAAAAGTTTAGAAGTCGACTCTTGCAACAGAGAAACACTTTCTTCGATGGCCTTGAGTTGATCCTTAATCTCCTCCAGTTCCTTCAAAACAGGCATCATAGGGTTAGAGACAGATTTGCTTACCTTGGGAAGTTCCAACCTTGCCCGAGCAGAATCCTTTTTGCACCTTTGATCTTCAACCAAGACATACCCCATACTTGTTACAGTCTTGGATTCATAAGTAGCAGCAACCTCCACTAGGGTGTAAGCAGATAGATCAATGGAGTAATACTGAAGAATTTGAGTACTAGGGTGTAAGCAGATAGATCAATGGAGTAATACTGAAGAATTCGAGTAATGAGCAGGCCATATGGAAAACTGGCAGAGTTATAAGCATTGGTTGTACTTTCAAGCATGTACTCACAGATCCAGGTTGCCCAATTGATTTTGATTTTATTAACTAAGCAATATAGTACAAAAACATCTCGATCAATGATATTTCTTAGAGGTCCTTTCCAGGGAATCAGAGTAGTAGCAATTATGTGAGACATAATACGAAACTTGAAATAGAGGGACAGGGGACCAAAGCTGGTTGAAGTAGAGTCAGTGTCCGACATAAATTTCTTGGCCTCTTCATAGGTGGATTCAAAATCATGGGGCCAGTTACTATTCATAAAAAAGATATGATCGGAGAACTTACTATCAAAGGCATTCTCGAACAAAAATCATTCACAATGATTCTCATGCCAAGCACGAGAGTCTCGAGTTCACCATTATCAGGGGAGAGGCAAAGGTTTGCATAAAATATGTGAACTAGATCCTCATAGACCATAAGTCCATCGAGACGAAAGATAAGGGACAAATCTTGAAACTTAAAGAAGGGATTAATATTAGAGAAATAGTCTTTTAATAGACAGAGATTCACAATACGACTGGGTACAATGGTGCAACTCTAATGCAAGGAATTTATCTTTGTGAAAGCATGTACAGAACTTGTGCATGTCCTCTGAAAGAAAAGAGAAAAGACGGTTTGGATGAGGTTTCTTGATGGAGGTGGTTGGATAGGAATTAGGACGACATCTCCTAATGAGAGTTGACTGAGAGTCTATTGAGGACTCAAAGAGAAGAATGAGTCTATCAGGGAGGGATTTTGGAAGAGATTTGGACAAGGTCGCTATTGATCAGTCTGGTCATGGGAGAGAGGGAAGGGGGATTTTTTTAAAGGAGGCAGATATGAAGAAGAAAAGACGATTAGGAGAACTTGAGAAGGGATGGGAGAAGTATGCGACTGTTGAAAAATATGGATGAGGGGGAGCTGAAGAGGTGTAAGGGAAAGGGTGATAGAGACAAAAGATTATTGGATAGGTAAAGGGTTGCAGTGGCAGTAATAATGACATGAAATATGGTGAGGGTAATGATGACTTCCATTTTGATTTTTTTTGAAAAACAAGTTCACAAAAGTTTGTCCAAAATTAAATCTCACAAGTCATTGATGCTAAGAATACCAAGTTGTTTTCTATTATAACAAAATCTATTTTCCAACAAGGGTTTAGTAAAAATATTTGTCAGTTGATTTTCGAAATCAACAAATGTTAACAAAAAATCACCATTTTATACATGATTGCAAATAAAATGATGCTTGATATCAATGTGTTTTGCCCTACAATGATGCAAAGTATATTTAGACAGACTAATAGCGTTGTAATTAGTGCACACAATAGGAACAGATTCAAAAAAGACAATTTAAAATTAAGTAATTGATGCATAATCCATAAAATTTGAGTAGCACAACTTCCAATGACTATGTATTCGGTTTTAGTTGTTGGTAGTGCAACTGAAGTTTGCTTTTTGTTGTGCCAGAAAATTAGGGCATCACCAAGAATTTGACAGGTTCCACTGGTGCTTTTTCTATCACTTTTATCACCTGTAAAGTTAGCATCTGAATATCCAATTAAGTCAAAATGGGAAAAGCAAGGGTACCATAGTCCAATATCTTGTGTTCCTATAAGGCATTGGATGATCCTTTTGATGGCAGTTAGATGAGACTTTTTGGGAGTCGACTGGAACCTGGCACACTTACATACGCTGAACATGATGTCTGGTCAACTGACAGTCAGGTAGAGTAGTGATCCTATCACCCTTGCACATTTTTCATCAACATTCTTACCTAACGAGTCTGAATCAAGGCTTGTGGATGGGTTCATTGGATTTCCATAGGCCTTTATTTTTTCCATATCAAATTTTCTTGATGATATCCTTTGTGTACTTGGTTTGACTGATGAAAGTGACTTTGGGAGTTTGTTTGATTTGTAATCCTAAAAAGAATGTTAGTTTACCCATAAGACTCATTTTGAATTCTCCTTTTATCAAGTTAGTAAAATTCTCACACAAAGAGATATTAGAACTACCAAAAATGATATCATCAACGTAAATTTGCTCAATGAGAATATTTGAATCAAGCTTCTATATGAATAGAGTTGTATCAATTTTACCTCTTTGAAAATTTTTATTTAGTCAGAAAATATCCAATCTCTCATACAAAGCCTTTGGAGCTTGTTTGAGGCCGTAAAGTGCTTTTGATAATTTGAAAACATGGTTTGGATATGACAAATTTTCAAACCCTGGGGTTGTTTTACAGAAACTTCTTCATTAATAAAACCATTTAGGATGGGGCTTTTAACGTCCATTTGATATAGCCTAAAACATTTGAAGGGAACAAAAGCTAATAAAAATTGAATTGACTATAACTTCACCACAAGGGCAAAGGTCTCGTCATAATGAATACCTTCTTGTAGGGAATATCCTTAAACTACAAGTCTGACTTTATTTCTGATAACCTTACCTTCTCCATTCAATTGGTTCCTATAGACCCATCCAGTTCCAAGCACTGAGCAGTTTCTCAATCTTTCAACCAAGGTCTAGACTTGATTTTATTCAAACTGGTCCAATTCTTCCTTCATAGTTGTTACCCATGATTCATCTTTGAGGGGCTCATCGGTTTTCTTTGGTTCAATTTGAGACATCAGGGAAACAGATACTTGTCTTCTCAATGATGTTCTTGTCTGCACTCTATCCTCTATATTTCGATGATGAGTTTGTTTGGATTGCTAGAATCATATTTCCATTCTCTTAGAACACTTGGTTTCACTATTTCTATTGTGGGTGTCGACTCTAGGGGGGGTGTAGTCGACTCTTCTTGAGATGGCTCAGCAGTTGTGTTGTCATTTTCTCTAGACTATAGATTACTCACCGGTTCTTCATCAACACTTAAGCTCAAAAGGGGGTGATTAGATTTATCAAAAACAATATGCATAGATTCCTCAACATACAAAGTTTTTTATTAAAGGCCCTGTAAGCACGACTAGTGGGAGAGTACCAAGGAAAATACGTTCGTCACTTCGTGAATCAAATTTTCCCAAGTTATTCTACCATTGTTGTGAAGAAAAAATTTACATCCAAAAGAATAGAAATAGCTGATGTTGGGATTCTTTCCTCTCTAGAGTTCATAAGGAATTTTCTTTAGAATAGGTCTGATCAGGCATCTATTGATGATATGGCATGCTAAGCTTACTGCTTCTGCCCAAAAGTGATCTGGGAGTTTATGTTCTAACAACATAGTCCTGGCAGTTTTCTAGAGAGATCGATTCTTTTGCTCCACTATACCATTTTGCTGAGGAGATCGAGGTGAGGATAAGTTGTGAGAGTATCCATTCTGAGCATAATACTCATCAAACACTCGGTTTTTTAATTTTCTTCTATGATCACTGTGAACATAAGTGATGAGGTATCTAGCCTCTCTCTACACCTTTCTACAAAAACTCTCTAAGTTTGTGAAAGCCTCATGTTTATGAGCAAGAAACATTTACCAAGTAAAGCATGAATAATCATCAACTATAACAAAGACATATCTCTTTCCACCAATGGCTGTGGTCTTGGTAGGACTAAACAGATCCATGTGGATTGTTTGAAGGTTAGGTAGTTGAGACAATGTCTTTGACTTTGAATGATGTCTGATTCTGTTTACCCAGTTGACAGGTATCACAGATGCGATCCTTTTCAAACTTGAGTTTTGCCAGACCTTTCACCAATTCCAGTTTTGACAATTTCTCAATAATATGCGTACTAGAATGCCCAAACATTCTATTCCACAACCAAGTATCATTGGTTTGCACAGTGAGGAAAGTTAGGGTAGTAAAGTCAGGACTATTTAAGACATAAATATTATCAACGTGTTCACCAATGAGAGAGATATCTTTTTTGTCGTGTTTGATTGAGAAATTTTTAGCTTTGAAGAAATCTCTGAATCCGGCATCACATAGCTGACTGATGCTAAGCAGATTATGTTTAAGGTTGTTTACTATATATACTTCAGTGAATTCACATGATGTGATGAGTTTTACTAAGCCGACTCCAATGAAGTTGCCTCTAGCATTGTCACCGAATCTGACTTATCCTCCATCTACTTTCTTTAGTGTAGAAAACTTTTCTTTCTTTTTGGTGATGTGTCTAGAAAATCCGCTATAAATGACCAACTTTACCTTATTATAGCTCTTGTGAACCTATTCCTGCAAAACACAAAAAATAATTTTGTTTAGGTACCCAACCGGTCTTGGGTCTTTGCAGGTTAGTTGTTCTTCCTTTAGGCTTCCACACCCATACCCTTTCAAGCTTCTACTAATATCTATAGGATTTTTTCCCTCTCTGTCCACAGATAAAAAAAATAGGTCCTCGAGAGGAGAAAAAGGTCTTTTCTTATTTAAATAATTCTTATGAGGAACTTGAATCATTTTTAAAAGAGTTTGATCACACAAAACTGTGACTTGGTGATCTCTTAATACTGTTTAAATTTATTTTTACATCATCAATCTCTTCATGAAGTAAGTCAACTTCGATTTGACATGTCTTGATTTCTATTTGATACCTTCTTTGTTCCTCTTTGAGTTTTTGTGTAAATCGAGCTTCACATCTTTTCTTCTTTTGAGCGAGCTTGTTATATTCATCTATAATTTTTTGAAGCTTGTTAATTATCATATCTAAATTAGATTTAATAATATTACAATTATGACAATCATGTAGTCTTACCTCGCTGGATTCACCCGTTCCCATGAAGCACATATTGGCAACTTCTATTTCTTCTTTGATTTCATCTTCATGACTATAGGCTCCAAAATTTTGATTCTTCCTAGAGGTTCTTCTTTTTATTTCAGGATAGTTTTGTTTAAAGTGTCCAAGCCTTCTACAGTAATAGCAACGATCATTGTTACTAATGGAGTCATAATTTTTGGATCCTTGGGATTTTTGTTGGCTCTGTCTCATGATCTGCCTTACTCCACAATTAATGAGGTTCATTCCTTCACTGTTGACGTCTTCTAGAATGTCCTCTTCATCAGTTGGAGCAGCGTTGAAGGATATTGGTTTCTTCTTTTCCTCCTTGTTGTAGCTATTGATATAATTCTTTCATATGTAATAAGGTTATCTCGTAGTTCGCCATATATCATGTTGTGTAGATCTCTATTTTCCAGAATGGCAGCCTCAGTTTCCAAAATCCGTGGAAGACTTTGGACCAGTTTTTGGACTTACAGGTTATGTGGATAGATCATCCCCAGTGATTTCAGTTTGCATACGATCTTACTGAATCTGGCAAACATTGTTTCAATGTTCTCATTCTCTTCTCCATTTTGAATATCTCGTATTCATTGCCTAGGGCAACGATCTTTGAATTTTTGACTTTGGTGGTTTCTTCATAGGTTAAGTCCAATTTGTCCCGCATTTCTTTTGCGATTTTATAAGTTGATAAGTTGTCGTATTCTTCTCCACTAACTATACACAGAAATAAACTTATAGACCGTGCATTAGTCTGGATTACCTCTTGTTGTTCCTTGGTGACCTCAAAACTTTAAAAGGTCTTCTAAGTTGACACTGCTAGATTCTTGGTCCTTGTCCTTTTGCTCTACTTTGAGTCCTGGAATTGGATTTGGACCCTACTTGATGTCGACCCAGGCTTGGAAGTCATTTGATTGGACAAAGATTTTGAATCTATTTTTTTAGTATGAGTAGTGTTGTCCATTTAAGTATGGCGGTCTTGTGAAGGAGTGACCATCTTAAAAAAGAGCACCGGGAATTTGATAATTTGCCATTTGATCTTTGCTCACTTATGGTTAAGCAATACCGTTGGTGAGACCTACTCTGATTCCAATTGAAATTAAAGAGGGGGTGAATTAAAAATTTTCTATGAGTCGACTACTGACTCTTCACAGTCGACTCGCCTGCAGATCAGTACACTTCACAAGACAGATTAGATTTAAAATAATTAAAAAAATAAATAATCAAACATGAAGTAAAGAACCGAGATTTATCTTGATTCGAAACACGAATGTGGTGCCTACTTCCAATCACCTTGGGTTTCAAAATTTCCTTAGATCGTTTAATGTCGGACTTGATTACTATGATGAGAAATAAGTTCTGAAGACTTATTTTGTTCTTCAGATCTTGTGACACAGCTTCAGTTAATGTTCCAAAGTTGACTCGATCCTACTCTTTATATAACAATTGTAAACTAAAGATACAAGGCCTTGTGAGACTAAGATTGAGATACTTTAATATTCTTCTTTGAAGTTGTGTAACATGTGTCCACCTTCAGTCTTCCTCTTTTATAGTCTTCGACTGCTACTCTTCATAAGAAAACCCAAGAGATTTCTTCCCAATCGAGGATTTGAGAAGATTCCTTGATTGAGGAATGTAGCTATATAATATGTCCATATCAGCTATGTCCAGATATGGCTTTTACTCATGTCCATATCAGATATTTCCATGATCTTTTCTTTCTTTTGTTCTTGTAGTGATTGATGCTCTTCCAAGATTGTTTGTGATCTTTCCTTCATTTTACTTTGTTGTGATATAATCTGATGTGTTGTATTTCTGGATCAAGATTTTCTTTCCATTGGTTTTCATTTTGATTGATTCACTTGGATGCCACAGATCATGATTTGATGTCCTTCTATTCTTGGATCTGTCTTCCTTACTACTTCCTTCATCCTTCTATCCTTCGCGGTCTTCCAATATCCTGTAAAGACCTACTCATTAGTTTGTCATTATTAAAATGTAAACTTAGGATGCTAACATGTTGTTCTCTTATTGATGAGTAGATTATCATTTTTATAGTGTGGCATCATGCGAAAGCTTCTCGAAAGGGGAAAATCATTGATTTAGTAGATTTCATCAGACTTTTTCATCATTCAGGTAGGCTAGGTATACCTTTCTCTTTGATTGAGATTAATTCTAGTATGAATGTGATATTATTCTAGTTTTGGGATGGGATTTTGGTCTTTGAGGTATATTTATCATGAATTAGATCTTTTAGCCGAATAAGGAACACGAATTAGGCATAATTGACTTAATTATTCATTCTTTAGGTAGATTTACTGTCGTAGCATAAAATTGTGGCTTATTTAATATCTGATAGGGAAATTAGATACCTTAGCCTAGCTTGTATAGAATTTTTCTTAGAACGAATTTTGAGGAGTGGGCTCCTCCAAGACACCTTAGGCCAAATTGTTATTAAATTTCTTATAGGACATATAGGCTTTGCACATTATTTTATTTACATTCTTGATCTCAAGGAGGTTTAGATACAATATTTAATTTAGATTGGTGTAGATTCAAGTATTAGTTACCAACGTTGATGCTGAGATTTGTGCTGGTTAGAGTTCAGAGATAGGGTGAGCTCTCGAAGTCAGAGTTGAAATTTTCTCCATCATTTTTTTTGCTAGTCTTTCCATTTTTTGGACTATTGTATATTGACTTGATAGTACATGTATTCTTATGAATAATAGGCCCTTGTATCGACACTATTAGGTCGTATGATGTTATTATTTTCTTATTTCTCTTCTGTTACATTTGTTATTCTTATGAATAATAGTCCTTTTTTCTTGCATATTTCCGATATTTATGCCATTTTACACCAAATTAGATCATTGCTTATAGCTACGGTATATGGTTTGGCTTAACTATTGGTGGGATAAAGTAGGTTCCAACATGACTCATAAGTTGGGTCGTGACATAGTAATATTCTCCCATGCTACAAAATGTATTTTTCCTTTTTGGATAGTAGAATCCCAATTAAAATCCCATTAGATTTGGTCAATGGAATTACAAATTTTTGGGGGTAGCTTAAAATATTGCATGGTATATGTCGGGATAGCGTTGAGGGTGGAATTTGCAATCAGTAACCACCTGCTTGGGATAAAAATTTACTTTCCCAAGAGGATAACTTTTTCCTCATATTGCTTAAGAGATATTGTAAGTACTTACTCTTGGATTTGTGGTTAAGGATTGGGAAACCCAAGTGCCTGCCAAAGCTATCGGAAATACCAATATTAAAGAGATCCTTAAAAAGAGCACGAAAGGGGATGGAACACAAAATAAAAAAGACTGTCTTATATTTGGTGGCATTAGTGTTTTTTTCCAACAAAGTATAGAAGTATTTCTTATAGTTGAAAGTAGTATGAATGGACTTGTGGTTAGATCTAGATATGAAGAAAAGATGATAAAGAGGAGGACCATTGGTAATTAACCTGATGGGATCCCCCTAGAAAATGTCAACTTGATGGTTAATATAGGTAGATAAAATCTCCATACATAGGATAAAAATTATATGGGAACATTGGATCTCCTTGACGAATGACTCTTGAGGGGTAGAAAAAAATCATTTGAGAACCATTGACAAGGACGGCCATATTACTACTAAAGCTACAATCCATTATAAGAGGGTGTTTTTAAGGGAAATTTAAAGTGTAAAAGAGTACAGGAAATGAAAGACCACTTAATATGATCAGAATCCTTTTCTAGATCTATTTTTAACATAAGACTACCTTTTTCATTATTAGTGTTTCAAAGGTAATTCATAAGTTCGTGACCTAAAATAGCATTGTCACAAGATCTACGACCTTTGAGAAAGATGGTTTGGGAAGGCCCTATAAGTTTAACTAGTGGGGCATAATACGGTTGGCAATAATTTTAGTAATAATTTTATATGTAGTGTTGCATAAACTAATCGGACGATAATTCTTCAATTTATTTGCATTTGGAAATTTTGGAATGAGACATAAAAAAGTATCATTAATTGAGTCAGGAAGTGATTGAGGGGAAAATACATGATGACATAAAGCTATAATAGACTTGCTACATTATGCCATTGTGATCGTAAAAAAGTGGGGGTGTAGATGATCTAACGTGGATTTATGCACCTTAGTGTTGATATCCTAGCTTATTTTGTCTTGTTTTGAGGTCTTCGTGTGTGCTTAGTGGGTTAATAATAATATAATTGAGAAACAAAGTGTTTAAGTACTTGATTATAACGTAAGGTGTATTTTAAACAAGTTTGTACTTAATTTGATCGTTTAGAGTTCATATGAGAAAACTAGTGTTACTAGCTTGAGCTAGGTGTTGTTCCATTTGATCACGATAAATTCTAATATGTTTAATGAGTTCCTATTTGTATGATTGTGTAATTATTGTGGAACAACTTTTTTATAGTGTTTAAAGTGCAATTGAATCAATCCAAGAGTAAAAACTAAGTGAAAGATCAAAAGGGGCAAAACTAGTATTTTTAGCTTAAGTTTCTAGTTCGTCTTCTTGGATGTTGTGATGTTTTGAGCTCTAATATATTGTGTTTAATGTTATAGGATGCTGGGTGAGTTGATTATGATGATATATGAAGGAAATACAGGCTTCAAATCAAGTGGAAACAACACAAAAAGGCTTGGAATAGAGCAACGAAAGCACAAGACATAACTTGACGAGAATAGGACACCTGGGATATCAAGTCTGTGTCGCGAAGCTAGACGCAAAAAACTAGCCCTACATTGTAATGAGGGGTAATTATTGATTTTCACAATCCAGTATCTAACCGCGATAAGGCCGTGTCGTGGAGCTAGATGTGTAAAACTAGTCGCGCGTCGTAGTGAGCTGCAAACTTCAAAAAATTGAGTCCCATTAGAAAAGGAACAAGTTAAATCAATTGAAAACACCTTGGATGGATTTGAAACATGGAGAGGGGGTGGAAAACCCTCAATTAAGGTTTTTCTTATTTTAATTTAGCTTTTAATGGGATTTTATCTGGTATTAAATTATCTTGATTACGACTATGTCCATGAGTGGCTAAACGCCCCCTTTCTGGGATTAAAGCCATGAACATGTTCACTTTTGCTATGAATTGAGTTTGTTTGAATTGATTATCATAAATTGTTGTTTGTTTATCCTTGTTATCACTATTTTAAGGATTTGAGACCCTTAGAATACATATACTGTCGACCTTGTGAACTTGAGAGAGGAATAGGAAGATAGAACGTGGGGATGAATAGAGTAAGGTTCTTATTCTTTTATAAAATAAGGAATTTGAATTAGTGAATAGGATAGGGATATACCTAGAAACTGTGCATAGTTCACATGTAGGATGATATCTTATTGCATCAAAATGGATTATTACATCCATGCTCGATGATGTAGTTGTAATGTCCAATTAGGTAGAAGGTTAGAGGTCGGGAGACCATGATCATACAACGAACCCTATGAATCAACAACTAAGATAATCAATCTAATGAATGAAGTTCAATAGCATAGTATAATTGTTCATAGTGCTTTAACCCTGGGCTTTCATCTATTGATTGTCCTAAGTCTTCACTTTTCTGCATTACTTTAGTTTACTTTTAATTATAAACTGTCAAAACTCTTTTGGTTACGTTTGCACTAGTTTAATCTTAATAGTCGAACTAGAATTGAATAGTTGTTTAGCACAAGTCTCTGAGGGATTGATATTTGGCTTTATTTAAGGCCACTATATTACTTGGTGAGACCACGTACACTTGCGTGAACGCTTGGGCATAACAAGTTTTTGGCACCATTGCCGAGGACTTGTAAATTGGCAACTATTTTTATTTTAGTTTTACTTTTTAGATTTCTTTGGTGCTTTACTCTTGGTCCTTGGATTGATTTACAGGAAATAGGTTTACAAGCTTGTAAGCTGGAAAGGGATAGGGAACTGGTTTAACCAAGCCCCAAACCCATGCAAATTCCATAGGAATAAGAAGATCCTGCTCTAATGGCTGAAGATCAACTAGCCCACAAGATAGTTCGTGAAGTGTCAATCCTATTTCTGACAAATTTGACCTCCCCTTTTAAAAAATCGACTGTTGGAGGTAACTTTGAGCTGAAACAATACATGATGCATCTTTTGATCAGTAGTGGACAGTTTGTAGGGCTTTCACATGAAGATCCACAAGTCCACCTACGGAACATTTTGGATATCAATGACACATTCATCCCTACGGGTGTATTAACTGACTATGTTAGGCTGATACTTTCCCCTTTTTCACTGTTGGGGAAGTCAAAAAGTGGTTGAACGTTGAGCAGGCAAGTTAAATCACAACCTGGGATGACTTATCCTGGAAATTCCTCATCCGATTCTTTCCATCTGGCAAGACTGCGAAATTGCACAGTGAGATTGTGAGCTTCAAATAGTGGGCAGATGAGAACTTATATCATGCTTGGGAGAGATTAAAATCTCTTTTTTGGGACTGTCCACATCATCAATAGTCCAATGAGGTATTAGCTCACACTTTTGTTGAAGCACTTGATCACAACATAAAAATTTTGCTAGATTCAGTGCAGGTGGTCAAGTGTTAGAATTAACGTAAGATGAGCTATATAGTTTATTAAACAAGATTGCGCAAGGAAATCCCAAATGGAATTCTGTCTCAAGAAATGCTATAAATAAGGTGGCAGGAGTGTTGGAAGTGGATCATTTTACCACTATATCCACTTAAATAGCTGCATTATAGAATCAGTTAACAACTCAATTCAACAATATGAAGTTAGGGGTTACACAGCCTGTAGCAACAGTAAATGCAATAGAGCAGACAAGTACTTGGTGTGTGATTTATGGCAATAGTGTCCATTCTACAGATATATGTGCTGCCAATCCTAAGTTAATGATATTTGTGGGCAATGTTCAAAGGCTGAATTATGGGAACGTCTATAATCTAAAGTGGCAAACTCAGCCATTAAATCAGCAATGGAATGCCCACCAATAGCAGTTTCAGCAACCATAGGCTCACATAAATCAGGCCACTAGCAGTATGGAAGAGATGCTGAAATAAATCTTAGCTGCTCAAGCATAATTTGTAGCAGATATAAAAAGCCAGCAAGCGTCTATAAGGATCTTGGTGTTACAGATTGGCCAAATAGCAGCAGCGCATAATACAAGGCTTCAAGGTGGTTTGCCAAGTAATACTGAAAATCCTAAACAAGTAATGGCAATCACTTTGAGGGGTGGTAAAAATCTTAATGAAGAACCTCCAGAGAAAGCTAAGGAGGTAGATGTTGATTTGGTTCCTAAATATTTTAAAGACCAAACTGCTAAAAATTCGAGGAAGTCTGAGTACTCAAAAGCCAAAGTTGTTGAACAGGTGAAGGAGAGACCACCACTACCTTTCCCACAAAAGTATATAAAGGCAAAGGAAGAGGCATGCTTTGAAAAGTTCTTTGACACGTTCAGAGAGTTTCATATTAACCTTCCTCTTTTAGATGTTTTGCAAGGAATGCCCAAGTACGCTAAGTACTTGAAGGATGTGTCCACTAACAAAGTTACGCTATAGGATGATGAGACAATAGCACTCACTAAAGAGTGCAACTCTGTGGTGATGCAGAAGATGCCCAAAAAGCTCAAAAACCCTGGGAAGTTCACTCTCTCCATTCAAATTTTTTAAAAGTGAGGTGGTCCATACACTTAGTGACTTATGGTCAAGCATCAATTTGATGCCCCTTTTTTTTTTTTGACACTTTAGGCTTGGGGAAGTCGAGATCGAGCTCTGTGTTATTACAACTGGCAAATGGGACAATAGCCCATCCTGAAAGAATCATAGAGGATGTTCTCATCAAGGTTGGTAAGTTTATTATTCTAGTTGACTTTATTATTTAAGATTTTCAGGCAGATGAAAAAGTACCAGTTATCTTGGTACATCTATTTTTAGCGACGGAAGCAACATTGATAGACATAAGAAAGGGCACACTCATAATGAGTTGGAGGATTAAGAGGCAGTTTTCAAAGTGTACAAACCACTCAACACACTATCCCACTACAATAATTTGAGCATAATTACAATGATTGAAGAGGATAAGTGTGGGGTGGTGGAGTCTATTGCGCAAAAGATATCTTCGTACTTCCTCATTGAGCAGCCCAAGACACCAATACCCAAGCCTGAAATAAAGCAAATTAATGATCCTTAAAAGGCTATTGTTGAGAGAGTTGTTGACCTTGAGAGTTCACACTCATATAACGCCCCGATTTTCTGAACCGGAACGCTACACGGCGCTCATGACCCCGAAGGACCACAAGCTAACCCATGACTAATATTTGTACCTGTAACTGCATAATATACATATAAAATGCAGAAACATGAACAAAGAGGGCGTAACGTTCAATTTTGAATAATAAAATATATGAAATAAGGTGGTATCATAGTACCAAAAGAAAACTGAAAATACTTAAGTCTAAATCTGAAAACCCTATAATTGTCTGAAAGCCTCTAAATTTTCTGAATAAGGAGTTGAAGGAACATGTCTCCAACTAACTCCCTAAACTGAAATACGGTAATAATAAATGTAACGATCATGTCCTCGAAAGATGAGGACTCACTATTTACTGAACTACTACTGTTGATCTGGAATCTACACCTCATAACCTATGGTGTAACATAAAAAGAAAGCACCATAGCGCAAATGCGTCAGTACAACTAAAGTACTGAGTATACATGGGGGTAGGCTAAATGCATGAGGTTTAATGTATGAACATGCTGACTAATATGAACGTGATAATACATACATACATACATACATACGTACGTACATACGTACGTACGTAACTGCTACTGAACTCGTGGAGATACTGACTACTTGAGTTTGAACTCTGACAACATGAGTTTTGTGATACTGAGATACTGAATGACTGATAACATGGATGGCTGTATCTAACAGTCCTAATTCTGGGGAAAACTATCTGAGTCCCAAACTGTATCTGAACATCTAAGTCTGAGATCAGTCCTATCTAACGAGTGATCTCTGAAACTGATAATAAGAATACTCGACTGAATCTAAGATTGAGATCAAGCCTGTCTGTCGGGTGACCTCTAGATCTAATAATACGTATCTGAATATGGGACCAAGCCTATATGATGGGATGATCTAGGAATCAATTGAACTATCTGAGTTCCAAATTGTATCTGAACATCTAAGTCTAAGATCAGTCCTAGCTAACGAGTGATCTCTGAAACTGATAATGAGAATACTCGACTGAATCTGAGATTGAGATCAAGCCTGTCTGCCGGGTGACCTCTAAATCTAATAATAAGCATCTGAATATGGGACCAAGCCTATCTGATGGAATGATCCAGGAATCAATGGAACTATCTGAGTTCCTTACTGAGATCGATGATTGTATCTGACAGTCCTGATTCCTGCTTTCTACTCTGAAGACTTATACTGAAACTGTAACTGTAACTGTGACTGTAGGAGGTAGTAACCTAACCGACATACCCCGATACTGTACTGGTGGGGTCCAATCTTTGCCCTGATTGGGAGGGTGTCAATACCGTGAGACGGGTAGAGACCTCTGCTATGGTCAAGCCTCTCTGACGGGTGGCCTTGAACAGGAAATCAAGCCTAAGGCAATATAATAGTCAAGTATAGCCTTAATCTGATGGGTAACTCCCGTCCTACGCAGGCTACGTAGTTTTGGAGTACAGGGACTGCTGCTAACGGTTCTACCTCTCTGACGGGGAAACCGTCATCCTCATACTTGCTCGGTGCTAGTTCCAACTCCCAACTGAAAGACACTGAATAGATTAACTGAGCTGAACTAACTAATTGAGCTAAACTGATTCTGAGTTTACTGAGTTCCTTAGACTAATGAAACACTACTAATATCTAATATCTAGCTAAGTTATGAGATTGCCGATCTTACTGAGTATTGAGTTTTCATGAGATTTCTGAGTCTTTCCTGAGTCACATGACTAACTGCAATCTATGGAACATAGCTTGACCGAGGATGTCTTGAAACATGACACTAGCTCTAGGAACACAACTATAGTTTTCGGGTACAAGTACCCCAGGACTCGATGGAAGGAAACTGACACACATGACTGACTTGATCATAAGAGTAGAGTCCATAATTCACAATATCATAAGTAAGGATTTCATAATAAGAATGATTCTCAACAAACTATCATATGATCGGGAATGCACACAACATGTATATACTTGCATGGCTTCAATAACATGGTCATTCCATATCACAACAATATCATGAGCATCTCGTACAACATCTTCAATTCAAGACAATAGCATGGGGATCATGTTGAACATAAACTTAGAACATGGAATAGTCATTTAGGACTTATTATGTCATAAAAGCATGGTTTCTATTCCCTTAGGTATTTTCACAAACACCTTACATACACATCTTAGGCATAGGTGGATTCATCAAGATTACAAATATTCAACCACCAATTTCACATATTTATACATTAAATACCACCATAGCCTCACACAAAACATACAAACATCCCATCTTAGGCATCATCAAACTCCAACCACATGAACATCAACCACCAACAGCATAAACATCATAATACATAATTTAGAAGATGGTTCTTGAGCTTCATGGATGAAAGGAGTCCATGAATCAACTCACGCATACCTTAGAAGGGAGATTCTTGATGATTGACGGAGAAATTTTCTTGAAATTTGATCTTCAAGCTTAATTATGCAACCTTAGTTGTTTTTGTCTTTTAGTGCTCTTGGATGATGAGCTTTGAGATGATAATAGGGTTGTAATATGTTTAGAAGCTATATATTTTGTAGGGTTAAGTTTAGGGACGTGTAAGGAGTGTTAAAAGACTTAATTACCCTCAAAATAACTCAAGACGGAGTGTTTTTGGGCGCCGCCTAACCAATCGCCTATCCTTACAGTCTCTCACGAAAATGGGCATAACTTTTCGCTCGGGTATTGGATTAAGGCAAAATTGGTATCGTTGAAAATCTAATTCGATTCTATATAATTTTTTGGGTCTAAATATGTAGAAATACCACATTTACATCGAGTTATACTCATTCAAATATGACCCTTACGGAATCGAACACTAAAACTTGATGGATTCAAAAACTCTTAGCTTGTATTACCTTAAGTGACTTTTATGAACATGCTTAACGCATCATAAGCTATCCTATCACTAGGATATTCATTGTAAGTCATGCACTAAAATGCTACTCATAGGATAGGAGTTTTCATACGTAGGAAAACTTATTCACTTCCTAGCTTAGAAACATGCGGGGTATTACAACTCAAGAGGTTAGAACCAAAAAGAAGATGGTGTCCGAGTGTGAGGAAGAGGATGTAGTAAAAAAGATAAATAGCAGATTGGGTCATGCCACGATACTAAATAAGGTGCTTCTTGGGAGGCAACTCAAGTAAAGAATGTAATATTTTCAGTATTTTTAGTTTTTACTTTACTAGTTTTTATTTTAGTTAAGTCACAGGTTAGTGGGAAGTCCGAGTACCAGAAAAACTGAGATAAGGAGCATGGTAAAGACTAAGTGTGGAGTCTCCGGACCCTCTTGATGTATAAACATGCTACTAGCTAGGCCTAGAGTCCTTAGAGAGTATTTCTATCTCTACTTTTAAAGTATACTTTGGGGACAAAGTAGATTTTTAAGTGTGGGGTGTGGAAATTCCCATTTTTAGGCCCCATTTTTAGGGTAAAGTTTTTTTTTTTGTGTGTTAGGAATAAGTGTAGGATGTCTTAGTTGTGCTATATTTGACTGCATGATGCAAGTGTTTTGGTTGTAAAAAGCATGTTGATTGTGTGAATTGCTACTTTTGAGACTGCCAGGCTCATTTTTATGACTCTTGTACTTATTGGCTTAATGTTGAATTCATGATATTTAGTTGAGAGTTTATGATGATCCTTCTTAAGTTGAGCATGTACCGAGTGTGTGTGTTAGGTTGTTATATATTCCTTATTGCATGTGATGTCTAGAACTTACATAGTGTGTGTGCAAAGCAAAATAAATTGTATGGGTTTAGGATATGATATATGCATTACTTTGATAGCTTGTTTTATACCTTTTTTTGACCAACCCTTGTGCATAATCCTAGTAAACCCCATTGAGCCTTTAGCTTTTTCTTTGGTAGCCTCATATGTAGCCTAATTCCCTTTTTTTATTGACATTAATTTGATCCAAAGCTTCTGAGCACTTTAGTGTAAAAGTAATTAAGTTAAGGAGTTGGAAATTATAGTAGGAGAAAGGTTAAATTAATGACCAAAGTGATAGTTATAGGTGTTCAAAAAATTAATATATGTTATGGTTGGGAGTTGTGTAATGCAAAGAAAAAATCAATTCTTTAAATTAGATAAGTTGTGACTATACAATACTCCCACCATCGTGTATGTGAATGAGCTTAATAAGATGGGTCAAAAAAAAAGAATTGGGTAGACAAAAGTGGTGTAATTTGTTTGTTAAAGGATCTTAATTAAAAAATGTGATGTATTGAAGAGCTTAGGGAAGATAATCCCTATTGTCGGCCAAAATAGTTCTTACCCGTCCCTTAGATTACATTACAACCATTAATGACCTATTTGACCCTAATCTTAACATTCTGATAT
This sequence comes from Capsicum pubescens, assembly GCA_030864215.1. Taxonomy (NCBI): domain Eukaryota; kingdom Viridiplantae; phylum Streptophyta; class Magnoliopsida; order Solanales; family Solanaceae; genus Capsicum; species Capsicum pubescens. The sequence goes on along the minus strand of CM061542.1, from coordinate 227,896,190 downwards.
TAGTTGAGTACTACACTAAGGGAAAGCCTATGCTTCATCATTGGTAACTTGTGAATTCTTTGTGAGAGTGAGCGCAATTTGATTCGTGTACCAAATCTGTTATGGATTGCATGATTATGAGTGATTATGGGTAACTCTCTTGTTGTGAGGGCACGTGTTTGATGTTGGGTGATTTATATAATGTCTTAGATTGAATAATATGCATAAGTTTTCCACTTGGTGAGTAAATTTTTGAGGATGGGATGTCTTGGAGTAGTGTTCTTGAACTTTCAACTATGTATAACATGCTTGGTGTAGAAACTTTCATTTTGTGTAGTCATTGTAGTGATAGCTTAAGTGTCTTGCTTGTAGTATAAGTGTAGAGTCTCCTCTTCTTATGATTCTTAGAGTAAAGAGTTTTTTGAGAACGAACAAGGCTTTAAGTATGGGGTGGTGATCTAAGGTAGATTTATGCACCTTAGTATTGTTATCCGAGCTTATTTAGCATTGTTTTGAGGACTTCTTGTGTTCTTAACGTGTTAATAATGATATAATTGAGCATCAAAGTGTTTAAGTACTTGATTATAATGTTTAAGGTGTATTTCAAACAAGTTTGTACTTAATTTGATCATTTAGAGCTCATATGAGAAAACTAGTGTTACTAGCTTGAGCTAGGTGTTGTTGTAGTTGATCGCGATGAATTATAATGTGTTTAATGAGTTCCTATTAGTATTATTGTGTAATTATGTGTGGAACAACTTTTTTATGTGTGGAACAACTTTTTTATAGTGTTTAAAGTGCAATTGAATCAATCCAAGAGTCAAAACTAAGTGAAAGATCAAAAGGGGCAAAACTAGTATTCTTAGCTTAAGTTTTGAGTTCGTCGTCTTACATGTTGTGATGCTTTGAGCTCTAATCTGTTGTTTTTAATGTTAGAGGATGCTTGGTGAGTTGATTATGATGATATATGAAGGAAATCAAGCTTCAAATCAAGTGTAAACAACACAAAAAGGCTTGGAATGGAGCAACGAAAGCACAAGACATAACTTGATGAGAATAGGACACATGGGATGTCAAGACCGTGTCACGGAGATTGACACAGAAAATGAGTCCCGCTTCACAGTGAGGCATAATTCTCAAGTGGAAGAATTCAGTATCTCACTGCGATAATGCTACGTTGTGGATCTAGACGCAGAAAACTAGCCCTGCATCGCGGTGAGGTGCAAACTTTGGAAAATTGAGTCCCATTATAAAAGGAACAAGTTAAATAAATTGAAGACACCTTTGAAGGCTTTGAAACTTTGACATGGGATGGAAAACACTTCAATTAGGGTTTTTCTTCTTTTACTTTAGCTTTTTAATGGATTTTATCTTGTATTCAATCATCTTGGTTACGACTATGTCCATAAGTGGCTAAACGCCCTCTTTTTGGGGTTTAGGCCAATAACATGTTTACTTTTGCTTTGAATTGAGTTTCTTTGAACTACGTATCATAAATGGTTGTTCGCTTATGTAATAACTTGTACTTTTCTTAGCTTTGTTCAGCACCTAGTGCATGTATAAGAGGCTTAAAACCTGAAAATTTAACTAAGTGTTGGGGACTTAGTATTATTTTTGGCCTCTTAATATTGAGGATTTTTAAACGAGTCTTACCAACCCTAAGACATTAATTTTTGAGTTAATTCATGTTCAGTGGTCTACGAATTATGTCTCGGGGAAGTATTGGATTTTTCAAATGATGATTGGGTCGTGTTTGGATTTCAATTCTAGCAGCACACTGTGATAGCATCACGTCGTGATGCTTTTAGAGATGAGGCACCCATCGTGTCACGCAACCCCTTTAATCGGTATTCCAGTTATGAATTTAAATCTCTAAGGTGAAATTAAATCTTTTCCCCTCAACCCAATTCATAAAAACATAAAATTTAGCTTCAGTTAGGGCATTATTCTCTAATTTCCTTTCAAAAAACAAACCCTAATCATCCCCTAAATCATCAAATTCAATTCCTTTCTCTTCAAAAAAAACAAGAACTCAAGTTTCCCATTTCAAGAAAGCTTTCAAGATTGTGTTTCCCTTCCAAGTTAAAGGTTAATGGTATGTGTGATGTTCATCTATGGTTGCCTTTCACCATGGAGTCCAAGATCCCTCTTTAAATGTTAAATTATGAATTTTCCATGTTTTAAATGAATTATCTCTATGAATTACTTGTTATTTTGATTTCAAGTTAAGATTATAATTGTATTCGGGTGGAATGGATTATAATATGTTTTGGATGTTGAAGTTCCCATGTCATGTTCATGCAATTCAGGATAAATACTCAAATTATGATTGTTGTCATGTATTCATGCTATCTCATCATGTTTAAAAGCATCCCCATGTTAAAGCCTTAATCCCCATATGTTTGATGAAATGCCAAAGAGAATGATTTTGTATAATGATTCCCCATTATGGTGTTTTGAAGATTTTGCATGTATTTTTGGTTTTTTACTTTCAGTGTTGGGGGTTATGAATACTCGATACTCAGTTGTTTACATAGTCTCAGTATATTCAGAATGATTCCAGATATATCATGAGCATTATCAGTTCAGTCAACGGTCATAATTAGTTAAACTTAGCCAAGTTAGTATTCCCGTGACATTTAGTTAGGAGTAGGATTCAACACCGAGCGAACCTAGGGATGGAGGCTCACCCATTAGTTTGGATCGGGTCCTTAGTAGCAGTCCCTAAGTTCTATAACTACATAGCCAGCGTAGGCTATGAGATGTCAACCACCAATTTAGGACAGACACTCTCTTTGGGGTCACCCGCTAGTTTAGGACTGACTCACACCAGTGTTAGTAACCGTGGCATGGTACTAACACCCTTCAAACTAGGCTCAAAGGTTGGACCCCGATCAGCTTAAACTGGGACATCTCGGTTAGATGATACCTCTCATAGTTTCAGTTTTAGTATTTAGTACACAATTCAGTTCAGGTTTGCTTGACCATAGCATACAGATTTCCAATTATTCAGTTATCATATTTTAGTATTTCAGTTTACAGACTATTTCAGAATCATGTTATATGCTTGGTCATGCATTCTCAGAGTTTAAAGCTTTATCGCATATTATGCATCAATTATCTCATGTTATTCAGTCAGTCATTATCTCATGTTATTCAGTCAGTCAGTATTTCATGCACATGAACCTTTATATTGCAGCGTAACCTCATCTCATATACCAGTACATTCAAAGTACTGCCTGCATACTCTTTTATTGCACTATGACGTCTTATATCATAGGTTCGGACACTCAGTTTCCCGACCACACTTAGATAGTTCAGCATTATAGCAACAATAGTAGTGATAAGTCTTCATCTTTCGAGGATAAGTTTATCTTCAGTCAGTATTTTTGTATCTCTCTATTTTAGTCAGTTTGGAGTTAGTTGGGGGTTTGTCCCTTCAACTTTGTAGTCAGTCAGTTATAGGCTTTTCAGATATTCATACAGTCAATTAGTTAATCAATTTTGCTAGTCAAATTTCAGTATTTTCACAGATGTTTTTCAGACTTACAGATTCAGTTGTATTTTTAGAATTTAAAACCTTATGGCATTATCCGCTATTTTTTTCACATGTTCATTATCAGTATATTATTCAGTGCTGACAACAGGTACCAGCTCATGGGTTGGCTTATGGTCACTTATGACCGTAAGCACCGTATGGCGTTTGTGGTGTATTTCCTGAGAATTACAAACTTGGTATCAGAGCCTATGGTTTTACAGTGTCCTATAGAGTCTGAAAAGCCATGTTGAATAGAGTTTTGTACATGGGTGTGAAGCACGGCACACTTATGGACAAGAGGCTACAAGACGTTTTAGGAAAAGTTTCCCTTCTTTCAGTATACATGTCGTACGAATGAGCATGAGCTCTATTCAAACTTTTTTCTGACTCATTCTTCCTTATGTTCATAGATAATGCCTCCCAAAATAAACAACGGAAGAAAAATTAGAAATCAGCCCGCATATCCACCTATTCAGGAAGATCCCCTGAATGAGCATGTCTCTCACGTCAAATTTAGAGCTACATTCACTACCTTAGCTCACTCAGTAGAAGCTTAGAATAATCAGTAAGCTACTTCCCTAGCCAATCCAATCACTAATACATCCACAACTAGGATTCAGGACTTTACCCAAATAAATCCTCATTTGTTTTTTAGATCCAAGTCTGAAGAGGATCCGTAGGAGTTTCTCGACATGGTTCAGAAGGTGACTGATATTAAGGGTTTCACCTCAAGTGAGAGTGCAAATTTGGATGCTTACCAGTTGCAGGATATAGCTCACACCTAGTTCAAGAAGTGGAAAGAGGATATGGGTGTTGAGGCAGGGATTGTAGAGTGGGAGTAGTTTACCACAACCTTTCTAGATAGGTTCGTTCCTTTAGAGCTGAGGGAATCTAAGGTGCTGGAGTTTATTAATTTTAAGTAGGGTAGTATGAGTGTAAAGGAGTATTCACTTAAGTTCACTCAGTTGGCGAGGCATGCTCCAAATATAGTGGCTGATAATAGGTTTAGAATAAGTAAATTTTTTTCTGGTGTAGCTAATAGTGTGGTCAAAGAGTGTAGGACCTTCATGTTGATTACGGAGATGGACATATCTAGGCTTATGGTCCATGTTCAATAGATTGAGGAACAAAACCTTAAGGAGAGAGAGAGTAAGAGGGCTAGAACAGATAGTTTTAATTTTTCTCAGCCAAGGTCAGAGAGTGGTAACCGTTCTCAGTTCCATCAGAAGTTTTTAGCCTTATCTCCTTCTTCAAATAGTACGCCAGTACCTAAGTTAAGGAATGGCAGTCATGATGAGGCGCTAGGCTTTAAGACTCAGGGTAGTGTGAGCAGTGGTCGTACCAATCCGCTTTGCACAGAATGTGGTAGGAATCATAAGGGTGTATGTAGAGCTGACAGTGATGTATGTTTTGGATTTGGCAAGCTAGGCCACATGTTCAGAGAGTGTCCAGTACTTGCTCATAGGGGAAAGGATTAGCGCTAAAAGGTCCTGTCCAATCTGTCATCAGTTCTAGCCGATTATTTGACTCAACAGGGTGCTAATTCCAATGCCACCAATGGTTAGAACTAAAACAGATTGTATGCACTCCAGTCCTAACATTATCAGGAAAGTTCTCCTTATGTAGTTAGGGGTACATTACAGGTTTTCCACCTTCATGTTTATGCTTTATTAGACCTTAGAGCTTTGCCCTCCTTTGTAACCCCTCTATATAGCTGTTAATTTTGGTGTTAGTCCCGAAACTCTAACAGAGACTTTCTTAGTGTCTACTCTAGTAGGTGTCTCTTTTGTAGCCAGGAAGGTATACAGGAACTGTCTGGTCACAATATCTCTGAAAATCACTCCAGTTTATTGTAGGAATTGAGTCATTCAATTTTAGTTTCCCAAATGAAATAGTCATTGAATGGAGGGGTAGTACCTCAGTATTTAGGGGTCAGATGTGTTTTCAGATCCCTTCTCAGAATCCTATGATAGCATATGACCTAGAGTTAGAAGTATGAACCCAAAAGTTTAGCATCAGTAAAGTAGGGATAGTGTTATCTGTATCTAGTTGACTATGTATCCATGGGGCTAGTTGTATGAAAGGTGAACAAGTAGGCTTGAAATAGAGTATGGAAGAATTTATGTTTATTGATTCAAAATTAAGTATGATGATGTGGGTGTGACTTATAGATTTGTTATTAGTAGGCTATGAAGGGAGTTGGTATGGTTCATTAAAGGTTTGAGGATATCCATTTAAGTGTTACCATTTAAGTTTGAATCTTTGAAAATTAAGCTAATAGAATGTAGTGTTGAAGTTCTTGATAGTGAGAACTCATGGTATGGTGATGCTCATGAAGATTATAAGTTAGTCAATGTTTAATTTGGTACATTATGATAGAATAAGTAACTAAGTCAATCTATCACATTCTAGTAGTGATGTCAGTATGGTGTAGAACAACAGTAAGGGAGGATGATTCTCGACCTATTCTTATCTCTGTGCAAAGTTTTATACTTCAGTCATCATGATATCTAATCATAGTTCACATTCCTGCACATCATAGAGAATCATGTGCACTTCCAGTTCCTAGTATAAGGAGTTCCAATTTGCTCAGCTATACGAATCATATTCCATGAAATTTAAGAACTACAAACTCAGTTCATGCAGCTCATGACTCGTGTACTCATGCTTTACAGTATGTTCAGTTCCAGTACTCATGCTACTCTCTTAATGATCAACGAAATTTAGGTATTCAGTCATGATTCAGTTCATAAGTGCCTCGCGTATCCTTTCAGTCTTCCCTTAGTATTTCATACACGTTAGTACTCTTTGGGGGGAGAGAATGATCCCAAGGCGGGGATGTTGTAGTACCCTGAGTGTTCATGTCCTAAACCTCTCATATTTTCTTCATGTAATCAGATTCAGCTTAAAGTAATGGTTACTCATAAATTGACCCTCTAGTTCCTATTTAGCCTTATAACCATCCTCATGTCATTACATGAATTCAAGGGATCAATTTAGTTCATGATATTTAGTTTATGTATCGTATTTTAGACCCAGTCATGCGATCATATTTTCAATTATGCATGCTCAGTATGTGATTTCAGGTTTTCTAGTACTCTCAGCTTAATCAGTATCATTCGGGGATGAATATTCCCAAGGGGGAGATATTAGAATACCCCGTACTTTTCTTAGCTTAGTTTAGCTCCTAATGCATGTATGAGAGGATTAAAACTTAAAAATTTAATTAAGTGTTGGGGACATGGTATTATTTTTGGCCTCTTAACTTCGAGGATTTTTAAACAAGTCTTCTTAACCCTGAGATGTTAGTTTTTGAGTTAATTCATGTTCAGGGGTGTAAGGGACATATCTCGGGGAAGTTTTGAATTTTTCAGACGAGGATTGGGTCATGTTTGAATTTCAATTCCAGTAGCTCACCGTGATAGTATCCGTCGTGCTTCTTATAGTGATGAGGCACCCATCGTGCCACCCCTTTAATCGGAGTTCCAATTACGAATTTAAATCTCTAAGAAGCAATTAAGTCTTTTCCCATCAACCCAATTCATAAAAACATGAAATTTAGCTTCAATTAGGGCATTATTTGCCCATTTTTCTCCAATTTTCTCTAAGGAAACAAACCCTAATCATCCCCTAGATCATCAAATTCTATTCCTTTGTCTTCAAGAAAACCCTGAACTCAAGTTTCCCAATTCAAGAACTTTTAAGAAAGCTTTCAAGATTGTGTTTTCCTTCTAAGTGTAAAGGTTAAAGGTATGTGATATGTTCATCTATGATATTCTTTCACTATGGAGTCCAAGAATCCCTCTTTAAATGTTAAATTATGAGTTTTTCATGTTTTAAATGAATTATCTCCATGAATTACTTGTTATTTTGATTTCAAGTTAAGATTACAATTGTTTTCGAGTGGAATGGATTATAATATGTTTTGGATGTTGAAGTTCCATGTCATGTTCATGCAATTTAGGATAAATCCATAAATTATAGTTGTTGTCATGTATTAATGTTATCTCATCATGTTTAAAAGTATCCCCATGTTAAAGCCTTAATCCCCATGTGTTTGATGAAATTCCAAAGAGAATGATTTTGTAGAATGATTCCCATTATGGTCTTTTGAAACTTTTGCATTCCTTTGTGGTTATTTACTTTCAGTGTTGGCAATTATGAATACCCGATACTTAGCTATTTACATAGTCTTAGTACATTCAGAATGATTCCAGATATATCATGAGCATTACTAGTTCAGTCAGCTATCATAATCAGTCAAACTTAGCCAAGTTAGTATCCAGTGTCATTCAGTTGGGAGTAGGATTCAGCACCGAGCGAACCTAGGAATGGAAGCTTACCTGCCAGTTAAGACTGGGTCCTTAGTAGCAGTCCCTATATTCCAGAACTACTTAGCCAGTGTAAGTTATGAGATATCACCCACCAGTTTAGGACAAATAATATTTTGAGAGGTCACCCGCCAGTTTAGGATTGACACTCTTTTTGGGGTCACCCACCAGTGTTAGTACTCCTGCACAGTACATCACTCTTCTAACTGGGGTCACAGGTTGGACTCGGATCAGCTCAGACTGGGGCATGTCAGTTAGATGATACCTCCCATAGTTTTAGTTTCAGTATTTAGTACACAATTTAGTTCAGATTTGCTTGACCATAGCATACAGATTTCTAATTATTCAGTTATCAAATTTCAGTATTTTAGTTTATAGACTATTTCATAATCATGTTATATGTTTGGTCATGCATTATCAGAGTTTACAGCTTTCTTCAATATTATGCATCAGATATCTCTTGTTATTCAGTCAGTCATTATCTCATGCTATTCAGTCAATCAGTGTTTCATGCACATGAACCTATGCATTTTAGCCTAACCTCATGTCATATACCAGTACACTCAAAGTATTGACCACATACTCTTTCTTTGCGCTATGATGTCTTATATCATAGGTTGGGATACTCAGTTTACCAACAGCACTTAGATAGTTCAGCATTACAACAGCAGCAGCAATGGTGAGTCCTCATCTTTCCAGGACAAGTTTATCTTCATTTAGTATTTTAGTATTTCTCTATTTTAGTCAGTTTGGAGTTAGTTGGGGGTTTGTCTCGTCAACTCCGCAGTCAGTTAGAGGCATTTCCAACATTCAGACAGTCAGTTAGTTAATCAGTTTTGCGAGTCGGATTTCAGTATTTTCACATATGTTTTTCAGACTTATAGATTCAGTTACATTTTCAGTATTTAAAACCTTATGGTATTAACAGTTGTTTTCTTTACATGTTCATTATCAGTATACTATTCAATGATCATCGAAGGTATCAACTCATAGGTTAGTTGTGGTTACTTGTGACGGTAAACACCGTATGGCGTCTAGGGTGTACTTCGGGGAATTATAGTTTATCCTTGTTTTCACAATTTTAGGGATTCACGACTCTTGAAATACATATATTATCAACCTTATAAACTCGGGTGTGGGAATGGGAATGTCACGCCCCAAATCCCATTGGAGCGGACTGGCACCCGTAGCTGAGGAGGCCCGGGAGAACCCGTTCATAACCTATACTTTCACATTTACATTACTCATGAAAATTAGAAATTTGGGCAGCACTTCGTTGTAAATAGAAGAAAATAGTACCTGTATCAGCCCAGCAGACACGCATATATATATATATAAACAGTAATTGGCCGTCAGAGCCATCACGTCTATCAACCAAACACTCATATGGCTGTACAATATGCCTACAAAAGCCTCTACATAGATACACAACTGAGTTAGGGTCGGGACAAACTCCCGCCAACAAAAGACTTTTATACAAATACCAAAAATACATATAGAAATGACTTGGGATGCCCCGAAACAACTGGAGCTCACCACTATCAACAGAATGTCCTGGCTCTTACTGCGGAGGTGTACGACCTGAAGTACCTGTTCCTACAGGCATGCATACAGGTCCCCCATGAGGGACGTCAGTACGGAAATATGTACTGAGTATGTAAGGCAGTGAGTATCAAGATGAGATACAAAAGATCAACAGAACCCAGATACCAGTGAATAAACAGTATGAGTAGACCACACTTAAAAGAGCTGATGGGATACCTGCACATTACTTTCATATCATTACTTCTCGTATTCCTTATCAATACATAGCATATGTCATACAATGGCCAACTGATCAGTGGTACTAATACAATACATCAGGGACCACCCCTGGAATAGCATATATATATAATCTTTATAATACAATGGCCAACTGATCAGTGGTACTAATACAACACATTATATCATCAATTTAAAATAAAGACATTCCATTTCTTAATTCAAGTAATCTTTGAGATTGGTTACTTTGTGGTCACACCTTATGGAACTTGAAACCATGATACCTCAATAGGAAAAACATGTAAATAGGTAATCAATATCATAAAAATGAAGTAGAGAATCATGGATACCTCATTAAACCATTTCGGAGTCAACAATAGTATATGGACATTTTTTTGACTAGCCGGACATCTTAAAAGTGAAAACAAGTTCAATTGGTAGTGTCGAAGATCATATGATGTTATTATGTGTCATGTGTTGTAGGACAATGTTGGAAGCTTACTTGAGAGTGACATGGGTCATTATTCATGCCAAATATTAGATAGAGTATGTCTTACATACCTTGATATAACCACTTCAATACAAGTCCAACTTGACTTCCCGTACTCTTCGAACACTTATCTACAATAAGTCATTTGTGGAAAACTAGTATTAGCAACCAAACCTTACCATTTAGGTATTAACTTCACCAAATAATGTCTAGGAAGTAATCCTTTAACTCATCAATAAGAGTGCTACATACATCCTCTTATACTCTTATTACATTCACATATCATGTATTTTCATGCAATATCCCTCAACATCACTCTTAGCCTTTATTTCCCCTCTTAATCACCATCCAATACCAACATGATCACTAGGCATACATAACCACTAATATAATAATATATCACCACAATTCATCCTCCATAATCCAATACAACAACTTCCATAATTTACTACTAACAATTTATACAAAACAATTCATAACTATGTTTCTAGTTATCTCCCAACATCAAAACAATACTCATAATCCTTTATCAATACTTATTCATGGAAAAGAATCAAGAATAAACAATATTCATACCTTAACAATGAACTCTTGTATTTAGAATCCTCCTTACATAACCATGGGGTGCTTCTCAAAGCTTTCGAGATGGTGAACACAACTACGGAACCAATTCGAATTTTCTACGGTTGAATCACAACATATTTGAAGTTGAAATTAGGCTAGGGTTTCACCTTCTATTAATAATTGGATTATATATGATATATATGAGGCTAAGTGTATGTTTATAAAGACCAATTTTCGTCCAATAGGTAATAGAAAATGACCATTTTGCCCTAAAAATTTAAATAAATCCGAATCTGTCCCCAGTGGACAGTTTTGACAGGCTGAAGTAAATCGATCATAACTCTTTGCTCCGGTATCGTATTTGGGTGAAACCAATTGCATTGGAAATATAATTCAAAGGGATTTAATTTTAATATAAAGTATACCACCCAGTTCTTCATGTACAAGGAGTTATGGTCGTTTAAAGTTGACCCAAAAATCTGTCCCAAAATTCTGTTTTTCTTTTTGATAGGCTGTAGTAAAACGGGTATAGCTCCTTACTCAGACATTGGATTTGGATGAAACCAATTTCATCGGAAAGAAGACTCTCGGTGCTTTTTTTAGATATATAGAAGCTCACACAGTTCTCTTTGTACAAGGAGTTATGATCGTCTAAAGTTGATCCAAAAACAATTTGCCTAGCTACAGTAATTTTCCTGCAGATTTACTGTTCACAGGCTTTCCGGCCACCGTTTTGAAATTTCGAATGTGCTCGCTTATATGAAATACTCCTCTGTTTTGGGCAAACTTTATATCGTTGGAAAGATTATTCCAATACCTACACATACAACTATTGACGGGATACTTCCGAACACCATAAAATTAATTTAACCCATACGCAAGCCTTTAGGACTCCATATAATCGCGATAAGTATACGAAAAAATTTACGGGGTGTTACAAAAAGCCTCTACATAGATACACAACTGAGTTAGGGTTGGGACAAACTCCCTCCCATAAAAGACTTTTATACAAATACCAAAAATACATATAGAAACAACTTGGGATGCCCCAAAACAACTGGAGCTCACCACTATCAACAGAATGTCCTGGCTCTTACTGCGGAGGTGTACGACCTGAAGTACCTGTTCCTGCAGGCATGAATACAGGTCCCCCATGAGGGACGTCAGTACGGAAATATGTACTGAGTATATAAGGCAGTGAGTATCAAGATGAGATACAAAAGATCAACAGAACCCAGATACCAGTGAATAAACAGTATGAGTAGACCACACTTAAAAGAGCTGATGGGATACCTGCACATTACTTTCATATCATTACTTTCCGTATTCCTTATCAATACATAACATATGTCATACAATGGCCAACTGATCAGTGGTACTAATATAATACATCAGGGACCACCCCTGGAATAGCATATATACATAATCTTTATAATACAATGGCCAACTGATCAGTGGTACTAATACAACACATCATATCATCAATTTAAAATAAAGAAATTCCATTTCTTAATTCAAGTAATCTTTGAGATTGGTTACTTTGTGGTCACACCTTATGAAACTTGAAACCATGATACCTCAATAGGAAAAACATGTAAATAGGTAATCAATATCATAAAAATGAAGTAGAGAATCATGGATACCTCATTAAACCATTTCGGAGTCAACAATAATATATGGACATTTTTTTGACTAGCCGGACATCTTAAAAGTGAAAACAAGTTCAATTGGTAGTGTCGAAGATCATATGATGTTATTATGTGTCATGTGTCGTAGGACAATGTTGGAAGCTTACTTGAGAGTGCCATGGGTCATTATTCATGCCAAAGATTAGATAGAGTATGTCTTACATACCTTGATATAACCACTTCAATACAAGTCCAACTTGACTTCCCGTACTCTTCAAACACTTATCTACAATAAGTCATTTGTGGCAAACTAGTATTAGCAACCAAACCTTACCATTTAGGTATTAACTTCACCAAATAATGTCTAGGAAGTAATCCTTTAACTCATCAATAAGAGTGCTACATACATCTTCTTATACTCTTATTACATTCACATATCAGGCATTTTCATGCAATATCCCTCAACATCACTCTTAGCCTTTATTTCCCCTCTTAATCACCATCCAATACCAACATGATCACTAGGCATACATAACCACTAATATAATGATATATCACCACAATTCATCCTCCATAATCCAATACAACAACTTCCATAATTTACTACTAACAATTTATACAAAACAATTCATAACTATGTTTCTAGTTATCCTCCAACATCAAGACAATACTCATAATCCTTTATCAATACTTATTCATGGATAAGAATCAAGAATAAACAATATTCATACCTTAACAATGAAATCTTGTATTTAGAATCCTCCTTACATAACCATGGGGTGCTTCTCGAAGCTTTCGAGATGGTGAACACAACTACGGAACCAATTCGAATTTTCTACGGTTGAATCACAAAATATTTGAAGTTGAAATTAGGCTAGGGTTTCACCTTCTCTTAATAATTGGATGATATATGATATATATGAGGCTAAGTGTATGTTTATAAAGACCAATTTTTCGTCCAAGAGGTAATAGAAAATGACCATTTTGCCCTAAAAATTTAAATAAATCCGAATCTGTCCCCAGTGGACAGTTTTGACAGGCTGAAGTAAATCGATCATAACTCTTTGCTCCGGTATCAGCTTTGGTTGAAACCAATTGTATTGGAAATATAATTCAAAGGGATTTCATTTTTATATAAAGTATACCACCCAGTTCTTCCTGTACAAGGAGTTATGGTCGTTTAAAGTTGACCCAAAAATCTCTCCCAAAATTCTTTTTTTTTTTGATAGGCTGTAGTAAAACAGGTATAGCTCCTTACTCAGACATTCGATTTGGATGAAACCAATTTCATCGGAAAGAAGACTCTCGCAGATTTTCGTCGATATATAGCAGCTCACATAGTTCTCTTTGTAAAAGGAGTTATGATCGTCTAAAGTTGATCCAAAAAAAAAAATTGCCTAGCTGGAGTAATTTTCCTGCAGATTTACTGTTCACAGGCTTCCCGGCCACCGTTTTAAAATTTCGAATGTGCTCGCTTATATGAAATACTTCTCTGTTTTGGGCAAACTTTATATCGTTGGAAAGCTTATTCCAATACCTACACATACAACTATTGACGGGATACTTTCGAACACCATAAACTTAATTTAACCCATACGCAAGCCTTTAGGACTCCATATAATCGCGATAAGTGTACGAAAAAATTTACGGGGTGTTATAGGGAAGATAAAACATGGGTATGAATAGAGTAAGGTTATTATTCTTTTATAAAATAAGGAATTTGAATTAGCAAGTAGTATAAAGATTTACCTAGAAGACTTGCTTGGTTAACATGTAGGATGATATCTTAATGCATCTAAATAGATTATTACATTCCCACTCAATGATGTAGTTGTAATGTCCAGTTAGGTAGAAGGTTAAAGGTCGGGATACCACGATCATACAATAAACCCTATGAATCAACAACCAAGATAAGCAATCTAATGAATGAAGTTCAATAGGATAGTATGATTGCTTGTAGTTCTTTAACCCTGGGCTTTCATCTATTGATTGTCCAAAGTATTTTCTTTTCTGCATTACTTTAGTTTAGTTTTAATTACAAGTTGTCAAAACTCTCTTGGTTACGTTTGCACTAGTTTAATCTCAATAGTCAAATTAGAATTGAATAGTTGTTTGGCATAAGTCTCTGAGGGATCTATATTTAGCTTTATTTAAGGCCACTGTATTACTTGGTGAGACCACGTACACTTGCATGTGCGCTTGGGCGCAACCGTAGACCATTTAAACCCAATGCTTTGAATGATTTGAAGGAGAAGATGGCATAAGTTAATTTCAAAATCCCTTAGAGGACTGTCTATACTTGTAAAATATCATATTTATGAAAACTGGTAGGAGTGCATTTATTATGGGCCCAGTTTGAGGAGTCATGACTAGTAGTAAAACAACTAGTAAAGTAATCAAAGGTATGGCTAGCAATTTTAATGGGGTCTGTAATCCAAGTATTTTGAGCATCCTGAAAGTAAGAAATTTAATCTTCCCTTCGTCTATCTAAAATAGAAGTGTGGAAAAAGGTAGTATTAGCATCTCCATGATTAAGCCAATCAATATGGGATCGCATACGCTAAAAATCCTCTTCTATTTTAAGAATATTATTATAGTCAATCCTAAGGTTGTTTTCCAGGGTCTAAAGGAATTTTCTACTCGGGTTAGCAGGGGAATTTTGAATTCTATTTAAATGCGCTAAAATATGGCTGTTTCTCTTAAGACATTTCCAAAAGTTGTCTTATGCTAGTCTAAAATGGCTTCTTTGAAGATGGGAAGAGCATCGAGAATGTGCCTATTGTTCCAACTAGTCCTAACAATATTAGAAAAATTTGAATGATCCATCCAATACTTCTCCAGCTTAAAAGGCTTACTATTACTTTTAACAAAACTATTACTAAATAAAATCAAGGGGGTTATGATAGTCTGAGTAAGTTTTTGGTAGGTGGGTAAGGTAAGCATTAGGCCATTTTGAAATCCACTGATTAGTGGCAAGTCTAATCTTTCTAGAATAAGACCCTTACTATTTTTTCTATGGTTGGACCAGGTATGTCTTGAGACTTTAAAATCTAGGTCTAATAATTGATAAGTATTTATGCAAGACCAAAATTCCAAGTATGTATGATTACTTATGCCTATCCTACTCCACTTATCATGCTGAGTCAGAACTTCCTTAAGTCTTCCACAATCATCCATGGGTATGTTATAGTATTAGAAATTTTAACAAGATTATTCCAAACAGCTTTGAGAGAGAGAAAATCAGTACTAGCATATATGGTACAAAACAACCAAGATGAATTATTAAGGATTGCCTTAATCATAGCATGGAGTACCTGTGGAGCTTGTCTTTTACGTGTAACATTGACATAGTTAGTATTTTAAAGAAGGACAATCCCTCCTCCCCATCGACCTACCCTGTGCAGATATTTCCCAGTAGTATTCAAAACCAAAAGGCTTGGATGAGGCCTAAGTGGTCTTGTAATTTAGTTCTGAGAAACGCAATAAGACAAGGTTTATGGGTATTAAGAAGCTCTCTAAAATTACACCTGAATTTATCATTTTTCACCCCCTAGTATTCCAAACGATAAAACTAGTACCTTTACTCATCAAAGGAAAATATGTAGTGTAAGAAGCTGAATTTTCCCGTATAGGAATATGGCTATGTCGAAGAGTCGGAGACATGAACACTGAATATTTTTCCAGCACACTGTTGATAATCGGTAGTAAGTCAAAGTATCTCTTGATTAGGAACACCGGACATTGATGGACATACTTTTTGTCTTTGTCCTGCGGAAAGATCATGATGACCATACTTTTTAAGCTTGAAATTTTTGTGAAGGAAGTCCTCCTACTCGGCATTACTTCTATTTCTTCTGGTGGAGCCATCATTGCTGGCTCCGAAATGACAAAGTGTCCATGTTAAACCAGTATATGAGTCCATGAAAAAAAAAGGATTGGCATTAATCGTTTCTCGGGACGTAAAGAATAGGGTTTGAGAGACTGAATTCATATTTGGGTACTGGTTTTGGAGATGATAAAGGTTCCATAACGTTTGCATGGTGCGGATAAACTGGGGAGTAAAAGATAAGGCTAAGATATCCATTACGTAGTTGAGCCATATTTGGTTAAAAACATATTCAATGGATATTTTCATGCCATCCAAAATCAGTTGGGCAAGAAAGTTCTGGTTTTGAAGTATGATCAACGTCTCTACCTGTTTTTGATCCATCGAGAATACAGATGCATGAAGTTGAAGTGCCTTCTCTATCTATGAATGAGGTTGATGAAGAGAATAGTCAGATTGAGTGGCATAGAGCAGAGGAAGTTGATCGATCTAGGGATTTGATAAAGGATTGTTCATGTTGTGATAATTCGTGGGTTGTTAAATTGGAGAAAAGCTTATTCTTTGGTGGAGGGGGAGAACCGACTTTGCTCATCTTCTAACTGAGGGGTAATAGGAGTTATATAGCATGAAAGATGATGTAAATTATCAGGTAATAATGGATAGTTTGTGTAAAGTAATGGTGAAGAGGTATTAATAATAGTCAGGGTAGCAGTACTGAGCGAAATATCAAAGAAAATATTTTCTTACATGTGACCCCTTGCTGCCAAGTGTTTTGAGAGGGAAAACAACTAGTCAATTGAGTTGTCAAGGAGTGGTAGGGAAGTAATTTTCATAGATAGTTAATCCCTAGAGAGACTAGGTTGCAGAGAAATGATTAAAATTAGCAGAATTGTTAGGGTTTTTATTTAGACATGCCACATAGCTTCGTTTGTAACAAAGGGTCCAAGGTCTTTTATTATTATTCCTTAGTACACTATTTTTTGCAAAAGAAGGCCTATAACTTTTGAGTTTTTGTCAGAGATATTATGCACATGGGAGTTAGACATATCCTTCTTTAAGGCTTTGAATTTATTAGCATGATTATCTGTGTAAATTCTAGCTTTATGATTGGTGGAACGATATTTTTTCTTGAAACTGAAAAGAGTGCTCCTTTTACCAATATTTTCATGATGGAAATTATCAAAATTACTATTAGTAGGCAATGGAAAGATAAAAAAGTTATTAGACTTACTAGGACTGGTAGTACAATTTGTTACCTCTGTATTTCAAGTTTTGAAACTATGATGAAGAGGTTGATCAGTCGTTTGTGGAGTCATGGTCTTCATCCTTGTAAAAGACTTGCGCTTAGCCAAAAATTTGACCATTTTCCTTTTTTGGTGTGAGTTTGGCATATGTTGTACTAGTTCTGTCTGCGATAAACAAGCTTGTGGTGATTGTTCTAATGTAGCTTGAATTGGGCAGTACTGACATTTTTTTATGTACAAATCAACCACATTTAGTATAGAGGAAGCCTTCACCTTCATACAAGATGGATTGATTCTAAGAGCTAATTTAAATATAGTTTAGAACAGGTTCTTGAAAAGTATCTGAATATATAGACAGGCAAATTGGCCTCGTAAAGTTAAACTAGTGCATGCATCTATTTTTAATAGTTTACTGATTGCGTTTTCAATTTTTTTGAGTGTATTCCATCATAAAATTTAATTGGGAGTTGTGCAAGACAAATCTAAACGACTAAGAAGAATAATTTTGCTGGAAATACAATTTGGCTCTCATTTCTTAATTGATAGGTATTTTCCATTGATGAACCAGGGACCATTTTGTAGGACATGAGAAGGACTTTCTGGCTTTATGAATTTGACAATAAAGAAGTCAAGACCTAGGTTAATAAGTGAAAAAGGTTTTGTGACCTTCCAAAGGGTGATTAGCCTTTTTTATAGGTATTAAAGGGTAATTGTCTTTCCCAAGAATTTAATAATGGGTGATTGTTTTCAAGGTAATTGGAGTCTCTCATTTTCTTCTTTAGAGAGAAAGATAGTTTTTATGTCATTGGCTACTTCATCAATATTATCAGAAGATTGTTATGGACAATGTGAATCATTGAGGTCTACATAGTCCTCCATTTGCGGATCAATGAGTTGTTCGAATGCCAAAAGCTTAGAGTTGAAGGATTCAGCAGGTGAATGGATCGAGGGATATGGGGGGTTTTGGAGGGATTAGGTCTGTATTGGGGGGGGGGTGTGAAGATCCGACATTGAGGAAAACTGATGAATTTTTAGAGAGATGTTAGAGCTTCTCTCTCTAACTTCTTGTTCCTCCTAATTATTTGGCATAATTGAAATTTCAAAAATCAACCAAAATTTTCTTTTCTTCACTCCCTTCACTGTTAGTCATCTTCCCTTGTTTTACACTTTAACTTTACTACCTATTTTTAGATGAGTTTTTGTTCATAAATTTCTCCTTTTACTCAATTATCTTATGTTGAACCATATATTTATCTTCTCCGTGTGATTTTAATATGTGTATATAAGTGTGATTATGTTTGAATTTTTTATTTATCAAATTAAATTAATTATATTAATAAAATCTAATAAGTCTCTCTACTTAGGTGTGGTTTAGATACATTCTATCCTCTTCATGCGTCATGTGTATAATTATACTAAATTATTGTTGTTGTAATAAAATCTAATAAATTAATTTTTGGTCTTTTTCTCAATACAAATGGATTAATCTTTTTTTTGGTTTATTGTTTGGTACACTAAAATTTTCTTTTCCATATACTCCTATTTGGCACTTTTTGCATTATGTTTTCATAATGAAAGGAAGTCATTTAACGGATATTTATTTTTGCGCAATAACTTAATAGTTAAAAACTAATACTTACTCCATTCTATTTTAGTTGACATATTTTATTTTACATAATGGTTAACAAATTATAAATTGAATGATGAATTTTACTATTTTATTCTTTATTTATATTAATGATATTTATTGAGTATAGGAATGGACATTAAAATTGCATTGTTTACATTTAAGGTATACTATTAATTGTAGGGGTAAAATGAAATAAAAATATTAATTTTATCCTAATTTAGTAAGTGATTAACTAATATGAGACATTTATATTTAGTAAGATGACCAACTAAAATAAAACAGAGGAAGTACTATTTATATTTTTATCCTTATCCTTCTTTATTAGGAATGACTTTAATTGATTAATTAGCAAAATACTAATTACAGAACATAATTAATTTTTTACTGTGTCTTGACGTGGTATTTAAGTATGTATTTTACCATGAAATTATATATATATATATATATATATATATATATATATATTATTATTGGTCATACTTTATACAAAAAATATCTAAAATTTAAATATAGTTTTTCTAAATATGTCTAAAAATTAGCATAATCACCAAATTTGAGTAATTTTTCTAAAACATAAAATCAAAATCTGTTCGAAGAGAGTAATATATCAAGATAGGTAGTCACATAATTTCATATATTAGATTCTATGTATGAACTACTATATACTATTACAAATATTTTTTCACTTTATTTGAGAAAAAATATAAAGTTGAAATTATGTTTGATTATAATTTTGAAAATAAGATTTAATTATTTGAATGTACTTTTTTTTTAAAAATTAAACATTATTTAATCATAAAATATAATTTAAATGAGATTTGTATAAAATAAAAATTGTAGGATAAATTTGAAAATAAAATTATAATGAAAGCAAAAAAAAAAAATATGAATGTTTTTTCAATTTTATGAAGTAACTGAAATTATAATTAAATATTAACTATTAAATAAAGTGAAAAAGAGGATTTTTTATTTTAAAAAAGAAATATTAATTATTAAATAATTCGTGCAATCAAAGATTTTAAGTAAACAAACTAAACTAACCAAATATTGAGGGGTGGGGGTGTGATGGGGTGGTAGTGTTTCGCGGAAGTTTAGAGAAGGGGATGTGGGAAGGTGGATGATGGGTGGAGAGAGAAGTGATGGATGAAAGAGAGGAAAGCTAAAATGAAGTGGTCCATTATGTACATTTGTCAATGATTAAAGCCCTCACACACACGCATGACTTGGGAACCTCACTAGCCATAAAAATTTTCGCAGTGTTAGATAAGATTTTAAAAGAGATAATAAATAAATATGATCCTAAATTTAATATTAAATTATAATTTTGATCTTAAACTTTGATAGTGTACAAATAGAATCTTTAACTATTTGAAACTTGAATAAATATGACCTTCGATTTTGCAATCTCATGCGTGAGTTTCACTCGTGCCTACGTGGAAAGGTAATCCAATCACATGGTGTCACGTCGTTAAAAGGGATGACTTGGAGGGAGGTCATATTTGTGCATTTTTAAATAGTTAAAGGTCATATTTGTGCACTGTCAAAGTTTTGTTTTTTGTGTTAAAACAGTGTCGTTTTTATTATTATTATTATTAATTATTTTTTTTAATTTCTATAGCAATAACACCTAACTTTTTTTTAATTAAAAAATTAAACCCGCGTAGTAGGCTGAAGGAAGCGCCCAAGAAGAGTAAATAACACCACTGGGCTATCTAAGTGTCTTGTTTCATGTGGTTCAACATTAATATACGTACATAAATATAGATTTTCTACCTTATATATATAACGTAATTTTTTACCGAGGGGCTTCGGATGAACCCCATGGCAACCACGTAGGTCCGCCCCTGCATTAATTTAATAACGTTTTAATAACGTTAATTTAATAACATTGTAATAACATTAATTTAATATACTACTACTACTATCCTTAATAACGTTAATTTAATAACGTTTTATTAAAACTATAATTTTTTTATTATTAGTATAGTTTCATCTTTAATTTAATATTTAAATAAATTATATTTAAATATATTATATAACTTAAATTCGTCCTCTGCTTTATAATATATATACATACCCGCGCGATTTTTTCGTATGAGGCTGACCCACCTAATTAATAAATCTTCAATATTGCTCTTTTTCCGCAATGACAAAAGAAATTAGATGCCATTTTTATCTTTGAGCCGAAAATAATGAAAAAATAATAGTGAAAAGTCATTTAAAGGTCATATTTGTGCACTGTCAAAGTTTAAGGTCATATTTATGTATTATGCCCTTAGATTTTAAGCTGGACACACCCAGTTTTGCGTGTTGAACACGCGTTTTGCCACGTAGGATCGGAGGTCATATTTGTGCAGTTTTAAATAGTTAAAGGTCATATTTGTGCACTGTCAAAGTTTAAGGTCAAAGTTATAATTCGATGTCAAGTTTAGGATCATATTTATGTATTATCTCATTTTAAAATTATAGCTATGTATAGTAAACATAGCAGCTATATTTGCTTGGGCCGTAAGTAAATTCTTCATTTGTTTGATTCAGATTATGCTATTATGAAGTCTAAAAATGCATGTGCCATTTGAACTTATCTCGTGCTTTACAAAAATTTTCACTTTTTTCATTGATTTCAATATGAGATTTGTCTAAATTGTAACATGCAACTCTTAATCCAAGCTTACCCATCTAGAAACCCAGCATCTCTTCATATATAGTATATATCTAATATCTGCAATTAGATTCTAATATATAAAATATTTCCTTCTAGGCAAAACAAAAGTAGTAATAATAAATGACGGCCAAACATTTGAAAATGGTAGATGGACTATCCGTGGAACGAAAATGTCTATGATACAAATTATAATGCTATGACAAAGGTTAAGTAGAATTTATTTATACTTTTTTCGTTCGATTTTACTTGTGATAGTTTGAGTTAGTACCTCTATTATGAAAAACAACTAATAACATGACTATTTTATCATTATATTCCTATTAAATGATGTGTACATTGTATTTTCAAATTAATTTTTTAAAATAATTAATGTTAAGGATAAAATAGAAAAAAAGTTGTCTTCTCTTGATATATCAAAAATAAAAAGTAAACATAAAAATTTAATTAAAAAATTAGTCGCAAGTAAAACCGAACGGAAAAAATACTTTATAGACTGATCCATTACCAAACTGGGAGGTTGGATTATTAGCCTTTAAATGGCACTTACTACATTGCATGCGCGCCCGCTCTCTACTGCTAGTCTCAATGCAAATTAATGTGTAGAGCTAGGCGTCGGAGCTAAACCAAGATACTAAATCAGTTTGGCCAAGTTCTATCTCAACCTGCTCAGTAACTTTGGTCACCCACATCTATTGTATCATGGTTACGTATTGATCAGTACGACTACTACTGTGTGTCGTGACAGGATGCTTCAACATGAAATATGAATAGGAGTGTCCAAATTATCTCAAATTAAGTGAATTCATCCAATTCAGTTTAATATTTATGAGTTGGGTTTTGAGATAATTTATAATATGAAAATTATTCTATATATATTTATTAGATTGTTTATTGCAATATCTAGCACTACTTTTATGTAATTATTAAATTATATTTTTAATTGTAAGTTATAACAGATTTAATTAGTTTTTAATTATTTAATTTAAAAAAAAAACATTTTTTTAGATGTGGGTATATATTTATCCTAATTATTTGTATTCATCTCTTTCCACCAGCCTAAATTTCAATGTAGTTTTTTCACTATATATCCACGTTTTTACTTTTTCAGAAAAAGTAAAAAAATTTAACTTTATCAATATTTACACGACTTTTCATTCTTTTTCACTATTAATACACGCCTTGCTCTTATTAATTACTCCCTCCGTTTCAAATATCCGTTTCAATTTGAAATGATACATTAATTAAGAAAAATAATTAATAACATTATTAATTTATCATAGTAATATATTTATATTTTAATTTGAAGAAAAAATAATTAATGCAAAGGGTAAAACATGAAAAAAAAAATTTGTCTCCTCTTGATTAATGAAAAAAATAAGTAAAATAAAAAATCAAATTAGAAAATTTGGGACGGATAATTATGGACGGAGGGAGTATATCTCAGCTTTTGCATATTTCAACAACCTGTCGTACTGGGTGTTGAAGTTAATCAGTTTTCAAAACTTCAACTTTGATTCTTGTTTGTTTTGTACTCAATCTTCTTTTGCTATTATTTTTTAAAGAATCAGATTAGCAACTTTTTAACATTAGGGTTTGTTTTCGGGTAATTTTGATTTTTTTTTCAGTTTTGTCCATTTTTTTTCTATTAAGCTTGTATATATTTGAAAATTTTCATGTCTTCTAAATTCAAGTTTGATTCTACTCCTATTAGGAAGAGTGCTAGACAGTAGAAGAAGGAAGTCCGATTTTGCTATCAAGATCATCTTTTCATTTACTCCTATTAGGAAGAGTGCTAGATAGTAGAAGAAGGAAGTCCGATTTTGCTATCAAGATCATCTTTTCATTTAGGATGTTTTACTCCATCACCAGTTAAGATTAAGAGTATGAAGAATGTGAAAAGTGAGCATTTTTTGTTTAAGCAAAGTGAGTTAATTTAAAAAATTGATCTTTTTAAAAAAGATTCTTCGGTGAAAAAGGCTAGATTGAACATGCAAAGCGATAATTTGATGAAGAAAAATGTCATTATACAAAAAAAAAAGGACTTATAAGAGAAAAACTGTGATGTTGGAATAGAATTTAGATTAAGATTTTGAAGATGAAATTCCTTGCAGTAAATTTAAGTCATTACAGAAAAAATTAAAAAAGGATATAGAATATAATTACAATGAAGAAGATAAAAAACAAGTCCAGAAAATAAAAATACTTTGTAAAGAGTTATCAAAATTATAATTTCCAGACGAAAATAAAATTTTTATATATATAGTAGAAGCAGATGCCAGTGGGTGCGGATAACTTGGTAACTTAAATAGATCTATTATAGAGGGTGCGGATAACTTGAGTAACTTAAATAGATCTATTATAACTCTAATAGATTTATTTTTATTTGTGCGTGGATGTTTCTTAACTTTTCTAAACATTTTTATTTTTAATTTATTTATTTTAGTTTTATTGATTTTCGTATGTTGGGGGTGATTAAATGGTATTTGATTAAATTTTTTACTGTAATATTCTTTAGTTTTTTCTCTTAGTCTTTGTAATTCTTGTATATTATTTTGAAGGTATTCTAAGTATTCTATATCTTTTGTTCTAAAATATTCAATTAAATTCTCTTTCATAAGTATTTCTGTTAATCTTATTTCTTCCATATCTTGTCTCCAATATTTTAAATATTCATAGTTTATCATTTTATCCTAAAGTAGTTGTAATACTGCAAATTTCTTTGTAATGATTTATTCTAATTGTACTATATCTGATATTAAATTCTAGGTTATCTATTTCGTTAATTATCCTATCTTTTTCTTCTATGAATAATTCTATGCCCCAATCATATTCTAAACTGTCTTTTAATTCTAGTTGTTTTATGGTTTTAGCTATCCAAATTAATCTTTCTTTTAATTGTTTTCTTCCTTTTCTAAGCTGGTTTCTATAATTAATTTCTTCGTATAGCCAACTTTGTTTTTCTCTAACTCTTTTTATATATTCTAACATTTTTAATTTGTATAATATCCATCTGAATAATAACTATTATTATCTGAGTAATAACTATCTGAATAATATAAACTAAGATCATGCATATCTTCTAACCATTCTAGACTTAATGATTCTTCATAAAATATTTTTTCCCATATTATTTTCTTTATGTCTTCTATTTCTAAGTCTTTTATGATATATAAAACAAGTATCTTAATTTCATCAGATATATAGCTTGTCATATTGTCCATATAATGCTTAGGTTTCTACGAATAACTTCGATAACTTGGAGTTAGATTTTAGTAATTTATAATTTATTAAATGCTTTATCAAAATATTTACTGGTTGTTTGTTTTAATCTTAATAATTCTTGTATATTTTCATTAAGGAATTCCATATATTTTGTATCTTTAGTTCTCATATATTTTTCTAGATTTGTTTTCATTAGTATTTCTATTAATTGTATATTTTTCATGTCCATTTTCCAATATTCTAAATATACGTAATTTATCATGGTTGATGTGTAGGTTTGACACGTAGATATTTGTAAGAGTAGGTAGGTAGGTGTGGTATATAATTTATTCTAGTCATAAAATATTTATCAAATATTTTTTCCAATATGATTTTTCTTATATCTACAATTTCTATATCCCTAAGTACATACAAAATAAGTATTTTAAATTTATCTACCATTTCGTCAGATAAATAAGTATTCATTTTTCATATGATGTTGTTTTCAAAATATTCCCTTCAATCATACACATAACAAAATATGATCATTTTAGATTACTATATACTAGATTATTCTTAAATAACATGTTCTTTGGTCACTATTAGCATGGTAATCTGGATACTTTTCCCTTAAACAACGTCTCTACTCTAGCTACTCCCCTATTACGGCTTTCTTGCCTCACCGGTTTCACCTTTAGGATAGCATAATTCTTAGGGATTTTTCTCCTTTTCCACTTTGCTAATAAACTTCTTAACATACTATTCTTCGAATAATTCTACTATAAAGTAACTAACATGAACTTATTTTATCATATCATGACTGTCAGGAATTTATGAATTTAGCTATTCATAATCGTAAATAAATATACCTGTTCTGGTAGGTTTGATAATTCTGGGATTCGTTCATCCATAACTTTTCCTTAGAAATATATCTGTTTTTTTATTAAATATTCAAAAAGTTTTTTTGTGTACAAGAGAAAAGACTTGTTTTCAACACATGAAAGTCTTGCCTTTAACTTTGCCGAAGGCTTACATATTTATAAACTAAAAATAAAATGTGTAAACTACTTTATACTATTCCTACTTTACATCTGTCAAGAAAATAAAAGATTAATAATGATCCTAAAAATGGCAAGTGCCAAAAAAAATAAGAAAAGTCAAAAAGGCTATAGGCTAGTCTAGCCTAAGAATAGTAAATGTTTACATTATTTACGTATTTCACATTTTTCAAAATCATATGTCATTTTCATATTTCAATGCTTTTTCTTCTTATCTTTCTATTATTGCTCCGTGTCTTTCTATCTTTTATCGTGTATCTTTCAGCTGTCGTCCTTATCTTCTTCTATTCCAGCTGAACTTCTAGGATAATATTATCTTCTCCATTACATCTTGAACATAGATGGTCTGGATATTTGTGTCCTATCATTTGGCAATATGTTGTTAATAATTCTTCTGAAATAAATCCCTTCCTAATTGCTCTTGCAGTTGGTTGTTTCTCTGGGTTGAGCAATGTCAGAATCCATTGTTTAGCATCTTCCATATCTGTTTGTCGTAGCTCTCTTGAATTTGAATAAATCATTTGATGATCTCTTGAATAATAGCTCCATATTGGATTTCCATTGATATAATTATTTGTTAATTCTTGAACAATCGTAGCTATTCCAATAAGTCGTTTATTTGCATAAAAATCAGGTATCTCAATTTTAGGTATCTCTGGCTGCTGGACAATATCTTCCGGTATAATCATATATCTAGTTAATCCTATTTTTACAATTTGTATAACTGGTTTGATCTCGTCAATAATATCTCTGCTGGTGCAGTATAAAACTTTATAAAAAATAAATTTCCTCTGGTTATTCTATTATAAGTGGTGAATGCTCTATATAATCCTGGTATATCTGTTAGTTCATTTCCTTCATGGGTATATACAGTATTTAATAATCCATAACTGAAACAAGTTTTAACTAAGCTTGGCTTGGTTTTCGGTAGTGCGATTAACTTGTTGTAACCTTGTAATTTTTGGGTTATATAGTTTGTATTTGGTTCTTGGATATATGTGGCTCTGGGTTTAAGGTTTAGATAAGTCTGTATTTTATAGATATTTTCTATGTATGCTCGGGTTATGTGGTTATAGATTTTTTTATCTTGGTTCAAACTTTCTCGATATGTGGTAATTTGTGGGAGTATGTACAAGAGGTCTTTTTGTGTTTTTGGTATAGATGATTTTTCAAATATCTTATTCATGTTCATGTTCTGATATCTTTGTACACTAACTCCTTTGCTTGTACCTGCAATTGTAGATTGATAAACGTTATGGGTTTTATGGAGTGTCCCAACGTCTCCTTTTAGCTCTGGAATTTTGATGTCTTCCGATCGACATAGCTCTGCACACTGCTGAGTTAGCTGATTCATAGCTTTAGACTTCAGTTTAACTTCATTAGTCTTTAGCTTTTCCATTTCATTACCCATACTGTCCACTTTTATTGAAAGCATAGTTAAGGTTTTGAGTATGTTCTAAAGCATCATCTTCTATTATATCAGTCTGTGTAGTTTTGTCTTGATATGTAATCTGCAATAACATTTTTGTTAGTACTAATTACTTCAATTGTAAATGTAAAATTTAATATATTTAATACTAGTCTGCGAATCTCTTTCGTTGTAACTGAATTTTGTATTTTCTTTGTTAACCACCAGCGTACCTGTGTATTATCTGTTCGTACAATAAACTTGTTATATACAATATATGGCTCAAATGCTAATAAACATTTATATAATGAACATAATTCTTTTCTATTTATTTCTCAATTTATTTTTGTTTCATTAAACGTACCTGAGTAGTATCTACAATGATCTAATTTTTCTTCTTCATATCTATATTTAAGTACTCCTCCATAACTATATTCACTAGCATCTGCTTCTACTATATATATAATTTTTTTATTTTCGTCTGGAAATTATAATTTTGGTACTCTTTACAAAGTATTTTTATTTTCTGAACTTATTTTTTATCTTCTTCGTTATAATTATATTTTATATCCTTTTTTATTTTTTTGTGTAATGGCTTTAGGTTTTCTGCTACTTTGGTATATATTCTCTTACTTGGTTTACTAATCCTAAAAATGATTGTAATTTCTTTTTTGTATCTAATTCTTCTTTTGAATTTATTATTTTTGTACTATATGTTGTTGCATTTTTACACCACTTTTATCTATTTGTATTCCTAAAAACTCTATCTGGTTTTTCATAATTTCGTCTTTCTTTTCACTTAAACTTATTCCCGATTTTTCTATTATATCTGTAAATTGTTCTAATAATTTTAAATGTTCCTCTTTAGTTTTTGTATATAGTAGTATATCATCTATGTATACTATACAATTAGGTAATTGTTTAAAATAACTATCCATAAAGTGTTGGTATCTACCTGGTGCATTTCTATATCCAAATGGTAATACGTTCCATTCATAAAATCCTTGTGGTACCGTAAATGCGGTTAATTCCTTAGAATTTTCATCTAACTTTAAGTGGTAAAATCCTGATTTACAATCAAATTTACTAAAGTAGTTATATCCTTGTATTTGTCTTATTTTTAATATCTTATTTGGTATTGGATAATTGTATGTCATAGTTTTTGCATTTAAATTTCTATAGTCAATCACCATTCTACTTTTTTCTTTTTTTTGTTCACTATGTTTATTTACTATAAACGCTGGGCTATTATATTTACTATTGCTTCTTTGTATATACTATTTTTCTAATAATTCATCTATATGCATTTTAAATTCTTTTAAATCATCAAAATTATATGCTAATAGTTTTTGTAACACCCCGTATTCAAGTACATGTATTGGCGTATTCAAGTACGTGTATTGGTCTTATTTATATGGAATTAATTTTTTTATTTTATTTATACCGAAATTTTCCCGTCGATGGTTCCATACGAAGGTTATTGAATAAGCTTTCCAACGATATAAAGATTTCCAAAAATGGATAAGTTTCGGATATAATCGAGCACGTTTGAAACTATAAAACGGTGGTCGGGATATGGTGAATAGTAAATGTGCAGGAAAATTTCCTGCACACAAACTACTGAGGCCTGCCAGTTTTTTAGGTCAACTTTGAACAATCATAACTCCCTTAATATAATGAACTGGGAGAGCTACGACCTATCAAAAGAAAGATCTTTGAGTTTTCTTTCCAATGCAACTGGTTTCATCCAAATCCAACGTCTGAGTAAGGAGTTATACTCGTTTTACTTTAGCCTCTCAAAATAGATTTTTAGGGTCAACTTCAAACGATCATAACTCCTTGTACAGGACGAACTGGGTGACCTACTTTATATGAAGTGAAATACCTTTGAATTATCTTTCCAACGATGCCAATTTCACCCAAATCCGATATCGGAGCAAAGAGTTATGGTCGATCTACTTTAGCTTGTCAAAACAGTCCACCATGGACAGATTCAGATTTACTTAAAATTATAAGGGCAATATGGTCATTTTCCATCACCTCATGAACGAAAATTGGTCATTATATACATATAATTAGCCTCATATCTATTGTTTATCATCCATTATTGAAGAATAAGAAACCCTATCCAAATTTCAACTCCAATTATCTTGTGATTCAACCGTAGAAAATCCAAATTGATTCCGTAGTTGTGTTCACCATCTCGAGGGCCTCGAGAAGCACCCCTTATTTGTGCCAACAGGACTTCATAATCAAAAGGGCCATTTTATGGTAAGGATGTAAATTATGTTGGTGTTATTTATATGGATATGTATATATATGCATGTAAGCATAAGAAGTGTGTTATTTGATTGTTGTTGAAAGATGATTGGGAATAATGTTGGATTATTCTTGTGCATGGTTGGATTATGTTGAATTGTGAAGGGATTTGGTGTGATGATATGGAATTGAAATGATGATTATATATATATATATACACATAAACCTATTGTTCAAGTTGGTTTTTGGAATGCTATGCAAATATTGGTTGTATGGAATTATGGAAGAGAATTGTGGTGTTGAGTTGCTAATACTAGATGCCAAACATTTCATTGTAGATAAGTGATTTGTAAAGGCGGGAAGTTGTGTTGAATTGGTATCCGAATCTACGACGAGGTATGTAAAGCATACTCTAACAATGTTCTTTGGCATGAAAACACCAATGTTCCATCAAGTAAGATTCCGAGGTTGTCCAAAAACATGCATTGTTCTACGTTACCAACGAAGTTGTTTCCATCCTATAAAGTGTCAAAATGTTTCATTGATATACCAAAAGGCTCCTATTTCATTGTTGTAATATTGATGATTCTGAAACACATTGTTGATGTACCAATGAGTCTTTATTACATCGTTATTGTATAGAAGGTCTATTACTTGGTTCCTATTGATGTATCATTGTTTCAAAGTATCAAAAATGTGGTGGCGACCGAAATAACAATCTCAAAGATTAATTGAACTAAGTGATGGAAGTTCTCTCTTATCGGGTGGTATCCCAGGGGCATAAGCCTAGCATGGGTCGATCCCTATTTACGTGTTTATGGGTGGTATCCCAGGGGCATAAGCCTAGCATGGGTCGACCCCAGTTGATATGTACTGGAGGCAGCCTAATGGTCACAGTACAACACAGTAATGATTACAAAGATGTTAAGAACGAAGGTAAAGTGATTGAATAAATTCAATGTACAGGTTGTCACAAGTTCTAGAAAGTGTGGTCCACTCCTATTATGATTTATTCACTTGTTTCGTATTTCTATTGAGCTCCTATATCATATGTGATTATCTACAGCTTTACATACTCAGTACATATTTCGTACTGACGTCCCCTATGGGGACCTGCATTTCATGCTGCAGGCACAGATACCTCAGCTCATACACCGCACAAGTAGGAGCCAGGTCATACATCTATTGTTGGTGAGCTCCAGTTTGCTTCAGAGCTTTCCGAGTCGGTTCCTTATATTTTGTTATTGTACAGGAGTCATGTGTGGGCGGGGGTTTGTCCCGACCCTAGTTATGTCATGTATATCCTAGAGGCTTTGTAGACATAAGGAAGGGTAAAGTCATGGAAGTTTATATAGTGATGTTATATCTGTATATGTGGTGGCCCCGACGGCCAAGTATTATATATATATATATTTGTGCGTGTTGTGCTGATACAGGTAATTAGATTCTTCTATATGCAACGAAGTGCTGTCCAAATTTTTGGTGACATGTAAGGGAAAGTACAGGTATTTGAACGGGTTCTCCCGGGCCTTCTCGGCTTCGGGTGCCAGTCCGGCCCGATGGGATTTTGGGGCGTGACAGTTTTTGAGTTATTATGCTATTTTTATCTATTAATTCAATTTTATAGTAGTTTTATATTTTTTTCATCCTTTTAATGGATCTTCACTGTATAATTGTCTTAATCTTTTCTTTATTATTTTTACCTTATCTATTGAAAATATAGTTATTTTTTTTATTTATCGAAAATACAACTAGTTCTACTGTGTTTTCTGTATTTTTTATATTTTTTAACTTTTGTGTAATTTTTCACTTCCTTTTATCCAATCAGTTTTCTTTCTTATTTTATTAATAACTCTTTTTGCTCTTACTTTTTGTTTACATGGTGTTGTAAACCACCAATCTGTTTTAGTTATTATATGTGGGTATAATTTATCTAAAAATGGCATTCCTAAAAGCATATGTTTTGATGTTAGTTCATAATTATAGATTTTTTCTATCGTTATTATTTTATCCCATATCTGTATTTTTACATTTTTAGCTTTATATGTAATTAAACTTCCTTCATTATTAAATCCTTTGACTACTATTGGGGTTTTTAATTTATCTCATTTACTTTCTGGTAAACAGTTGTATCTACATAAGTTTGCTTCTGTTCCTGTATCTATCATAGGTGTATAATACCTATTATAATATCCTTCTACTATTATTTTTATAAGTACATATATTTTCATATCATGTTAAAACTCTTTTTATGAATAATCTTTCTTTATTATATGTTATAGATAATTGTGTATGTTCTATATTGTATGATTTTACTTGTTCTAACCATTTTATTCCTAATATAATGTCTGATTTTTGCATTTCTTTCTTTATTTTAAATTCTATTTTTATTTTTCTAACTCCTATTATTATTTCTTTTTCAGCTGTATCCTTAATGTTTATTAGACTCCTTGGTAGATCTGGGCATATATTACTATTAGATTTTATTTCTCCACTTTTTACTAGATATTTTGCTATATAATTTTCTTCTTGTCCTGTATTTAAGAGTATTAAATATTCCTTTTCATTTATTGTTCCTGTTATGTAATATTGATTTAAATTAACTGTTGAAGTTGTTTCATAACTTGTTCTTTTTTATGTGCTTGATGATTCTGTTTTTTTATGAGCTATTCTTTTTGTTGTACTTATTCTATCATTTATTATTTTTAAATCTTTTTTTATATCTATGTCTTTGTAACTATAATCATTATTATCAATTGTTTTTACAAATTGTTCAAAAGGACTTTCTATTTGTATTTTATTAATTTTATTTTTTCCTGTTATTTTATGTTTTGTTGTTAATACATATAGATTTTTACATCTTGCTATAAATATTTTACTTCCTGGGGTTAGTTCTGTTCCTGATATTTTCCAATATAATACTAATGATTTATCTATATTTTTATTTGTTATTGCTACTGAATTATTCGCACTTATTATAAACTTAAATTTTTGGTATATTAAATTTCCTTTTATGGCAGTTATTATACTTTTTTCTATAGGTTTTATAATTCTATCATCTGCTAAATATAATTCTATTGGTGTATCTATTCCTTCTCTAAAACATGCTTTTATCAATATCTCTGTTCCTCCAAGGTGTACATATTTTATTGGGTCGTTACTTTTTATATCGTTTATTTCTTTATTAATCATTCTTTTTGTTACTAGTGGTATACTAGCTCTACGTTTTGCATATCTACAGTCTATTACATGTTCCTCTTGGCTTACTACGTAGTATTCTTCCTTTTTTCTACTAAATATATTTTTTATTGTTGGTATTTTGAACATTTTTTCTACACTTAGGTCTAACTCTTTTCCTTTTATTTCGTCAAATATATTATTATTAAATATTATTTTTTGATCAGTTCCTTCTTCATTTAAATATTCTTGCTTTGTTATTATTTTTATATCTTCTTCAGTTATTTGGTTCATTTTATATCTTCTTCAGTCATTGATTCATCTAAATCACTATCTGTTTCATTCTCCGAAATTTCATATATACTATCATCACTTTCTAATTCATAATCTATATAATCTATCTCCATATATTCTATATTTTCTATTTTTATTTCTGATATTTGTTTCTTTTTAGATTTTTAGGCATTTTACAATCTCTAGCTAAATGTCCTAGTTTTCCACAATTATAACAAGTACACTCTTTTATAGATTTCTTTTTCCTATATGGTCTTTTATGCTTATAATTTTTTACATAATATCTTTTTCTTGGTTTCTTATATTTATATTTTGATTTTTTGTATTTCTTATATTTCTTATGTCTTTTTCTTTTCTTATAATATCTTTCTTCACATCCAAATTGAGGTGCTATTTTATCTTTGCAACATGCTAAATTTCTTATTAATGTTTTTTCCATTTTTATTTCTTCTCTATATTTTTCATATAGATTTCTATACCATTATTGTAAAAATTTTATTCTTGCTCCTAGGGTATCTACTATTTTTGATTCATCCCAACTCTTTATTATTTTTGAACTAAATGGTTCAGGTAATTTGCTAAAATATAATCTTCTTATTTCTTTACTTTCTTCTGTATTATATGTTCCCTTATAGTAGTATTCTTTAAATGGGCACGTATATTCATCTATATAGCACATATTACATATTTCTAATTTTAACATTAAATTCCTATTCGTATCTTTTTCTTTATTTTGTTCTTCTTCTTCTTCTTCTTCTTCTGTTGTTATACTGCTAAATTCATCTCTTATAGCTACTTCATATTTTTTTCAATATTTCTATTGGTGATATTTTAGTAGTTGTTATGTTCTTTCTGTTTTATTATCAGATCTTAATACTTTTTTACTTGCTTCGGCTAGGTTTAAAAACCATAATTTTACTGTTCCTATTAATGTCCTTTCTATATATTTTGGTGTATTTGTTGTATCTATATTATTATCTAATAATTATTTTGACATGTATCCTGCCCATAATTGTATTATTTTATTTGTGTCTATTACACAGTCTAAATCTAAAAAGTTATATTTTTTATTAATTATTTATTTTGGTGTCCATTTGTTATATTCATTTTTTAGGTTATATTTTTTAAACTTATCTTTATAATAATATGTAGGTTTTCTTATTTCTGATGTACTAGGTATTATGTTTTCATCGTCTTCTTTATTAAGAGTATTTATTTTTGTGTTTGTATTTTCTAAGTTTTCTTTATTAATTACTTCTTGTTTTTCATTAATTTTTAGTTTTTCTATGTTTTCTAGAATTTCTGTATATGTTTCACTACCTTCCGAATCATAATTATCTGTTTCTTCAACATCTATTGTATTTATTTCTAATTCACTGGTTTCTGATTCTTTATTTTTTATTTCTATTTTTTTTTAATTTGATTTATCTCGTTTAATAATTTTTGTTCTTAATCTTTTTCTTCTTTTTCTTTCTGTCTTTTTTCATACAGGTCTTTTAGTATTTGTAGTTTTTTTTCTAATTCAGCAATCCTATTATTTTTAGTTTCTTCTATTTTTCGTATTTCTTCTGTGGTTTGTTGTTTTATTTTATCTATTTCTTTTTTCCTATCTATTTCTTCGTTTTCTCTTTCTATTCTTACCATGGCTGCCAACTTATCTTCTAATTTTAATTCTTCTTTTTCTAACATTAAATATAAATGTTCACCTATTTTCTTATATCTTCTTCCTAAATTAGAGAATACTATTTTTATTTTTGATCCTTCGTGATTTTCATATGTTTTTTTGTCTATTATAAATTCTTCTTTGTTCATTTTATTTAAATGTATATATGTTATATTGATATATATATTCTAGACTATCTATTGTTGATTCTAAATTTGATATTTCTTCTTTTTGTGAATTTATTGAGTTTTTACTAACTCCGACAACTATGTTATACTGTAGTCTTCCTATTCTTATTTTTAATTCTTTACGTTTTTCAGATATTATTTGTTTTAATTATTTATATTTTTGTAATTTTTGTTCGTTATTCATCTAAGCAATATTTATAATATTTTGGTGGATATCTAAATCTAATTTTATCATAATTAATAAATTAATCAAATAAATCCAAATATATACTACTTCATCATCTCGTATAACAAGGTCCGTGTATAAAGAAGCTAATGGCAAGAAGACTGTTAAAAAGTCAATAAAAAAAAAGATCAAACAAAGTTGGTAAGGTAAGTATAACTTATCCATTTTTATATTGAATTTTGTTGTGTATGAAAATGATCATATTTGACCCATAATATTTTCAATCTTCTTTTTATTTAATCAGTATTTAATTAGATTGTCAATGACGAAATCTGACATTTTTTATTTAAATTATACACTTTATTTTTTAACTTTTAATTTCTATAATTACTTAGAAGGGTAGCCTTGAAGTAACTCGTAAAGTTGCAGCCATGTGACCAGGAGGTCACAGGTTCAAGATTTGGAAACAGCCTCTGACAGAAATGCAAGGTAAGGCTGCGTACGATACACCCTTGTGGTGGGGCCCTTCTTCGGACACCGCACATAGAGGTAGCTTTAGTGCACCGGGCTGCTCTTTTTTTAATTTCTATAAATACTTTAGGTATTAAGTTTCTCTTTGATTAGAATTTTTTGTTACAATTATATTTATATATTGTTCATGTTATATTTAAAATATTTATTTTAATAATTTTACATTTTGTAATTTAGGAACGAAAACAGTATAGCCACTGATCTTCTAACATCAAGGTCAATTATTTTGATAATCTTCTTCAAAAATTAAATGTTGAGCATTTTAATCAATTTGTAAAGTCTTCTTTTGGACGTGTTTTGAACATGCAATCTGTTGAAGTGCAACCTCAACTTCTCCAAAATTTATTATATATGAAAACTAATATTTCACGATCCAATTTCTCAGGTCATGATGACGCCAACTATAACCCACCAGTGGCAAACCAAACCCATAATCCGAAACAGCTAGTAACGGACTACCCAATAGGTTAAGAAAAGAATACGGAATAAGTATAACGAAAGTGCAAATGCATCAATAAATTTTAAAACCTAGTGGTATTAGTACAAGAGCTTCTAGTAAAATAAGAGTACAAAAGTGAAATATCAAGGAAAATACACTGATACAACTTATCTCTGAGTATAGACTAGTCTAATACATAAGAGGGAGAAAAGTAATACTCCGAACGTCGGGAGCTTGTTCTGTATCCCTGAACCATGGTTGCTCCACATGATGCACACTTCAACGACGATAATTCGTACTATGATCGGCAGGCTGTAGAAATGTAGTATAAGTACCAAATGAATGGTACTCAGTAGGCAACTGCCAACTGAGATCTAAAGATAAGGCAGATATATGCAACATATAAACAGAATGAAAACTACAACCAAGAGTCTAAAAATCATATAACAGGCTGATAGGATAATAAGGAACAACTATCCTATTCAAGTCCAATAGACCAACATAATAAGGCTAAGTAAGTACTAAGGGTGCACTATTGAAACACCTAGACTTGAATTATTAAAAAACAACTTCATTTTTGTGTCTCTGAGTTGGGTACGACTAGAGACTTGAGTCGTACCCTCGATCACGACTCGTACCCACTTTGCCCTTCCCTTTCATACCTTGATCAGTCCATGAGGGTATCATACTATCTTCTATATGACATTACCTCCCCTTGATCGTACCAACCATATACGAGTCGTATGTAACTCAATCGAATGAAGTGAGTTCTTGTTTTGGAGTGGACTATTTTGTATACGGTTTATGTATACACCTAGGGGTGAGTCGTACCCTTTGGTTATGACTCACAGGTACTCACTCATACCCACCACAATATGGTTGACCTAGGATAAGCCTCTCGTACCCTAGGGTACAAGTTAGGGTACCACTCGTACCCTAGGGTACGATTTCTAAGGGAACTATATGAGGGAGTAGTACCCTTGCACGAAGTCATTTCTCAGTTTTTAACTAAGGACCTTTTGGGACATCTTAGGAATGTTCCCTTTCTTGTGTTTCAATCTCAAGCTGTAAAGTCTAAGGTTTTGGATCCCTTTGATTTTGTTGCTATTTTTCAGATCATTCCTCCAAGCAGATCTGAGACACAGGAAATTATTTTGGCTCCGACTGATGGTCAGTTGGACAAAGCCCGTCCAACTTTTGGAGTTCAAACTCGGGCTAGTGTTGTGGCATCTAGCCATCCTCGTGGAGCTCCACCTCCCAACCCTGCTTATGAGAGTGACTATTCTCTCCAGTCCCCTTAAGGAAATGCTTCTAATGTAGAGTTTCGTTGCTCCATCAATGTCTTGACTCCTTTGGTGACCTCTCAATCAGAGTGTGGTGATCCGGCTACTATTTCTTCAGAGGCCATAAGAATTAGCCAATTTATTAGGTTTATCCCTTCTATGTTCACGGGTACGAAGGTTGAGGAAGATCCTCAAGGCTTCATTGATGAAATGGAGAAGAATTTTTAAATCTTGCATGCTTCAGAAATTGAGGGTGTTGAGCTTGCTTCCTACCAATTGAAAGATGTAGCGTACCAATTGTAAGAAAGGTGGGAGTTGTCTAGAGGTGTTGATGCTAGTCCGACTTCATCGGTGGATTTCTTTAAGGCTTTCTTACACCGCTTATTTCATCAAGATTTGAGGCAAGAAAGGCATAAGAGTTTATGAACTTAAAGCAAGGGAGGATTTCCATTCAAGAGTATTCCTTAAACTTCCATTAATTGTCAAGGTATATTCCCGAGATAGTTTCTAGCATGAGGACTATGATGCGTAAGTTTGTCTCGGGATTATCCCATGAGTTAGTTCTCGAGGGCAAGGTGACCATGTTGATTGAGAACATAGATATATCTAGATTGATTGTGTATATTCAATAAGTAGAGGATTAGAGAAAAATCACGTTGAGCTTAGTGAAAAGCAAAAAAGGAAATTTAGGCCTTCTGAGCATAGTGGTGGCAAGTGGCCACTAAGAAAGTGGGGGAGTTTGGGTTCGTTCTCCTCGGCTAGTGTTCACTCTACTTACCTGAAGTCATCGATAATTATCAGCCTCAATTTAGTAGCAGGATCCAGGCACAGGGTGCCTAATTCCAGGCTAGTGGTGCCCAGTCGGCTCCACCCCGCCCTTCTTGCAGATTCTGTTGTTAGAGTCATTGTGGTTAGTGTAAGAAGGGGAGAAATCGGTGTTTTCATTATGGTTAGGTTGGGTATATGCAGCGTGAGTGCCCCTCTGTAGCAGCTTCTTGGGCCAATAGGGCTCTTATTGTTACTCCACCTCCTTCCGTACCAAAAAGGTACTATAGCTGTCTCTACTTCTATTTCTAGAACCTGTGTTAGCCGAAACCACTTGTATGCACTTGCTACTCATCAGGATTCTGAGACGTCCCTTGATATTGTCACGGGTATGCTGAGAACTTTTATCCTATGATGATTGTTGTTTGCTTGATCTAAGGTTTACTCTTTCCTATGTGGCCTCGTATGTGGTTATGTATCTTGATTGTAATCCTGAGAGTCTGTCGATTCTTTTTTTATTTCTACACTGGTAGGAGACTCGATTGTTGTTCACCGGGTCTATAGGGTATGTGTGGTATCTGTTAGTTGAAGGGATACTCTTATTTACTTGATAGAGTTACACATGGTTGATTTTGATGTCATTTTAAGGATGGATTGGTTTCACTCTTTCTATGCTTCCTTAGATTATCAGAACCGTAGGGTCATGTTCAAATTTCCTAATGAGCTGGTCATTGTGTGGGAAAGTGGTTCTCTAGTTCCTAAGGGAATATTCATTTCTTATCTTAAATCCTGACAGTTGATTTCAAAGGGGTGTTTGTATAACTTGGTCCGAGTTAAAAATTCTAACTAGGAAGAGCCTTCTCTAGAATCCATTCCCGTGGTGAATGAGTCTCCCGATGATCTTTTCGATGTTCCTCCCGATAGGGAAATTGATTTTGGGATTGATCTTGTTCCAGACACTCATCCAATCTCTATCCCTCTTTATTTAATGGCTCCGGTGGAGTTGAAAGATCTTAAGGAGCAATTGAAGGACCTCATAGATAAAGGTTTTATTCATCCTAGTATGCCTCCGTGGGGTGCTCCCGTGCTATTCGTGTGCAAGAAGGATGGTTCCCTTCATATGTGCATTGATTATCATCAATTAAATAAAATAACCATAAAGAATAAGTATTCTCTTCCTAGTATCGATGATTTGTTTGATCAACTTCAGTGTGCAAAGTGTTTCTCTAAGATTAATCTTAGATCAGGTTATCATCAGCTTAAGATTAGGGATGTGGATATCCCTAAGACTACCTTAGAACCCGATATGGTCACTATGAGTATCTTTTCATGTCCTTTGGTTTGACCAATGCCCCGGCGACATTCACGGATTTGATTAATAGGGTCTTTCGTTCGTTCATGGACATGTTTGTCATTGTCTTCATTGATGATATATTAGTGTACTCTAAGAGTGAGGTGGATTATATAGATCACTTTCGTGTTGTGTTACAGATTTGAAGGATCATTGTTTGTATGACAAGTTCCCCAAGTGTGAGTTTTGGTTGAAAGCTGTAGCTTTTATTAGTCATGTCATCTCTAGTGATGGGATTATGGTAGATCCCCAAAAGGTTGCGTAGGTTAAGAAGTGGCCGAGACCTACGAATCCATCCGATATTCGGAGTTTCTTAGGTCTAGCCAGTTATTATAGAAGGTTTGTGGAGATTCTTTCCACTATAGCTGCCCCGTCGACCAAGTTGACCCAAAAAAGGTCAAGTTTTTGTGGTCCGATGTGTGTGAGGGTAGTTTTGATAAGTTAAATGTTATGACCCTTCAAGTCATTTTCCATATTTATGCTTATTGACAGCGCACACGCAAGTGTACGTGGTTTTATCAAGTAATATAGTGGCTTCAAGAAAGCCCAAGTATCGATCTCTCAGGGACTTGCATTCGCCGCCTATCTAATCCTTAGTCTAACTAATTGAGAAAAATAAACACGAAGAGTTTTGAATTTTGTAAATTAAAAATAAAATAAATAATGTGTAAAAATAAATTCTTGGAAAAATAAATTCTTGGAACAATCAATGGAGAAAAACCCAGGGTTAAAGCACTCAGAACAATCATACTATGTTAGTGAATCTCATCCGCTAATTTGCTTATCTTGGTTGTTGATTTGTAAGGTTAATTGCATGATCATGGTTTCCCAACGTATAATCTTTTACCTAATTTGGACATTACAACTACATCGTTGAGCGGGGATGTAATAATCCAATTAAGTGAATTAAAGCTATCATCTTACGTTTGAATCAAGTAAGACATCTAAGTACATCTCTGTCCTAGATGCTAAGTTCAATTTTTTATTTTATAAAAGAATAAAAACCCAAACTTTGTTTATTTCCATGTTCTATCTCCCTATTTCTTCTCCCGAGATCAAAAGGTTGTCAATATATGTATTTTATGTGTGATCAATCCATAAAATAATTAAAACAAGAATAAACAAACAACCAAATATGATAAGTAAAATTAACGAATTTAATCCGAAACAATAGTGATCATGTTCTTAGCTTTAACCCCAGAAAGGGGGTTTAGCCTTGAATGGAAATATTAATCATCCAATACCTTGGAATGATGATACAAACCATAAAAAAACTAAATTAAAGAATAACAAAACCTAAAAAGAAGTTATGGTAGCCTCCAATGATGTTCTAAGTTGATCTAAGGTTTCCAAGAGGTCCCCAGATGTTTAAAATATTTTTTAGGACGTTATATTTATAGTAGACAAGTTATAAACCAAGTTAGATTAGGTTTACACGCTTTTTTCCTTCAGCTCAGCAAAATTTTCCCGATTTTGGGCATCGGCGTGACGCAGTGACATGCAAATTCACAATTGTCAAAAAATCTGTGAAATTCCAGTAGTTGTTCGCGATTTCAGCGCGTCACGGGGCCTCCTTAAACTCCAATATAATATACACGCACCATATGGTCAAAAACTTGGGCCTCGTCTGAATCTAGTTATATTTTGAAATCATCCATTGGACACATTTACAGTCTACACGCGCCTCATACTTTGAAGGAGTCCGAATTGCATCCAGCTTGCGTCTTGTGCTTCCGTGGTCATTTACGAGCCTTTTTGAGTTGTTTTCACTTGATTTGAAGCTTGTATATCCTTAATATATCATCATAATCTATTAAAAAACCATCCTAAATCATTAAATACATCAATTAAGAGCTCAAAACAACACAACATCCTCACTGATGAACTAGAAACACAAGCTAAGCATAGGCTAAATTCACATTGAGCTTTAACTCATTATTTTGACTCTTTTCTTAACCCAATTGACCCTTGAATATTATAAATAAGTTTTTTTACATATAAATACATAATAAAAACCTTAGAAACTCATTAAAACATATTAGAACCCAACACAATAGGCTAGAAAAACACCTAGCTCAAGCTAGTTACACTAGTTTTCTCGGTTGAACTCTAAATGATCAATTTGAGTCAAAACTCATGTGAAAGCACCATTAAACATTGTAAGAACATACTTGTACACATAAATTCTTATTTATATCATTATCAACTCATATAGCATAAGAATCATCCTCAAAACAAGGCTAGAAAGGCTAGAATAGTAACTCTAGAATGCATAAATACACCCAACATCACTTATCTTTGCTGTTTGAGATATCCATAGCTTCCCTAGGTTAGTTATGACTTG
Organism: Capsicum pubescens; assembly: GCA_030864215.1. NCBI lineage: Eukaryota > Viridiplantae > Streptophyta > Magnoliopsida > Solanales > Solanaceae > Capsicum > Capsicum pubescens. The sequence goes on along the minus strand of CM061542.1, from coordinate 227,854,407 downwards.
ATGGGACCAACGGTTCGGTTACCAGACAGTTCATTTGATTTTTAGAGCCAATTTCTTGTTTTGAAGTCTTCGCTGGTTCCAAATGGCCATCGGGCAAAAACATTAGTGAAATAATCTCGGATGCAAATTTCGATTGTGCCAGTAGATCCAGAATATTTATTTTAGTCTAGGTAGACCTTTTGTTCATATTCCAATGCACCCGAGCTTATTTAGACCTATTGGTTGAAAAGTTAAAAATTGGAAAGAATGGGTGTGGGACTCATATTTGATCAAAAAAACCTCGGATGAAAAATCCAAATTTTCCAGCATATCCAAAACGTTGAATTTAGGCTAGGGAGACCCTTGGTTTAGGTCCCTAGGGTCCCGGACTCATTTTTACTTATTGAGCAGATTTTATGAAAAGTGATAAAACTATAGGTATGGGCCCCACTTATTGCCTAAACGATCTTCGATAATTTTTTATAATTCTAATGAATTTATTATATGGTTTACAATCAAAATTCACTATTGGATCATGTTATTTGTGTTCCGGATGAGTTCTGAGGGTCAAAAATTTATTTTTTAGTTTGCTGTCATCTGGTGCAACCGCGATTGCGTCCAAGAGTGTGCAATCATATCTTGTAGGACTATAATTGCGACACTTGAGTACCTATAGGGTCTATATAAAGGTCACAAGATATGTTTCATGCATTCCCCCTTTACTATTTAGACCTAGGAACCCCAAAATGAGTGTAATTATTCAAAATTGGTCATGGGGGGGGGTGACTTGTGAGCCTAATTATCATCTCATTTCATGATTATTTTCAAGATTAAGATAAGAATTTCTTGAATTCATGCTTGAATTTCATAGTTTGGACCCAAAACCCTAATTTAGCTTAGGGCTTGATTTTAACCCAAAGTATGCTTAGTTTTCACCCATTCTTTGAGGGTTATGATTCCTTGTTCATGTGTGAACATTGGGTTGGCCTTGGAAACTTATTTCCCATATGTGGGATCCACTTGGGATTTTGGTGTCATTTTTGGACCCAAAGCACAATAGTGCAATATGGGCGTCATTAGACTCGTATTAATGAGTAGATTATGATTTTGATAGTATGATGGGATTTTGAGAATTGTAGAGTAAAGATGAGCATGTGGTGCATGAAGTGAGGTTTTGTGGTTTGGCCTTGAGGTAGGCTTCTGTCCACTTTTCTTCATATATAATGTGTGATATATGTTGTATGAGAATATGGATGTTTTGTGATTTTGTATCCTATTGTCTTCCCTTTTTAGTTTAGATTAGTTATATCATGGATATTATATAATTCTACTTTGGAATATGGTTTTAGTATTTGAAGCATGATTTGTATATTTAGCCTTATTGGGCTAGTGTGGTAGTCTTGAAACTGTAAGCTGGGTAGAGTTAACTTGAGTAACCTTGTTTCTAGTTAAATTTGCTATCTTAGGCTTGAATATGGCTTACTTGACATTTAGAAGATGAACTAGATACCTTAGCCTAGTTAGTGGAATAGTATGCCTAATTATGGAAATTATGGATTAGAAGTGGGATCATTTAGCCCACTTAGGCCTAGGTTTGTGTTAAGTCTTGTCGATTTAGTTGCAGATGTTAGACATAGGTGAGTCTAGTAAACTTTTGAATAAGGTTATTTCATAACTTTGTAACTTGTATTGACGTTTCCAGATTACGGATTTTGAGTTATGGTTATGATACTCCTTGTGGAAGTGATATTAGGCATTTAGAGATAATATTCCTTCTAGATACGTCATGTGGCCGATAGAGATGCTATTTTCTCTTAGACTTGATGATTGGCCTATAGAGATGCTATTTCCTCTTAGAATTAAAGATTGACCTATAGAGATGCTATTTCCACTTAGACTTGATAATTGGCCTATAGAGTCAATATTTCCTTAGTCATGATTATTGGACCTATAGAGAGGATGTTTCTCTTTGATTTATAAATTGTCCTAAAAAGTGATATTCCTCGCAGTCATAATGCACGACCTATTGATATAAGATATCCTAGAGATGATTACATGCTTATTGATATGCCTCCTGTATGCGAGATGTCTCCTATGTGTGAGATGATTAGAAATATATTATAGTTTATAAATATGATTATTGATATGAGTTCCAAATATGAATATGGGCCTAAGGTCGTGATTATGATATTGATACCATTCTGGATAAATTAATGGGCAAAGGGTCACGTTATGATATTGATTGAATATCCGAGAAGAGTTTGTCATTATAAATGATGTGATTAAAGTTTATGAATATGAGTATGTATATGTTTGTATACACATCTCTCCGGTATAGGATGGGGGAATATGTGGTATGATACTTATTATTCCACTAATTGAATACTGGTTATGGCATGCATAGATTGGGTACATTTATGATTATTATATCGGTAATTGATGTGATTCTAATTGAAAAACAATCTTATGACTATTCTTCCTAATTAAGAGTTAAGCTAAGCGGTAGCTAGATGTCTTTTAGGTGGCTATAGTACTTAATGGCTAGAAATTTAATATACTAGTTAATGAACCTAGCTTAGTTGAGATATGGTAACTAGCGATGATTGATACGTGGCTAATAATGATGTTGAATAGTTGATAAATGAGGATTAGTTGGTAAATAATTGTTAGTTAATGAAGGATGTTAGTTAATAAAGAATGGTTAGATGATAAATGGTAAATTATTGAATATTATGATTAACGGATATAGTATGACTAGCTGATAGTAGTCAATGGTGGATAAATGGTGGTTTTGGTCTAGCGATTCACCTTGACTAGATGTTAGATGTTGACTATTTAATAAAATAGTGGTTAGTTGCTATCCCGTGAGTAAGGATAATGTTTAGGCTTATAACTATAGGTTATGTGATGACAAGTAAACTATTGGTTCTATTATAATAAGTGTTGGTTAACTAATAACAAGTAGTTGGAAAGTATTAAATAGATAGATATTCTATGGTGATATGATATGCTATGAGTATTTTAGTGTATGTTATTCGGTAATGACTATTGTGATGATATTGATGCTGGATAAGGCCGGAGAATACTGTTGTGATGATGCTCATACCCGGTAAGGCCGTAGGATATATTGATGATATGTTGATACTCGACAAGGCCGTAGGATATATTGATTATATGTTGATACTCGGCAAAGGTGGAGGATATATTGATGATATGTTGATACCTGACAAAGCCGAAGGATATATTGATGATATGTTGATACCCGGCAAGGCCAGAGGATATATTGATGATATGTTGATAGCCGGAAAGGACGAAGGATATATTGATGATATGTTGATACCCGAAAGGGCCGAAGGATATATTGATGATATGTTGATACCCGACAAGGCTGAAGGATATATTGATGATATGTTGATACCCAATAAGGCCGGAGGATATATTAATGATATATTGATATCCTGCAAGGCCGGAGGATATATTAATGATATATTGATACTCGGTAAGGCCGGAGGATATATTAATGATATGTTGATACCTGGCAAAGTTGGAGGATATATTGATGATATGTTGATACCCGGCAAGGACGGAGGATATATTGATGGTATGTTGATATTCGACAAGAACGAAGGATACTATTGGTGATGTGTTAATACCCGGTAACGCCGAAGGTTGATTACAATGAAGATAGTCCTGATGAGGACAATTATGATGAGTTGTGACATTAATTGTGTACTTTGCATTTATTCATGTATGCACATCGCCTATCACCAGTATACACCTATATTTATCAGCTGGTATGGGACGATTGCATAGATATGGGTGAAGAATATGACTTGTGTTGTTGTATGTTGATTGGACCTTTCGAGCCTGGGGTGGTGGGTGTATGCATAGAATAGGCTAAGTATTTGGTTGTTTAGAGTAGTTGGTTATTCACGCTATTCTTGATATTGTTGTTATCATTGTTATGATCATTATTACGGCTAGCTTATGACAGATTTGTCATTGATCCAGTAGCAGGATTCAAGGTATGTCTTCGGCCTCTCCTATCTTATAATTGCATTATTATGCATGATTATTTCATGTCTAGCCATGTGGATTAGAAACCATGATTATGATAGTATTTAAATCCTTATAGTGTTGTAATGAGGTCTTAAAATGAGAACATGATGATATAGGTTATGCTTTGATATGACCTCATGTTTATATGTATATATACCTATATATATCTAGCTATATAAAGCTATGATACTATCGTATATCCATTCCTTCATTATTTATATTGTATAGTCATTTCTTCGCCTTGTATATTACCATATATCTTTCTTTCACTCTTTATTTATATATTGACTGGGATATACAGTATAACATTGATGTATATTGAAATTAGCTGGAATAAGATAGTTCACCATAATACTTCCTTAGTTTTATTATGTTAGACTCTTGGACATGAACACGATAGTTGTTCCTTATTATCTCATTGACTTATAATATGATTGCTGGACTATTAGGTGTAGTTTCCATTTTGTTTATATGTTGTATATATCTTCTTTATCTTTGGAGCTCAGTTGGCAGTATCCTACTGAGTACCATTCATTTGGTACTCATACTCCACTTCTGCAGCCTGCAGATCATAATACGGGTTATCTCCGTTGATGTGTGCATCGTGCGGAGCAGGCCTATTTAGAGACTTAGAGTGAGCTTCTGACGTTCAGAGTATTACTTATCTCTCTCTTATTTATTAGACTAGTCTCTAAGTTGTATTTGGAGATAAGTTATCTCAATGTATTTATCTTGATATTTTACTTTTGTACTCTTTTTATATTAGAAGCTTTTGTATTAATACCACCAGGTTTTGGGATTCTTCTATGTATTGATCTTTATTTCATATATTTTGCATTCTTTTTCTTATATTATTAAGTAGTCTATTACTAACTGTTCTAGACTACGAGTTGGCTTTCCTACTGGTGGGTTATGGTAGGCTTCATCATCACCTGAGAAAATTGGGTCGTTACATTAAAAGATAAATTGACTTCAGCTCTGGTTTTGACTTTGCCTGAGTGTAGTGATAGTTTTATGGTGTATTGTGATGCTTCTCGTATCGGTCTTGGTTGTTTGTTGATGCAACATGGTAGGGTGGTGGCCTATGCTTCTAGGCAATTAAAAGTTCATGAACAGAACTGCCCTACCCATGACTTAGAGTTATTAGACATGGTTTCTGCTTTGAAAATTTGGCGGCATTATATCTATGGTGTTTATGTTGATATCTTTTCTGATCATAAGAGCCTCCAATATGTGTTTACTCAAAAGAAGTTGAATCTCCAGCAAAGAAAGTGGATTAAGCTATTGAAGGACTATGATATTAGTCTTCATTACCATCCCAGTAAGGCGAATATAGTCGTTGATGCTCTTAGCCGTGTGTCTATGGGAAGTTTGTCCCATATAGATGAGTATAAAAGGGAATCAGTGAAGGATATTCACCGTTTAGAAAATCTTAGAGTTTGACTTGCAAACTCTGAGGATGGTCGTGTGTTTGTGCATCCGGTATCTCAATCGTCTCTTGTTGTTGAGATAAAAGAGAAGTAAGTATTGGACCCCAACTTGATGAAGATCAAGAGTAATATGGGTCAACATAAGGTCACAGACTTTGTAACTAGTGGTGATGGTATCTTGAGGTACCAGGGTAGGCTATATGTTCCCGACGTCAATGGATTGAGGGAAAGGGTTATGGTTGAGGCTCATGGAGAATGATATACTATTCATCCCAGTTCCACTAATATGTATCATGACCTCAAAGAGTTCTATTATTGGAATAATATGAAGTGATATATTGCTAGCTATGTGGCCAAGTGTATGGTGTGTCAACAAGTGAAAGTTGAGCACATGAGGCCCAGTGGTTTGTACCAAGAGATTGTTTTTCCTAAGTAGAAGTGGGAGACAATTAGTATAAATTTCATTATCGGTCTTTCTAAATCCTGAAATCAATGTGATTCTATTTGGATCATTATTGATAGAATGACCAAGTTCGCTTATTTCTTGCCCATGAGAACTTATTTCTCGATGGAAGATTATGCTAAGTTTTATGTTGCGGAGATCGTAAAGGTCTACGGTGCTCCAGTGTCTATTATCTTAGATCGTAATCCTCTATTTTCATCCTATTTTTGGAAGTTGTTCCAAAGAGGTTTGGGAACTAAGGTGTGCCTTAGTACCACATTTCACCCACAAACGGATGGACAAGTAGAGAGAACAATCCAAACATTGGAGGATATGTTTCAGGCTTGTGTGATCGATTATGGTGGTATTTGGTATGACCACTTGCCTTTGATTAAGTTTGCCTATAATAATAGTTACCACTCTAGTATTGGCATGGTGCTTTTTGAGACATTGTATGGTAGGATATTTCGATCTCCTATTGGGTGGCACGAAGTTGGCGAGGGTAAGTTGCTAGGTCCGATTTGGTTCACCAAGCCTTGGAGAAGGTGAAATTGGTTCGTGATAGATTGAAAACCACTCAAAGTCATCAAAAGTTCTATGCGAATGAGATGCGTAGGGACTTAGAGTTTAGTGTGGGCGATTGGGTATTCTTGAAAGTATCTCCCAAGAAGGGAATGATCTGGTTTGGAAAATAAGGGAAGCTTAGTCCCTGGTATATTGGTCCCTACTCGATTGTGAAGAGGGTTAGCAATGTGGCCTATGAGTTGGAGTTGCCTCCGAGTATGGACTCCATTCACCCAGTTTTTTATGTCTCTATGTTGTGGAAATGTGTGGGTGATCCTTCCTTGTTTGTCTCCTAGGAAGATGTGGTATCTCAGACTCTTTGTCCTATAAGGATATCTCGGTGAGGATCTTGGATCGATAAGTTTTCCGATTACAAATGAAAGAAGTGGATTTGGTGAAGGTTCTATGGAGGAACCAAAAGTCTGAGGAAGTTACTTGGGAGGTAGAAAAGGACATGAAGTCCAAGTACCCACATTTATTTCCCATTTCGGAAGCTTGCGATGGAGGTATATGTTAAAACTCCTTGCTTGATTTGTTTCTTTGATATATAATGGGTTGAAGTCCCCAATGTTTTAATTGAGTTATGCCTTGAGTTAAAGTCCCCAAGTTTGAATTGGTTATGTGTTTTGTTAGGCTATGGGTTAAAGTCCCTAATGCTTTGAAACTATGTGTGTCTTTTTTGGTGGGTTAAAGTCCCCAATGATTTGAGTTGCTTGATGTCTTTGAAAGTTTATGGGTTGAAGTTCCTAAGTTGTGAAATGAGTAAGTGCTTGATAAGTAGTGGGTTTGAGTCCCAAGACCAATGAGATAAAATGATTGATTAATGATAATCATGATATGTATTGTGTTGTATCCTCATTGGATGCTTGTTTCTAACTTGTGTAAGGGTTGGATTGATGCATGATGATGTGGTAACTTATGCTTATTCTTTCCTTGCCCCACATTTGAGGACGAATGATCCAAGTGGGGGAGAATCGAAACACCTAGACTTGAACAATTGAAAAACAACTTTATTTTTGTGTTTTTGAGTTAGGTACGACTAGAGACTTGAGTCGTACCCTTGGTCACGATCCGTACCCACTTTTCCCTCCCCTTTTATACTTGATCAGTCCATGAGGGTATCATAATGTTACATATACGGCATGACCTCCCCTTGATCTTGCCCAACACATATGAGTCGTATGCAACTCAATCGTATAAAGTGAGGTCTTATTTAGAAGTGGACTATTTTGTAGGCGTTTTATATATAAGACTAGGGGGTGAGTCGTACCTTTGGTTATGACTCAATGGTGCTTACTCTTACCTACAATTTTATGTTTGACCTAGGAGAATCCTAGGGTACGAGTTAGGGTACTACTCGTACCCTCTAGGGTACGAGTTAGGGTACCACTCGTACCCTAGGGTACAATTGCTAAGGGAACCATAAGGGGGAGTCGTACCCCTGAATGAAGTCATTTCTCAGTTTTTAACTAAGGATATTTTGGTCATTTACATTTCCTAAAACTCTAAAACATCTCACTATATAAGGCATTATAACCTCCTAAGTCTTTATTTTACAAGGCTCAAATATTCTGAACACTCTAGAAAGCTTCTTAAAGCAAGATTGAAGGCTAGGGTTTGGAGGGAGCTTATTTAGTGGCAAGAAGAAGCCAAGATTGTTGGTGTGTCATCTTGTTTAAGGCATGTATCTCTTACCGTCTTTAAATATCTCTAAACCCATGTATTTCACACTTGGATTAGTAAGTGTACATAGTGGTTTTGAAATTAAAAGAAAAGGGTTTTGTTGCCTAACGATTATGATGTTAAATCTTGCTTAGACTTATGTTATATGTGATATTGATGATGAATTGCATATATGGGTACTTGTTGTATGTGGATTAACATAGGATCTTGAGTAACCCTAATCTTGATAATATATTCCATGAAAATGCCCTTGTTGAAGGTATGTACCCAAGGTGTCTGTGAAAATGTCTAAGTGAGTTTCCTAGTCATATGTTGTTAATGTATTGAGCTAGAGAAATGGCCCAACGAACATGGATGAATGATAAATGATGTGTTAAAGGAATTATGAACCATGTGTGATGAAATTGATAACCTTGGTTTTGTCTAATTAAGGGTAAAGTCCCTAGATATAAAGATGAACTTAAATCGTAGGTCGAACCCAAGTGTGGTGAGAATGTGGTATAGAATTGTTGTAAGGGTATTGATGACCATAACATGCATTGTATGTTAAATTAAGTAAATATATTGGTCTATTGAGATGGTTGAGAAATAGAGGCTCCTATAAGGACTATGTGGTCATGTATACTGTTGAATTGGCTAAAATGGTTAAAGTCTTTAAATGTTGTGTTGAATGTATGTTAATACATGGGCAAAGGGTTAAAGTCCCAAATACCAAATAATGATAGTTGTGGTGTCTTGAGGTTGATTTCCCTTGCCTTCTGAATATCTTTAGGTTGAAGTCCCTTGCCTAATGATATTTCTCGAGGTTAAAGTCTCGTACTTAAAGGTATCTCTTGAGGTCAAATACGTCGCTGAAGGAAATAGCTTGTGCTTAAAGTCCCTGTGAGACATGAGGTTAGAGTCTCTTTTTCCAATGAACGGCCATGAGGTTGGAGTCCCTTGCATAGATGATTTTAGGTGTGATTAGAGTCCCTTGTTTGAATGAATGTGTAAATGCTTAAAGTCCCATGCCTAATGATAATGTGAATATGGTTAGAGTCCTTTGCCTATTGAGAATGTTTGAAGTTAAAAGTGTGGGAGGTCGTAGTCCTCCATTTCCTGAATGATGAATGAGTGCTTGAAGCATGATTGATGAGACTTGTTCCTTTGATTGGCATATGATATACCTATATATATGGATAAGTGTATGAATAAGATAAATTGTGATATATTGACTTGTTATTGATTGATGATGTTATTTTATCACTTATCCTTGAGTTACATGCTAGTGTTCCAACCGCTAACCATCTCCGGACGCTATGTACCCATGCGACATAAGGACCAGAGCATCTTCTTCTCTTCTTAGACATTGATTAGTAGATCGAAGCAATTCGTGTATTGACTTGAAGTGGTGAGCTTTCTTACTCCGGAAGATCTTTATCTCTTGATCTATTATGTTTAGACTTAGTCTCATTTAGACTTGGTTTGGCTATCGTTGGGAGCCTGTCCCGATATATATATTTATTGACTTCATTTTGTATAGTGGTATTATGAATAGCTGTGAACTTGGGTGTGAGTTAAATATTGTAAATCTAATGTTGACTTATGATATTACTTGAACAAATCTTAACTTGTGAGTTGGAATCCCTTCAACTCCTATGGTAGGATGAGATGTTTGGGTCGAGCTATTGGGGTGACCTCCGGTTCATGTGAGTTTGGGGTTCCCATACGTCATGGCCCGAGTTTTGGGTCGTGTCAACTATATTATTCAAGACATACTTAGGAATGTAAAAAATATACCATATATCCTTATCCAATATACGAATAAAGAGCAGAAGAAAAATGTATAAAAATATACAATGCCAAGGAACAAATATACAATATGAAAAAATGAAGGAAGGGATATATGGTTGTACCATAGCTATATATAGCTATATATATACGTATAGTTATGAGGTCACCTCAAAGCATGTCAACTTAAATCACAACCTAATCATCACGTGTTTATTTTAAGACCTCATTATGATCCTATCAGGATTTAATACTATTATACATAGGGTTTCTAATCCACATGGATGGGCAGGAAATAATCACGCATAATAATGGAATCGTAAGAGAAAAGAGGCTGAAAACATACCTCAAATCTCGATACTGAATCAATATAACCAATCTGTCATAAACTAGCCATAATAATGATCACAACAATGATAATAAAAATATCAACAATAGTGCAAATAACTGTCTATTCCGAACAACCAAATACCTAGCCGAGACTATGCGTACCCCCATCGCCTCGGGCTTAGAAGGTTCAATCAACATACAATAACACAAGGCATATTCATCATCCATATCTATGCAACCGTCCCATACTAGTTGATTGACATAGATGCATACTGGTGATAGGCGATGCACATTCAAGAATGAATATAAGGTACATAATCAATATCACAACCATTCTATGGACTCGAACCGGGTATATATATCATCATCACAATATTCTTCGGTCTTGCGAGGTACCAATATCATCATCACAGTATCCTCCGGCCTTGCTAGATATCAATATCATCATAACAGTATCCTCCGTCCTTGCAGGGTATCAATATTATCATAACAGTAACCTCCGGCCTTGCCGAGTATCAATATAATCATAACAACATCCTCCGGCTTTGCTGGGTATCAATATCATCATAATCATCAATAAACATGTATAGATATATATAATAGGTACACAAACTCAAGCATGACTAAAAGAGTGTAAATTCATAAGTCCATTACCCAAAGTGAACTTCGGAACTAAATCACTATAAAAGTGTAAAAAAGATCAGAATATCTCACGATCGGGATAAATAGTAATGCAAATCATGGACCAGAATCGAACTCAGTCAATTCTTTAAAACATCATTATTAGCCTCTTTTATATATAAAAGTTATCGATTAAGTTAGATACTTATTATTTTAAAGAAATCTAGTTTTAAGGTGGAAAGTGGGATTTACTCTTATTTAGGAAGAATAGTTATAAAGTCATATTTTAGCTAGAATCACATCACCCACAGATTAATGTTCATGAATGTACTGAATCTATGCATGCTATCACCAGTATTCAATCAATGAAATTGTAAGCAACATAAACATATATGTATCCATATTCTATAACTGTATCCTTTATAAGGATAAATACTTCTCGGATATCCGACCAATATCATAATACGTCCCTTGACCCAATAATATTTCTGAAATAATCACAATATCATAATCATGGCCTTAGGCCCACATACGTATCCAAAACTCATACCAATAATCCTGTATATATAAATCATCTCATATCTATAGGTCATAACATATTCACGAGGAATAATATCTCTATAAGTTATTAAGCATATCTATAATCATCTCACATGTAGGAGGCATCTCACTTTTAGGAGGAATAATGCATTAATGAAGCATAACTCACAACTACAAGGTGTATCACATCTATAAGGCATCTCATATCTATAGGTCATATACCATGACTATGAAGAATATCATATCTATAGGTAAATTTCCATATCAAAGAGGAATAGAATCTCTATGAGCCAAATATCATGTTTAAGGGGAAATAGCATCTCTATGGGCCAAAAATCAAGTCTAAGGGGAAATAGCATCTCTATGGCCCAAATATCAAATCTAAGAGAAAATAGCCTCTCTATGGTTCAAATATCAAGTTTAAGAGGAAATAGAATCTCTATGGGCCAACTATTAAGTTTAAGAGTAAATAACATCTCTATGGGCAAAATATCAAGTTTAAGAGGAAATAGCATCTCTATGGGTCAAATATCAAGTCTTAGAGAAAATATCATCTCTATGGGCCAAATATCAAGTCTAAGAGGAAATAACATATCTATGGGCCAAATATCAAGTCTAAGAGGAAATAACATATCTATGGGCCAAATATCAAGTCTAAGAGGAGATAACATTTGTATGAGCCAAATATCAAGTCTAAGAGGAATAACATCTCTATAGGCCAAATATCAAGTCTAAGAGGAAATAACATCTCTATGGGCCAAATATCAAGTCTAAGAGGAAATAACATCTCTATGGACCAAATATCAAGTCTAAGAGGAAATAACATCTCTATTGGCCAATAATTATATTCAGGGAAAGTCATCATAATTTATCAATTCACCAATCAAATCTCATAAACAAGGCTCATTAGTCATAACTAGGCCTAATATTGCAACTAAGCCCACAATGGCTAACACAAGTCTTGGCTTAAGTAAGCCGGATGATCCCATATCTAATCCTCAATTAATGGGTGCAAACTAATCAAATTTGGGGCTAAATCAAGCCCTAAGCTAAATTGGGGTTTTGGGTCAAGAACTTAGAAATTCACCAATAAAGTGATGAAATCTTACCTTAATCCGGATGATAATCATGATAAAAGATGTTTACCAAGCTTCCTAGACACCCACAAGACACAATTTTGAGTTATCATACCTATTTAGAATTTTAGGCTCTCAAAAATAAAGGGAAAATGTTTGCGACCTGGTGGTCTATTTATAGACCCCCTTGGCGAAGAGGTGAGGTATCCCATGATAGCAAAGTCAAAAACTTATTTTTTACCCTCGGAACTCACTCGAAACCCAAATAACATGATCCAATAGTGAAATTTGGGTCTAAACCACATTGCAAATTCATTGGAATCATCAAAACATTCATCCAATATCATTTCAGAATAAAAGTGGGGCTCACACCTATAGTTTCATTTTTCATAAAATTTGCTCAATAGCCTAAAATAAGTTTGGAGGCCTTGGGATCTGAACCAAGAGTCCCCATAGCCTAAAATCAATGTTTCGGATGCGATGGAGAAGTAGATTTTTTAATTCGAGGTCGTTTAGACCAAAGGCGGATCCCACACCTATATTTCAATTTTACAACTTAACGACCAATAGGTCAAAATAATCTCGGGTGCCTTGAAATCCGAACCAAAGGTCTACCTAGATAAAAATTAATATTTTAGATCTGCTGGCACAATCAACATTTGAATCGAGATCATTTCACTGAAATTTTCGTCCGATGCCCATTTGAAACCAACGAAGACTTCAAAATAGGGAATTGACTCTAAAAATTAAATAAACTGCCCGATAACCAAATTATCAATCCCATCAAGTTATAAAAGACTTGAGGTAGCTATGGAGAAGTCCTAATAGCGAAGATAAGTGGAAAGATGAAAAAAATCAAAAGGGTCATTATAATAATAGAGGTGATATGTTTATTTTTTGATTGAATGTTAAGGAGCTACACTCTGAAAATGGAGTTTATGGTTATAAGTGGATTGAAATTTGGGAGAAATCTGATTTTTTTTGTAATATGAAAGTAGTGAATAAATTGATGGAAGATACTAACCTGAACAGGAAAAGATTAAGAAATTAGATTCTTATTCAGATTTTACTGGTAAAGAGACTGTTTTCATGGATGAAGATTTATTCTAAATTGGAATAATATATTTCATAATCAGTTTTTTGAAATTGAATTTAATAAGGAATTTTATAATGAAGTATTATTCAATTTATTTAATTCTGGTGTATATTCGAACTTTGACTGAGGAAATGAGTGTTTCAATGTTTTGCTTGATAGTTGTAGTCGTGCGTCTAAAGACTAATCCATCATCGTTGACCTGCAATGATTTTCATCTTGATCTTTAGATATGGTTCTTTGAGTGTTGTGTGAATATGAATAAATCTGTTGTGGTTCGTGACGGTGATCATCAAATTCTCCAATATTAAATTGAAAGACATCTTCATAATTCATATACAATAATTATTTGAAGAGAACTATGTTTAAGCATTATAGTAATGAGGTAATGGTGATTATAACTTCTGAAAATCTTATTTTTATACATTTTTATATGATTATAACTTCATCTAATTTTCAATATTTGAATGATATGCCTTAAAATTTTAGCCATTCATTTCAATTGTTTAATTTTTTAGCTCATTTTTTTGTTTATTGTAGCATGAGTTCAGAGACATTGCATTTACTGATGAGGAGATGATAGAATTTAATCTGACCGCTTCTATAGGACAACTTTTATCAAGAAGATGTTGAGGGTGTGAAAGATTCTCTAAAGAATGATGCATATATCGAATTAAAGAAGAAATTCGATATGGTATATATCTTAATATCTTCTATTGCCTTTGAATATTTTATATATATGTATATATATATATATATATATATATATATATATATGCATCTTGATAGAATATTAGTTAACTTAGTAATTTGCTTATTTTTTGTATTTACAGTTGCAGATTGATGCATTACTCTTCCAGGAAAAGGTATATTAGCAAATATTTTATAAGATAAAAATTTAACATTCTATTTATGTGTTTTAAATTGCACATCAGCATGTTTTATCTGTATATGTATCTAGTTAGTATGTATGTACACTTGTGCTTTATCTGTAATTGATTGTATTATCCTTTGATTTAGAAATGGTGTGATTGTAGAAGTACAATTATTAAATTTTGTAGAAGAAATGGTCAGATGGACCCTTGTACTTGTTTGAGTTTTGAATATGGGCAAATCTACTTACCTTTTTGTTATCTGAACCTTTAAACTTATCGAAACATAATATTTTAAACCCTTTTAATGCATATATGACATTAAATTAGTGAGCTGGAAAACACTATCTGCACGCATTTTAAAGCATGTGGAACCAATATTTTGCTCTTAAAAAATAAAAAAATAATAATTTTTTTTGAGAAAAACTTAAAAAAAAAGTAAATTTGTTCATTCCAGCTCTTCTTCATTCCAGCGTGTGGAACATTCAAATTTGTTCTTTATTCTAGCTTACCTCTTCTTTTTCTTCTTCTTCTTCAACTTCAGCCTCCCTACTCCTAAATGCTCATTTTTTTGTTGCAAATTAATACCACTATCCCCTTAATCCCTTTGTTCCTCCTAAATTTAATTTCATGAATTTTATTTTATTTTTATATTTTTTGTATATTAGGTTATAAAAGAAATTGAGGATATTTATATTAGTTGGGTTCAAGAGAAAGTGTTTTTATGAATTAATGTGAAGGTGATGGTGATTGTTGAAAAATTAAAGAATCTCCATAGATAAGCTTGAGAAAGGTTAAAGAATGACAAATGGGTCTAATGAATTTATGAAATTAATTTAAAATTGTGATTGAAATTCATTGGGATTTGTGTTTGTGAATATGTAGTTGAAATTTTAAGTCAAATGGAGAAGAATTTCACCTATTTGACATGAATTTAGTACTAAATTTGTGAAAAAAATTGAAGAATAATGGTTGTTAAAAACATTTATGAAACTTCTAAATTGGGGATTGGACTTCGAAATTGAAAATAAAATCAAGGATTTTTGAATTTTCACCATGGATAAGGTTGAAAATCTATGAAAACATACTGATTTGATATGAATTCAAATGAAAATTAAAAAAAAATGATTGAATTGAGAGAATATACCTTCACGAAACTTCTAAAAGCTTTAAAATTATTTGTTTCGTACATAACTTGTGGTGTGGTTGTTCATGGGTTGTGAAATCCGATAGGTATTTACAGAGAAGATGAGAGATAAAGTGGAGATGGAATGGTTGTAGGAGGTGGAGGGAAGGTGAGAGGAGTAATAATTTTATTTTAAAAAATAAATAAAAAATCTCATTTAATATTTTTTGATAATAATTTAAAAAGAGGTAATAAAAATAATAATGATGTCACACTATTTTTGGTGAAGTGAACAATGAAATGTCATTAATATAAGGGTAGGTGAGCTACACACATGGTAGGAAGGGTTTAAAATCTTAGTTTAATCGGGTTTAAGGGTTCAATTGACAAAAAGTTAAGTAGAAGGATCCTCAATACAAACTCTTACAAGTACAATGGTCCAGTAAATCAATTTGCCAATTTTTAAGTTAGGAACTTTTGGATGGTTGGGTAATCTGTAACATCAAGTTATTTTATTGAGTTGTAATTGCATGACAAATGACTAAAGAGGTGAATATGTAGAAAATGATATGTAATTCCTTTATTAAATAAACTAGAGAAATTAGCTGTGTTTCGCGTGGTGTTAAAAGATTAGTTATTTTATTAGATCAATTTTATATTCACTTTAGATTTATCATCTAATCGTAATATTATAACTTGTTATAATTATATTATGAAGAATGTTTTATTTCATAAAAGAAAATAAAATTTAACAATTTAACATTTATTAAATGATGGATAGTATATTATTTATCAATAAATTAAAAAAAAATCCCTAATAACAATTTTATTTCATTTCTATTGCGTATTCAATGAAATTGAGATATTAATTTGAAATAATGTACTTATGTGTGCTTATAAATGCACTAAACACAAATGCACTAAGATAATAAGATAATTTTTCCTCATATTATTTATATATATATATATAAAATCAATTTCAATAGCAGAAATCTCTTTTAGTCATCAGCACTATATACAAATTAACTCCATATTACAACTACCTTAGTGTGCATATTGTAATTTGCATCATAAAAAAAAAGTTGGGAAGAAGAAAGATCATATGATACATATTTATATATAGAGCTTAAAATAACAAAATAATGAAGAAATTTATTAACAAAAATATCAAAAAGACATGAAAAAATTAAATCAAGTAGATCCTTGTGCAAATATTCATAATTCCTCCGCACCTGATTATCAACAAAACACAAAATCTTCTCCAACATTTCATAGCTTTCTTATCCATACATTTTTGAGGTATACAATATTGTAACTCACAAGATTAACTACACAAAATCTTTATATAGAATTGAAATATTTTATATAGTGATATTTCATTGTTCATTTATAACTCTTAATTTTCTTGGGTAATGGGGATTATAAAAAGCATGAGTTATAAAATGATAATATGTGAGTTAAAAGCACAAAATTAATGAACATTATTAGTATAGAAGTTATAGGAATATGAAGTGGCGTGCGTTATGATAATGACTTATTAAATAAATTATTTAAGAAAAATAAAAATGCTTTTAAAATGTATTATTGTATTATTATTATATAATGAAATGGAGAGAACAATGTTCAAAAAATAAGACAAAAATAAATGCAATTGAAGGCCATACAGAGGTCTCACATCACCTCTTCTACATAAATACGAAAATCGTTAAAGAAAACATAAATTATTTTTCACATCATAAAAAAACATAAAGAATAATGTATTTCATTAATTAATAAATATTTCTTTTAAGCCATTAATAGTATTGTTTGAAGTTTGGTTAGCAATTAGCACCAATAAAATTACAATACCTACTGCTTAAACGAAAATAAATTTACAATAATAAAAAAATCATGAAAGTTCATATTATAGAAGTTACATATAGATAACATACCCATGAACACTCACTCACACACACACACACACACACACACACCTATTTTTTCTAGGTTAACCATAAGAAAATAGACGAAAAAAGAAATACAAAATTAGTGTACAATTTTGTAAGCTCTTGTTCGATAGCCTCTTTGACAAACGATCAACCTTCAAAAACCTATAAAATTTATAATAAAATAATCATGAAAATTCATATTATATAAGTTACATATAGAGAACCTACCCATGAACACTCTCTCACACACATACCAATTGTTTTTACGTTAATCATAAGAAAATAGATGAAAAATGCTAAATTAGTGTACAATTTTTTAAGGTCTTGTTTGATAGCGTTTTTGACAAACGACCAACCTTCAAAAGCCAGTAAAATTCACAATAATAAAACAATCATGAAAGTTTATATTATAGAAGTTACATATAGAAAACATACCTATGAACACTGGCACACACACACACACCAATTTTTTTTTACGTTAACCATAAGTTAATACATGAAAAAAATACAAAATTAGTGTACAAAATTTTAAGCCCTTGTTCATTAGCCTCTTTGACAAACAATGAACCTTCAAAAGCCTTCTTCATAAGCTTGAATTTAATACTATAAAAAATAATATAAAGAACAATATTTAAAATATAAAACAAAAAGGATACTCTTGAGTATGGGTCTCATGAAGAAAATTATTATGAATTTATATAGATGAAAATAGAGGAACATCATAAGTTATCTTAAATTTTATAATTAAATAATTGGAGGTTATGAATATGAAAACTTAAAAGTCATGAGGTTAATGATATTATTAAGAGTAGATTTTTTTTTTTATATATAGATATAAATTTTACTTAATACAAATCAATCACATTAATTATAAAGGAAGATAAAATAATTAACAAAATATTTAGAGTTTAAAAATAAAAAAAAAAGAGAAAAAAATAAATGGTCTTCTTGAACATTAGCTAATTGAGGGTTATGAATATGAAAGGCTTGATAGTTATGAACATTACTAATATTTAAGAGTAGAATTTATGTAATTGAATGTATAAATTAAGGACATACTTTTATAAAATAAATTAATTAAAAAAAAAGAGAAAAAATGTCAAAAAAAGGAGAAAAAAGTAAAATGGAAATGGAGGCTTCTAAGACATGCCATATAAGATTGTCTAAGAGTCTCCTTCATATATATATATATATATATATATATATATATATATATATTGATTGATTGTATTTAAACAATTGTATTTTAAATAATATATTCTCACAATTATTATTATTTTTTTGTATTTGAAAACTAACTCAATTTGATTTTTCGTTATATTTGAAGGTTGAATTACTTACTGTTCATTCTATAGCTTTTCTATACCTTTTTAAAATTTTTGATTGAGTTGTCTCTTTTTATATGATAATAGCATTAATTAATTTATTATTTCTTTAATGTACAGATACCTGCTGATATGATAGTTTTGGACAAAAAGGTATATTATTAACTGCACAATTTTATTTGATTATTTTTTGTGTATGTCCTTTAAAACCTGTCTTTGTCACTATAAATTATCTAACAAATTTTGGAATTGATTTAATCGTATTAATTTTTTATATGGCAGTGATTCATATTGTACTAATTTCTTCTGTATTGTCAACTGTCTGAGTAGAAGACTCGTTCAAATAAGTGTTTCCTTTATTTTGGATACTCAAATATATTGATTTGGTCATATCAATTTTTGATATGGAAGTGTGGTGTTTTGTTTTCCAAGATCTTATTTTATAATTATTTGTACTATTATGTATGTTAGCGCCTATTGAATCTGCATATTCTTCTCTCCACCGCTATCATTGTAATTTGCAGTTTATTACCTATTAGTTTGCTGTATTGATTGTCAAATTTTATGTTATAGTATTTTTTTGCCTACTGAATTATTCTATATGACATCTCAACCCATGGCATTTTTGTGGTAGCTTTCTATGTTAATGTATTGTCAGCCTTATTTTTCTTATTTTGCAGTATCTTATTGTAACTCCCCGAGAATACACCCAGAGCGCCACACGGTGCTTACGGTCACAAGATAACCCATGCTAATACCTGCTGTGAGCACTTAATATAATAACAGGGAATATGTGCGGAACTTAACTGATAACGCCAGAAGGTCTTAAATACGAAACTCAATATTGAATCAAAATACTAAATATGTCTGTCTGAAAATAATACTGTAAGACTGTCAATAACAATTGATAACAGAATAATTAACTGAAAAGTGTCTGAAAGCCTCTACTAACTAACTATGGAGTTGATAGGATAAGTCCCCAACTAACTCCAACTGACTACTAAACTAAACATACTGAAATAAACATAACGATCCTCAGAATATAAAGACTCACCTCTGCTAATGCTGCTGATGACTGGAGTACTAAGTTACGGTTGGGAACCTGAGCATCCGAACCTATGATATACGACATCATAGCGCAAGAAATGAGTATGCAGTCAATACTTTGAATGTACTGGTATTCTAAATGTGGTTAGGCTATTATGCATGGGTTTATGTGCATGAACAATAACTGACTATATGGACAACATATGATACTGAATATAGATGCATGGATGTAGTAAGGACTGAGAATGTGTGACCAAACATAATATATGATGCTGATAAAACTATAAACCAAGATACTGAGATTTTGATAACTGGATACTGTGATCAAGAAAAACTGAAACCGAACTCTGAACTAAAGACTGGACTCTGAACTGAAGACTGGACTAAGATTGTGGGAGCTATCATCTAACCGACATGCCCCAATATAAAAGATTGGGGTCCAACCTGTAACCCCATTTGGAAGGGTGTAAGTACCATTCCATGGGTACTAAAAATGGCTGTGTCAATCTACTAAAGTGTTGTCTCGAAGGACTAAGGGTCACCTACAACTGGCAGGGCCCTAATGAGATATGTGTCAACTCTCAACTAGTAGGTTAACATTTCTAGACTACGCTGGCTATGTAGTTCTGGAATGCAGGGACTGCTGCTAAAGGTTACACCCTCAACTGGCAGGTGAGCCCCTCATCCCTGGATTCACTCGGTGCTAAGTCCTACTCACAACTAAACTGACTCTAATTACTGAACTGAACTGAACTTTCTGACATGATATACTGACTAAACTGAACATACTATAATATACATGTATGAAACCATTCTAACAACATTAAAACTATGTAATCAACTAAGTTTTTCAGGTATTCATAACCCCCAGGATTAGATAGTAAAACTAACAAAATCATATCAGTACTTTGGGAACATGACATGTTAGAAATATTCAAAACTTATTCTTTGAGGCATTTTATCAAACACTTGCAATGCATGACTTAAACATGAGAATAATCTTTAAAACATGTAGTAGCAATATGATTTTGATATTAACTCATCAAACTAAGTCTTAAATCAGTGAACAACACCAATCAAAGGTATAAGGTCCATTAACAACAATAATTTAGTGCAATCATGATATGGAATTCAAGATTCATGAGAGTTCATGGGCATAATTCATAAAATCTATAAAGATCATACTTTTCATTATGAAAACTGGATTCTTGGACTCCATGGGTGAAAAAGGCCCATGGATGAACATTTAACACACCTTAATCGAAGAATCCTTAGAAGTTCTTGGTGGATTTCTTGAGAATTGAACATAAATCATGAAGGGCTAGGGCTTGTTCTTGAGAGGGAATGCTTTTGATTTTGAAAGGATTGTGAAAAAATGAGGCAATAATGCTATTTTGGGACCTAAAATCCCATGTTAAAGTGAGGAGAAAAGACTGAAATACCCTCTTGGAATTGGGATTTAATGAGCTAAAAATGCCCAGTGACGTGATTGGCGACGCGCCAGTCGCTCAACCCGATGCGATAGGCGATGTGTTGCGTTAACCCTGCCTATGCGATGGGCGACATGTCACGACCTTATCGCGTTGACTTTCTGGTTTTAACATCAAAACAAGCCTCAAACCTTATTCGATAAACCCAAAACTCACTCGAAAGGAACGATCGACAACCCTGATTATGAATTAACTTAAAAACCAACCTTTCAGGGTCGAAAAGGTTGAGAATAAAATTATCAAAGCTTAGAGACCAAAAATGAGACTAAGTCTTCAACACTTAGCTAAATTTTGGAGGTCTTAGGCCTCTCGTACACACTTTATGAGCTGAATTGGACTAAGAATCATACGGGGTATTTCAAAATCTCCCTCTTTGGAATATTCGTCCTTGAATGAGGATGACTAAACTGAGACTACTGAGGAACTGTGATTGTACTGACATGCATAACTGAAATATGACACATGGCTGAATTGATTCGCGAATGCATGAATGACATGAGAATGATATGCAGCTGGAACTGAGTATAAAACAGAATAAATCTAACGAAAACTGTTGCCTTAGGCTATGTCTTAGTTTGTGGAGAAGATATGAGGGTACTTGGTTCGCATGTCTGCTTCTGCTTCCCAAGTGGCTCCTTCAGCAGACTGGTTTTGCCAAAGAACCTTAACCAAGGCAACTTCTTTGTTCCTTAGACTTAGAATCTGATGATCTAGGATTTCAACTGGGATCTCTTCGTAAGAGAGACTATCCTGAACATTCGTACTTTCTAAGGGAAAAACTATAGCTGGATCACCAATACACTTCTTTAATAAGGAAACATGGAACACTGAATGCACTGAAGCCAAATATGCGGGCAACTCAAGCTTATACGCTACTTTCCCATAATGATTCAAGATCCTATAAGGGACTATATATTGGGGACTGAACTTTCTCTTTTTGCCAAACCTCTTCACTCTCTCTATGGGAGAGATTTTCAAATAAACCAAGTCTCGAACTGCGAACTTGAGGTCCCTCCTATGCACATCCGCAAAGGATTTCTGACGACTTTGGGCTGCCTTAAGCCTTTCTTTAATCAACTAAAATTTTTCCAAAGCATCAAACACCGAATATGGCCCTACCATCACAGTCTCACCTACTTCAAACCATCCAATAAGAGATCTACACATTCTTCCGTAAAACGAATCAAATGAAGCCATCTGAATGATAGAATGATAACTGTTATTGTAGGCAAACTCAATCAATGGCAAGTAATCATCCCAACTGCCCTTAAAGTTAATAACATATATATATTCTAAAGTTTGAATGGTCCTCTCTTCCTGACCATCTATCTGAGGGTGAAAAGCTGCACTGAGACGAACTTGGGTACCAAAACCCTTCTGAAATGCCTTCCAAAATTAAGAGGTAAATTGAGTACCTCTATCTAAAATGATAGACAACAGAACTCCATGTAGTTTAACCAACTCTCTAATAAAGAGATTTGCATACTCCTTGGCTGAAAAAGAGGTATGGACTGGCAAGAAATGGGCTTATTTGGTTATTCTATCTATAATCACCCAAATCAAATCATGATGACGACATGAATGAGGAAACCCTATCACAAAATCCATGTTCACTGATGATAGGCGGATTTACACGCCTATATCAATATATTTTGCCTATATTTTAGCCTAGTTTTGAGAACAAATTATATATTTCATGCACTTTTAGTCCTTTTTCCTGTAAGAGAGCTAACGAACATGATTAGTAAAGTTTCAGGTATAAATGATGAAAAAATCAGCATTTTATGGCTTACTTGACGCAAAAGAAAGCTCACAAAGGAAGGGAAGAAAGTTTACACGCCTAAGGACCAAAACTGCTGCATGGAAAATCTGTCCCGGGCTAAAACAGCATTTCTGAAGACTTTGGGGACTTACAGACACAAAGCTGGATTTTGACAATGATACATTAACCTAGTACAATTAGGTTATGTATTTCATTATTTTATGTGGATTATGATAATGTTACCTTAACCTAGTACATTTTGGTTAAGGATTTTATTAGTCTAGTAGGATTTGGTTATTTATTTCATTAGCTTAGTAGGAGTAGGATATGGGTATTGTAAATACCCTATCATGCTAGAGATTTTAGAACATCTTCTTAACTTCTCATCTTACAATTCAATTCTATTACTCTACAACTCTTCTAATCTTTCCATTAATTCTATTTTTCTTCTTCTACTCTTCTATTCTTAAACTCCACAACAAGAGAATCGTTACTTGCTAAGGAATCACGCCTCACGCCTATCACTTGATCTACACGCCATTACTCAATATCGTGATATAATAACAATGTCAATCGTGATTTCCTTCGCATTCATGGGTAACTAAACTTCTCTGTTGGGGTTATGGAAGCCGAATGAGTTACTATCTATTGCTGTGAGTTTGTGAGTTCGAGGAACGTATATTGCTTATATCATTATTCTCTTCATCTTAATCTACATTCTTTGCGGTTGCAAACGCAAGAATACGCCAGTCTAACATTTAACTTGTTCGAGAGAAAAGTTATTTGTCTGGAAAAGAGATAATGTCAAGGTAGTAGGACACCCTTTCCTATTAAAAAGCTAGTGCCGTAACTGGACTAACCTCTTGGAGAATTCGTACCGTTAGATACGCTTTAAGCTCGAGAGAGTTAAAGTGAAATAGTCCCTGTTTAGGTCGAGAGACGCTTGGATTTACCATCGACTACAATTCTCTATAAGCAATTGCATGACAGAATTCTACACACTCATAGCCAATAGAGACGTATACCTCAGAAGGTGGACATAACCCCAACGCTTCAATTCTCATTGTTTACAACCAACGTAACAATCTCTCTCTTTTTACTTTATTATTTTCAGCTTTTGTTTACATTACTTGCAAAACAAGAATCCCCCCTTCTTACGAGACTTGCACCAAAAGTTTAGTAATTTTACTTACTTGTTGGCCAAGCTATTCCCTGTGGGATCGAAACCCAACCCAGGTTGGGTTCTATATTTGCTAACGACCGCTTTACACTCAAACGAGAGCTGTAGATTGAGCGTTATCAAAAATTGGCGCCGTTGCCGGGGAATACAAGTGTCAATTAAGTTCGTAATAATTACTAGACCCTTTGGTCAAAGACTCTCGTACTTTTACTTTTAGTTTTCGTTTTTGTTTACTGCAGGTTTTTTTGTTCAGTACATCAATGGATGCACAACGTGAAATACCATTCGATGATGATGATGATGATCTTGATGGAGCTGGTGCCACTGGAGCCATTATTCTTCCGCCATTAGCCCCCGGAGCCAAGTTCAACATCACGAGCACCATGATTCAGTTATTGCAACTCAAGGGATTATTTGGTGGACTAGCAGGCGATGATCCGAATATGCATCTCATCAACTTTATTTCTACATGCAAGTCTTTTGACAATCCTGGTGTTGGTCAGAATGCAATTCGATTACGTCTATTCCCATTGTCTCTGTCTGGGGAGGCAACACTATGGTTGAATGGGCTGACTCCTGATTCTATTACAAATTGGAGGCAATTGAGAGACGCTTTCCTAGAAAGATTCTTTCCGCCATCCAAAAGAGCACAATTGAGAGATGAAATCAGCAACTTTCGTCAGCTTCCCACTGAAGCTCTTCATGAAACATGAGAGAGGTTCAAGACAAAGCTAGCGAGGTGTCCAAACCATCATATGACTAATGTTCACCTAATGGAGATACTATACAGAGCCTTCAATTCAATAACTAAACCAGTGGTGGATAATGCGGCTGGAGGATCATTTATGGACCTCACCTTTGGTCAAGCAAGCAATATTCTAGATCGCATGACGAAACCAAGTAGAGCTTGGCATACCAGGGATTCCGAGGTAGCAAGCCCCACTTTATCTATAGGCATGACTGCAGACCAAAGAAGAAGACAAGAAGAACGTGATCAAGATATGGCGCACATGAAAACACAGATGGATCTTCTTACAAAGCATTTATTATCAGGGAAGACCGAAAAAGTGAAAGCTGTGGCGCTAAAAGGAAGAGACGAATCTGATTCGGAAGAAGAAGCCAACTACTTGAATAATCAGGGGGGTTTCCGAGGCAATACCCAAGGAAACCAAGGTCGGAACTATTATGGTAAATCTGGAAACATGGACCAAGGTAGTTGGAAGAACAAGAATGAAAAGAGTGGTTTGTACGTTCCCCCTGGTAGACGTGATACCACCACATCTAATTCTGGAAGTATGAAAGACATGATGGCTAAATTATTGAAAGGAGTGGAAGCAACAAGCACGGGAGTTACTGAGGTAATTAATGATTTTTCCTCCATAAAACAACTAGTTGATTCTCATTCCACTTCAATCAAGCAAATAGAGCAGCAATTGAGCCAACTGTCAGCAGCACTCAATCAAAGAAAGGCTGGCACTCTACCTAGCGATACTGTGCAAAACCCAAGGAATGATGGGTCATGCATGGCCATCACTACCAGAAGCGGTAAGGTGCTGGAACCTTCAGTAAAAGGCAAGCAAGTGGTTGACGAAGTAGCGGACATGGATGATAATGCAAAAGGAGAAGATGCCGCAACAACCAGTCCTGACGTCAAGGATGTCACGCCCAGTGACGTGCAGCCTGAAAAAATGGAAAAACGGAAGCAAGAGGAGAAAAAATCCATGGAGAGAACACTTCCATACCCACCACCACCTTTTCCCCAAAGATTGAAGAAGGTGGCGGATGATACGAAGTTCAGCAAATTCATGACTATGTTAAAGCAGCTGACCATTAATGTTCCATTGGTGGAAGCACTTGAACAAATTCCTGGGTATGCAAAATTCATGAAGGACCTATTGACAAAGAAGCGGGCAGTAATCTATGAGCCGACAGATAATATTCATCATTGCAGTGCAATTGCCATAAGGTCCTTAGTACAGAAGAAGGCAGACCCTGGTGCTTTCACTATTCCTTGCACGGTTGGATCTATGAATTTTGCTAAGGCATTGTGCGTTCTGGGTGCTAGCATCAATTTGATGCCACTATCTATCTACAAGAAGTTGGGGTTAGGAGATCCAACACCAACCAATATGAGGCTCGTGATGGCTGATAGGTCGGTAAAATGACCTGTGGGTATCTTGAATGATGTGTTGGTGAAGGTATCTTCATTTATATTTCCTGTAGACTTCGTTATTCTGGATTGTGAGGTGGATTCTGACGTTCCCATAATCTTGGGACGCCCCTTCCTCGCAACTGGAAGTGTGCTTATTGACATGAAAGATAATGAGCTTTTGTTTCGAATTAATGACGAAGTGGTCCGCTTTGATATATGCAAAGCCATGGAGCAGCCCAGCGATATGAATGAGTTATCTGTAGATGATGTTCATCATGAGGATATGAAAGCATTATCTATAGAGAAACAGCCTACTGTTGAGCCATTGTCTGCTGCGCCACTGAAAGTTGAGCATGAGGACAATGAAGATTATGAAGAACTTATGGGTGCTCTAACAGAAATAGAGTCTTATACTCCTAAGCAACCGGATTGTGATCTCAAGAATCAACCAACAGCGAAGACTCCCATTGACGAGACACCAACACTAGAATCGCAAGAGCTCCCCGATTATCTAAGGTATGTGTTCTTGGAAAGTAGAAATATACTTCCGGAGAGTGCAAATGATTTAAGTGAACAACACGTAGAAGCTCTCATCTCTGCTCTGAAGAGATACAAGAGAGCTATGGGTTGGACTATTGATGATATAATTAGTGACTCTCCGGGGAAATGTATGAGCCATCTCGAAAAAGATCGCATGCCCACAGGTAAGCCTCATTGTCGTCTAAATCCTTTTAGAAAACGATCCACCATTTACCTCGACGAAGTCTTAGTACTCGAGGTAACCATGTCGTGCCACGACAATAAATAAGGTGCTAGATGGGAGGCAACCCATCGTTTATCGTTTTTCATTTATCGTTTATCGTTTTCTTTCATTCTAGTACTTGATTTGATTTTGATAAATGAAAAAAATCCAAAAATAAGAGTCGTGCCACGACCAAAACTAAGGCACTTAGTGGGAGGCAACCCATCGTACTAATCGTTTTCATTTGTTTGAGAGAATATAGGTGCAAGAAGTAGTCAACGAGGAGATTGATTTCAATTGATGATTTGGACGCATTGTATGGTAAAGTTGGTAAGTTAGGAAAGGTGATGCATAAGGCTATGGATTGAGCATTTCTCACGCCAAAATAGGCTTCGAGGAAGGCTAGGCCTTGGTAAAACTAGGCCACAAACGATGCACAACCTATCCTATAGCCTAAGGTCTCGGAATCTAGTGTGCTATACACTATGCGCCGCCTATTCCTAGGTATGCTTTTGAGTATGCGCCGCCTATGCTATGGAATTTGGTCTCAGTATCTCATATGCCATAGACTATGCGGCGCATATGTCTACAAATGCCATAGACTATGCGGCGCATATGTCCCATTATGCCATAGACAATGCGCCGCATATGCCATATCTATGCCAAGCATTATGCACCGCATATGTGGGATTTTTGTCTCCAAAACCGATTGTAAATGGGTCATAACCCGACCCATTCTCTTCCTATATAAAGGGGACTTAGTTTTATAACACAACACATTGCAAAGTGACCTAAAGGTGCCGCATATTCATCCAAATCCTCTCAAAATTTTCTTTTTTGCTCTTCCAATTCACAAAACTACCTCCAAAAGCTTCAAGCAAGTAAGTACTCTCTTATTCTTCATTTATTTCTCGTAAGTACTACGTTTCTATGTCTATTATAAATTTCTACATATTGAAAGATTGTTGGTGAAGTTCATGTGTTTGGAATGTTAATGCAAAATCATGTGAGTGAACGTATACGTTAGAATCATCTTGACTTGTTTCCGACTTGAATTTGGTTTTAATAGCATTGTCATACTATTTGCGGAATTTCTATAGTCTTGAACATTGTTTAAAATTGCTACTTGGATACTTACATGTTAGGCTATCCCTTTCATCGGGATAAGACTTATAGTGCCTGCCGACATAGGAGGTTGTGATTGTTGAAAGTAACTATATTATGTGGTAACCCCTATGTAGTAGTGTTGTTATATCTAACATGAAAGTAATGCAATGGCTGCAAGTAGTGATACATCACTGATTTTCTTGCCGGAATACAACTCCTAAAACGTATGTCGACGAAATCTGAGTAATCGACCACTTTCACTTCACTGATTTGTGTCAACAAAACTAAGTGTGGGGTGGTACCCCTACTGCTTGTGCATAGATTGTATCCATTGATATTGTGCTACCACTAACACTATTTCTAGTCTCAGGTACAATGACACCTAAAGCGAGACAAGGCAAGGAGAAGGCTACCACCTCCCAAAAGGGCAAAAAGAGAAGTTGCAAGGACCAAGGAGAACCCTCCTCGCTGCAAATACCTCGACTCACGCTTGGAATTAAGTGGGATACTTATGAGGAACTTCTGAGGATGACGACTCTGATGATGATTCCAATGCAAGGGGTATGACCCCAGACATAGAGGATAAGTCCGACCAACCAGGTTCCTCGTATTTATTTTCCACTGAGGACAGTGTCCCGACTAAGTGTGGGGTGGTGGTATTGCATGCTATACTTCTCTATTCGCATCTATGTTTGTTTGCTTTTGTTTCATTTTTGTTTCGTTTTGTTTTTTTAGTAGTTGAATTTTTTTTTTAGCTTCGCATGAAATTATTTTGATAGGCAGTATGAGATTATAACAAGAGTATGTGCTAAAATTGTGACTATTGAGACGTTTAGGCTCTAGTTGTGACTCAATATGTGATATTGTGTGATTTAATTCCTTCACTTGTTGGGTCGAGAGTCTATATTACTTCCAATCAAGTCGACCATGTGCCTTGTGTGTGTGAGATAATAGTATATTCTATGTATGTGGCTGATGCTAGAACTTGCCTAGTATGTATGCAAAGCGAAAATAAGGAGTGTAAGTTTAGGATATGATTTAGGCATTTCTTTGGCAACCTATACATGTTTACCTTCAGTTTTACCTACCCATGGACATCATCTTAGTTAACCCTTTTGAGCCTTTAGCCTATTTCTTTGACAACCTTGTATGTAAGCCTAATCCATTTCTTTCAAGACCGTAATTTGATCCCAAAATCCCTAAGTGCTTTAAAGTGAAAAAGTCATGTGACAACATAAAAGGAAATCGGGTGAGTATAATGCTATAAATTGGAATGGTTCTTGAATGTGTTATGAAAAAGAAAAAAAATGCTATCATAAGAGGTATGTTGTGAAAAGAAAAAGGAAAAGAAAGCTGAAAAGTGAGTTGTGCTTAAAATTTAAAAAAAAGGAGAACAAGGGTGGTAGAAAAAAAAAGAAAGAAGAAAGGTTGAAAGAAAAAAGTGTCAATGATACAAAGTGATGTATTAAAGCGCTTAGGAACCTAGTCACTATTCTTGGCCAAAATAGTCCTACCCGTCCCTTAGCCTACATTACAACCATCAAAAGACCTACTTGATCCTAATCTTAACATTCTGACATTTAGTGGAGCATTACACTAAGGGAAAGCCTATGGTCATCAGTTGCTTCATATGAATTCTTTGTGAGAGCGAGAGCAAGGATATTTTGATACCCATGTTTGAAAAATATGCTATACTTGTGAGTGATTATGGGTAATACATTGTGAGACACACATGGTTGATGAGTTTTGGGTAGTTGTGTATGATTCTTTGTGCCTTAACTTTTGAATATGAGTTGACCACCATCACGAGTCTATGCTAGAAGTTAAACTGTTTTTACTAATGATCGAAAAACTACTCTTTGTTGATAATTGTTGTGCTTGTCTTGACGAATATTTTGTGTTGTTGCTGTGAAACCCTAAGTTGATGTTTAGAGGGACATGATATTTTGTTCGAGGACGAACAAAGCTGTAAGTGTGGGGTGTTGATGATAGGCGGATTTACACGCCTATATCAATATATTTTGCCCATATTTTAGCCTAGTTTTGAGAACAAATTATATATTTCATGCACTTTTAGTCCTTTTTCCTGTAAGAGAGCTAACGAACATGATTAGTAAAGTTTCAGGTATAAATGATGCAAAAATCAGCATTTTATGGCTTACTTGACGCAAAAGAAAGCTCACAAAGGAAGGGAAGAAAGTTTACACGCCTAAGGACCAAAACTGCTACATGGAAAATCTGTCCCGGGCTAAAACAGCATTTCTGAAGACTTTGGGGACTTACAGACACAAAGCTGGATTTTGACAATGATACATTAACCTAGTACAATTAGGTTATGTATTTCATTATTTTATGTGGATTATGATAATGTTACCTTAACCTAGTACATTTGGGTTAAGGATTTCATTAGTCTAGTAGGATTTGGTTATTTATTTCATTAGCTTAGTAGGAGTAGGATATGGGTATTATAAATACCCTATCATGCTAGAGATTTTAGAACATCTTCTTAACTTCTCATCTTACAATTCAATTCTATTACTCTACAACTCTTCTAATCTTTCCATTAATTCTATTTTTCTTCTTCTACTCTTCTATTCTTAAACTCCACAACAAGAGAATCGTTACTTGCTAAGGAATCACGCCTCACGCCTATCACTTGATCTACACGCCATTACTCAATATCGCGATATAATAACAATGTCAATCATGATTTCCTTCGCATTCATGGGTAACTAAACTTCTCTGTTAGGGTTATGGAAGCCGAATGAGTTACTATCTATTGCTGTGAGTTTGTGAGTTCGAGGCACGTATATTGCTTATATCATTATTCTCTTCATCTTAATCTACATTCTTTGCGGTTGCAAACGCAAGAATACGCCAGTCTAACATTTAACTTGTTCGAGAGAAAAGTTATTTGTCTGGAAAAGAGATAATGTCAAGGTAGTAGGACACCCTTTCCTATTAAAAAGCTAGTGCCGTAACTGGACTAACCTCTTGGAGAATTCGTACCGTTAGATACGCTTTAAGCTCGAGAGAGTTAAAGTGAAATAGTCCTTGTTTAGGTCGAGAGACGCTTGGATTTACCATCGACTACAATTCTCTATAAGCAATTGCATGACAGAATTCTACACACTCATAGCCAATAGAGACGTATACCTCAGAAGGTGGACATAACCCCAACGCTTCAATTCTCATTGTTTACAACCAACGTAACAATCTCTCTCTTTTTACTTTATTATTTTCAGCTTTTGTTTACATTACTTGCAAAACAAGAATCCCCCCTTCTTACGAGACTTGCACCAAAAGTTTAGTAATTTTACTTACTTGTTGGCCAAGCTATTCCCTGTGGGATCGACACCCAACCCAGGTTGGGTTCAATATTTGCTAACGACCACTTTACACTCAAACGAGAGCTGTAGATTGAGCGTTATCATTCACCTCTTCCCACTTCCAAGTGGGGATACTGAACTCCTGCATAGAGACATTAGGACGCCTTTGGTGCTTAACCTTAACCCGCTGACAATTGGAGAACTTAGCTACAAACTCTACAATATCCTTCTTCATACCATTTCTCTAATAGATTTCCCGTAAATCGTGAAACATCTTAGTGAATCCTAGATGAATAGAGTAACGTGAACCATATGCTTCTGCAAGAATATGCTGTCTCAGTGTATCTACATATGGCACATATAGTCTACTTTGGCAACGAAATAGACCATATCCTTCTTGGGAGAAAACCTCTACTTTATGATTTCTGACTAACTCTTTTAACCTAACTAGACGGGGATCCCTATCTTTCTTTTCTTTCACCTTGGCAACCAACAAAGATTCTGAATTGTTATGAACCCAAACCCTACCCTCAACTGAGTTAGCCAAACGAACGCCTAATATATCCAACCATTGAACCTCCTGAACCAACTTCTTCTTATCATTCTCAGCATGAACCATACTACTCGTGGACAACTTACTAAGGGCATCTTTCACTACTTTGGCCTTGCCCGGATGATACAAAACACCAATATCATAGTCTTTCAACAACTCTAATCACCTTATCTGATGAAGATTTAACTGTCTCTGAGAAAACACATACTGTAAACTCTTGTGATCCGTAAACACATCAATATGCACCCCATACAGATAATGCCTCTAAATATTTAAGGAAAAAAACAGACGCTAACTTAAGATCATTGGTGGGATAATTCTTTTTATGAGGTTTAAGATATATAGAAGCATAATCTATGACCTTACTTCTCTGCATAAAAACATAACCCAAACCAACTATGAAAGGCATCATAGTACACAACAAATCCATTTGTACCATCAGGTGGGGCCAGAATTGGGGTTGAAGTGAGTCAAGTCTTCAACTCCTGAAAACTCTTCTCACAAGAATCTGACCACTAAAAATTGACTTTATTTTGAGTCAATCTAGACATGGGGGATGCGATAAATGAAAAACCTTCAACCAACCATCGGTAATAACCAACCAAACCCAAAAAACTTGTGATATCTGATAGAGAAATAGGTCTGGGCTAGTTTCTCACTGCTTTGGTGTTTTAAGGATCAAATCTAATGGTATTACCAGAAATAATATGGCCAAGGAATGCGACTGATCTTAGCCAAAATTTGCATTTACTAAATTCGGCAAACAACTGATGGGCGCTAAGACTCTGGAACACAATTCTAAGATGGTCTGTATGATTATTTTCACTACGAAAATAGACAAGAATGTTATCAATGAAGACTATGACAAACATGTCCAAGTACTATTTGAACACTTGGTTCATCAAGTCCATAAAGTATGTTGGGGCATTTGTAAGATTGAATGACATGACTAGAAATTTGAAGTGACCATACTGAGTTCTGAAAGCTATTTTCAGAATGTTACATTCTCTGACTCTGAGCTGATGATAGACGAATCTTAGGTCTATCTTAGAGAAGTAACTGGCACCCTGAAGTTGGTCAAATAAGTCATTAATTATAGGGAGTGGATATTTATTCTTGATTGTGACTTTGTTCAACTGATGGTATTCAATACACACTCTCAAGGAACTATCTTTCTTTTGCACGAAAAGAACTGGTGCGCCCCATGAGAAAATGCTGGGCCTAATAAATCCCTTATTTAAGAGATCTTTCACCTGTTCTTTCAACTCTTTGAGTTTGGATGGAGCCATTATGTATGGCAAAATAGAGATAGGCTGGGTATCCGAAATAAGGTCAATTCTGAAGTTAATTTCCCTCTTAGGAGGAACTCCGGGAAGATCTTTGGAAAATACATCTAGAAATTCCCTCACTACTGAAACCGACTCAAGATTGGGGGTCTTAGAATTTAAGTCTTTGACTCGGACCATATGGTACGAACCCCCCTTTGATATCATTTTTCTCGCTCTAAGGTATGAAATAAGATGACCCCTAAGTGCTGAAGTACTACCCTTCCATTCAAGGACTCGTTCATTTAGAAATTAAAAATGAACAACTCTTTTCCTACAATCAATTGAAGCATAGAATGAATGGAGCCAATCCAAGTCGAGAATTACATCAAAATCCATCATCTCTAACTCTACAAGATTAACTGAGGTAATTTTTTGGTATATCATGACCAGACAGTTCCTGTATACCTAGCTATAATAGATACACCGACTGGGGTAGATACTGAGAAGGGTTCTAGTAAAGTTTCAGGAATGGTGCCGAAATTAACAGCTATGCAGGGAGTTATAGAAGAAAGAGAAGCTCCATGGTCCAGTAAAGAATAAACATATAAATTGAATACCTAAACATACCGGTAACCACATCAGGAGAATTTTCCTGATCCAGTCGAGACTGAAGTGCATACAATCTGTTTGGATTTTGACTACTGGTGGCACTGGAAGTGGCACTATGCTGATTTGGGAGACCGAATGGAATTGGGGAATGACTGGACTGGCCCTACTGACCACTTTGTGTAAAATCCCTAATCTTATGGCCTGGCTTGCCACACCCAAAGCATCTCTCACTGCCAGCCCTACACACACCCTGGTAGTTTCTACCGTATTTCTAGCAAAAATAGGATTAGTGCGACTGCTATTCACACTTCCCTATGTCTTAGGGGATGGCGCCCTATCTTGATTATCATTTGTGAACTCTGGTGCGGGTACATTAGCTAAAGATGGAGCTGGGGCTAAAGATTTTTGATGAAATTGAGGATGGTTACCACCCTCAGACCTCGGCTAAGCAAAACTAAAACTACCTGTTTTGGCCCTCTTATTCTCCCTATCTCTTTCCTTACACTTTTTCTCTTCAATCTGTTGAGCATAACCATCAACATGGATAAGTTCATATCCTTAACTAACATCGCTGTCCTACACTCCTTGACCATGCTGTTAGCTACACCCAAGATAAGCTTACTCATCCTAGACCTATCATCAAATGCAATATTAGGAGCATACCTGGATAGCTGAGTAAACTTAAGAGAATACTCCTCTGCACTCATATTTCCCTTTCTTAAATTTATAAATTCCTACACCTTATCTTTCCTTACCTCCAAAGGAAAGAACCTATCTAGAAAAGTTGCCACAAACTCTTCCCATTCAATAGGACCTGAATCTGGCTCTCTATCTTCCTTCCACTGCTTATACCAGGTGTGAGCAACATCCTACAACTGGTAAGCACCAAATTCTACACACTCACTATAAATCACACCCATAATCTCAATTACCTTCTAAACTATGTCAAGGAACTCCTGCGAATCTTCATCAGACTTAGATCTAGAAAATAGAGGAGGGTTCATTTGGGTGAAATCCTGAATCCTAGCTGATGTATTATTAGCCAATAGAATGGTTGGAACAACAACTGGATGCTTATTCTGGGATGCTACTAAGTCAACTAAGGTAGTAAATGCCGCTTTGAATTTAGCATTAGAGATAGGCTTATTTAGGGGATCTTCCTGAACAGGTGGAGTGTTTCTCCTTTCGTTAGTCTTTTTGGGTGGCATGTTCTATAAATAAAAAGGAAATTGGACTATAAAAAGAGTTTAAATTGATCTCATGCTCACTTCCGTTAGTTTTTTTAGGTGGCATATTCTGTAAATAGAAAGGAAATTAGATTAGAACAAGAGTTTAAATTGATCTCATTCTCACTCGTATGATATGAACAATGAAAAAGGGGAAACTTTTCCTAAAACATCTTGTAGCTTCTTGTCCCTAAGTGTGTAGCGCTTCACACCCATGCACAAGACTCTACTTAATTCGGCTTTTATACTCCCTAGGACACTTTAAAACCTTAAGTTCTGATACTAAGTTTGTAACTCCTCGAGAATACACCCGGAGTGCCACATGGTGCTTATAATCACAAGTGACCACAAGCTAACTAATGCTGGTATCGGTTGTGAGCACTGAATATAATAACAGGGAACATGTGTGGAACTTAACTGATAAAGCCATAAGGTCTTAAATACTAAAATCAATATTGAATTGAAATACTAAAACTGTCTCTCTGAAAATAATACTGTAAGACTGCCAATAACAACTGATAACTGACTGAAAAGTTCTGAAAGCCTCTACTTATTGACTCTGGAGTTGTTGGGACAATTCCCTAACTAACTCTGACAGACTACTGGACTGAACATACTGAAATTAACATAACGGTCCTCAGAATATTAGGATTCACTACTGCTACTGTTGCTGATGCGCTGGAGTACTTAGGTATGGTTGGGAACCTGAGTGTCCAAGCCTATGATATAAGACATCATAGCATAAGAATGAGTATCTGGTCAGTACTTTGAATGTACTGGTATGCTAAATATGGTTAGTCTGTTATACATGGGTTCATGTGTATGAACAATAACTAACTATATAGACAACATGTGATACTTAATAAAGATGCATGGATGCTATAAGGACTGAGAATGTGTGATCAAACATAATACATGATGATGATAAAACTATAAATTGAGATACTGAGATTCTGATAACTGGATACTGTGATCAAGAAAACCTAAAAATTGAACTCTGAACTAAACACTGGACTCTGAACTGAAGACTGGACTTAGACTATGGGATCTATCATCTAACTGACATGCCCCAATATAAGAGATTGGGGTCCAACTAGTAACCCCAATTGGAAGGGTGTCAGTACCATGCCACGAGTACTAACAATGGCTTGTGGATTCACTAAAGTGTTGTCCCGAAGGACTAAGGGTCACTCACAACTGGCAGGGCCCTAATAAGATATGTGTCAACTCTCAATTGACAGGTTAACATCTCTAGCCTACGCTGGCTACGTAGTTTTGGAACATAGGGACTGCTGCTAAAGGTCACATCCTCAACTGGTAGTGAGCCCTCATCCTGGGTTCGCTCGGTGCTAAGTCCTTCTCCCAACTGAACTGACTTTAATTACTGAACTGAACTGAACTTTCTAATATGATATACTGACTGAACCGAACGTACTCTAATATACATGTATAAAACTATTTTGACAACATAGAAACTAAGTAATCAGCTAAGTTTTTCAGGTATTCATAACCCCCAAGACTCGATAGTAAAACTAACAAAATCATATCAATACTTTAGGAATATGACATGTTAGCAATATTCAAAACTTATTCTTTGAGGCATCTTATCAAACACCTGCAATGCATGGCTTAAACATGAGAATAGTCTTTACAAAATGTAGTAGCAATATAATTTTGATAATAACTCATCAAACTAAGGCTTAAATCATTGAACAACACCATTCAAATGTATAAGGTCTAATAACAACAACAATTTTGTGTAATCATGATATGAAATTCAAGATTCATGAGCGTTCATGGGCATAATTCATAAAATCTACAAAGATCATACTTTTCGACCTTAAAACTGGATTCTTGGACTCCATGAGTGGAAAAGGCCCATGGATGAACATTTAACATACCCTAATCGAAGAATCCTTAGAAGTTCTTGGTGGATTTCTTGAGAATTGAACTTAAAGCTTGAAGGGCTAGAGTTTGTTCTTGAGAGAAAATGCTTTTCATTTGAGAGGATTGTGAAAAAAATGAGGCAATAATGCTGTTTTGGGACCTAAATCCCGTGTTAAAGTGAAGGGAAAAGACTGAAATACCCTTTTAGAATCGGGATTTAATGAGCTGAAAAATGCCTTGTGATGCAATTAGCGACGTACCGCATCTCTCAACCCGACGTGATAGGCGATGCATTGATCTTGCCAATGCGATGGGCGATGCGTCGTGACCTTATCGTATTGACTTGCTGGTTTGAACATCCAAACAATCCTCAAACCTTATCTGAAAAATCCAAAACTTATCCGAAATTAACTATCGACAACCTTGATCATGAATTAACTTAGAAACCAACCTTTTGGGATTGGGAAGGTTGAGAATAAAATCATCAAAGTTTAGAGGCCAAAAATGAGACTAAGTCTTCAACACTTATCTAAATTTTTGATGTCTTAGGCCTCTTGTGCATACTTTATGAGCTGAATTGGACTAAGAAGCATACGGGGTATTACACTTATCCTTATTTTGTAGTATCATTCTAATTTCTCTATGGTAGATTTTCCTATTAAAGTAATCTAAATGTATTGTTAATTTATGTTGAATGTATAAAATTGATATCTGTTTATTAATGTACATTATTGTCCATATGTGGTGTAATAATGTTTGCTAAGTGGATGGATGTAATTTTCTTTTTAATTGATCAAACCCCTCATACTGAAATATGTTGAACATGATTTACTAGTTGATTTGTTTATTTATCATACACCATTGTAAAATCTTAGTATTTTTTTTAAATATAATATATTTAGATATTGTATCATTATACCGTAGGTTGATGATTAAGTTTAGGATATGAAGAAATATGTGGTTAAATCTGTCTATGTAATTCTGGATGAGATTAATTCTTTGAAAAATTAGTCAAATGATTTCTTCAAAAAATAGGTTCTTTTTTTATTCATTAAACTATAATTGATTTTGCATTATATCTTTAAATATCATACTATTAGTAACATTTCATTATTTACTTTCAATATATGTAATAACACATTATATATGTATATAATTTTATCATTATTAATGTTTGTGAACATTATGAATAGAAATCTTGCCCTGTAAGTGCTAAGTTTGTATTTGAAACACCGACTTCAAGTAAAGTGAATGACACAATTCCTGACGAATAAACTAAAGATAGTGATAGAGTCCCCGTTGATATCTATTCTCAATTGAATGGTAATATTTTTAAATCATTCTGTTAAAAATCTTGTCATATCAATCACATTCATTATTAATAAATAAAGATTGTAATGAAACTATTATTATCTTCTTGTAATATGGTTTGTAACTATTATATATGTTTTTATATTTCTGTATAATATGGAGTTGATAGCAACATTGTAGGAAAAAGTACTTTAATTCATCTATCGTATTTGAATGACTTTTATTTTTTCATTAATACTCAACTAATAGCACTTGAACTAACATTTAGGGAAATGAAAACATCCAAACAGAAATCAGAGAGTATAACTCTAGTCTATTATGATACATTTCCAGTTGTGTTGATTGATGATTGTTAAAGCAGATCGATAAATTTTCCTACATACATCAAGTCAAAAAACCCATTTAAAGATTATATTGGTTTTGAGGTTACAGAGGTGTCGATGAAAGAATTTAATGACTGATATTTTTCTAAAGTCTTAATTCGACGCAACATGTATGTTATTTTATTTATGAACTTTATATAAATTAGTTCAGTATTTTTTTTTGGATATTATATAAATATAAAATCATTTTGTTATCTGTAATTTAATATGTAATACATAACTTGATTATCTTATGTTAAAGAAGATTTGATTTTGTTAGTTTTAGAGAGGTAGTAATGTGCGCGATTAATTGAGATAAAATGCTTTTGATTTTTTTTTGTCTATTCTCTTGGGGTAGAAAAATGATTTGCCTTTGATAAGTTTTAGGGAATCAGTGATATGTGTGATTTACTTATTGATATAAACTTATTTTTATTTTTTTTCTATATTATTGGGTGGTTGTTTGATATTTTATTTTCTTATTATCTAAACATGGATATGCTGATGGCGGGTAAAAATTCCTTCTTAAGATCATTAATTGTGTTTTAACATAAACAAGAAGATTTGATGTTGGTAAGTTTTAGGAAGCCAGTATGTATGTGATTTAACTGATATAAATTGATTTTGATTCATTTTTTAGATATTTTTTTGGGGTTGTTTGATTCTTAATTTTCTTGTTATATGTACATGGATATGATGTTGATCGAGAGAAGATACTTCTTATCCTTATTAATTGTGTTTTAATATAAAAAGAGAATTGATTTTGTTAAATCTGAAAGAGTTAGTAATGTGTTGGATTTAAATTATACAAATTGAATTCATTCTGCCCGTGAGCTTTGTGAAAACATTATTTAGTATGATAGACCATATGCTTAATCTCAATTTGTGTATGATAGACCATATGCTTACCCGGTTACATCTGACGCCCATGTTCCATCATTTATGGGTACAACTGTGTACAACCCCTCACCTAGGCATGGAAACTTCTTTGGAAATGGCTACCATTACCATCCCACTACTCTGCACTAATTAGTGGAGTTTCACAAAGATCTCTTTAGCCAATAGTATTAATCGTGAAAGTTTACTTAATTTACTTAGATGTAATTTACTCAGATGGGGAGATCTAATACTGAATATAGACTTTTTAATTTTAGTCTCTTGTAACAGATGATATTTCTAGCATATGAACTATTGGGTTCGAAATTGATGGAGCATCATGTAGAAGCTTATAGTTTACGAACAATGGAGACGATAATTCAAATGACACAAAATTAAACTAAAAAGTATAATATTATTTATGATTTGGCCAATTAGTTTACATATAAAACCTAATATTAAAAATCATAAAAACTAATGAGAGATAAAATCTTCCCCTAAATAAAATTGTTTAAGAACTATATTATGGATGATATGGTATTATGACTTTAGAAGAGAAATATTCTATTTATAGAGGTACAAAATTCTTTCTCTAAGAACGAAGAAACCTAATAGGAAAGAGATCTTTTTCAACAAAAAAATCTTCTTTCATAAAAAAAAAATAATTCTAGTTTTGATAGAAAATCAGGTAAAGTAGGAAATTCAGGGAAAATCCTAACAAATCTCCCCTTGACCTGAGTTTTCTGACAAATCAATATTAATCTTCTTCTTCACATAATATTCATATATTACTATTGCTTACTATGATTAAAAGTGATATGGGTTAAAAATTTAAGCCCTATGTATTAAATATAAAAGCATGAGTTTTATTGCTGGAGCCTTGTGCATTGAAAGTGAACACGATTAAAAGTGGAGTCTTGTGCATTGAAAGTGAGCACATGTTCAAAGTGGAGCTCATGCGTTGAAAGTACATATGCATGAGTTGAAAAGAGCCGAAGAATAATAGTAGCAAAGTTTTAAAGTTGGAGCACATACGTTAAAGAAAGTATGAATTGAAAATTAATTTTGGTTTTAAAGATGAATTAACAACAGGATTGTTGAAAATTTGCTTGATTTTTTTCCACATGTAGTATTTGATTCTTTTTTTGAAAAAGACTTTATTATCTTCAAAATGGTTGAAAATATAATCTTGATAGGTCTTCAATATGAACTATTGAACATTTGAACCATAGGCTTTAATACCACTTGTTGTGTTTGAAATTGATGGAGTTCCATGCGGAAGCTTATAGTTTGCAAACTATTGAGACCATAGTTAAAATGATACAAAACTAAAATAAAAAGCATAATATTATTTATGATTTGGAAAATTGTCCAACATATAAAATCTAATACTAAAAAGCATAAAAAATTAATGAGAGATAAAATTTCCTCCTAAATAAAACTCTTAAAGGATTGCATTATGGATGATATGGTGTTATGGCTTAAGAAGAGAGATCTTCTATTTATAGAGGTACAAAGACCTTCCTCTAAAAAAGAAGAAATCTAATAGGAAAGAGATTTTTTCCAACATAAAAACCTTTTTCCATCAAGAAAGTAATTCTAATTCTTGTAGAAAATTAGGTAAAGTAGGAAATTCAGAGCAAATCCTAACATGAACTAAGTTTCGATGTTTATATTGTGTAAGAACTTGAATGATTTTTCTTTTTGGTTCAACAAATTATGCGAGTTGGCATTGGAAAGAAAGGAATTAAATGAATTAAAACTCTGTAGATTAGGATATTACCCCTAGCCTTCTTGCCAAAATAAAAAAAAAGTGCACCAGGTCTTTTCCCAATTTTCTTATTATAGAAGTGAAAATTCGTAGTTAGATTTTGATCCATGAGAATCTTGACGTTCTCTGTGTTATTTTGTAATAACTAGTTTAGCGTATGTGCGTTGTACGTGTATTTTTTGTCAGTACAAAGATTGAATATAAGAAAGAATAATGTATAATATATTGCAATAGAAATTGTAATATATGCAACATTATATTCATGATTTAAATGGAAAAAAATTGTGCTCTAATTTTAGCATATGTGATTTAACAGATATAAATTGATTTTGATTCTCTTTTTGGTTTGTTGTTTGGGGTTATCTGATTCTTAATTTTCTTGTTGTTTGTACATGGATATGATGCTTTTCGAGAGAAGGTTTTCCTTATCCTTATTAATTGTGTTTTAATAAGAAAAAGAGTTGATTTTGTTAAGTCTGAGAGAGTTAGTAATGTGTTGGATATAAATTATATAAATTGAATTCATTCTGGTTGTGAGCTTTGTCAAAATATTATTTAATATGATAAAATGTTACAATAGGGAGATCTGCTAGATGAGTTATGTTTGTAATTTTAAGGACGTAGAGCAACGAGCTACGTTTGGTATGAAAATTGCTATGTTGTTCCATGGACATATAAACGTAAACAATAATGGTGCAGATGCATTGCAATTGGTTAGTAGGAAGGTGACAATTTTTTTTCATAAATGCTAATGTGGATTTAATTTTTAATGATGATTTATGCATTTGTGTTACTTTTTTTCTTTACCCTTTGATTTACTTTCTTTTTGCCACCATCCAAAAACTAAGGGCCATGATGACACGTGTTGCAGCAAGCCTTGACAAGTAAGCCAATCACCCAAACTGATATGGAATGAGAAAATATCACCAAAACCCAATGCAAGACTTCTTGAATGAAGTTGAACCATACATATACAATATTAGCGAAGCATACATAACAATGATACCATAAATCACCCCAAGACCAGGTGTCACAGTGTAAGAACCAATTAAGTATATCTCGATGTCAAAACTATACAACTGATAATTCTGAAAGACAACATAAGTCTGTCTCTGAAACATAACGAGACATAAACTAGAAAAAATGGGGTAGGAGATCAACTCTAGAAGCTTAGAGTGACCACTACCTTGAAAAATATTCCAAGCACCGTATGAAATCATCTACCGCATGAAGCACTCATACCTGGATATACACCGAAAGAGCACAATAGGGGTGAGTACGATCCACTTGTACTCAGTAGGTATCATAGGACGACTGATCAAAGTAGAAAATAAAGTATATAAATACACACTTTGGGCATGCCACCTACAATAAAAAATGTTCCAAACGGTAGCCCACACCATCTCCACTAACATTTCTAAAATACAACACATACACTAAGTACAAGTGCGCAAAAGAAACACAAAATAGATAGACATCAATCAAGCATGATGTACAATCATAGAAGATGCATAATGCATGAAATGGAATGAGAATGATAATGATGATGATGATGTGATATGTCCGAGGTAGTCACACAATTTGCATATACACCAACCGAGCATTGCTCCCGAGGTAGGACCCATAGAGGTTCATAATTCATATACAATCCAATAACCAATACCAATACCAATCCAATATATCCATAACTCTTTTTTGGCACATGATCATCGGCAAGGTATTTTTAAAGATGTCATATTTTTGTCAGAAAAAACAATATTTCCACAGTGGTACCAATGCCTCATGATTGTATATTTGATATGAGTATGTAATGCTTATAACCAAACCAGAGTGAAAATTTTAAATCCAACCAATACTCAAGTTCGTGAGACAGAATCCACTTAATAAAACAATTATCCATGATTTAGTATAATCCATGTACCATTAGAGTGAGATACACAGGTAATATTTCATTGATACCACATAAACCCCAACTTAGACATGCCAAACAGGAAGAAAACAACCAATATATATATATATATATATATAAAGATATAAATATAGATATAAACACACAAGGCCAACAACATCATATAAGACCCCCATTGGGTCACACATATCAAATAATGTCTTAAAACATCAATAACAACACAGACCACTACACGGGCACATAACAATAATTACACTATTTTCGTGATTAATACCCATACCCATAACATGCTTTTATATAATTATTAACTATCCAACCTAGCCTGAAGAAATTTAAGCCATAACCAACCTTGAAAGAAGAAAACCCACTCCACAAGCCTCAAATCACAAAGCTTTCCCCTCACAAACAACCTTGAAATCAACAAAAATATACAAAAATAAAATCTATGTATCAAAAGAAAACCAACAATATCCATATTGTCTATTTTTGAGATGGGGTCAAAATGGACCCCCAAAATGAATTTTTAAAAAAGAAGGGTAAAACTAAAATTTTAGTTCATAAATACATTACCCATAGTTAAAGGAAGCCATAGAAGAAAACCCAACTGAAAGCGAGTTGAAACTAAAGTTTAAATTGAAGAAATACTATTTTTAGGCCTTCTGGACCAAAATTTCTAAATTTCACTTTTAAAATCGTGTTTTAACAAGCATTAGATGACAAGAATCGGTGAAAATTAATTGAAGTAGGGGTTTTTATATTAACTAAGCTTGAAAATAAAAGAAATTTCCTAAAAAATTTAAAAATCGAAGCTCCAAGTCTAAAAAATGATAGAAAAATTAAGAAAAATGTATTTATACACAGTACTAGCATTGGCTGCTAAAACGGTCAAATGGCTATTTTAGCGGTACTCGCGTGTGTAGATTAGACAACTAAAGTAGACAAGGGGATTCTTTAGTAGCCTCCGGTAAAATAGACAAGGCCCGCTAAAGTCCCCCTTCCCAGCTGGGGTCAGGTCACTAAAGTG
This sequence comes from Capsicum pubescens, assembly GCA_030864215.1. Lineage (NCBI taxonomy): Eukaryota > Viridiplantae > Streptophyta > Magnoliopsida > Solanales > Solanaceae > Capsicum > Capsicum pubescens. The sequence continues at coordinate 227,809,964 of CM061542.1, read as the reverse complement.
TCCAAGTGGTTCTTTAGCGCCCACCACTTAAGCGACCAAAATGGCGCTTTAGTAGCTTCATCAGCTGAACTTGGAAATTTTAAGTCTCCACAGATCTCTCAGTATTCATCCGGAATACCGAGAACACAAATGAACTATGCTACCCTACCAAATTTGATGCCCCAGACTCAATAGCGATAGATTTTTGAAAATAGGTCATTTTCACAGAATTGACCTTCGAGATCTAATTTCATAACTTTTTGAATCGAGAGTCAAAATGAGATATAAAATCCATATAATTACACCAATCATATTACCAACCTTAAATCGACATTCCAAATCTATTGGTACAATCCGTTTTTCCATCTAACACATAGAATAATAAATGTTGATCAGAGTCAACTATAAAGCCTATTAACCTCCAAAAACCCCAAACTCGCACAAAATGCTCCATAATATATTAGGAATCATGCCAATCATCCCCATACCCTAGAAATATCATGAAGCAATGATGGAGAGGGGAAAAATGGTCAAATCACATAAAAATAAATACTTCAATAAAATTTAAATCATTACATCATCCACCACTAAAAATCTAGTTCGTCCTCAAACTATAGGTAAAGAAAATACCTGAATTAGCAAAAAGCTGGGGATAACTACCAAACATATCAGAATCGACCTCCTAAGTAGCATTATCTATAGGTCGATACCTCTACTATACCATAACCACCAAAATATCTCTAGAACACAACCGTCTAACATCACTGGCTAGGATGGAGATGGGCTCCTTAAGAAATAACAACTTGTTATCTAACTACACTGAATCCCAATGAATGGCATGAGACTTATTCGAAAGATACCATCAAAGCATTAAAACCTGAAAAACTGGTTGAACAATTGATAAATCTAGGGGTGATGCTAACTTATAAGCTATATCCCCAATAGTCCAACGAATCTCAAATGACTCAATATACCTGGGGATAAGCTTGCCCCTCTTCCCAAACCTCATCACGCCCTACATAGGTGAAACACGAAGGAAGAATCAGTCATAAACACTAAATCTCAAGGTACAAAGTCTATGATAAACATAACACTTCGGCCTACTTTGAGCCTCTTGAAGTCTACCCGTAATGACCCAAACTCTATCCAAGGACTCAAAAAGTAAGTTCATACCTCAAGGTCTAATCTTAGATACTTCAAACTACCCAACCAGAGAGCGACAACTCCTACCATACAAAGACTCAAATAGAGCCATCTCAATAATGGAATAGTAGCTATTATTATACGCAAACTCTACCAATGCTAGGTGTTTCTCCCACTAATCTCTAAAGTCCATAACACATGTATCCTCCAAAACCTAAATAGTTCATTTTGACTAACCGTCAGTCTGGGGTGAAAGGTCATGCTAAGGTCAACTTGGGTACCCTGCTCCTCCTAAAATACTTTCCAAAAGTGCGATGTGAACACTGAACATTTATCAGAGACGATAGACACTAGTTGTAATACCCCAATTTTCTGAACCGGAATGCTACACGGTGCTCATAACCCTGAAGGACCACAAGCTAACCCATGACTAATATCTGTACCTATATACTGCATAATATAACGTAAAATGCGGAAAACATGTACTACAAGGCCATAAGGTTCAACAGAATAAATATCTAATAAGAATAATATCTGAAAATGGTATAACAATACCAAAACAAAACTGTAATAAATGTCTGACATGCTGTAGTTTGAAAGCCTCTAATGTGTCTGAATAAGGAGTTGATGGAACATGTCTCCAACTAACTCCATCTAACAACTAAAATAAACTAAAATAATAAATAAAGAAATAATCATATAGTCCTCGAATGAGAAAGACTCACTTCAACTCTGAACACTGGAATGCTACTGCTTATCTAGAGCTCGTGCCTCTGAACCAACGGTGTAACATAAGAGAAAGCACCATAGCACAAATGCGTCAGTACGTCTGAATGTACTGAGTATACGAGTGAGGTAGGCTAAATGTAAAGGGTTATCTGTATGAACAATACTAACTGATATGAACGTGAGAATAAATATATGCATACGTAACTGTAACTGAACTCGTGGAGATACTGACTACTGAGTCTGAATATCGATAACATGAGTTTACTGATATGATATACTGAAAGATTGAGTTTACTGATATTGATATGTAAATCACTAATAAGTGATGAATCTGATACTGTATTACTGAATACTGAGAGACTGATATTGCATTACTGATAAGGAATGATTGTTTCTGACAGTTACAATTATGAGGAACTGGTCTGATTGACTGTATCTGACAGTCCTGATATACTGAAATCTGAAGAACTATCTGAGTTTTTTACTGAGACTGAGACTGAAACTGAGACTGTGGAAAGTAGTTATCTAACTGACATTCCCCAATAACACATATAGCTAAGTTGGGGTCCAGTCTCTTCCCCAACTGAAGGGGTGTCAATACCGCACCACTGGTAAGGACATCTGTGAGTGACCCTTATCTGGCAGGTACTCAAATGAGAATGGTGGGAACCCTAAACTGACAAGTTAATCCACCTCATCAACCCTAATCTGATAGGTTAAGATGTCTCAACCTATGCTGGCTTCGTAGTTCTGCAACACAAGGATGACTGCTAAGAATCACACCCTAAACTGGTAGGTGAGTTCCCATCCTTGGGTTCACTTGGTGCTAACTTCTACTCCCATCTGAAGAGACTGAACATGAATAACTTAAATGAACTAATTCTGAGTTTACTGAGTTCTGTAGCTGACAGAATATACTGATGTATGTGTATTTACAGAGAGTACTATAGTTACTGAGATCTTACTTGGAATACTGTGGAATTCTACTTTCTATCTGAATAAGGCTGACTCTACTAGCTGATGAGGTTACTGAGGTTTTGAACTGAATACTACTGTACATGATAACTAGCTTAGAATACTACTCTTTCTGAGTACTGAGTTCATGAGATTTCTGAGAGTACTAAATTATGGAGATTACTGAAGTTACTAAGAGCACTAGAATTTCTGAAGCTTTCGATATTACTAAGTACTGAGATTACTGAGATTAACTGAGATTAATTGAGATTTACAGGGTTACTGAACTTTTCTGAGTCACATGATTGACTGAGTTCTATGGAACATGGCATGACTGAGAGTATTGTAAAACATGACATGGCTCTAGGCACACAACTATAGTTTTCGGGTACGAATTGTAACACCTCAAGTATTTACGAATGTATTTCATTCTGTGTTGAAGGCTTACAAGCCTAAACTCGAGTGATTCATTGGCACAATGTGTACTTGGGATTACTTATTTTAAAACTAAATTTGATTACAGATTTATTTTGTTGCCTTTCTAAATTATCTTAAATAATTACAAAATTATTGTTTAGTTACAATATATGGATACGTATTTGTTTTACTAGATGTTATACTTCATTAATATTTGGTAGGAAGAAAACACTAGTTGGCACCTCATTTCAATGTTGTTTCATGGAAAATTTCCAAAAATAGAAATCATATAGTCAAATACGAAATACAACTAACAATTATAGTATATGTGCATTTTAATACATTTTAGTTAATCATGTACTCATATGCTGATTTCCACTTAGATTAGATATATTCATGGGATATTTGGCTTATAGATTATTTAAATGTTATGTACTACTTTGTAGCTAAGAAAATTAAATATGCTTTTACTTTAATAGTATTTTAATAGAGATAGTAAGCCTAGTTATATTGAGAATTATTATTACAAGAGGTAGGCTCTATTCAGAATAATTTACTATTAATTATGCTATATTCAAAAAGTTATATTTATTTTATTACGAACCTATGCAATACCCGAATACATATATATCATGACCCCGTCTAAAATATAACGGACAAGAGGTGTGGTATTAAATACCCTTTTACGTGGAACTATGGGAAGAAGGCACCAATTTGTCTAATTAATGATATCATTTAGCACCTTCTAGCAACGTGGAACTATGGGAAGAAGGCACCAAATTGTTTAATTAATGATATCATCTAGCACTTTCTAGCAATTACTTTATAATTAAAATAGTTAGGTAAATATTCATGGACTAGCTGTACTTTATTATATTACTGATTTTTAAAGTCAAGAATATTGTTACCAGTGATGATTTTGTAACTTTCTATAGTTTTCATATTTAGTAGAAGAATGAGGTTTCTTATCTGATGATACTATCTAAAGGATATTTTCATGTGATTCTCACCCTTGTCTTCTATATTCCCTCAACTTCTGGATATTCTTTCGAGTCGGCAAAGCTTTGATAAAAGAATAATACCCCTTTTGATCACAGCGTTGCTCATGTGTTAATCTCTTGTGGGTACTTCACATTATCTAGTTATTCGTGGGTTGTTTCATACAGAATTTAGTTTATGAAGATAGTTTTTCCTCATTTTTCATTAGACAACATGAAGTGTTATTAAACGACATCGACGTTACCACATAAGAGATAACCCCCAAGAGGTAAATGATTCACGTTTGCGGACAGAACTCATGGTGACTTTACGAAGGCTAGAATGAGGTATGGCAAGGCTATTCCTTTCTTTTCTTGGTATGACTTTCTGAGGTTTATGACGTCCAGGTCTATCGTGATATCGAATTAGTATAGTGTTAGGTGTATTTAAATGGTAATTAGTATTATCCTTGATAAACTCGTATTCAGGGGATTTTTTATATTGTATCGAATTGTGTACTACGTGAATGATTTGTTAGTGTCATTTCATAGTACTTAACTTTCTTGGGAGGTCCTTTGCATTTAAATCTCATTGTCTGAAATGGTTCTCATAATATGAATGTTATGCGAAACTAATTGATCAAATGAGAACAAAACTTGACCTTTTGTATATTGGATGTTAATTTCTATGAATTATAGTTTGTGTACCATTTGGTCCTACTCTTCTGTTAGGAGGTAGTATTTCTAGTCTGTTATAAGTTTGGGAATAGGGAACAATCATTAAACATTTTTGGCACTGAGAATTTGCAAAAGTAATATACTTTCTAATTAGCTGGAGGATTTCATTAGAAATCGAGTTTACCCTTATGTCATTTGATAAAATTACTATTGGTAGTGTTAACATAGACCACAAATATGTGAATAAATGTAATAGAACCGTAATATAGGAGTATAACTGCATCAATTACTTGTTAATAACCAAGATAGGAATAATGTAGCATTGCTTAGGAAATTAAGGAAGAATAAAGAACCAACTTGACGCAAATTAAGGTTGTGGATATCGTCTTATGTAATGGTGAAAATGGGAGTAGATGGTCACATGATATTGGTGGTATTCCTATTCAGTGTAAATACACATGATTTACTTCATGTTTTAGACATCATGATGGCCTTATCGACCCGCACCGTAATGTACTTATTTCAGTTAGGGGTTGTTGATTAGTCAAAGATTGTTGTTGTGATACGATTTGCTTATTGGCTGCCTACACGTATCTTATGCCTTCAGAGGTTAGGGTTCGGTGTGTACGTTGTCACTACATGTATCCATTACATTTCATGTGGTTGCATAATATAACTTTGGTATTGTTGTTAGCTAAATTCTTGATTTCAAGATTTCAAATCGAGTGTACTACTATTGAGGGTCATCTCATAGAACCTCCAGATTATGTTGTTCACACTCATTTGAAATAGTTATCCCTTGTGGGAGCTCATGTTAATATGGATGTAGTGCGTAGTTTGAAAGTAGAGAAATAGAGAATCTCTAGTCATAAGATTAGTTCATATGCAATAAAACACCGATAGGAAAAATGTTGGGGGTTTAGATATATCATAGGGTGTGAGTAAGTAATTTTAATCATTGTGAAAATTGTATAGGGTTTAGTAAACCTAGCGTATGTCGGTGTGTAGTGATCCGTTCGAAGTATAGAAATATGTTCTCGAAAGCTGACGCATATCTCTACAACTTATGTTCATATATCAAAAGCTGATTCTGCGTTTATGGCTCCAAAATAGTAGATGCAAGAGAGGACCAGTTCTGCCCAATTCTTTAGTTTAGAAACCCTCTATGTGGTGCTGTTAGTATTTCACTGATATCTTCCTCTACAAAATGTATTTTGCGGTGATTGTTGACTCTTTGCCACCCCAACCCAAGATACATACCTATAACTTTCATGAAGGCTATAAAGCTTGGTTCCACCGTCTACCTATTCAAAACTAAGTCGCAACGTTAAATAGTGGGGCTGTCCAGATTTACCATTTTAAGGATTATTTATAGTTTGCACAAACTAGGGTTACTTTAGATGCTAACCTTGATTCATATCAACATGCGGTATTTATTGAGAATTAAAGAGGTATTTAATGGCGTGTTAAGGTTGTATATACTTGTTTATCATTTTAGGAACTTGAAATAATTAATTGGGTTATTATCTGAACTCTTCAAACTATGGTTAGGTTGTTTATGGGTAAAAGACTAAGGTTTGCATATAACTTGAACTTTTACTCTAGTTACCTGCTAGTGTATTTGAGATGTCTGTTGTATTATACCATCCACTTGTTTACTTGATCATTTGGTTAACAATCACATATACCTTAATTCGATATCTCTTCTGTCGTGTTAGGATAACGTGACCTTGTAGAGTCCTCCTCAGTTTAGTTGTATAAATTTTATGTCCTTAATGGAAATGTGCAATTATTACTAATTGAAATCTATCCATGTGCCTCAGTAGTTTCCACGCTCACGTGCCCCTTTTAATTGTTCTCGTATAGTAAGCATTTATTCTATAGTCCGTAGCTCTTTATTTGAGAAGTTACATGTCACCGTTCGAAACACGCACATTTGGAATGTTTAAATGTGTTTTAAATGAACTATGCGCTAAATAGAACTATTTTGCCTCTTTTTTTTATATATCGTAGTGGTACTCATTTATATCCCTAGAGTTTTCACTTCTCACACGTCTTCACGACTCGATTATGTATATTCATTATGTCTAATAAAGTTCACTGAGTCCTATAAGTTCCAGCGTATCCTATCGAAGTCTCTTTTTACTCCCTATATCATTATGGTTGCCTCGAGTATTTTATATATATGTCTACCTTACATGTAATAGTTTCAAAAGCTCAAAGGAGATATGATCACCAAGGTAACAATCTCAAAAGTTAAATAAGATAAGTAATGCAAAACCGTGTTTATGGGTGGCAGTCCAAGGGGTTCTTATACCTAGAACAGGGCCGGTCCCAGTTGATATGTTTATGGGTGGTAGCCCTAGGGGTTCTTATACCTAGAACAGGGCCGATCCCAGTTGATGTATTTACAGGTGGCAGTTCAGGGGCATAAGCCTAGCATGGGCCGACCCTGATTTGTTATTTACCACTGATCAGCTGGTCATTATATCACATGTTTATAAAAAAAAGGAATGTAAATCAATGTAATAAATGTAATGTACATGATTCCACAATTATAAGGAAAGGTGATCCCCTATACTTGCCTATGGTTATACATTGATATCTGATTTCATTTGAGCTTTTATTTTATATATAGTCACTTTATGCCTTACATGCTCAGTACATTCTTTCGTACTAATGTCCCCGTTGACTGGGGGCACTGCATTCATGCCTGCAGGTTATTAGGTGAAAATGGATCTTTGCTGTCTATGATAAAGTTCAACTTATGATTGGTATGCTTCGTTCTTTCCGGAGTTGCCGAGTCCAGGACATACTTTGATTTGTATAACTGATGGATACTATGGGGTCTGTCCCGACTAGTGATTAGTGCATTCTTATTCTAGAGGCTTGTAGACGGTTATTATTGTGGGTCAGGTAGTCGGTTATAGTCCAATTGTCCCTATCTTATACTTTTGTTGCATTTGTGTTATCTTCATTATGCTTCTTTCTTTTAAAATTCAACTTGGCTTAGACAGTCCACTAATGCTATTTGGATGTATTTCGGTTGAATGGTTAAGTCAAGTGTGGTATAAGGTGTCAGACCTCTATGGTTTTGGGGTGTGACACGAATACCCCCAGGACTCGATGGAATGAAACTGACTCACACATGACACGACTTGATCACAAGATCGGAGTCCACAATTCACAAAATCATAGGTAGGGGATATTATACTTCATGTATTTATTCAACTTCTCAAACATAGTAGGGGAAATCATGGATATATTTCACGTACATAATTCATATCTCCATTATCATACTTTGCTTCATACCATAATAATAACAACACATAAATAGCATGGAAATCCAAATTGAAGTGTATAGCTAACATGGACTTGTCATATAGCTATCATGGAATTATGTAAATATGAATTTCTAGCATTTTATCAAACACCTTGCATGCATTCTTTAAGGCATAGGTGGATTTCATACTTGCATCATATCAAACCAGCCGAAGTTCGTGTTTTTCAACTAATAACCACATATATTCCATGAAAACACCTTTAGATATCATCTTGAAACTTAAACAACAATCATCAATAAGTACATGCTCATATCACCATAAAAAGTTAACAAAATAATATTTAAAACATAGTTTTTGAGCTCTATGAATGGATTGGATCCATAGATGAATACTATGCATACCTTAGAAAGGAAACCTTGATGATTTGCTGGAGAGTTCTTGGATTTGGGAAACTTAATTCTCAATTATCTTGGAAAAAGGCTTGAATCTTGCTTTTGAGAGATGAGTTTGATGGAAACCCTAATCTTGTGGTTGAGAGCGTAAGAGAGGGTTTTTGAGATGCTTAACTGAAGAAAAAATGGAAAAAATTACGCCGCCTCTTTAGTGTTATAAGTCATGGAGGGTGAAGGAAATTACCAAAATACCCTTATGAAATAAATTACCAGTTGCTGAAAAATCATAGCTGATGACCTTCGTGATAGGGCGTCACAAATATGGTAAGCTGTTACGAATGTCGTCACTTAGGAGATGGTTTCTGCCTAAGGCTGACGACCTTCGTGATAGGGCGTCACAAATGTGGTAAGCTGTCACGAATGTCGTCACTTAGGAGCTGGTATCTGCCTAAGGCTGACGACCTTCGTGATAGGGTGTCACAAATGTGGTAAGCTACCACGAATGTCATCACTTAGGAGCTGGTTTCTGCCTAAAGCTGACGACCTTCGTGATAGGACATCACAAATGTGGTAAGCTACCACGAATGTTGTCACACTGTTTCCAGCCTGACATGCTGGAGTATAATAGGAATAACTCTTTGCTACGATATCAAATTTAGGCAAAATTAGTATCGTTGGAAACATAATTTGAAGATATTTTATTTGATATATAGTAAGACACCTAGTTCGTCATATACAACGAGTTATGGTCGATTGAAGTTGACCCAAGTTTTGACGTTCACTAAAACTTGAACGATAGGAAATCTTTCAACTTGTACTTGAGTTAGGGAACCTCTATGGTCTAAATTCATGCTCAAATAGATTACCACACTACATAATTGATTAACACACTAAATTTACATAGGATTAGAGGCTTTTGAAACATCTACACATAGGAATGACGAATTTTCATTCTAGTCCAAAATATGGGGTATTTCAATATCTCCCCTTTGGGAACATTCGTCCTCGAATGAGACTGACTGATAGGGGATAAAGAAAACTAACGTGAGTACTGAGCATGAATGACTAAACATGATTTCATGGCTGACATGACTGAAAACTAAGCATATCATACTGTACATGCATATCTGATGCTTAGGTAGTTGATTTATGAATGTAGGACTGAGTGTTACGATAAAATGAGTTTCTCAAACTGAGAATGCATATCTGATGCATAACTAATAAGCTAAATCCATGCATATTTGATGCATGATTATATGACTGACATGATACGTGATTGCATGAGTGAAAGTACTGGTAAGCTGATCACACATATCTGATACAAGAATACATAACTGAACTAACTCATGAACATGTAATGGTAAAGATACGAAGTTTGAACTGAAAACTGAGCATGGATCTAAATACCAAGTTTGGTACTGAAATCTAAACATGAGAATGAGTAATCTCAAAGAAGACTGCTACCATGAACTGAAAATTCTGATGAGTCTGAGATTGATTACTCAATATGCATGAGCGGAAACATAAGAACATAACTGAATGTGGAATTTGATTCATGAACTGAACTGAGCCTGTAATGCATGACATGGATAGAGTATCGTATCGTGGACTAAATTGAGCTATTGAATACATGGCTTACTGTTGAGTTTTGGAGCTAGAGGGTCGACTTATAAGTGACACTTTCTCCAAGATAGATTCATCAAAGAAAATGACATGTTTAAATCATGAAAGTTTGGGGGCTACGGTGTATCTCCCCCTAAGGACACTATGTCCCTTGAAGAATGCTAAACTTTACAGAGATACTGGGGCGATGCTCAAGGCACCTAGGTACGAAATCATGACTGATTATCTGAGATCTGAAATTGAAGTGTGATGCATGAATGCATAGACATACCGAATTATCTGATTAAATGAGTAACTGGTAACTGAATGCTAGGTATGCAAGGATGAATTGTACTTAATCTAAATAGCTGAGCTGAAGCCATAATGTATTATGCATATGAGAAGGGATCGACTGAGTAACATGAGATGACTGATCATGGATTTTATGAAAGCTATATTGTCTGAAAATGCAGTACCAAGCGTATTACATGATTTGGAAACATTCCATAGACTAAGGTATTGAAATACCTATAAATGAACAGCTGGTAACTGTATGCTATGGTCCGGCTAGATTGAAACTGAACTGAATTTTCTGATCTGATTACTGAACTAAAGTTGACATTATAACTAAGACTGCAACTGGGATCTATATTGGAACTAAATGTTGGGTCCTGATAACTGAATACTGAAACTGTGGTTTTGACTGATACTGAAGTGCTTAATTCTGAGACTGAGCACTAATTATTGAGTGTTGAGTGCTGAAACTGTAACTGAAATGACAACTTCATAATGAAGGCTGACATAAGTCAAGGGTCTGAATATACATTCACACTCCGAACTTTCCAAATTTGTAAAAATTACCTCTTGCTAGCCCTTTGCTTGCATACTAACAGGATATTCAAGCCTATCTTCGTATCTACACCCTCATATAAAACATACATGCAATTATCTGCTCTTAACATGAAACATTAACTCTCTCCCATCTAAGCGATTTCTTAACACTACACTATTCTCATAAAGAGAGCTCATGAGGGGTTAAATCAGGAGAACCCGAAACATGAATGGATACTAACTGAACTTGACACATGACTGAAAACTGAGGAATAGAATATCACCAACATAGATTTACAAAAAAGGTCTGAACTGAGTATATACATGATATAGTCTGAGTTTATCTGATCAGTGAGGGTGTAGCATGAGTCATGGAAACTAAGTATACTGGGGAGTATGATACGTGTACATGAGTCATGAGCTGCATGACCTGAGTCTGGAATTTCTGATTTTATGGAACATGATTTGTAACACTGAGTGATCTAGAATTGAACTCCTTATACTGGGAACTGAAAGCACACACAATTCTATGGAATGCGTGTGAACATAAGCTATATCCATGGAATCTAAGACATGAAGCATGCATAGGCACTATGCTGACTGAAGTACGGAGCTTTACTCTGAGATAAGGATGGGTCGGGAATCATCTTCCCTAACTTCTTTCTATATATACTAGAACTACTACTGGAATCTGAGAGCCCAACTTGGTTACTTGATCTATCATATCTCCCTTAGCTTAAAGCCATCATCATATGTCTGCGAGCACTAAACTAATCTCTGAACTGAAATGCAATCATCATCACATACTTACACTCTGATCAACACATGCTCGCCTTACTAAACACATCATCTGCCTCTGTTTTCTCATATACTACTAATATCACATTCACACCTTCATGCTTAATTTCAAGTCAATAAACTTAAATTTCTACCTCACACTGTTCAAGCCTACTGATTAATTATCGCACAACTATCCCCATGAATACATAATCTATTCAATCTGTATATCGTATCCCAACTTGTATACTACTTAAATCCTGGGTTCATGCTTCTAACTCTAGGTCACATACTATTATAGGATTTTGAGAAGGGATCTAATGACATATCTAAATCTGGGTTCGAGAATGAGTTCTCATGATCATGAATGAGATCCGTATAACTTTGGAACATAACTTAACTGATGGGATACTGTCTGAGAAATCCCTATCTTTAGGACTTAAGCTTCACTATTTTTGTTACCTTGAAAGTAAGGTAAAGATGACATGAGGAGAGCATGATGTGAAAATACATGGGTTCCTTAGAGAACCTTGCTATAGAACGATCTGAGACATGAAAGAAGGGAAACTATTCCTAAAACATCTCATAGCCTCCTGCACATAAGTGTGGTGCACAACACACGTATGTACAAGACTCTACTAGATGCGGCTTTCACACTTCCTAGGATACTATTAAACCTTAGGCTCTGATACCAAGTTTGAATCGGGGTGTTACTTGGTGCTCATGACCCCGAAGGACCACAAGCTAACCCATGACTGATATCTGTACCTATATACTGCATAATATAACGTAAAATGCGGAAAACATATACTACAAGGCCATAAGGTTCAACAGAATAAACATATAATAAGAATAATATCTGAAAATGGTATAACAATACCAAAAAAAAATTATAATAACTGTCTGACATGCTGTAGTCCAAAAGCCTCTAAACTGTCTGAATAAGGAGTTGATGGAACATGTCTCCAACTAACTCCATCTAACAACTGAAATAAACTGAAATGATAAATAAAGTAATAATCATATAGTCCTCGAATGAGAAGGACTCACTGCAACTCTGAACATTGGAATGCTACTGCTGATCTGGAGCTCGTGCCTCTGAACCTATGGTGTAACATAAAAGAAAGCACCATAGCGCAAATGCGTCAGTACGTCTGAATGTACTGAGTATATGAGTGAGGTAGGCTAAATGAAAAGGGTTATATGCATTAACAATATTGACTGATATGAACGTGAGAATACATATATGCATACGTAACTGTAACTGAACTCGTGGAGCTACTAACTACTGACTCTGAATACTGACAACATGAGTTTACTGATACTGAGATACTGAAAGATTGAGTTTACTGATATTGATATGTAAATCACTAATAAGTGATGGATCTGATACTGCATTACTGAATACTAATAGACTGATATTGCATTACTGATAAGGAATGATTATTTCTGACAGTTCAAATTATGAAGAACTGGTCTAATTGACTGTATCTGACAGTCCTAATATACTGAAATCTAAAGAACTATCTGAGTTCTTTTACTGAGACTGAGACTGAAACTGAGACTGTGGGAAGTAGTTGTCTAACCGACATGCCCCAATAATGCATATAGCTAAGTTGGGGTCTAGTCTGTGCCCCAACTGGAGGGGTGCCAATACTGCGCCACTGGTAAGGACAGCTATGAGTGACCCTTATCTGGTAGGTAATCAAATAAGAATGGTGGGAACCCTAAACTGACAGGTTAATCCACCTCATCAACCCAATCTGACAGGTTAAGATGTCTCACACTACGCTGGCTACATAGTTCTGCAACACAAGGATGACTGCTAAGAATCACACTCTAAACTGGTAGGTGAGTTCCCATCCTTGGGTTCACTTGGTGCTACCTTCTACTCCCATCTTAAGAGACTGAACATGAATAACTTAAATGAACTGATTCTAAGTTTACTGAGTTCTGTAGCTGATGGAATATACTGATGTATGAGGATTTACAGAGAGTACTATAGTTACTGAGATCTTACTTGTAATACTGTGGAATTCTACTTTCTATCTGAATAAGGCTGACTTTACTAGCTGATGAGGTTACTGAGGTTTTGAACTTAATACTATTGATACATGATAACTAGCTGAGAATACTGCACTTTTTGAGTACTGAGTTTATGAGATTTCTGAGAGTACTGAATTACGGAGATTACTAAAGTTACTAAGAGCACTAGAATTTTTGAAGCTTCTGATATCACTAAGTACTGAGATTACTTAGATTAACTGAGATTTACTGAGATTAACTGGGTTGCTGAACTTTCCTGAGTCACATGACTGACTGAGTTCTATGGAACATGGCATGACTGAGAGTATCGTGAAACATGACATGGCTTTAGGCACACAACTATAGTTTTTGGGTATGAATACCCCCAGGACTCGATGGAATGAAACTGACTCGCACATGACACAACTTGATCACAAGATCGGAGTCCACAATTCACAATATCATAAGTAGGGGATATTATACTTCATGTATTTATTCAATTTCTCAAACATGGTAGGGGATAGCATGGATATATTTCATGTAGATAATTCATGTCTCCATTATCATACATGCTTCACACCACAACGATAACAACACATAAATAACATGGAAATCCATATTGAAGTGTATAGCTAACATGGACTTGTCATTTAGATATCATGGAATCATGTAAATATGAATTTCTAGCATCCTAGGCATTTTATCAAACACCTTGCATGCATTCTTTAAAGCATAGGTGGATTTCATACTTGCATCATATCAAACCACCCAAAGTTCGTGTTTTTCAACTAACAACCACATATATTCCATGAAAACACCTTTAGATATCATCTTGAAACTTAAACAACAATCATCAACAAGTACATGCTCATATCACCACAAAAAGTTTATAAAATAATATTTAAAACATGGTTCTTGAGCTCTATGAATGGATTGGATCCATAGATGAACACTAAGAATACCTTAGAAAGAAAACCTTGATGATTTGCTGGAGATTTCTTGGATTTGGGAAACTTAATTCTCAATTATCTTGGAAAAAGGCTTGAATCTTGCTTTTGAGAGGTGAGTTTGATGAAAACCCTAATCTTGTGGTTGAGAGCTTAAAAGAGGATTTTTGAGATGCTTAACTGAAGAAAAAATGGGAAAAATTACGCCTCTTTAGGGTTATAAGTCATGGAATGTGAAGGAAATGACCAAAATACCCTTATGAAATAAATTCCCAATTGCTAAAAAATCATAGCTGACGACCTTCGTGATAGGGCATCACAAATGTGGTAAGCTGTCACGAATGTCGTCACTTAGGAGATAGTTTCTGCCAAAGGCTTACGATCTTCGTGATAGGGCGTCACAAATATGGTAAGCTGTCACGAATGTCGTCACTTAGGAGCTGGTTTCTGCCTAAGGCTGACGACCTTAGTGATTGGGCGTCACAAATGTGGTAAGCTATCATGAATGTCGTCACTTAGGAGCTAGTATCTGCCTAACGGTGATGACCTTTGTGATAGGGCATCACAAATGTGGTAAGCTACCACTAATGTCGTCACTTAGGAGCTGGTTTTTGCCTAAGGCTGACGACCTTCGTGGTAGGGTGTCACAAATGTGGTAAGCTGTCACAAATGTCGTCACTTAGGTGCTGGTTTCTGCATAAGGCTGACAACCTTCGTGATAGGGCATCACAAATGTGGTAAGCTACCACGAACATCTTCACTTAGGAGCTAGTTTCTGCCTAAGGCTGACGACCTTCGTGATAGGGCGTCGCAAATATGGTAAGCTACCACGAATGTCGTCACACTGTTTCTAGCTTGACATGCTGGAGTAAAATAGGAATAACTCTTTACTCCTATATCGGATTTAGGCAAAATTGGTATTGTTGGAAAGATAATTCAAAGAGATTTCATTTGATATATAGTAAGACACCCAGTTCGTCAAATACACGAGTTATTGTCGATTGAAGTTGACCCAAGTTTTGACGTTCACTTAAATTGAACGATAGGAAAGCTTTCAACTTGTACTTGAGTTAGGGAACCTCTATGATCTAAATTCATGCTCAAATAGATTCCCACACTACATAATTGATTAACACACTAAATTTACATAGGATTTGAGGCTTTTTAAACATCTACGCATAGGAATGGCGGATTTTCATTCTAGTCCAAAATATGGGGTATTACACTAGCATACTATGAAGATGAACTATCTCACAAATATAGATACAGTCCAACCTCTCATCACTGAAAGAATCCTAGCCAAAATGAAATGAGCAGATTTTGTGAATCGATCCGCGATGATGTCATGACCAAAAAATTGAGGGTCTTGATGGCACTTGTCGCGGTAAACCTTGACAAGTAAGCCTATCCCACAAACTGATATAAAAGGGAAATAATAACAATAACCCATAGTGAGGCTTCTAAAACGAAGCCGAATAATACAATGTAATAAAACGGAAAGACATAACAAATAATACCATACCATAATCCCAAAACCTAGTGTCACAGTGTAAGAACAACACTAGAATAACTCGAGATCAAAATACATAAGATATCCAAAATAGGAATAACTTTGTCTTTGAATATGGATAAAGACATAGTCTAAGTAACGAAAGGTAGTAGTCAACTCTGGAAGCAAGAATCCAACCACTACCTCGATTATCTCCAAAGTATCACCCGAAGTCAACCACCATGTGGAGCACTCAAACCATGGTCTACACATAAATGGCACGGTAGGGGTGAGTATGGCCCACTTGTACTCAATAGGTATCAGGTCGATAGAGCAAAGTAGAAAATAAAGCTTACAAAATACACACTTAGGGCACTTCACCTGCAATCGAAAAATGTCCCAAACAATATCTCATACTTTCTCCACTAATAGATCTAAAATATCCACATCAAATATAGTAGATACAAGGAAAACATACAGGTAGATAGGTATACCACATACTATTAATAAGGGAAGAAAGACACATAGTTAGATATTATATCAAAAGGGAATAATACATCACAAAAATGCACAAGGTAAATATGAATGCAATGTAGATGAAGATGGTGATGTGATATACAAGGTTGTAGAACAACCTCCACATACACCTACAGAGCTAAATCTTCCTGACATGTGATCCATGGGGGGTTTGCCAACTCGTATACAATCCATATCCAATACCATAGCCATATCTCTTCTCTGGCACATCATTCAGTAGAGGCTTTGTAAGATGCCAACATTTTCTGTCAAAAAATGTCAGTATTTCCTGTAATTCCACATTGGTACCAATGTTTCATGAATGTATATGCTATGAGGAAGTAATGCTCACAACCAACCAGAATAAGAGTTTCCATACCCAACCAATATACCAACCAAGTGAGCCAATAATCCACTCAATATTTCCAACCATCCATGAAAACCAACATGAGCCACATGCCAATCGAGTAGAATACGATTAAATTACACCATTGATACCACATTAGGTTTTTTTTCATTTACTAGATACAATTAATTTTATGTATGCAAGTCCAACAATATCATATAAGACCCTACACGGTCATACATAGCAAGTAATGTTTCAAAAAAAACCAAATACATCAACACGTAGGCCCTACACAGACACAATACAATAATTATAGCCATTTTAATGATTAGTTCCCACACCCTTAACATGGTTTTATATCAACATTAACTACCCAACCCGGTCTGAAGAAAGTTAAGCCATAACCTACCTCAAATGCTGAAAACTGATTTGTAAGCCTTTAATCCAAAGCCTTTACTCCTCATGAATGGTCTTGGAATCAACTAAATCATAAGAATATAGAATCTATGTATCAAAACAAGGCCAACGATACCCATATTGCCTATTTTCAAGTTGGGGTCAAAATGGACCCTCGAAAAGAGTTTTTGAAAAAGAAGGGCAAAATCATAATTTTATTTTGAAAACACGTTCCCCATATTTTTTGGTGTTTACAGCTGAAAACCCAAGAGATAATGATTATAAAATTAGGTCTAAATTGAAGAAATATCATGTTTAAGTTTTGCCAAAAAAATTTCTCAAAATTCATTTTAAGAATCAAGAATTGAAGTTATTTTGAATGTGAAATAGAACAACAACAACAACAACAACAAACTCAGTGTATTCCTACCAAGTGGGGTTTGGGGAGGGTAAAATGTACGCAGTCCATACCGCTTCCTCTGAAGAAGTAGATAGGCTATTTTCGATAGACCCCCGGCAAAAATTAATCTCATCGATGGATCATTTGACAAATCCAAAGCCAAAGACAAGATGAATGAGCAACGACAATGACGACACAAGAAAATGGGATAATTATAAGATTAGAAACTTATACAAGTGAAAATGGGTTGAAAATGGAGTTTGAACCAAAAAAATACACGTGTTAAGCCTTTTGAGCCAAAATCTCCAATTTTTACTTTTTAATCCGCGTTAAAAACAATAATTAAATGATTAAATTGAAGAAAAGTAGTTGAAATAGGCGTTATGGAGCTTACTCAAGCTTTAAAGTGGAAGAAATTGCTCGAAATCATGAAACCCTAAGCTTCAAGTATCAAAAATGGTGAAAACAAGGTATTTATAGGGTCCAGGCATCGCATATGCGACCAGATGTCGTGCACGCAGTACTTGGCCTATTGGAAGTTATCGCAATGACAATTATTTCACTACTTATATGGGTGTCGCAGACGCAATGTTGATGTTGCGTATACGACTTTGTGGGCTGCTCTACCAAGTCGTTTAAGTGAGTGCACCAGCTCCACGGAACCCTTGGGATTCATCCGAAATCCCATGAATGCAAACAAAACATGCTACTCTATCAAATTCGACGCTTTGGGCTCCATGGCAATATAAGATTTTTGAAAAAATGTAGCTTTAACAAAGTTGACTCCTGAAACTAATTTCATAACTCATTGATCAGAGGGTCGAAATGAGATATAAAAACCATAAAACTACACCAATCATGTTACTAACCTAAAATCGAACTTTTGGATCTTCTGGCGTAGTTCATTTATCATCCGATGCAAAAATCAATAAATGTTGGCCAAAGCAACTATAAGACTCTCAAAGCCAACAAAAACCATAATTTCACATAAATCACACTAAAAAGCATCGGGACCCATGCCAAGTATCTTGACACCTTAGAAATACCATATAGCAACCATGGGGAGGGGTAAAACGATCAAAATACACAGAAATGAATATTTCAAAAAAATCACCAAAAATCAAGTCGTTACATCATCCACCACTAAAAATCTTGTTCCTCCTTGAACTAAGGTAATGAAAAATACCTGAACTGGCAAAAAGCCGGGAATAAGAATTACGTATATCGGAATCAACCTCCCAAATCGCCTCATCTATAGGTTGATGTCACCTCTGGACCTTAACCACTGGAATAACTCTAGAACACAATCACCTAACATCTCTAGCCAAGATGGAAACAGACTCCTCAAAAAAAGACAATCTCCCATTTAACTGAATTGACTCCAAACGAATCATATTAGACTAATTCGGAATGTAACAGTAAAGCATGGAAACATGAAAAACTGGATGAACAACTGATAAATTTGGGGCACAACCAACTCATGATCCACATCACCAATAGTCCAAATAATTTCAAATGGGCCAATATACCCGGGGCTAAGCTTGCCCCTTTTCCCAAACTTCATCATACCCTTCATTGGAGAAACTCAAAGAAAAACTCAAACCAACCCAAATCTCAAGGCATGAAGTCTAAGATTTGTAAAATATTTCCGCCTACTCTGAGCCGCATGAAGTCTATCTTGAATGATCCAAACTATAGCCAAAGATCATGAAGCAAGTCTGTACCTCGAGGTCTAATCTCAGAAACCTCAAACCAGCCAACTGGAGAGAGAAAATGCCTGGCATAAAAAGCCTCAAAAAGAGCCATATCAATACTGGAATGGTAGCTATTACCATACGTAAACTCCGCCTAAGCTAAATTATGCTCCCACTGACCACCAAAATCTATCACATATGTGCAGAGCATATCCTCCATAACCTAAATAGTCTGCTCAGATTGCCCGTTAGTCTGGGGTTGAAATGCTGTACTAAAATCAAACCGAGTACCCAAATCAACTTGAAAAGTCTTACACAAGTGAGATGTGAACATGCTGAACCTTGATCTGAGATAATAGACACTGGAACACCATAAAGGCGTAAAATCTCATGAATATAGACATGTGCCAAACTCTCAACACTAAAAAAGACCTAAATCAGAATGAAATAAGCAGATTTTGTCAATTAATCCACAATGACTCAAACACTATCAGAACTATGAGATGTGTGAGGCAACCTAGTCATGAAGTCCATAGTGATTCATTTCCACTTCCACTCGGGAATGGGTAACCTCTGAAGCAAACCAACCAATCTTATATGCTCGACCTTCACCTGCTGGCAACATAGGCAATGAGCTATAAAATATGCTACATCTTTCCTCATACTGCCCCACCAGTAATGTTGTCTCAAATCTTAGCACATTTTAGTCACCCTGAATGGATAAAATACCTGAAACAATAAGCCTCCTAAAAAATCAATCTAATCCAATCGCTCACTCTCGATATACAAACTTTGCCTCCAATCCTCAAAGCACCAATTGAATCAAGTGAGGCTTCCTTAGAATCACCCCCTTATCTCAAATTAATCTGAATCCAACATCATCAAATTGGTGAGCTCGAATTTGCTCCATCAAAGAAAACCTAGCCTCCACGAACGCTAAAACACGACCAGGTGTCAAAATATAAGGCCTAACCATATGGTTAGACAAAAACTGAACCTTTAAGGCCAAAGTCCTCTTCTAGGTCAAAAATGCACCAAAATACCCATGCTTGTCGACTTCCGATTCAAGGCATCTGCAACTACATTAACCTTGCCCAGATGATAGAGAATAGTCAAGTCATAATCCTTAAGCAACTCAAGCCTCTCACTGGGTGAATAATTACTGAAGGCTATGATGATTTGAGAAAATCTCACAATGAACTCCATGCAAGTAGTGCCTCCACAACCTCAAAGCAAAAACAATCGCACACTGCACTAAATCATAGGTAGGGTAATTCTTCTCATGAGGCTTCAACTAACGAGAAACATACCCAACTATATTAACCTATTGCATCAACACAACACCTAACTCAACACTTGAAGTATCACAAAAGACGGTAACACCTAGGCCCTTCTTGGAAACTGGCCTCATAAGCATCAGATCAGTGAAAATAAACCTTCTTCTGAGTTAACTTGGTCAATGGAGATGCAATAGATGAGAAAACCTCAACAAAACACTGATAATAACTAGCCAGGCCAACAAAACTCCAAATCTCAGTGGGTAAAGCAGGCCTAGCCCAATCAGGAACCACCATAATCTTGGCTAGATCAACCATAATACCTTTTTAGTCACCATATGACCCATAAAAGAGATCGACTCCAACTAAAACTCACATAGAGAATTTAGCATACCACTTTTCATCTCTCTATCTCTTAAGCACAATTCACAAATTCTCCTCATAATTGACCTTACTCTTGGAATAGAACAAGATATCATCTATAAAAGAGTCGAGATACAATCAAAATACTCAATTCATCAACTCCATGAACGTTGTTGGGGCATTGATCAACCCAAAGGACATGTAAAAAAACTTATAATGACCGTATCGAGTCTGAAAAGTTGTTTTAAGAATATTTAAAGCTTTAATCCTCAACTGGTGATACCTGGATCTTAACTCAATCTTCAAAAACACCGAGGCACCCTAAAGCTGGTCAAACAAATCATTACTACGAGAAAGAGGATACTTATGCTTGATCGTCACCTTATTCAACTTCTTATAGTCAATAAACATACACGTAGTCCCATTTTTTTTCTTCACAAATAAGACAGGAACACCCCAAGGTGATACACACTAGGTCGGATAAATCCCTTATCTAACAACTCCTGTAACTGATTCTTCAATTTCTTCAACTCCACTGAGGCTATCCTATAAGGAGGAATAGAGATGGGATTGGTGCCCTGCTCAACATCAATCGCAAAGTTAATACCGCGATCTAGAGGCATACCAAGAAAATCCACCAAAAACATATCTATGAACTCATGAACCACATAAAATAAATCCAAAAAACAAGGTGAAGCAACACTAGTATCATAGATATAAGCCAAATAGGACAAACATCCCCTCTCAACCAAGTAACGAGCTTGAACATATGATATAACTATTTTGGGACCCAAATTATGTGCACCCTTCCAAGTTATTCTTGGCATACTTGGTAGAGTTAAAGTCACAGTCTTAGCAAAATAATCTTGGACAACATGGTAAGGAGCCAACCAATCTATACCTAAATTGACATCGAAGTCAACCATATCTAAGACAAGTAAATCTACCCAAGTCTCTCACCCAGCAAAAGCCACAACACAAGATCAATACACCCGATTCACCATTAATGAGTCTTCTACTAGAGTAGATACACGAATAGGCATGGCAAGAGGTTTGCTAATAGAATCAAAATGCAAAACAAAATATGCAGGCACATATGAGAAGGTCGATCCCAGATCAAATTACATAGATGCAGGTCTAAAATAAATAGGGATGGTACTTCTGATAATAGAATCAGAAGCCTCTACCTCTAGTCTAGTGGGTATGAAATAGCACTATCCACGACCACTAACTGCCCGAGTAGCCTCGCAACCACCACTGCCGGCACCACTACCTCTATCTCATGCACCACTGGTAGAACCTCAACCTCACACAACATAAATATGAGTAGCTTTAAATAAATGATGGGGACAGTTCTTAACCAAATAGACAGTCTTATCACACACATAGTAAGCTTTACGACTCGAATTAATAAGAGGATTTATGACTGGACTGAAAAATGATAACGCTCAACTTACACGTCAATTTAGTACAAGACGGTCATCGTCAATATATTTACCCAACTTTGGAGTCAGGGTCGAATCCACAGGGAAAATGTGAGTGGCAATTAAACTAATTTGAAACTAAATCTACAAGTGAAATTCAAACAACTGAAATGAAAATACAAAATGGGGGTTTTTAATGGTTGAACAAGTGATTGTTGGTAGTCAAGAGTTTATGGAATAACCAGAATTTTGTTCACTAGGGTTTACGGTACATGAAAAATGCTACAAATAACTCAAGGTTCACACGGGGGTTAGGATGACAAACTATCTTTATCGATGGTATGCTCAAATGTCTCTTGACATATTCAAGCGTCTAATTTCCTAATCCTCTCGAACTTAGGGAATCGCAACTGACTGCCCCGATTTTACCTTAGGTTAATCAACCTTGTTACAACGCTGATTATTAAATGAAGCCTTTCTGAGTCCCTGTTGATAATTCACTTCCTACTGTTTATGATTTCTTTCTCAAGCAAACCAAAGTAGGTACACCTATTATTTGCAACCAATAAACATAAATTATAATCTCAGAATTATCAAGAAATCCTAATACTTATTAAACCTTGATTATTTAAGACCTTATCATGACCTAACCCTAGATTCCATAATCCAGGTTAAAAGAGTTTAGCTACTCATGACGCATGAAATAAGCATGCAATTTGAATTAATAACTGAAAGGATTAACTTACAATGATGAATGAAATTGAAAGTGAACTTGTATTTGAATTACATGGCAAAATACTCAAATATTGTTCTTGAGATAGGGAGGAAAGAATATCCTCTGTTCTCCTCAATAATAGATGAATTATGATCAAAACCCTAAAAGTTCTATAAATAATTAATTCTAAATAAGGAAACAAAAATTAAGGTTTCAGCTTTCTCTTCGGAATAGATGACGACGATCTTGATGGCATGTTAGACGTCTGACGGCGTGTGCAAGATGTCGTCAAAGATTCCTGTGAATTGTTATCTTCTGATTCTTCTGACGGTAAATATGACAGCGTGTCAAATATGTGATGGCGCATGAAAAATTTCATCACATCTTCACTGGAAATCAGCATGATCTGCTTCAGGTTGATGACAATTTTGATGCCTCATTACAGATTTGACGACGCTTCCAAAATGTCGTCACATTTTATCTCAACTCCTCAGGTTCTGTCTAAGCTTAATGACAACTTTGACAGCCTGTCCCATGTCTGACAACGCTTTAGAAATGGCGTCAGCTACACTTTAGCTTATTCGCACCAGGTTTCAGCTGATTTGTTCTTTTTTCCCTTGGTTTCCTCCCCGATCACTTGTATCTGCATTAAAATAATAAAAATAATCAAAAACAACAAAAGTTTCTTAAGACTTTGCAATTATTTTAGGTTGATGGCCTTAAATGTGTTCACAATTTTCTCACACATCAACACCCTCAACTTAAAACAATTGCTTGTCCTCAAGCAACCAAAACATAACTTAGGAAGATACGAAGTACAATTGGCAGTCACTCATTCACATAAGCTCAAACACACTTTACCTTTTCCAAGGTCAACTATTTCAAACTCAACTGTGTATACTATTAAACAACAACAGTGTGACACACAGGACTCAAGATATGGCATAAATTCAGCAACACAATCATGCATGCACCAACATTGCACTACCCAAATAAGTTAGCTACTTGTAACATACCTAGTGTGCCCTCACAATAAAGAAATCCCTTTCTTACTCATATCAGACATCAAATGTTTAACATAGGGATAATCCACAGTTCCTCACTCTGAAAATAAAGTTCCAATCATTGTATGTAATGTAGGCTAGGGGCTGGTATGATATTCAAGGGTATTTAAAGTAACTACGCCTCCTTGAAACTACACTAACCTCTTAGGGTTTTACTTCTTAACCTTTTTCTCTTCCTCTCTTTTATTGATCATACATGCTCAAAATGGGTACGGTCTTTTCAATAATCAAATTATCTTTTTCTCATCTTTTACACAACTTTTTCTTTTCTTATTCTTTTTGCACCACACCCGGATTTTTATTCTTTTCTCTTGTTCTACCTTTCTTCATACTCATTTTGCATCACGGACCCCTATGATAGACACCCTCAACTTAGGTTGTTTGCCTAAGTCAAGGTGCACAATGTCTAAGGAGGACCAAGGCCAAAATAGGTTCATTACAATGTTAATGTGAAGGTGATAGATGTCTAAAAAAATAGGCAATTAAGGCTCAAAGTAGGGATCAAGAGATCTCATGCACACTGAGAAGGTCATTTAGGCTAAAAGTGGACTAAATAAAAAAAATGGCCTATGATCCTTTCCTAACCCCTATTCTACAACCTAAGCAAGAAAAATTGGGTAAGTTTTAGATTTAACACACAAAGGAAACTAGGTAGTATCTCACACATACATGGCACAAAGGTACATCACAAGCCACTACCTATCCGGTTCATGCAATTGTTAACAATGATTATCATTTCCTCAACACTAATGCCATAAAAAGATTCACAGTAGTCACATATAGATGCACATCACACAGTTAATACAGACAATTAGAGAGGTAGTTATCATTCCAAGAAAATTCAACAAAAATATGTCAACTACTATAGATACTTATTTTTCTCCCAGTTAACGACAACATATCACAACGCAAAAAAAATACGCCTAAACATGCCGGCTATACTAGGAACATGACTCTGGGAAAAAGAGGCACGACAACAAAAACCCCAGGAGGACACCAACACCCACAAGTAGCCCCAACACCCTCAACTTAAAATCATGCAATGTCCCCAATGCGTCAAACCAAAACAAGTGAGTTAGAAACATACCTGTGGCACCATAGGTACGAAGATCTGATATCAATCACATAATACGAATACAAACAACAAAATACCTTGGGTTGCCTCTCAAGAAGCGTCTAATTTAGTGTTGCGGCACGAAAATATCCAGTCATCCTTTATCCCTCCACTTTGATGATTTAAATTATCGGCCCATCTTTTGATCTTTACATCTTTTAGGTTCAGTGGGCAAATGTGAGGGCATGATAAGGAATGTTCTATCACGCCACTTCAAAGACTTGAACCGCTTGCCTAATTTTGCATCAAACTTTTGTGTGGGCTCATTGGGAAACGATGAGGATCTTAAAAAGCCACTAAATGGATATCAATTATTAAGATTCTTGGCCTTCAAGACTGGGGTTATAGTATACCCTTTTGGAAAGATTATCTCCAAAATGTAAGAATTTTCCTCCTCATTTTCAAAATTCATTATTTGCTTGGGTGATTCGACTTTCATCAAATCCACCAAGCATAAAGTTGAAAAGTGGTTCGAAATAGGACTAACTCTCAATTTTGGAGTAACATCCCTATTAGTATTTTTACCTCGAAATAGACTAGAGTCTTCACAAGGATTGTGCTGATTTTTTCTTTTGACTCTAGTACCATCTCCTCGTCTTTGGCATCTTCATTTATAAATGGTTCTGTTGGTTGGGAAATCATCGAGGGTTGTTCAACATCAATCTCATCATCAATATTGGATTCTTTCTCCTCATCTTTACACTCGTTCATTATGTTAAACGATTCCATAGACAAGATATCATCTAAACATAATGTGGAAAAGTGCTTTGAATGCTTGACCTCTATATCCATATCCTCTATCATTCTTCTTTCCTCGTTATTTGACCTTATGTCTTGATGTATATCATATATGATATCATTCGTTGTGTCCACACACTCTAATATTAGTTGAAGCATAGCTTTAATGCCACTCTTTCCGGTGCTTCATTCTTTCTGTTCTTGACCATAAGACCTATCAAACTCATAAGAAGATCTAGAATTTGGGTTAGCGCAATAGGGGGAGGGGGAATTTGGGAAATCACTCCAATGTCCATCTCGACCGCCATATAAAGAACAATCATACTCCCGGTAGAATGGAGATGGTGCACACATCTCTTTACGGAGAGCATATCTACAATCTTGCCAAAAGTGAGGTCCATCACAATATGGGCATGGATCATCAAGATAAGATTTCCAACCACCAAGCTCATGTTCATTCCACGATGGCATAGTAATAAGTAAACTAAAATAAAAATCTACCTAACACAAAAAATAAAAGGAAACTAAAAAAAAATATTTACAAGTTTGAATTCAAGCTAGTAGGCTAAAATTCCAAACCAACTCAATACGCCAAATTATTCCCTGGCAAAGGCGCTATTTTTGATAACGCTCAACTTACACGTCAATTTAGTGAAAGACGGTCGTCGTCAATATATTTACCCAACTTTGGAGTCGGGGTCTAATCCACAGGGAATAATGTGAGTGGCGATTCATATAATTTGAAACTAAAGCTACAAGTTAAATTCAAACAACTGACATGAAAAGACAAAATGGGGGTTTTTAATGGTTGAATAAGTTATTGTTGGTAATCAAGAGTTTATGGAATAACCAGAATTATGTTCACTAGGGTTTTCGATACATGATAGATGCTACAAATAACTCAAGGTTCTCACGGTGGTTAGAATGACAAGCTATCTTTATCGATGGTATGCTCAAATGTCTCTCGACATATTCAAGCTTCTAATTTCCTAATCCTCTCGAACTTAGGGAATCGGAACTGACTGTCCAGATTTTACCTCAGGTTAATCAACCTTGTTACAGCGCTGATTATTAAACGAAGCCATTCCGAGTCCCTGTTGATAATTCACTTCCTACTTTTTATGATTTCTTTCTCAAGCAAACAAAAGTAGGTACACCTATTGTTTGCAACCAACAAACATAAATTATAATCTTAGAATTATCAAGAAATCCTAACACTTATTAAACCTTGATTATTTAACACTTTATCATGACCTAACCCTAGATTCCATAATCCAGGTTAAAAGAGTTTAGCTACTCATGACTCATGAAACAAGCATGCAATTTGAATTCATAACTAAAAGGATTAACTTACAATGATGAATGAAATTGATAGTGAACATGTATTTGAATCACACGACAAAACACTCAAATATTGTTCTTGAGATAGGGAAGAAAGAATATCGTCTGTTCTCCTCAATAATAGATGAATTATGCTCAAAACTGTAAAAGTGCTATAAATACTTAATTCTAAATAAGAAAACAAAAATTAAGGTTTCAGTTTTCTCTTCGGAATAAACAACGGCGATCTTGACGACGTGTTAGACGTCTGACGGTGTGTGCAGGATGTCGTCAAAGATTCCAGTGAATTGTCATCTTCTGATTCTTCTGACAGCAAATCTGATGGTGTGTTAAATATGTGATGACATATGAAAAATGTCGTCACATCTTCACTGGAAATCAACATGATCTGCTTCAGGTTGACGGTAATTTTGATGCCTCATCACAGATTTGACGACACTTTCGAAACATCGTCATATTTCATCTCAACTCCTATGGTTCTGCCTAATCTTGACGGCAACTTTGACAGCCTGTCCCATGTCTGACGACACTTCATAAATGGAGTCAGCTACACATTAGCTTATTCGCACCAGATTTCAGCTGATTTACTCTTTTTTCTTTGGTTTCCTCCCCGATCAATTGTATCTATATTAAAATAATAAAAATAATCAAAAACAACAAAAGTTGCTTAATACTTCATAATTATTCTACGTTAAAGGCCTTAAATGTGTTTGCAATTTTCTCACACTTCAAAAAACCACCCTAAACTGCTAAAATAGAAGACCCACTGCCTGAAATCTACAAGGTTGCCTATACTGGTCTACCATGATACCCACAAAAACCTTTGAAATATCTACCTCGAGTAGTGTAACCTCTACACTCTCCCATATGACACACTATTTTCGCGTCTCCTTTAGATGATTGAAGAATATCCTCAGTTATATTAGCATGGTATACTATACTCTGATATATGATGCAAACACTACCATCTTAGATTCAATGGTAATTTTAGACAAGGCATGAAAGCATGCCTTATACTTTGAACAACGATAGAGCCCAACTCTAGGTGATCAAACACATCTCTTATTTGTTCCCTCATATTGTAAGGCATAGAACTCTCCAAAAAGGCCTCACAAAATTGGTCCTAAGTCATCTTAGGAGAATCAAGAGGTCTGCAACCAACAAGTGACCTCCACCAATCTACAGCCGCATCCATCAACTAATAAGTAGCATACGTAACACTGTGTGACTTAAGTGTATGTAAGTTATGCAAATTCTCACAATAATCAATCAAGAAAGTATAGGCATCCTCACCCATAACACCACTAAGACGAGGAGGCCCAAATGAGTGAATCTCTTTAACTTCTTCTGATCATTAGAAAATAGAATTGTACTCGCTATAAAAAAAGGGATGGGGAATTTATCCTGGATAAGATCCCACTTGAGGAGGTAATATAGACGAAGGTTAAACTTCTGATCTCCGAATACCATTCTCAGATCTAGACGCTAAAAGAGGAATAACACTTGGAGTCTATGGAGTACCAAAAATAGAAGTAGGTTCCATACTTTGGGATGGAGGAACACTATAAGAAGATTCTTGCACAAATGGGTGCAATACTTAGAGGTATGGAAGCACCAAGCCCACTCAAAGGAGTACTCTCTAAATAGGTCAACATGAGAATCAACAACCCCTCTAAGACAGGGGTAGAAGAACTCGGTGTGACTAAAGTATGACCTATATTTCCAAGATTCTTAACACGAGGCTCAGAGGAAAGTCTATGAGCACTACTCTTGGATAGGGTAGATCCACGTGCCCGTACACTACCTCAAGCCCATCCACAACTCATAAATTTCCCTCTCTACTAGGCACTCTCCTCGGATGAAGGTTAAACATCCCTAACCTCCCAAGATATAGTTATTACTATCTATATAGAAAAAGTTAAATATGACTTAGAATACAAGTTATGAAGAAATCTGCATGATAAGGAACAAAATAAGGGAAATTTCCTAAAGACATCCTATAGCCTCTCAAAAATAGATATGAACATCTATGTACCAATCTGTGAGACTCTATTAGACATCCCATTCTTAAGCTGTTGATACTAAATTACCAATATTAAACTCAAGTTCCCTTCTCCTCACATCGACATAAGATTTCTGATGACTCTGAGAAATTTTTATCCTTTATCTAATCAAGTGATGATTTTCCATTGCCTCATGTTCGTAATCTGGACCTATTAAGGTAGTTTTACCAACTTTAAACCAACCAATAGGAGATCCACACATCCTACCATAAAGTGATTCAAATGGGGCTATTAGAATACTAGAGTGGTATCTATTATTATAAGCAAACTCAATCAAAGGCAAATGGTCATCCCAACTACCCTTGAAATCAATCAAGCATGCCCTCAACATATCCTCTAATGTTTGAATGGTCCTCTATGCTTGGCCATTTATCTGTGGGTGAAAAGTTGTACTAAGATGAACTTGGGTACCCAGACCCTTCTGAAATATCTCCCAAAATTAAGAGGTAAACTGGGTACATCTATCTACTATGATGGTCAAAGAGACTCTATGCAGTTTAACCAACTTCCTAAGATAGAATTTAGCATAATCTTTATTCAAAACTGAAGTGTTAACTGGCAAGAAGTGGGATGACTTGGTCATTTGGTCCAAAATAACCCAAATAGAATTATATTGTCGATGAGTACGAGGCAACCCTTTAATGAAGTCTATATTCACAACTTTACATATCCAAGTAGTAATGCTGATCCCCTGAAGTATACCACCAGGTTTTTGGTGCTCAACCGTAACCTGCTGGCAATTTGGACACTCAAACATGAATTTTGCAATATCTTTTTTTCTGCCCTTCAACTAATAGATATTCCACAAATCATGGTACATCTTAGTAGCTCCTGGGTGAATACAATATCAAGAGTCGTGAGCTTCTACTAACAACTTCTATCTTAAGTCATCCATATTAGAACACACATTCTGTTGTGATAATAAAGAACACCATCTCTCTCTTGAAACCTCAACCTTCTGACTCTGGGCTTCTTCTTTCAACATAAGTAAAATAGGATCACTATATTGGTTCTCCTTCACCTAAACTACTAATAAAAATTCTAAACCATTTTGAACAAAGAAATTACCTTTGATTGAATCAACCAATTGAACTACCAACCTAGCAATTCGGTGAACCTCACAAAGTAAATATTTCTTCTCATCCTTAATATGAGTAACATTCCCCATAAATAATCTTGTAAGAAAATCGACCACGACATTGGCTTTCCCCGGGTGGTACAAGTCACTCATATCATAATCTTTAAACAACTCAAACCACTTTCTCAAATAAAAATTTAGATCTTTCTGGATAAACACACACTAAAGAATCTTGTGATTAGTGACCATATCAATATGATCCCCATAAAGAAAATGCCTCCAAATATTAATGGTAAAAACAACTGTTGCCAACTTGAGATCATGAGTCAGGTAGTTCTTCTCATAAGGTTTAAGCTGTAAAAAGGCATATATAATAACCTTTCTCCTCTATATTAACACACAACAAAGAACAACTTCTGAAGCATCATAACAAACCACAAAACCATCTGAACCCTCTAGTAGAGTCAAAACTAGATTGGAGGTGAGTCAGGTCTTCAACTCCTGAAAACTGTTCTCACAAGAATCATACCACTGGATTTGACTTTATTTGAGTCAGTCTGGACATGGGAGAAGAAACATAGGAAAATCCTTCAACAAACCATCTGTAGTAACTGACTAAACCCATAAAACTCCTAATATCTAGTGGAGAGATAGGTGTAGGCCAGTTCTTCACTATTTTGGTCTTTTGAAGATCAACTCAATTACCTTCACTAAAAATAATATGACCAAGGAATGCTACTTCACCTAGAATTCACATTTGCTAAACTTAGAGAATGACTGGTGATCTTTAAGAGTTTGCAAGATAATCCTCAAATGGTCTGCGTGTTCATTATCACTTTAAAATCAAATGAGGATTTCATCTATGAAGACTATTACATACATGTCTGGGTACTTCTTAAACACCTTGTTCATCAAGTCCATAAAAATTGTAGAAGAATTCGTTAGTCCAAAAAACATCAAAAAAAATTCAAAGTGACCATACCAAGCTCTGAAGGCTATTTTCAAAATTTCATATTCTCTAACTTTGAGCAGATAATAGTAGGATCTAAGGTCTATATTAGAGAAAAAATTAGCACCCTGAAGTTGGTCGAACAAATCATAAATCCTAGCAGTGGGATACTTATCCTTGATTGTGACCCTTTTCAACTGATGGTAGTTGATGCACATTCTAAGAGAATCATCTTTCTTGTACATGAAAAAAAGGAGCGCCCAATGGGAAGATACTAGGCCTGATAAAACCCTTTTCTAGAGATCTTTCAACTATTACTTTAACCCCTTAAGATTTGATACAATCATCATATAAGGTGGAATTGAAATACGCTGAGTATCTAGAAGGAGATCTATTCCAAAGTCAATTTCCCGCTTGGGAGGAACTTTGGGCAGATCTTCAGGAAACAAATATGCTATAGAAATATAGCACTTTCAACACTTAAAACTATAAAAATATACAAGTTACTTAGGATGCTTTGTTATATATGATGCATTTTAGGTATATTTCACAGGAAACTAAGTTTTGGATGCAAATCTGAAGAAAAAAATAAAGTTTCTGGGAAAAACTAAGTCAACTTTGGGCGTATTTGGTACATATTTAGTATCTATGAGAAAAGTATGTTGAGAAACATAGAGTTCAGAGTCTAAGCTACAGGAAAAAGAAAGACCATTAATATAGGGTCCGCATGTTCAACATACGGTCCATATGTAGACTTAATCTATACAAATTTGAATAATTTCAGAGAGTTGAAGATCTAGCTTCTAGGGTGGCAACATATTAACTCCAACATACGGACCATTTGTTTGATATACGATTCACATGTTTTCTTAGTAAGTAGCCATCAACTTTATTTTTCCTTTTTCATTCAGGATTTGATTTTTGGGGTTTTCATGTATTCTATAAATTCCCTAATGATGTTTTGTATTCGGTTTTATGCACACTATATACTCACAAACATATATTCTGATTCTAATATCCATCTTTGGTCTTAGAATTATGATTTTGGTTGTTAATTAAGTTGAAGCTTTGGGGTTTTAATTGTTAATTATTGTGTTATTGTTGAATGAATTCAATTATGAATTCCTTTATTGTTAAATAAACATGTGCGACTAATCGCCTATATCTAGGGTTGTGGTAACCTTGGTTATATAATGAAGTAGGGAAAGTATTTAATCCTTTTAGAGTATTGTTGATACATGTATTGGGTTTTCTTTGTTTTTTTTTTGATTTCTTAACTGGTGCACACATTAAGATATTGTCATCATTCACTACGAACCTGAGAGAGGTATAGATTAGGAAATGGAAATCACAATGGTGATTTGGAGTTAATTGTCAAAATAGGATTACTTTTACTATCCTTTTAAGAAAATTAATTCCCATCTAATCAAGTTAAGACCAAAAGGACATAGTTATAAATGGGTCCAAGGTAAGGTTTAGTAAGGTGACACTCTGAGATCAAAAAAAGATGAGTGAAATTTTCTAAATAGTGTCGAGAGATAGTTGGTGTTACCTATCTTATTGTACTCTACATAAACAATAATGATGTAGTTAAATTGAGCACGGGAAGATTACTGAGTTAGAATCTAGGGGGAACACATCCCTAGTGTTCGTTTATGACTAAATTATAACCAGAATTAATATTAGTTACTTATTCGACATTTTCACTACAAACCCCCATTTACTTTTCCAGTTCTTCCCGTTGACTACAATAGTTGAGATACACAGTGTCACGTATTCCCTTTAGATTCGACCCCAACCTTTGTTGGGTTACTATATTTGATAGCAACTGCATAATCTTCAGATTAAAGGTGTAGCTTGGGCATGATCAAATTTTGGCGCCACTACCAGGGAATATGGTGTTAAGTTATGAATTAAAGTTGGTGTGTTTTTGTTTTTTTGTTATTATTCTTAGTTGGGTGTATGAAAATTGTATACCCAAAACACATACTAGAGGCAATCCCTTACTCCCACTAAATCCAAATCTAGAGAGGATCCTACAAACACCTTGTAGGATGACCGATTAAAAAAAAATGATATTCCTAAAGAGTTCATGATGATGCACACCAGTTGTCTCTCCTTCCTCCTTAAGGAGTTTATGATATTATTGACTAGCAAACAAAAGTATTGTTACCCTAAGTTTCTAATCAAAGAAGGGAAGAGTATGCTTAGCATATAGCTCAGGAGGTAGAGTTAGCTGTACAGAGACAAAATAGAACACCGAGCAGTACTCGATAGTAATTAGAACAAAGTAAAGGGTGGTTGTTCTCAAGTGATACTAGCGTACTAGCATTTGCAACCATATAAGGATGATGAATAGAATCTGGGGTAAGTTGAGACGACAGATACTGGAGCTATGATTCCTCTTGTTTTACTCCAAGCATTAAGTTTAATACATCTAGTGCTATGATCCAACTCTTATACTTTCAGGGTGCATTTGCGGGGTTGCCTATAGATGACGAAAACATGCATCTAGCAAATTTCACTAGAATTTGTACTTCTTATACAAATCCAAGGGTGAATCAGAAGGTGCTTAGATTGAGCTTATTTGTTTTCACACTTACTGGAGAAGCATAATTATGGTTGGGGGAACTGCCAAGAGGATCTATTACTACATGGTATAAGTTATGTAGAAAATTATTGAACCAGTTCTTTCCTCAATCAAGGATGTTGTAACTTAAGGATGAGATTTTTAATTTCAGGTAGTTCCAGTTAGAATCTATATTTGAGGATTGTTTTAAGTTTAAGAAGAAGTTGAGTATGGTACCCAACCATTGGATTTTTGGGACGAGCTTACTGGAGATATTTTACAGAGCCCTGACCATCAACTATAGATCCATAACAGATACTTTATCTAGAGTAACTTTTATGAGACTATGTTGGGAGGTAGCTTTGGATATCTTAGATAAGATCTCTGTCAATAACCAAGATTGAAAAACTTGGGAGGTTGAGAGGGGGTCTGAATCTTATGATATTGGTTCCTTCTGTGACCAGAAAGTAGCGGATGATTTAGTAGATCAAGAACTTGCACTGCTGAGAACTGATCTTGGGTTGCTGGTAAGAAGTTTGCAACAACAAGTTTTAGGAGAGTGAATATAGTAGGAGAATAATGTTTATCTTCCAAAGTATATGAGTGAGAATTAGAGGAGGAAGCAAAATATTTGGATCATCAGTTGGCAGGTTTTCAAGAATAAAGGCAAGTAAACCAAGGTCGGAACTGATATGATGATAGATATAAAGACCATAGTAGGGAAATAGATGGTGATTGGATATGGAGAGATAATTACAAGGAGAATAAATATAGGTATATTTCTCCTGACAAATGAGATACAAAATCAAGAATGGAAGAAATATTGACCAAACTGGTGAAGGGGCTAGAAAGTCAGGAGGCTAGCCTTAAGGAGATCAAGGCTGATATTTTAGGTTTGACCTAGAAGGCCGAGTCTTATGCAATGGCTATCAAGAAGTTAGAGCATTAATTTGGGCAGATATCTATCACTTTACATCAAAGGTAGCTGGGTAACCTTTCAAATAACACGGTGCAAAATCCTTTAAACATCAATTATTATCTAACTATCA
This sequence comes from Capsicum pubescens, assembly GCA_030864215.1. Lineage (NCBI taxonomy): Eukaryota > Viridiplantae > Streptophyta > Magnoliopsida > Solanales > Solanaceae > Capsicum > Capsicum pubescens. Next base: position 227,774,644 of record CM061542.1, on the reverse strand, counting down.
CCTTTAATTGTGGTGACATTACTGATGATCCCCCTATACCTACTATTGAGGAGTTGAAGATTAGTAATATTAAGAGAGATAAAATACTAGAGGCAGTGTTTGATAAGTCAACATGGGGTAGTGATGATTCTGAGTATGATAGTGGTGAGGATTGGGTCATTGATCCCAATGATCATGTGCACCCTTATGGACCGACCCCTTCATTACCTTAGTAGAAAAGAGGGAGGACCCCAGAGCAGTAACCATTCCATATTCTATTAGGTCTTTCAATGTCAAATAGACCTTATGTAACTTGGGATTAGGAGTAAATATGATATCACTGGTTGTGTATAAGCTACTGAGGATTAGGGAACTCAAACCTACATCCATAAAGCTGTTAATGACTAACTCATCTATAAAGGAATTGGTGGGTTTTTTTATGCGACGTAGAAGTAAGGATGGCATCTCTTATGTTCCCCACTGATTTGATACTTCTTGATTGTGAGGTGGATTTGTAAGCCCTCATTATATTGGGTAGACCCTTCTTATCCACTGGTAGAGTTTTGATTGATATGGACTTGGAGGAGATCACATTCAAACTGAATGATGAGCAAGTAGTTTTTGATGTGTGTATCACAGTTCAACAACCAAACAATATGCGAGTGGTGTATATGATAGACACTATTGTTTAGGAAGTTGTTGAAAAGAAAAGTGTGCCAGACATACCAAGTTTGAGGAGAGAATAGAAGTGACTTCTACTTATCTATTAATTGTTGAGACCAAGGTGGTGATATTATATGAGCAGATCCAACCATGGCTCTGGGCTATTCTAGAGATGGTTGAGGCTAGGCTACAGTCTGTGTATCAAGATGCAATATTAGAGATAAGAGCTAAGTTTTCCTTATAAATAGATAATTTTGAGGGTCAAGTATTGGCTCAGTTTAGAAGGATTGAGATATAGAATCTAGGAGACATTAGGAAGAAGGTGGACCTACTTAGAGCAGAGATATACTCTCTCACTGAGAGCCATATATTAACCATTCCCCTAGTTGTACCCCAGTTGTTCATCCATCACCTAAATATGGTCTCTCACACTTTAATTTATTTGCAGAGGATGAGGTGGTAGTCCCCATAGGTGGGAACAATAGAGGCCTAGAGAGGGACCTATAGAATCTAAATATACCATATGAGCAATCCCTAAGAAGGGACACCTATGATTTGACAATGACTGTGTTTGTTGATAAGCAGAGGTATACCGACTTAGCTGCAAGCGCATCTTTCCATAGTGCACCTCTACCACCATGTCCTCCACCAACGGATATACCCCCATCTAGGAAAGATCATTACACAAATGCTTAGTGTGTCCCAGGTATGTCCTAATTCCTTTTGTTTTATTTTATTTTAGGATAATTGGGATAATGCTTAATCTTTTAGTTAGGGGTAGAGTATAACATAGCTGCTATGGGGTTTTTAGGTTGTGCTTCTCTTCCTATCGGCTACAGTATGGTTGTAGAAGCGGCATGTCAAGGTTAAAATTTGTGTCATTTTGTGATTGTTTGTATTGTGTTTTGTTTTTGTATAATTAAAAGATTGTTAAGTATTTAGGGTAGTTATCATGTTTTCTGATTGATTTTTGAAAAAAAATGATACCCATCTATTTATATTTTATGTTAGAACTGTGTGAATGTATATATTTGTGAGCATTGTGGATCTTGTTATGGAATTAGGATTAGAGACATGATAATCATTTACTAACATTTGAATGAACCAGATAGGTAGTAGCTTTTGTTATTTATTCTTTGCCATGTATGTGTGAGATGCTACTTAGTTCCCTCAATGTGTTTAATTCAAAACTTTCCCATTTATTCTAGCCTAGGTTGTAGAATAGTGGGTTAGTAAGGGATCATAGGCCTTTTTTTATGTTAGTCCACTAATGTTGGGTGTATTTATGCATTCTAGCATTACTATTCGAGCCTTTTTAGCCTTGTTCTGAGGATGATTATTATACTATATGTTTTGATAATGGAATAAATAAGCATTTATGTGTCCAAATATGGGTTTACAATGTTTAATGGTGTTTCCACATAAGTTTTAATTCAATTTGAGCATTTAGAGTTCAATCGAAAAAACTAGTGTAACTAGCTTGAGCTAGGTATTGTCTAGGATCTTGTGTTGGGTTCAAATGTGTTTTAATGAGTTAATAAGATTGTTATTATGTATTTATATTTTAAACAACTTATTTATAATGTTAAAGGTTCAATTGTATCAATACAAGAGTCAAAAAAATAAGCTTAAGCTCAATGTGAATTTAGCCTATGCTTAGCTCGTGTTTCTAGTTCATTGTCTTGGATGTTGTGTTGTTTCGATCTCTAAATTGTTGTGTCTAATGCTTTATGATACTTTATTAAAGCATTATGATGATATATGAAGTATATATATGCTTCAAATCAAGTGTAAACAACACAAAAAGGCTCGGAATGTCTCAACGAAAGCACAATACAAAAATTGATGCAATTTGGATACCCGAAATATATTGGGCGCGTGTGGGATGTAGGAGTGTCCAATGGATGCGTGAAAAACACAAATCAATTCATAAGAGGATCAAATTTGTGACCCAATAGTGCATGTTTCTTTTTTAGGAGGTTAAGGAGGCGCCGTGACGCGGTGAAGTAGCGGTGAGATTCTGGAAATTGACAATTGTCCATTGGCATGTCACCACGATGTGGTGGCCATAAAAAGTGAAAATAAACTTCCCAGCTGAAGGATAATAACGTGGAAACCCAATCCTCTTTGGTTTATGACTTGTTTTCTATAAATATAACGTGTTAAATCACGTTTCAATCATCTGGGAACCCCTAGATCACTTGGAACAACATTGGAGGCTACCAAAACTTCATTTTAGGTTTTTATTTATTCAATTTAGATTTATTTATGGTTTTAATAATTCATACAATTATTAGGATGTTGATTCTGACTATGAGTGGCTAAAAACCCTCTTTTCGGGGTTAAAGTCAAGAACATGAGTACTATTGTCTTGAATTAAATTCGTTTGATTTTCTTATCATTATTGGTTGTTTGTTTATTCTTGTTATAACTATTTTAAGAATTTTGGACCCTTAGAATACATCAATTGTCTACCTTTTGATCTCGGGAGATGGAATAGGGAGTTAAAACATGGTAATAAACAATGTATGATTTGTATTTCTTTATGAATTAAGGAATTAAAATTAGTATCTAGTACAGGGATGTACTTAGATGCCTTACTTAATTCAATCATAGGATGATAGCTTAAAGAACTTAAGTGGACTATTACATCCCTGCTCAAAGATGTAGTCTTAAGGTTCAACTTAGGTAAAGGATTAGAGGTTTGGAAACCATAATCATGTAATTAACCTTAAGAATCAACAACCAAGATAAGCAAGTTAATGAATGAAGTTCAATGACATAGTACGATTGTTCAAAGTACTTTAACCCTAGGTTTTCTCCTATTGATTGTTTCAAGACTTTTATTTACGCATTGTTTACTTTTCTTTATTTCCAATATTCAAAACTCTTATTGGTTACCTTTGCACTAAATTAATCTAATTGTGAACTGAAATTGAATCGTTGCTGAATCAAGTCTCTGTGGGATCGATACTTAGCTTCTTGAAGGCCACTTTACTACTTGATAAGACCACATACACGTGCGTGTGTGCTTGGGCCCTATCATCCACTTTTAGCCTAAATGACTTTCTATGTGTGAATTATATCTCTTTATCTCTTAGTTTGAGCCTTATATCCTATTTTTCTTGTTTCACCTTTCACCTTTCTATTTATGTTCCAATAACTTATTTTGGCTCGTTCCTCCTTGGACATTATGCACCTCAACTCAGGAAAATTGCCTAAGTTGAGGGTGGCTATCATAGGGGTGTGTGATGTAAAACAGGTATGTAGTAGGGTAAAATAAGAGTAAAAGATAGTACGGCTGGGTGTGGTAGCAAAAGAAAAGAAAAATAAAAAAGAAAGAAAAGAAACAAAATTGTGAAAAAGTTAAAAAGAAAGATAATAAAGCCACACCCAACCTGAATGTGCAATAAAGAATAAAAAGGGAGAATAAGGATGGAATAAAAAGAATGATGGTTAGTGAGTGGACCCAAAAGTAGTGTATTGCCAAGGAGGATTAGTCACTTGATATCCATATGTACCATACAATACCCACAAGCCTACATTACAGTAGAGATATGTCCTATAGTAATCCTAACTTGACCTTCTAAAAGCTAAGGTAAAGAAAATAAAGGCAAGACTATGGTATTTGATGCACATTGATTGGAACTTATCTTTTGAGTTTGATTATCTATTGACTATCCCTGCATTTACATGTATTATTTCATATGAGAAAGTGGTACTTTTTTTGTGAGGGAACATGAGTCATATTACTAGCCATTTACTTGTTCTGCGTAGTTTAACTTGTATATACATGCATGATTATCTGTTGCTAATGTAATGACATACCTTGATCCCATTGTGTCACATTGTTGTGCTTTAAATTTTTACACAGTTGGTTTTGAAAAGTTGAAATAGGAGAGGGTATTATGGTTTGAGCCTTAAGTGTTGATTGACTGTCTTGAATAATTTAGATTCTCCTAGATAAGCATCGTGTTTTATTTTTTTTTATGTTATTGTGTTGTATTGCTTGAGGATGCAAAAGTTCTAAGTTGAGGGTGTTGATGTTCTATAGAAATATAGCACTTTAGACGCTTAAAACTATGAAAATATGCAAGTTTCTTATGATATTATGCGTTTTGGGTATGTTTTGCAGGAAACTAGGTTTTGGATGTAATTCTGAAGAAAAAGAAGAAAAGTGAAGTTTTTGGGTACATACTAAGTCAACTTTGGGCATATATGGTACGTACTTAGAGTCTTTGAGAAAAGTATGTTGAGAAACTGAGAGTCCAGAGGCTAAGCTGCAGAAAAAAGCAAGATCATCAACATAGTAAGTCAACATACAGTCCGCATGTTCAACATACGGTCTGTATATAAACTTAATCTGTACAAAAGTGTAATCGTCCAGAGAGTTGAAGATCCATATTCAAGGGTGGCAACATACTAAATCTAACATATGGACCATATGTTTAATATATGGTCCGAATATTGACTTAGTACGTAGCCACCTACTTTAGTTTTCTTTTTTCATTCGGGATTTGATTTTTAGGGTGTCCATATATTCTATAAATACCCTAGTAACGTTTGTATTCAGTTTTACGCACTCTATATCCTCACAAACATATATTCTAATTCTAAGATCTGTCTTTGGTCTTAGAATTATTTTGTATTGATTTTGGTTGTTAATTAAGTTAAAGCTTTGGACTTTTTAGTAGTTAATTATTGTGAAATTGTTGAATGATGTCAAGTATGAATTCCTTTAATTGTTATATAAACATGAGCGACTAATCTCCCATAGCTAGGGTTATGGGAACCCTGGATACAAAACAAAGTAGGGGAAGTGTTCAATCCTTCTAGAGTATTGTTGCTGCATGTATTGGGGTTTTCTTTACTTTTATTTCTTTCTTAACGGGTGCACACATTAGGATCCCTCCTGTATTAACTACAAACCTAAGAGGGAGGTAGAGATTTGGAAAAGGAAATCAAAATGGTGACTTGGGGTTGATTATTGAAATAAGCTTACTTGTATTATCATCTTAAGCTAGTTAATTCCCATCTAATCAACTTGAGATCAAGGAGAGATAGTTGTAACTGGAGTCCAAGGTAAGGGTTAGTAAGTGATACTATGAGACCTAGAGGAAATGAATGAAATTTACAAAATAGTGCCGAGAGGCTGTTGGTGATACCTATCTTACCAAACTCTACATGCACAATATTTATATAGTTAGATTGAGCACGAGAAGCTTATTGAGTTAGAAGCCAAGGGGAACACAACCCTATTGTTTGTTTATGACAAAATTACAACCAGAATTGATATTAGTTACTTGTTCGATATTGTCACTTGGTGTGCCGAAGCACACATGCAAGTGTACATGGTCCCACCAAGTAGTAAACTCGCCTTTTACAAGCCAAGTATCGATCCCACAGAGACTTGTGTTGACAACTATCCAATTCTAGGTCACTATTATGATTAAATTGGTGTAAAAGTAACCAAAGAGTTTGAGAGTTAAACCTAAACATAACCATAAACAATGCAGAAAAGTAAAGTGCTTGGACAATCAATGGGGAGAAACCCAGGGTTAAGACTCTGGAACAATCATACTATGCTGTTGAACTTCATGGGTTGTGTTACTTATCTTGGTTGTTGATTCACGGGGTTTATATTATGATCATGATCTTTTGAGCCTCTAATCACCTATTTAACTTAGACCCACAACTACATCGTTGAGCGGGAATATAAGAACTAATTTAAATGCATTCATATTTCATCCTATAAGTGAACCAAATAGGGCACTTAGGTATATTCCTATCCTAAATGCAAATTATAACTTCATTCAGTAGACGATTAGAATCCTATTCTATTTATTTCAAGTTCTATCCTCTTGTTTCTCCTTTTGGGCTCAAAATATGACAATGGATGTATTCTAGGGGATAGATAATACTTAAAATAGTAATAAAAAGGAAATATAAGCAACCAAATATGATAAATAATTAAAACCAAGTAAATTCATAACAAGAGTAATCATGTTCTAGGCCTTAACCCCGAAAAGAGTGTTTAGCCGCTCATGGACATAACCATAATCGTAATGATAGAATACATGCTAAAATACATAAAAATCTAAATTAATGATATATAAACCTAATTTAATTTTTCTCCAGTCTCCCCAAAATTTTCAACATTGTCCAAGGTGTGTAACATAATGTTTAAGGGTCCTATTTATAGGAGGACACAAGTTGCCGACTTTAACTTACCAATGTGACACGGACCTTATCGCGATGCCTAGGGTACATGGAACACCAATAAAATAGTTAAAAAATGTATTAAGTCATTTATTATGACCCCAAGTGTGTATAATGGACCCAAACACGCTGCCTATGCTCCGTGGCACGCCAATGACTACAAAACATCTATTTTTTGTCAATTCCTGTCCTGTGCTTTTGTCCATCCTTCCCAAGCGTTGTGGTGTTGTTTACACTTCATTTAAAGATTTTTTATCATACATATATCTTAATTATCAAGTTAAAATGCATCATATATCATCAAACACCACGTATTAGAGCTCAAAACGATATACAATTCAAGAAGATGAACTAGAATCTTAAGCTAAGAATACTAGTTGTCCTTTTGATCTTTAACTTAGTTTTGAATGTTGGATTGTTTAAATTGAACCATAAAAACTATAAACAAGTTGTTCCACGTATAATTACACATTCATACCCTTAGTAACTCATTACGCACATTAGAATCCATCGAGATCAAGTAGAACAACACATAGCTAAAGCTAGCAACACTAGTTTTCTCGTCTAAACTCTAAGTGACCAAATTGATTCCAAACTTGTTTGAAACACAACTTAAACATTTTAAGAAAGTTATTTAACACTTATAAGCTCAATTATATCATTAACTACATATTAAGCACACAAAATGTCCTCAAAACAAGGTGAAATAAGCCTAGATAACAACACTGAGGGGCATAAATCCACCTCAGATCATTACTGCACACTTAAAGCCTTGTTAGTCCTTGAACAAATCTTTACTCTAAGCATCATATAAGGGAAGACTCCACAATTATACCACAAGAAAGACACTCAAGCTAGCACTAAAATTACTACACATAATGCAAGGTTTACTCTAAGCATGTTGTACATAATTGAAAGCTTAAGAATACTACTCCAAAACTTCCTAGCCTTAAGAATTGACCCACCAAGTTGGAAAACTAATATATGTTGCTCTATAAAAGGCATCATACAAATCAAAAAAATATCATCAATCATGTTTCCTCACCACAAGAGAGTTACTCATACTTACTCACATAGATGTAGTTTATTACAAAATGGGATAAGAATTAAGTTACGCTCACTCTCTCCCAGAATTCACAAGTTACACAAGATGAACCATAGGCTTGCCCTTAGTGTAATACCCCACTAATATCAGATGTTAAAGTTTAAGATCAAATAGGTCTTTAAGGGTTGTAATTTAGGATAAGGTATGGGTATGAACTATTTTGGCCTATAATAGTGCATATCTTCCCTAAGTGCTTTAATACATCACACTTTTCATTCAATACACCTGTAACAACCAACTTTGCACATCATCAACCTTCATACACATATTTTGTTTTGACCCATATCATTAATCTAGTTCACATACAATGAAGTGGGAGTATTTTCTATTCATATCTTATTCAATTTTGAAAAATTCTTCATTCTTTTCATAACACAACTCCGGACTACAACATATATCAATTTTCAAGATCAATAGTTATTTCTTGGGGGCTTCACTTTCACCTTTTCCCTACTTGAATTTCAAACTCCTTAAGTCAATTAATTTTCACTAAAGTTTTTAGGAACTTTGGATCAAAATGAGGTCAATCAAGGAAATGAATTAGTCTACATACGATTCTACCAAAAAAAATAAGCTAAAGGCTCAATGGAGATAACTAGGATTATTCACAATGGTAGGTTAAAAAGGGGTATGCAACATGGATATCAAAGAAATGCCTATATCATCTCCTAAATCCACACTCTTTATTTCACTTTTCACACACACACACGGCAATTTCTAGCATTAAATGCTACAAGGAGTATAAAAACACCTCACACACACATGAGACATGCTCAAATCAAGTGGGATCATCATTTAATCTCAACTAACCAATCATATGAATTCAAAATTAAGCTAACAAGTTCAAGAGTCATAAACTAGAGCCTAGGATTCTCAAAAGTAATAATTCACACAATCAACATCCTCTTTTCATTTACGACCACTCACATCATGTAATCACACATAGCACTAACAAGAACATTTCACTTATCCTACATTAAAAAATTTAAAATTTACTCCAAAAAAAGAAAAAGGATACTGGGTTCAATAGGCACCCCCGTGGAAAAGAATCGAAAAGAACAACCACGGGGTGGGTGAAGTGTGCACCTACTAGACTGACCCAAACAACTAAAACTAAAAATAAAAAAATCATTTTTTGTATTTTTTTTTCAAATTTACCCAAAAACAAGAAAAACAACTAAGACTCAAGACCCTACAACATCACTTCACCTAAAACAATGGGAATTTATCCACCTCACACTTAACAATCAACTTTGTCCCAAAATTATACTCAAAAGTAGAGATAGAAATACTCCCTGCGGCCTCTAGGCCTAGCTAGTAGAATCTTTTATCATTAAGAGGGTCCAAGGACCCCACATTTAGTCTTCTCCATGCTCTTTAGCTCAAGTTTTTGGTACTCAAAATTTTCATGAAACTGTGACTATACAAAAACAAAAACTACATGAAGTAAAAACTAAAATACTAAAAATAAAAACACCTACCTTAACTTGGGTTGACTCCCAAGCAACGCCTGATTTAGTATTGTGCCATGACCCACATCGACTTTTTCCTCCACCTTGAGGAGATAAATATCGCTCCCAACCTTGTATCCATCTTTTTACTTTTCTCATAGGGTTATGGTACAAAGATGACGAACCAAGTAATTTATGGTGCATGGTAAACCACTCTTACTTGAAGTGAGGCATGATTTTGTTTTGCTTATCTGGTGCAAATTGAAAAATATAGGATTCTTGTTCCTCATCTTCACACGCATCCACTATTTTAGATGACTCCAAAGACATGTCATCATATGAATATAATATAGAAAAGTTCTCTGAATGAGACCCAACCAATCCCATATCAAAATTTACACCATCCACAATAAACTCACTCTTATTCACCTTCTTCATGCCAATCTCAAGAAAAAATGATACTTGAATGGCTGAAATTCTTGTATTTTTTCAACAGATTGGATAGTATACACCTTATCTAGTGAAGGTCCTAACGACTCGATTCCCTAAAAATTTGGACAAAAAGCCTCTCGATGGGGTCTCCACAAAAACAACAAGAATCATCATCACTCACAAATCATCTATCCCTGGATGACGTATCACGAATTGTGATAGAAAAGTAAAAGAAAATTAAAAAATACTAAACTATATACAAATCAATATAGCTAAATAAAATTTAAGATAGTTGCCTATTTACAAGTCCCCTACAATAGTACCAAGAAATTTTTTTGCCTAAGCGCACATGTAAGTTTATGTGGTCCCACCAAGTAGTAAAATGGCTTTTTAAAAGCCATGTATTGATCCCATGGAGAATTGTGTTCAAAACTATATTATTCTAGTTCACTATTAAGACTAAATTGGTGTAAAAGTAGCCAAAAATGTTTGAGAGTTAAAACTAAATGTAACTGTAAACAGTGCAGAAAAATAAAGCGCTTGGGCAATCAATGGAGAGAAAACCAGTGTTAAGGATCTATAATAATCAATGCTATTGAATATAATTTGTTATGTTACTTATCTTGGTTGTTGATTCACAGGGTTGATATTATGATTATGGTCTTTCGAGCCTCTAATAACCTATCTAACATAGACCCACAACTATATCATTGAGTGGGGATGTGAGAACTAAGCTAAATGCATTCATATTTCATCACGTAATTGAACCAAAAAGGGAAATTAGATATATTACTATCCTAAATGAAAATTATGACTTCATTCTGTAGAAGATTACAATCCTATTCTATTTACCCTGTGTTCTATCCTCTTATTCCTCCTTTCGGGCTCACAAGATGACAATGGATGTATTATAAGGGTAGAAAATCCTTGAACTATTAAAAAGGGATAATTAAACAATCAAATATTATAAATAATCAAAACCAAGTCAATTTATAACAAGATTAATCATTTTCTTAGCCTTAACCCCGGAAAAGGGTGTTTAGTCGCTTATGGACATAACCATAATCTCAATTATAGAATACATGTTAAAATCCATAAAAAACCTAAGTAATGCAAGAAAAACAATAATTTAAGTGTTCTACATCCTCATTCAAATTTTCATGATCGTACAAGGTGTGTAACATAATGGTTAATGGTCTTATTTATTGGAGGAGACAAACTGTCGATTTGAACTTACCAACATGCCACGGACCTTATCATGGTGCCTAGGGTCTATGGAAATCCAATATCATGGTGAAACACTGGAATTCGTTATATAGGATGACCCCAAGGGAATTTAATGGACCCTAACACGGTGCCTAAGCTCTGTGGTATGCCAATGACTCAAAAACGTCCGTTTTTGGTCAAATCTTATCCCGTTCTTTTGTCTATCCTTTCCAAGCTTTGTGGTGTTGTTTCCACTTTATTTATAGCTTTTGTATAATAAATATATAATATAAACTCATAAATCATCCTATATCATCAAAAACCACGTATTAGAGATCAAAACGACATACAATTCAAGACGATAAACTATAGAATCTTAAGCTAAGAATACTAGTTTTGTCCTTTTAATCTTTAACTTAGTTTTGACTCTTGGCTTGTTTAAATTGAACCTTAAACACTATAACCAAGTTTTTTGACATGTAATTACACATTCATACCCTTAGTATCTCATTATGCACATTATAATCTATCGAGATTAACTAGAACAACACATAGCTCAAGCTAGTAACACTCGTTTTCTCGTCTAAACTTTAAGTGACCAAATTGATTCCAAACATATTTGAAACTCACATAAAACATTTTAATAAATTTATTTAACACTTATATGATCAATTATATCATTATAACACATTAAGATACAAAAAGTCCTCAAAACAAGGATAAATAAGTCCAGCTAACAACACTGAGGTGCATAAATCCACATCAGATCATCACTAAAATCCCCTTAATTTACTTTTATAGTTCTACCCATTGACTACAATAATTGAGATATAAATTTCCACGTATTCCCTTAGGATTTGACCTTAACCTTTGTTGGGTAACTATATTTGACACTGACCACATAATCTTTAGATTAAAGGTGTAGCTTGGATGTAATTAGAAACACTTCTTGAAATTAATTTACTATTGGAACTGACTCTAAAATCAGGGTTTTAGACCTTGAGTCCTTCAATCAAACAAGATGATAGATGCAACCTTTGGAAAAAAATTTCCTTGGCTTAAGCAAAGAGACAAACTGACCCATAGGCACTGAGGTATTACCCTTCCACTCTAAGATTGGATCATTTAGGAACTGAAACTATACTACTCGGTTTCTACAATCAACTGAGGTATACCAAGAGTGGAGGCAATCCATGACAAGAATGACATCAAAATGGGTTATATCTAACTCTACAAGATCAATTTAAGTGATTTTCTTGGATCCTGTGATTGGGAAATTTCTGTAACCCATATGGCTATGATTGAACTACCTACTGGAGTAGAAATAGAAAATGATTCTGCAAGGATTTGGGGCTGACACCAAAATCTACTTAAATATAAGATGTCACAAAGGCAAGTGTGGCTTTGTGTTCTAATAATTCATAAATATAAATATGAAAAACTTATAGCTTACCTGCGACCACATAAGGGGAACCCTCCTAATCCTATCAAGTTTGAAGGGCATAGAACCCACCTTTATGATGCCCACAAATTTGCTAGGTGTGGCACCCTATTGAGTCATAATACCTACTGGAACAGTTAAAGAGTTAGATTAACTTTGGTGAAAAACATTCTTACATATGTACATAGCCGTTGGTCATTCTCTCACTTTTTGTCCTGACTTGCCACTCCCAAAACAAGCATCACTACCTGCCATACACTCTTTTTTGTTATTCCTACCCCATTTCTTACAAACTAGGTTAGTGCAAATACTATTCACATTTCCATGGGACTTAGAGCCTGTCACCCTATCACGAGTATCATGCCTGGATCTGGGTTCTGTACCAATAGTAGAAGAAGGGGATAGAGATGAATATTTATGGTGTAAATAAAATGATTACCCCCATTTGACCTCTTCTTAGAGAAATTAAAGCTACCAGTTCTGGCCCTCTTATTCTTCATTTCCTTCACCTTGTTTTTCTTCTATTTAATCTATTGATCATGAACCACTAACTTCAAGATGTCCATCTCCTTCACCAACATGGCTGTTCTAAACTTCTTGAACACGTCCTTAGAAATACCCAACACAAATATGCTCATGCGGGCCCTAAAGTCAGCAACCATAGTTTGAGCATACCTTGCCAGCTGGGTAAAATTAAGTGAATAATCCTTCACACACATGGTTGCCTACTTTAGGTTTATGAACTCCTTCACCTTGGCTTCCCTCAACTCAAGTGGGAAGAACCTGTCCAGAAATGTAACAACAAACTCATCCCACTCAACTGACACTCCATGTAATTTATAAGAAGCTAAATCAACACTTTCAGGTGAAGTGATACCCATGATTTTAGTCACCTTCTGAATACTATATAGAAACTCCTATGGATCTGCTTTGGGCTTCGACCTAAAGAATAATAGAGGGTTCATCTCAATAAAGTTCCAAACTCTAGTTGAAGCCATATTCATAGCTGGGTTGGCTGGTGCAACTAACTTCTAGTTATTATCGTCTATCATTGACTGGGCTAATGCCATGAAAGAAACCCTCAACTCGACATGTGAGACTTGTTCATTCAGAGGATCTTCTGGGATTAGTGGTGCTTGCTGATTCTCATTCCTCCTTACTTTATTTCTCTAGGGACGCATTTTCTATAAACTGGTAGAGGATTAGTTTGAATAAGAATTTTAATAGGGTTCAAACTCTATCGAATGACATAAATCATGAAAGAATTAAAACTTTTCCTAGGGAATTTTATAGCCTCCCGCTCATAAGTGTGGCGTGCTTCATACCCATGAATAGACTCTACTTAATGCAACTTTCAGACACCCTAGGACACTCTAAACCGGATGCTCTGATACCATATTGAAGTGTAACTAACTTTTTGAAAGCCACTAAATCATATGAGTTATTGGTAAAAGACACCGATCAACTCCAACTGTCTAAAACTTAAATAAAAGAAAATACTGAAAAGAAATACAAGTGACTGGTCCTTAAATGATAAGGACTCACCAAATACTATTGCTGATATGGTGTAGAATCTTACTAAGCATAGTCTGGGTGTTATACATCTGAACCTATATTATAAGATAATATAGAATAGTAATAGTATGTGGTATAACTTTTTTTGATGATTATCAATTGATAACAAGGGAACAGGTCCCGAGGTATTCATGGACATATACAACTATCCATGGCCTACACAATTTTGTCATCTAGTGTAATAATCTGCTCAAGTGAGATGTGCACCAGTCAGGACACTTGGACCAATCAAATTTTCCTTAATAATTATTCCACTATAAATAGAAAACAATGCTTCTCAATTGGTGAGTTTTTGAAAATCAAAATATAAAACTCAACCTTGCAATAATTTCTGTATGCACTGAAAGAGTGAGTGTTCTTGAGTCAAGTCATGGTTTGTAATTGAATTACTCATGTTAGAAGAGTAATTATTTCTTTGTGTTCTTTAGAGGTCTTAGGTAGAGTTACCTGAGTTTGATATTGGTTTAAGTTAATCAATATCAAGGTAAGTTCTTGGTAGAGTTGTCAATGTAGGTTTGTAATAGAGTTGTTACAAACTAGTTGAGCCTAGAGTTATGTTCATATCGAGTCTGTAATCAAGAGTTTGACTATAGTGGATTGTTGAGCATTTGTGAGGGAAAGCCGTTGTGTTGCCTCCCTTGAGAAAGGAGGTTTTCACGTTAAACCATTGTGTTCTTTACTTTCCTGCAAGGTTTTAGTTTCTTAGTACTTTATATTTTTATTGCCTGTGTTTGACTCTAAGGGACCTGGTCCCTCATAGTGTGGTGCAATCTTCTTATGTTTTAATAATTGGTATCATAGCCAAAATAGTCTAAAAAGTTCATACGTAGAGTGATTTGGTTATCATGGCTGCTCCATCTAATCTGGAAGAAAGGAAATCTACAACTAGACCACCCCGCTTTAATGGGCCATTCTAATAATGGTGGAAAATAAGGATGTATACTTTATTATGGATGAGTAGAGTGAGATAATGGATGTAATACTTAATGGTCCTCGTATGCCAGTTAGAGAGGTTAAAGAAGGAGACATAACTAGAATGGTTTTTAAAAGTAGGAGAGCGTATGGTTATGAACATAAAAAGAAAGTTGAGAAGAATTACAAGGACAAGAAACTGCTAGTTTATGGCATATGACCTGATGAATATAATAGGATTTCTATTTGTGAAAATGCTAAGGAAATTTTGGATTTCTTGAAAACTTCTCATGATGGAATCAGTGTTGTGAAGGGTTCAAAAATTGATATGCCGATAACTCAATATGAAACCTTCACCATGAAAGAAGGAGAAAATATCCTAGAGATGCATATCAAATTCACTTCATTCAATAATGAGTTACGCTGCTTAGGAGAAGTAATTTCTTTGTACAAATAGGTGAGAAAAATTTTGGGGATTCTACCCAATTGTTGGGAAAGAAAAGTGGATGCTATCACTGAGGTAAGGAACCTGGAAACTCTCACTATGGATGAACTTATTAGTAATCTAAAGAAACATGAACTCAAGAAGCATCAAGGGCAAAAGAAGATGAAATTAAAAAGGGATAAATCTCTGGCATTGATCTTGCCTATTAGTCAAAAAGAATTGTTAGTGCAATAAAGAAAAGTGGCCAGTTTCAAAGAAGAGGAAGTAGCAGAAAAAAGAGGCACTGTGGAAGTTTATCACAAATATGAAAGTCTTGATCATTTCATTAAGGACTGTCCAATGCACAAAATGGACTATCAAGAATATTGCAATACTGGAGGTGACAAAGAAAAGAATAGGGAACAGGTCCCTATAAAATTAAGAAGTAAGGATGTAACTGATTATGGAGTGAAACAGGCCTTAGCTGTCTAGGGAGATTCCTTTAGTAAATCTAATGATGCTGAGAGGATTACAAATGTGTCTATGCTACTATGGAATATAGTGAGGTTATATATGATTTATTATCTTCTCTTACGGCAAACACTGAAGATGAATAAGAAAATGAGGTAACTTTCTCTAACATTAAGGAAAATTTAGATAACTATTCTGCCAGAAAGATAAAAAAGATAGCAAATGTGTTGATTGATTTTGTGTTTGAACTAACTATTGAGAAAAATACTTTAAAATAAAAAAGTAGAGAATCAGGAGCTTGAATTAAATGCTTTAATTTTTCGAATATCTTAAATAGAAGAACAATTTGCTAAGTTAAAATTTGATAATCTGAATTTATTGAGTCAACAAGAAAAAACAAATGATTCTGATCATAAATGGAAGAAAGAAGCTTCAAAGCTTCAGGCTAAGCTTGAAGAAAAATTAAGGGATTCTCAAAATAAATTTATGACTGCCCTCCATAAGAATGAAGAATTAGAAAGGGACCTGGTCCATATAACAAAAGAACTCATCAAATCTTTACAACTGACCACATCCTCTTAGATACTTCACAATTTAACTTGTTAGAATGTCAATAATAGTAAAGGGCTTGGATATCAATATCAAACCCAATCACTTCAATATCAAGGGAAAGCTATTTATGGTATTGAAAACAGGGTCCAGAAACCTCTATGCACTCATTGTTGAAGAGATGGTCACATAAAGAAAAGCTATCAAAGCTAGTTTAGAGCTAGAATGAACAGTGTTAGATATATCAAGTAAGGGAATACCTATCCTAAGGGTTCCAAACCTTTTAAGAATATGAAGAAGATCTTATTACCTAGTTGGGCCAAGAAAGGTTAGATCACACCCTTGTCTTCCTACTGGGAACTCAAACTCAAATGGGTTCCCAAATCTAACAAATGACTTTGTTTGGAGGTGGGAGAAAGGGATTGCATTTAGAACTATTTTATTAATAATTAATGTTCAGAATATATGACTTAAAAGTCTGACTCTATTCTCTCTCTCAAGACACTTTAAGATGGAGGTATCTCATTTGGAAAAGGTAATAAGGTTAAATTCTCATCTGATGGAAGAACAATATCAAGCTTAAAGTCTGGGAGAGTTATTCTCAAAGCCAATTAAATCCAAAATATGTATATACTGATTTGGAGTCTTTGGCTGGTGCAAAATTAACTTGCTTAAGTGTTTAAAGTGAAAATAATGATTTATGGTACAAAAGGATGGAACATGTAAAGTTCTCTTTGCTAAAAATATTGATTTCAAAGGACCTAGTCCGTGGAATTCCATAGTTGAAATTTCCAGACAACAAGGTTTGTAATGATTATGGTAAAAAAAACCAGGTCTTCCTTTAAGCTGGAGAAAAAGGTAATGATGTAGATTTAGAATTTGAAAAACTCATTCCTGCTCAAAAGGATGATTTATCTGAAGATAATAGTCAAGAACTAAATGATGCATATGAGAATGATGAAAATGATGGTGATCCACGATTACAGTCACAATACCTAGCTCCAGTAGAAGAACAACAAGAAGGGCCTAGTAAAAATTCACCGGGACCTAGTCTTAGTGGTACTTATCTCAGAAGGTCAAGCTGGAGACACATATCTTTTCATCCCCTTGACAATCTAATTTCACCTCTAAAGACTGGAGTCCAAACAAGAGCTCAAACTAGAAATTTCATGACATTCTCAAATTGAGACCAAAATTTTTAAAAAAACCTAAAAAATGTTGACTTGAATAAAGCAATAAAGGAGGAGATTCAACAACTTTAAAGAAGTTAAGTTCGACACTTGTCCTCAGACCTACTGAGTAATAGTTTTTGGAATAAAGTGATGAACTGAAACAAACAAGTTGAGGCTGAGATTGATCAAATTAACCTGACCTTCTAAATAAATCAATTTATCCCTAAAATTGGTTATGATAAGGACAAATGTATACTTGGTAAAGTAGGTACATATTGGTTTAACTCAGTACCATACTTTTCCAGGTATACACCTATGGGAACAACTTGGGATAAGAAAAGATGTGACTTGCACAAATTTGAGGATTCATTAAAAAAAGAGAGGGGTCTGGTCCCATCTCTTAGGTTAGTACCAAATCAGTGTTCCTTAATAAGCATAAATTTCTATCCAAAAGCCACACATTTTTTCTTATCTAAGCAAAAGTTGTCAAGTCATAGCAATGTGAAGAGTCACACCTATTACAGCCAGATGTGTTTTTTCAAAAAGGGCACCTCTTAAATGACAACGGTCATATTTCTTAATTATAAAATCAAACACTTTTTATTTCATTCTCCATTAAATTAATTCATATCATATTCTTCAATCGTCTATTATCTCTAAATATGAATTGGTCCTATTCTCTCTCGCACATAAATAATTCAAAATGGTAGATATTCCAACTCCCTACCCCCGCTAATGATCTTAAAGCTGATAAAGTTCCATAAAATCAATAAAAATAATCCTAAATCGAACCTTCTACTCGTTTAGCACCCAAAACCATAGAAGACATCTCCTTAAGTCCTCAATATGAACATGTGAGAACTCTACCTTTTGAATCTTCTCCAAAAAATCTAGAACCCCTAGATAAGTCTGTCCCTATTAAAACATCCTTAGCTATTAAAATTTCTGCTAAATCGATCTTGATAGAGGATCTAAATCAAGTTTTTGGTTTACCAATACAACCAGAAATTTCTCAATCCAAAATTCCTCTTTCCTCAAAAGAACCAAAATTACTTGTACACTCTTAAATCCCTATTTCTTTTTAAGAATAAAAAAAATAGAACTCTTAGAAATCCCACAAGTACCTGGTTTTCCTACTCCCTCTTAGTCAAACCCCATTTTTGTGCAACTATATGACAAAGAAATACCATTAAAGAGGTCTGATGTTTCCAGCAGTATAGATTGGGTAGCTGAAAATTTACTTTAGCTTGCATATGATCCTAAGGAAAGCTCCATTCGTATAGATGATCAAATAGTTGGTGAAAAGAATGATGTGATAAAGGATGGAGAAATTGTGCTACCTCCAAATGAGAAGGATGAGGATGAACAATCTCTAAGGTGGTCTATGAAGAAAAAAAGTAAAGCAAAGGGAAAGAAAAGTTTGTTGAATCTGGTGTAAAGGTTGCTAGATCTTATTCTACTAGCGTGTCTGAAAAGAAGTTGTTAGATAATTCTATGAAAGCTAGAAAGTCTTTTACAACTAAGAGAAGAAGACTAAAGAAAGTTGTTATAGTAAAGAAGGAAAATATTATAGTTGTAGAGGCTAGAGAGGATGACGACATTGATCCTGATGTTGCTACTGCAAGTGAGAAAATAAGACAAGAAATTTATGTCTCATGAAGGACCAAGTTCTCCTGTTCTAAGTCTGGTAGCCCTGTAGGAATAAAAGAAAAACACATTTCTATGAAAAAAAAAAAAAGTCTCCGAGGGACTCGGTCCTAAGAAGAGAAAAACTGTTGAAATAGAAATCAACAATGATTCCAAAAGAAATTGTCATACTTTTCAAGATATTCCCACCAGATTTCCTCCATATAATGATACATGTATTATATTAATAATAGGACAACCCCCAAACTGTATCGGTAGAATTTAAATTGGCCGTGTATAAAGCACCCATCACGACGCGATGCTTTCAGTATTGACAGGAATGACATGACACAATGATATCACGTTAACTCACTAAAATTTGCATCCAAAATTTATTCTAAGTGCTGAACATCTTCTTCTTTGCCCATTCCTTTTGTAGTGTATTTCCAATGAATTTCAAGCTTTTTTATTTTCAATATATCACCATATTTATATCTCAGAGTTGAACCTTAGGCTCTGTACCAAGTTTGAAATACCCCAATTTGCTGAATCAAAATGCTACACGGTGCCCATGACCCCAAAGGACCACAAGCTAACCCATGGATGATATTTGTACCTAAGCACTGCACAATATTCTTTATAAATACGGAAACATGTACTGAAAGGCCATAAGGTTCAAACTGGATAAACATCTGATAAGAACAATGTCTGAAAATGGTATAACAATACCAAAACAACTGAGATAACTATTTGAACATACTATAGTCTGAAAGCCTCTAAACTGTCTAAACAAGGAGTTGATGGGACATGTCCCCACCTAACTCCAACTACTGAAATAAACTTAAAACTGAAATAGTAATGAAATCATCATGTCCTCAAAAGATGAGGACTTACTTCTAACTCTGACTGCTATTACTAGAATCTACTGCTTATCTGGAGCTCGTGCCTCTGAACCTATCGTGTAACATAAGAGAAAGCACCATTACGCAAATGCGTCAGTACGACTAAATAAACTGAGTATACGAGTGAGGTAGGCTAAATGCAAAGAGTTATATGCATGAACAATGCTAACTGATATGAACGTAAGAATATATACATACCAGAGAAACTATACTAAACTCGTGATGATACTGACTACTGAGTCTGAATACAAACATCATGACTTTACTGACAATCACTAATAAGTGAGGAACTAAGACTGTATTACTAAATACTAAGGGACTAGTGCTATGTTACTGATACATAAATAACTCTGTATGACAGTCCTTATTATGAAAGACTGTTCTGGTCGACTGTATCTGACATTCTAATTATAAAGTATTAATTTGATTGACTGTATTTGGCAGCCATGAATATGAGAAACTGATATGCTTGATCGTATTTGACTGTCATGAAGATGGATACTGGTAATATGAGTTCAGAGAACTGGTAATAATGATAACATGAGTGACTGTATCTTATAGTTCTGAATATGGTGGAACTAGCTGAGTTCCATATTGTATCTGAGTTGACTGTATTTGACAGTCCTGATATTATGAAGAACTATCTGAATCTATTACTGAAACTAAGACTGAGACTAAAATTGAGACTGTGGGAGATAATCATCTAACCGACATACCCCAAAATTGAACTGGTGGGGTCCAATATTTGCCCTAATTGGAAGGGTGTCAATACTGTGCCATGGGTTGAGACAATATATGAGTAACCCTATTCTATTTTTTGGAGCTCATTCCATCTGCCCTATTATCAGGTAAACTCAAAAGAGATGCAATAGCCATATGGGTAGGGACATCTCAACCTCCGCTGGCTACGTAGTTCTAGAACACAATGATTGCTTCTAGGAATCTCACCCTCTGACTATGGTAGGTGAGTCTCTATCCTTGGGTTCACTCGGTGCTGAATCCTACTCCCAACTGAAAGACACTGAACTGAACTGATGTTAGTGGGATTGTTTAGCGAAGCTAAACTGAGTTTACTGGATTCCGATAACTGATGGAATGTACTGAGTTCTAAGGACTGATTAAGAGTACTGAAGTTACTGAGATTAACTGTGAATACTGAGGTTGCTGAGGTTACTGAGCACTAAGATTACTGAGATTACTGGGTTTTCCTAAGTCACATGACTGACTGATTTCTATAGATTATGGCTTGAATGAGAGTATCATGAAAACATGACATGGCTCTAGGCATACAACTATATTTTTCGGGTAAAAGTACCCCCAGAACTCGATGGAAAGAAATTGACACACATAACTGACTCGATTATAAGAGTAGAGTCCAAAATTCACAATATCATAAGTAGGGGATTTCATACTATACATGATGCTCAACTTCTTATACATGGAATGGAATGCATACAACATGTATATACTTGCATAGCTTCAATATCATGTTCATTCCATATCACAACAATAACACATAACAATAACGTAAAATTCATGTGAAATCATAGATCATAGAACGTGGACTTGTCATTTAGGCACTATTGAATCATGGGATATGAATTCTATTATCCTAGTCATTTTATAAAACATCTTACATGCACCACTTTGGGAATAGGTTTATTCATGAATTCAACAACCCATATCACCCAAAGTTCATATATTTCAACTTACATGCCATCTTAGTTTCATACAACCCATAAAGATTCTATCTTGACATCATTCAACACATAAACAAGATCAACAATCAAATCAAAACATAACAAGAATAGCATATAGTTTAAAATAGGGTTCTTGGACTTCATGGAAGAAAGGAGTCCATGAATGAACTCACACATACCTTAGTTCTTAATTTAGTGAAGATTAATGGAGAGATTCTTGAAATTTGATGGTAGAATTTGCTTGAACTTGAATCCCCTAATTGAAATCCTAATGTGTTCTTGAGAGGATTTTGATGAAAAAGAGTATGTTTCTATGAAATAATGGCTTAATTCTGTGTTTGGGAGCTTATATAGGGATGGGAAGAGGACCCAAATACCCCTCTAGATGCATCTTTTAATTTCTGTAAAAATTTCCCGATTTGGGCCCCTGGTGTGACGCGGATACATCCCATTGCCACTTGTTTATGACCTAGAAACTCATCGCAATGTGGAGGAATCACGGAGAGACACTGGAAATTGACAAACTTCATTTTAGCTTATGGAACGACGCACCACTGACTGAATTGACACTGTTGAAACTTTAAATTGCCATAACTTCTTCACCGGGTGTCCGTTTTAGGAAAATTTGCTATCGACGGAAAGCATATACAAGTCTATACAATTTGAGGGTATAAACATTCAAAAATACCACCTATAAATCAAGTTATTCTCATTCAAATATTACCTATATGAAAGCACACATGAAAATTTGGTGGATTTAAAAGTTCATAGCTTGGCTTACTCTAAGTGACTCTTATGAACATTCTTAACACATCATAAGCTCTATTATCACTAGGATACTCATCTTAATTGATGTACTCAAACATGAATCACAGGATAGGAGGTTTCATACGTAGGAACAATGGTTCATTTTCTAGCTTAGAAATATATGGGGTATTACAATATCTCCCCCTTGGGAATATTCGTCCTCGAATGAGACTGACTGAGAGGGGAAACAATAAGCTGAACATGAACTGAACATGAATGATTGAAACATGATCTCATGACTGACGTGAAAAATAAAATGATTCATACTGAACATGCATATCTGATGCATGGGTAGTTGATTTATGAATGAAGGACTGAGTGTTCTGATGAACTAAGTTTCTCAGAATAAGAAGGCACATCTGATGCAGAGATTGATATGTTGAACCCATGCATATCTGATGCATAATTATATGACTGACATGATACATGAATGCATTAATGAAAGTACTGATAAGTTGATCACGCATATCTGATGCGTAAGTGCACGACTAAATTGACTCATGAACATGCGACTGAACATGCAATGGTAAAGATACCAAGTTTGAATTGAAAATGGAGCATCAAACTGAATACTAAGTTTGGTACTAAAATCTGAACATGAGAACAAGTAAGCTCAAAGAAGACTTTTATCTTAAACCAAACATACTGATGAGTCTGAGATTAATTACTCAATATGCATGAGCGGAAACACAAGAAAATAACTGAGTTTGGAACATCATACATGAACTGAACTGAGTCTGTAATGCATAACATGGATAGATTATCTTATCGTGGACTAAACTGAGATGTTGAGTACAAGGTTACGACTGAGATTTGGAGCTAGAGGTTCACTTATGAGTATCCCTACTCCAAACTAAATTCATTAAGTGAGAAGAGAATGGGACGCTTATGTTATGAAAGTTCGGGGGATCATAGCTTATCTCCCTCCTTGGGATACTAGGTCCCTCTAGGAATATTGTCTTGGCTGAGCTACTGAGGGAAACTAAGGTGATGCGCAAGACACCTAGGAACTAAATCATGACTAATTATCTGAGATCTGAAACTTGAGGCCTGATACATGATCTAAGATGAAGCAACTAAACTTCATGCACTGCAACTAAGACAACTGAAAGATTTAAGAGGTGCTGAGCACGACTGTATGAATATACTAACTTATTTGATTAACTGAATAACTGATAGCTGAATACTAGGCATGTGAGACTTATCTATACTTAGTTCGAATAACTGGACTAAGGCTGTAGAATATTACGTATAGGAGGTAAGGATTGACTGGATAACATGAGGTAACTGAGCATGAATGAGCAAAACTGTATCACCTTAAGAATTTAAGGCTAGGCGTATAACATGATTTGGAAACATCCTGTAGACTGAGGTACTAAAATACTACTGACTGAGTAACTGATAGTTGTAGCATGGGTCAAGCAAGTATGGAACTAAACTGAGTTTCTGATCTGATTACTAAACTGAAGTTGGCACTAAAACTAAAACTGTAGCTGAGATTCTTACTGGAACTAAATGCTGGGTTCTAATAACTGAATGCTGATAACTGAGGTTCAGGATAATACTAAAATACTAAATTCTGGAACTAAACACTGATTACTGGGTACTGAATACTGAAATTCTAACTAAGATGGCAACTAAGTTTCCATTGTACGCGATGGGGATTGACATAAGTCAAGGATCTAAATATACATTCACACTCTATACTTCCCCATCTTCTAAATAAAACCTCATGATAACCACTTACTTGCACACTAACATGGTATTCAAGCCTATCTTCGTAACTATCCCCTCGTATACAGTAAGCATGCCACAATCTTCTCTTAACATGAAACACTTTTTATCTCCCATCTAAGCAATTGTTCATCACTACAATGTTCCATAAGGAAATCTTACTGAAGGATTACATCAGGAGAACCTGAAACATAAATTGGCACTAACTGAACTTGACACATGACTGAAACCTGAGGAACATAATGTCAACAACATGAATTTACCAAAAAGGTCTGAACTGAGGATATACATGACATAGTCTGAATTTATCTTATCTGTAGGGGCATAACATGATTCATGGAAATTGAATATACTGTAAGGCGTGACATGTGTACATGAGTCATGAGCTGCATGACCTGAGTCTAAAATTTATGAATTCATTGGACATGATTCATAACACTGAGGGAGCTGAAACTCCTTATGCGGGGAACTGACAGCGCACAAGAGTCTATGAGAAACATGTAAATAAGCTGTGTTCATGGAACTGAGTTATGAAACATGTGTAGGCATCATGCTGACTGAAGTACAAAACTTGTACGAAGATAAGGATAGATCGGGAATCATCTTCCCTTACTGATCTTTCTATAATTACTAGCACTACTACTGGAATTCTGAGAGCCTAACTTGGTTACTTGATCTATCATCTCCCCCTTGAACTTAAGCCATCACTTTATGTCTGTGAACACTTGACTAAACTCTGAACTGAACTTTTGTCATAATCATATACTTACACCCTGTCAAACACATACTTGCCTTACTAAGCCCATTAGCTGCTTCTGTTGCTTCATATACTACTAATATCATATCCACACCTTCATATTTAATTCAAATCAATAAACTTAAATTCTAGCTTACACTGTTCAAGCCTACTAATTTACTCTGGAACAACTATCCCTATTAATACATAATCTGATCAAGCTGGATAATACTATCCCAACTCTACCACTGTTAACTCTTGAGTTCATGCTTAAAATTTTTAGTTCTACACTGTTATAGGATTCTGAAAAAAGATTTGATGGCATATCTAAAATTGGGTTCATGAACGAGTTCTCATGGTCATGAATGAAATCTATATGACTTGTAACATAATGGGATTGATGGGGTATTTCTGAGTCTATGGAAAATCCCATAACTGTATGCTGGGACTGGTTGAGGAAACTCTATCTCTAGAACTTTGAGCTTCACTATTTCTGTTACCTTAAAAGTAAGGTGGAGTTAACATGCGTAGAGCATGGAGAGAATTTATATAAGTTTTTTTAGAAAACTTTTCTATAGCACAATCTGAGACATGAAAGAAGGGAAACTATTTCTAAAACATCTCATAGCGTCCTGCACATAAGTGTGGTGCACAACACACACATGTACAAGACTCTACTAGATGCAAATTTTCAGACTTCCTAGGACACTGTTGAACCTTAGGCTCTGATACCAAGTTTGAAATACCCCTATTTTCTGAACTGGAATGCTACACGGTGCCCATAACCCCGAAGGACCACAAGCTAACCCATAATTGATATTTGTACCTAAACACTGCATAATATTTTGTGTAAATGCAGAAATAAGTACTAAAAGGCCATAAGGTTCAAAGTGGATAAACATCTGATAAGAACAATGTCTGAAAATGGTATAACAATACCAAAATAACAGAGATAACTGTCTGAACATACTATAGTCTGAAAGCCTCTAAACTATTTGAACAAGGAGTTGATGGGACATGTCCCCAACTAACTCCAACTACTAAAATAAACTTAAAACTGAAATAGTAATGAAATTATCATGTCCTCAAAAGATGAGGACTTACTTCTAACTTTGAGTACTATTACTAGAATCTACTGCTTATCTGGAGCTCATGCCTTTGAACCTATGGTGTAACATAAGAGAAAGCACCATAGAGTAAATGCGTCAGTACGGCTAAATGTACTGAGTATACGTGTGAGGTAGGCTAAATGCAAAGGGTTATATGCATGAACAATGCTAACTGATAAGAATGTGAGAATACATACATACATGAGAAACTATACTAAACTAGTGATGATACTGACTACTGAGTCTAAATACTGACATCATGACTTTACTGATAATCACTAATAAGTGAGGAACTAACATTGTATTACTAAATACTGAGGGACTTGATCTATGTTACTGATACATAAATAACTGTGTATGATAGTCCTGATTATGAAGGACTGGTCTGGTTGACTGTATCTGACAGTCTAATTATAATGTATTAATCTGAGTGATTGTATCTGGCAGCCATAAATATGAGGAACTGATATGCTTGATCGTATCTGATAGTCATGAAGATGGATACTGGTAATATGAGTTCAGAGAACCGTTAATAATGATAACATGAGTGATTCTATCGTACAGTCCTAAATATGGTAGAACTAGATGAGTTCCATATTGTATCTGAGTTGACTATATCGGACAGTCCTGATATTCTAAAAAACTATCTGAGCCTATTACTGAAACTGAGACTGAGACTGAAACTGAGACTGTGGGAGGTAATCATCTAACCGACATGCCCCAAAACTAAACTTGTGGGGTCCAATCTTTTCCCTGATTGGAAGGGTGTCAATACTGTGCCACGGGTAGATATAACATGTAAGTAACCCTATTCTATTTTTGGGAGCTCATTTTGTCTGCCCTACTATCAGGTAAACTCCAAAGAGATGCATTAGCTCTATGGGTAGGGACATCTCAACCTACTTTGGCTACGTAGTTCTGGAATGAAAGGATGATTCTAGGAATCTTACCCTCTGACTGTGGCAGGTGAGTTCCCATCCTTGGGTTCACTCGGTGCTGAATCCTACTCTCAACTGAAAGACACTGAACTGATTAGCTGAACTAAACTGATTAACAAAACTGATGTTAGTGGGATTGTTTAGCGAGGCTAAACTGAGTTTATTGGATTTCGATGACTAATGAAATGTACTGAGTTCTGAAGACTGATTGAGAGTACTGAAGTTACTGAGATTAACTATAAATATTGAGGTTGCTGAGGTTACTGAGCACTGAGATTATTGATATTACTGGGTTTTCCTAAGTCTCATGACTAACTGATTTCTATAGATCTTGGCTTGAATGAGAGTATCGTGTAAACATGACATGGACCTAGGCATACAACTATATTTTTTGGGGTACAAGTACCCCCAGGACTCGATGGAAAGAAACTGACACACATGACTGACTTGATCATAAGAGTAGAGTCCAAAATTCACAATATCATAAGTAGGGGATTTAATACTATACATGATGCTCAAATTCTTATACATGGAATGAAATACATACAATATGTATATACTTTCATAGCTTCAATATCAGGCTCATTCCATATCACAACAACAACACATAACAATAACGTGAAATTCATGTGAAATCATAGAGCATAGAATGTGGACTTGTCATTTAAGCACTATTGAATCATGGGACATGAATTCTATCATCCTAGGCATTTTATCAAACATCTTACATGCACTACTTTGGGCATAGGTTTATTCATGAATTCAACAACCCATATCACCGAAAGTTCATATATTTCAACTAACATGCCATCCTAGTTTCATACAAACCCATAAAGATTCTATCTTGACATCATTCAACACATAAACAAGATCAACAATCAAATCAAAACATAACAAGAATGGAATATAGTTTAAAATAGGGTTCTTGGACTTCATGGACGAAAGGAGTCCATGAATGAACACATGCATACCTTAGTTCTTGATTTAATGAAGATTGACGGAGAGATTCTTTGAATTTGATGGTAGAATTTGCTTGAACTTGAATGCCCCAATTGAAACCCTAATGTGTTCTTGAGAGGATTTTGATGAAAAAGAGTATGTTTTGGTGAAATAATGGCTTAATTCCATGTTTGGGTGCTTATATTGGGTGGGAAGATGACCCAAATACCCCTCTAGATGCGTCTTTTAATTTCTATAAGAATTTCCCAATTTGGGCCCCTGGCACGATGCGGAGACATCCCGTTGCCACTTGTTTATGACTTGGAAACTCACTGCGATGCGGTGGAATCGCAGAGAGACACTGGAAATTGACAAACGTCATTTTGGCTTATGGCGCGATGCCCCACTGACTGAAATGACACTGCTGAAACTTTAAATCGCCATAACTTCTTCACCGACTGTCCATTTTAGGCGAATTTGGTATCGACGGAAAGCTTATTCAATTCTCTACAATTTTGAGGGTATAAATATGCAACAATACTACTATAAAACAAGTTATGTTCGTTCAAAGATGACCTATGTGAAATCACACACAAAAATTTGGTAGATTCAAAAGTTCTTAGCTTGGCTTACTCTAAGTGACTCTTATAAACATGATTAAAACATCATAAGCTCTATTATCACTAGGATACTCATCCTAATTCATGTACTTAAACATTAATCGCAGGATAGGAGGTTTCATGCATAGGAACAATGATTCATTTTCTATCTTAGAAATATATGGGGTATTACACAAAGCCTCCTACATAATCACAAAACACAAATTAGATATAAAAATAACATAATAACCTCAACGATGAATCAAAACAAGAGCTAAGATAAGGCAATTTTGCGATGATCTTCACTTTTATGTTCCTACTCGTAACTTAATCAAATTGAACTTTTTCCATTACAAATAAGTTGTTCCCCATATAATTATGAATTTAAACCATTTGGGAAAAATTAAATTAAACACATTAGAATCCAATTAAACTAACTAGACACACACCTAGCTCAAGCTAGTAAAACTAGTTTTTCGGGTTGAACACTAAATGACTTAATTAAGTACAAACTTGTTTGGAAAACAGGTTGAACATTGTAATCTCTCACTTGGACACTTAGATTTTTATTGATATCATATTAACAAATAAAGCACACAAATTCTTCCCAAAATAAGGATAAATAAGATAGAATAGTAACACTAGAATGCATAAATACTCCCAACATCACCACCCCACACTTAAAACCTTATTAGTCCTCAAGCAAATCTTTACTCTAAGCATCATAAGTTGAGGAGACTCTAAATATCTACTAAATGAAAGACACTCAAGCTAGTACTACAATGACTACACGAAATGCAAGTTTCTACACAAAGCATGTTATTTACACAATTGATAGCTCATGAACACTACTCCAAAACAACCTAGCCTCAATAATTGACTCACCTAAGTGGAAAATTCATGATTATCATTCAATCAAGGACATCATACAAATCACCCATATTCCTC
Source organism: Capsicum pubescens (assembly GCA_030864215.1). NCBI lineage: Eukaryota > Viridiplantae > Streptophyta > Magnoliopsida > Solanales > Solanaceae > Capsicum > Capsicum pubescens. Next base: position 227,745,007 of record CM061542.1, on the reverse strand, counting down.
AAATATGTGCCCCTCACAACAAAAGAGTTACCCATAATCACTCACAATAATGCAATTTATAATGTAATGGGTACAAGAATCAAATTATACTCACTCTCACAAGGAATTCACAAGTTAAACACAATGAACCATAAGCTTTCCCTTAGTGTAGTGCTCCACTATATCAGAATGTAAAGCTTAGGATCAATTAGGACTTTTTCGGGTTATAATGTAGGCTAAGGGACGGGTAGAAACTATTTGGGAATAGTGACTAACCTCTCTAAGATCTTTAATACATCACTTTACACATTTAAAACCAATCTCCAACAACCAACTTACATTTTTTTTCATCCACCCATCACCTTTGTTTTGACTTATCTCTTTTAAGCATTTTCACAAACACATGGTGGGCACATTGTTTATTTGTTCAAGATTTAATTTTTCTCATTTTCTACAATCACGTGAATATTTCTAAAACTATTTATATCAATCCCAACTACCACACATCAAATAAACACCAAACTATTATCTTGGGGCATTAATTTCTCCTTTTTCTTCTTTAATTTCTCAAACTCCTTACTAATTATTTTTTTTTTATTGAAGCACTTAGGAGCTTTTTGGATCAAATTATGGTCTATCAATGAAGGGGATTAGGCTAAGTATGAGGCTACAAAATTAAAAGCTAATGGCTCAATGGGGTTTAACTAGGATTATGCACAAGGGTAAGTCAAATACAAGGTATAAAACAAGGCCATTAAAGAAATGACTAAATCATCTCCTAAATCCATATTCTTTATTTTGGTTTGCACACACACCGGGAAAGTTATAGACATCGCATGCAATAAGGAATACATAAAATAACTCACATTCACTCGGTACATGCTTGTAATTCCCCGAATCTGATACCCAAAATTCTACACGATGCTCATGACCTCGAAGGACCACAAGCTAATCCTTGAATGATATCTGTACCTGAGCACTGCATAATATACTGTATAAATATATAATAAAAGGCTAAAAGGTCATAAGGTTCAAATATCTGATAAAATATAACATCTGGAAATAAAACAAAACTGAAATAAACCATCTGAACATGCTAGTCTGAAAGCCTCTAAACTTTCTGAAAACTGTGGAGTTGATGGGATATGTCCCCAACTAACTCCGTCAAATAAAACTGAAATAATAAAGTAATGAAATAATCATGCGATCCTCGAATGATGAGGACTTACTGAAAATCTACTGCTGCTAGCTGAATCTGAAGCTAAGTGCGATCGGGAACTTGAGCGTCCGAACCTATGGTATAAAACACCATAGCACAGAAGAAAAGTATGAGTCAGTACATCTGAATATACTGGTATGCAAAGTAAGGTAGGCTGAATGCATGGGGTTCATATGCATGAACAATACTGACTAGCTGAATAACATGAACGTGAGAATACATGCATGAATACATAACTGTAAATGAGATCGTGATAATACTGAATACTGAGTTTGAATACTAATAACATGAGTTTCGTCTAACTAATACACTGTTATCAGAGTGACATTGTCTGACAGTCCTAATTCTGATGGAACTAGCTGAGTGACTGAGTGACTGTATCTGACAATCCTAAATCTGACGAACTATCTGAGTTCTTTTACTGAGACTAAGACTGAGACTATGGGAGGTAATCATCTAACCGACATGCCCCAAATCTGAACTGTTGGGGGTCCAACCTATAACCCAGCTGGAAGGGTGTTAGTACCGTGCTATGGGTAAAGACAAGCTGTGAGTTAACCCTCTCTGACAGGGAGCTCTTCCATCAACCCCTCCTAGTAGGAAAACTCAAATGAGATGTATAATCCCTAGACTCGTAGGGGTACATCTCAACCTACGCTAGCTATGTAGTTCTGGAATACAAGGATTGCTTCTATGGATCACACCCTCTATTGGCTGATAGGTGAGCCCTCATACTTGGGTTCACTCGGTGTTGAATCCTACTCCCAACTGAATAGACACTGAACTGATTTCCTAGTTCATATTAGGCTTGACTAAGCTATCACTAATCGTTTTAATGACTGAACTAGACTGATTTCACTAAGTTTCATTGACTGGCAGAATACTAATGAGATTTGATAACTGACTGAGATTACTGAGTACTGTGAAGGAATGGACTGATACTGAATTTTACTAAGTTTTCCTGAGTCCTGTGACTGACTAAATTCTAAGTATCATGGCTTGACTGAGAGTATATTAAAAACTGACACTGGCTCTAGGCACACAGCTAAATTTTTGGGTACAAGAACCCCCATGACTTGATAATATGATACTGATAAGACATGACACTTCTTGAACACATGACCATAGTCAACAATTCATAATACAAACGTTGGGGATTTTCATGAAGTATTTGTATGTCATAAGTTTACACATGAATAGGAATACATTTAAACATGTCATAATTTCATAAGTCTAATCTCATGAGCATTCCACAAAATTATTACAATGCATAACAATACACATGAAGGTCATTGTGAACATAAGGGTAAAGCATGGATTCATCAATTTGGTCATACTTGAGTCATAAAGCATAATTCTTATTCTCTTAGGCATTTTAGCAACCACCTTACATGTATAACTTGAGGCTTATTCATGAACACTAAAATAATACATCATAGCAACATTTTTCACTTCAAATACAAGAATTCCAACCACATGAATCAATGGAACCCATGAATCAACACTTTACATACCTTAGATGGAAGTTTCTTGAAGATTAATGGTTGAATCTCCTGGATTAGAACTTTCAATTGAAAATCCTAGACTTGTTTGTAAGGGAATTTGAAAGAAAGAACTATATTTTGATGAAAACCTAGTTGAATCTCGTGTTACAGGCTTACATAGGGGCTGGAAATTAACCTTTTTTCCCTTAAAGATGTGGACATTTAATGACTACAAACTGGGTATCAACACAGTTGGCGACACGATGCGTCAATGGCACCGACGCGATACTAGATATATCGCTCCATGATCGTACCAAGCCTCAGTACTTTTGGCTCTGGCAACCTGCAACAATGTTAACCAATGCGATAGGCAACGCGGCTCGCCAAGATCACGTTGGTCCACTATTTTGGGACACCAAACGTGGTCTAAATGATGTCTGAAAAATTTGAAACATATCTGGAAACACTTATTGAACTCCCTGATCATGAATTAGCAAGAATACCGACCATTAAAGGAAATTAAGGTCGCAAAATGAGATTGCCAACTTTTTAAGGCCAAAAATAAACTAAGTATGGAAACTATGCTAGAATTTTCTAAGTTTGGGACCCCCTTGACAAGCCTAAAAGACTGAATTAAGCTTAGGAATTTTGTGGGGTCTTACAATATCTCCTCTTTGGGAACATTCATTCTCGACTGGGACTGACTGATATGGAAGAAATGATAAGATGAAGAAAATACCGAACATGAACAATTGAAATATAAGTACATGACTGATAAGCTGAGTGTATTATACTGAACATGCATATCTGAAGAATGAATAGCGGACTCAATAAATGCATGACTGGGATTACTGGTAAGCTGAATTTATCAAGCTGAACATGCTTATCTGATGCGTGAATACATGACTGAACTGACAAATAAATATACGACTGAATATTCAATGGTAATTGATACCAAGTTTATAATGGGAATCTGAGCATGAAACTGAATACCATGTTTGTAATGGAATCTGAACATAGAACTGAGTGAATTCATAGAAGACTGTTACATTTAACCTAAAATACTGATGAACCTCAGATCATTTAGTGGGCATGTATGAATAGGAACATGGGAACATATCTGAGCCTGAAACCTGGTATATAAACTGAATATAGTGATCTGAACTGAGCACCTCAAATACATGGCTTGTCGCTGAGGTCAGAGTTTGAGGGTCAACTTATGAGTACCCCTTACTTCTAACTATATTCATTACGAGGAGAGAGAGTGGCATGTTTGTGTCATGAAAGTTTAGGGGATTATAATGTATCCCCCCTTTGGGACACTAGGTCCCTCGAAGAATACTGATTTTGCTGAGATACTGAGGAAAACTAGGGCGATGTATAAGGCACCTATAAATCGAATTGTGACTGAATATCTTGGATTTGAAACTAAGACGTGACACATGAACTAAGCTGAGAACGCAACTACCTGGTTGGTCCATCTTAGAATGATCACATTCATGGGACTCCAGATAGTGCGACTAGATGGAACGAAGGGAAACCACACCATATGAACTTGTTCACCTGACTGCTAAACTGAATTACTGGCTACTTAAACTTACTCATACTAAAAACTTATACATAACTAAAGTACTTCTCCGACACTCTTTCAACTATACTCTCCACCTTAGTACAATAAGTCACTCGAGACTATCGAAAACATTCACATAGGTATTAAGAACGATTGCTTAAATATACTGCTCATCTGATTAACTGAAGAACTGATAACTGAATACTGGGTCTGCAAGACTTAACTGAACTCATTATGAACTACTGGACTAAAACTGTAGAGTATAATTCATAAAAGGTAATGATCAACTGGGTAACATGAGGTAACTGATCATGAGTGAGTGAAAATTGTATTACCTTAAGAATGCAAGATCAGGCGTCTAACATATTTCGAAAACATTCAGTAAACTGGGGTACTGAAATACTAATAACTAAGTAACTAATGTCCATATACTATGGTCGGGAAATCCTAAAACTAAATTGAGTTACTGAACTGATTACTAGGCTAGGACTGGGATTGAGATTGTAGCTAAGATGGTAATTGAGATTGTAACCATAACTAAGACTGTAACTGAAACTAAATGATATTTTCTAATAACCGAGCTTTAGACTGGTACCAAATTTCGATGGCTAAGTAACTGATAACTGAAAGCCATGGTCTTGTAGGACTATCTGAGTACTTTACTCAGTATAGATTACTGAACTGACATTGTAACTGAGGCCTGATGGATAGAGCATCAACACCATGGATTCACCGAGGGATATAAACTGAGAGTATACGTAACATAATCTGAGTTTGGCTGATCAATAGGAGTGAAGCATGAGTCATGAGCTACATTACCTGAGCCTGGAATTTTTGTGTTCATGGGATATGATTTGTAACACTATGTGAACTGGAACTCCTCATACTATGAACTTGAAACACACATTATTCTATGAAAAGCGCGTGCATATAAACTGTATTCATAGGACTGAAACATAAAGCATCCATAAGTATCGTGATGATTGAAGTATAAAACTTTACACTGAGGTAGAAATGGCTCGGGAATCATCTTCCCTTATGGATTTACGACACATACTGGTATTACTACTGGAACCTGAAGGCCTGAATTTCTGAGATATCATAACCGGACAGTCCCTGTATACCTACCGAGCTATGATAGGAAGACCCAATAGGTGGAGACTGAGAAAGGTCCTGTTAATATTTGGTCTGACCTTAAAGTTGACTACTATGTAAAGAGTTACAAATAAAAAAAAACTCCTAAATCTTAAGAAATATGAACATGTAAATGAGGGATAGGTAACATACCAGTGGATGCATCAGGAGGATTTTCCTGATTCTGTCGGGATTGAAGAACATAGATCCTATTTAGGAGATGCCTACTGATAGCGCTGGAATTTGCATCCTGATGATTTGGGCGACCGGACTAGGATGAAGGACGACCGTGTTGACTTCGAAGGCCGAGTTTAGGACAATCTCAGACCTTGTAACCTGACTTGCCATATCCAAAACATACATCACTGCCAGCTCTACACACCCTCTTATGATACTTACCACACTCTTGTAAAGTGGATTAGTAAAACTCTTGCACTCACTACCTTGGGCTTTGGAGCCTGGTCCCCATCCCTATGGTCACTTCTGAACTTTGGTACTAGCGCACTAGCTGAGGATGGAACTGGGACTGAAAACTTCTGACTATGCTAAGAACGGTTACCACCCTACGACCCTGGCTGAGAAAACTATAACAACCTATTCTGGCTCTCTTATTCTCTCTTTCCTTCTTCTTAAGCATCTATTCCTCAATTTTTGAGTATGGACCATAAGCTTAGATATGTCTATATCCTTAATCAACATCGCAGTCCTGCACTCCTTACCCACTTTACCTGATACCCCAGACATAAACTTGCTCATTCTGAAACTACTGTCTGCTACTACATGGGGAGCATACCTGGCTAACTGAGTAAACTTGAGGGAGTATTCTTTTACACTCATGCTACCTTGTTTGAGATTGATGAACTCTAAAACTTTGCCTTCTTTCTGCTCTAGGTAAAAGAATCAGTCTAGGAAGGCAATATAAAACTCTCCCCACTCTATGGGCTTTGCATCTGTACCCATGTCTACCTTCTACTGCTTAAACCACATATGGGCTACATCTTGTAGATGATAAGAGTCTAACTCAACACTCTCACTGGAAGTCACTCCCATGATATCTATGACTTTCTGAACTTGGTCGAGGAACTCCTGTGGATCCTCTTCAGATTTAGAACTTGAGAATAGTGGAGGATTTATTCGGGTGAAGTCCTGAATCCTGGCTTCAGCAGTATTGGCCAGTGAGTTGTCAAGAACAACAGCTTGCCATTTATTTTAAGTTGTGACTAACTTAGCTAGAGTAGTGAATGTAGTCCTGAATTATACATGGGAGACATGCTCATCCATGGGATCAACCTGAACGTGCTGAGAGGCTGACTGATTTTCATTTCTTCTTTTGGGAGGCATGTTCTGTAAACATAAAGGGAGAAATGGATTAGACTGAGAGTTAAATTTGAGCTCATGCTCATTGGCACGACATGAATACTGAAAGAAGGGAAATTGTTCCTAAAATATCTTATAGACTCCTGTACATAAATGTGGTGCGCAATACACCCATGCACAAGACTCTACAAGATGCGGCTTATCAGTCTTCCTAGGACTCTATTGAACCTTAGGATTTTATACCAAGTTTGTAACACCCCGAATATGATACCCAAAATGCTACACAGTGCTCATGATGCCGAAGGACCACAAGTTAACCTATGACTGATATCTGTACCTGAGCACTACATAATATACTATATAAATGCGGAATACAAATATGAAAGGCCATAAGGTTCAAATATCTGATAAAACATAACATCTAGAAATACGGTATATCAATACCAAAATAGAAATAAACCGTCTGAACATGCTAGTCTGAAATCCTCTAAACTATCTGAAAACTATGGAGTTGATGGGGTATGTCCCCAACTAAATCTGTCTACTAAAACTGAAATAATGAAGTAATGAAATAATCATGCGATCCTCGAATGATGAGGACTCACTGCAAATCTACTATTGCTGGCTGAATCTGAAGCTAAGTGTGATCGGGAACTTGAGCGTCTGAACCTATGGTATAAAACACCATAGCATAGAAAATATGTATGCGTCAGTACGTATGAATATACGGGTATGCAATGTGAGGTAGGATAAATGCATGGGGTTCATATGCATGAACAATACTAACTGGCAGAATAACATGAACGTGAGAATACATGCATGAATACATAACTATAAATGAGATCGTGATAATACTGACTACTGAGTCTGAATACTAATAACATAAGTTTTGTATAACTGATACACTGTTAACTGAGTGATTGTGTCTGACAGTCCTAATTCTGATGGAACTAGCTGGGTTCCATACTGAACTGAGTAACTGTATCTGACAGTCCTGAATTTGAACAACTATCTGAGTTCTTTTACTGAGACTAAGACTGAGACTGTGGGGGGTAATCATCTAACTGACATGCCTCGAATCTAAACTGGTGGGGGTCCAACCTATAGCCCAGCTGGAAGGGTATCAGTACCGTGACATGGGTAAATACAAGCTGTGAGTTAACCCTCTCTGACAAGGATCTCTTCCGTCAACCCCTCCTAGTAGGAAAACTCAAATTAGATGTATAATCCCTAGACTTGTAGGGGTACATCTCAACCTACCCTTTCTACGTAGTTCTAGAATACAATAATTGCTTCTAAGGATCACACCCTCTACTGGATGACAGGTGAACACTCATCCCTGGGTTCACTCGGTGTTGAATCCTACTCCCAACTGAATAGACACTGAACTAATTTCCTAGTTCGTACTAGGCTTGACTGAGCTGTCACTGATTGTTATATGTATTAAATATTTCAACTTGGTAATCATACAACAACATATACATGGATATGATTCAATTCATAACTTGGAATTCAAAATTTATATTTATAAAAGGGTTTCTTGAGCTTCATGGGTGAAAGAAACCCATGAATTAACACTTTACATACCTTAGATAGAAGTTTCTTAAAGATAAACGATGGAATCTCCTGGATTAGAACCTTTAATTGAAAACCCTAGACTTGTTCTTGAGGGAATTTAAGAGAAACAACTATATTTTAGTAAAAACCTAGATGAATCTCGTGTTATAGGCTTATATCGGGGTGGAAATTTTACCCTTTTGCCCTTAAAAATGTAGACATTTAATGACTAAAAACTGAGCATCGACGTGATTGGCGACGCGATGCGTCAATGGAAATGACACGATACTAGACGCGTCGCGCCATGATCATGCCATGCCTCAGTAGTTTTTGCTCTGGAAACCTGAAACAATGTTAACCAATGTGATAGGTGACGCGGTGCACCAAGATCACATTGATTCACTATTTTGGGACACCAAACGTGGTCTAAACGAGGTCTAAAAAATTTGAAACTTGTCCAGAAAAACCTATTGACCTCCCTGATCATGAATTAACAAGAATACCAACCATTAAAGGAATTAAGGTTGCGAAATGAGATTGCCAACTTTCGAAGGACAAAAATAAACTAAGTCTGGAAACTTAGCTAGAATTTTCTACGTCTGGGACCCCCTTGACAAGCCTAAAGGACTGAATTAAGCTTAGGAATTTTGCGGGGTCTTATAATGCTCAACTCCATTGGATCATCATAGACTTCCTACTAAACAATAACATGAATTCAAATTTAAGCCACAAACACTAGAGTTACAAACATGAGCCTAAGAGTCTCAAAAGTAATAGTTCACTCAATCAACATGATTTTACCAAATAAAACACTTGCATTATGTAATCAAAAATAGAAACAACAAAAATATCTCATATAAAAAATTTACATTGAGCCAAAATTTGGGAATTTTCCCACCCCACACTTAAAAAACTACTTTGTCCCCAAAGTGACTTTTAAAGTAAGAGATAGAAATACTCTTTTAGGCCTCTAGACCTAGCTAGTAGCATCTTTTTTCATCAATAAGGATTTGAGGGATCCCGCACTCAATTTTTGCCTTGTTCCTTAGCTCAGCTTCCATTTCTCAGACTTTCCATAAACCTGAGACTTAATCAAAAACAAAAAATACGTGATATAAAACTAGAAATTGAAAAATAAGACATACCTACTTAACTTGGGATGCCTCCCAAGCAGCGCCTGATTTAGTGTCGCAGTATTACCCAATCAACTCAACCATATTCCTTTACTCTTTTACTCCCCTTTGGCAGCCATTTTTTCATTCATTTCTGACCTCTTGAGTTTGCACTCTCAAAGTTAATATCTTTCTCAACTCCAACCTTCATCATGTTAGGAAGTAGTGGTTTCATCTTAGGCCTCTCAATCAGGTAGTTCGAAGAGGTCTTTTGCGAGCTAACCACCCCACACTTGTCCCTTTTAACAACATTGATCATACATAAATATTTAATTTAGGACATTACATTAGGTGTTTTGTAAACATCAAATATCACATCTTCATCCTTTACCCTTATTCTGAGCGTGCCTTCTCTAACATCAATGAAAGCCCCTCTAGTTGCTAAGAATGGATGCCCCAAGATGATTGGCACCTGTTTTTCTGCCTCAAAATCAAGAACAATAAAGTCAGTAGATATAATGAATTTACCAACCTTAATGAGGAAATCCAGCTGTAATACAATGGTGATCGTTGTAGGCTCTCCCAAGCCCAATATTTTAAACAGTGATAGGTGCGTCATATTTATGCCCGCCCCTAAGTCACTTCGTGTGTGGACCACTTTACTCCTAATTTTAATAAGGAGAGTAAACTTCCTCGGATCTCTAAATTTCTTATGGATTTTTTGTGTCATCACAGCACTACATTCTTCAATGAGTTTTATTGCTCCCACATCCTGCCATTTACTTTATTAGCAACCATATCCCTCAAGTACTTTGCGTACTTAGGCATACTCTGGAAAATATCTAATAAAGGAAAGTTAATGTGAAGTCCTCTGAATGTATAAAAGAACTTTTTGAACATAACATCCTCTTTCACTTTTATTTTCCTTTAAGGGAAGGGTAGTGGTGGAATCTTCTTCACTTCTTCTGCAACAACTTTTTCTTTCAAGTACTCAAACTTCCTTGAATTTTCAACAACTCTATAATTTACTTGTTGGGTCACCACATCATCATCTACCTCCTTTATTGCCTTGGGAGGTTCTCCTTGAAGCTTTTTACTACTTCTCAAGTTGGTTTCCATGACTTGTTTTGAATTTTCTGTGTCTGCTGGTAATCCATCTTATGTCCTAGTATTTAATACTTGTGATAATTTCCCCAACTGCAACTCTAAACTTCTTATGGCCGCTTGATGATTTTTCATGTCTGCAGTCAATTGTGTATGAGTAGATAGAAGCTGCTTCAACATCTCTTCCATGTTTCTAGTTGACTGATTTGGTTAGGCCTGTGGCTCTAGGGTGTTCCAAGGCTAATTTAGTGGCTGAGTTTCCCACTTCATGTTGTAGGCATTACCATAATTTGGCCTTTGAGAATTGCCTACATACATCACAAATTCAAGATTTGAAGCACACATGGATGCTGAATGGCCACTATTTCCGCAAACCTCCTAACAACCACTAATTTGTTAAACTGTATTGACTGTTGTTGTAGGTTGTAGATCTCCAACTTTTAGGTTTCTGAACTGAGTATTTATCAAATTTTGTAATGCACAAATCTGAGCTGATAAGGCTGTGAACTGATCTACCTCCAATACACCTACAATTCTTTTCGTAGCACTTCTAGCATCTGAATTCCATTCATAATTTATTATGCTATTCAGTTCAACAATGTGTACATCTCCCCATAAGTCAATTCTAGAGCTTGACCACCTACGGCCGAATCTAGCAAAATCTTTGTTTTGTGATCAAGTACTTCTACAGAAGTATAGGCAATTACCCCATTAGACTGCTGGTGATGTGGACAGTCTTGAAAAAGTGCCTTGAATCATTCCTAAGCATGATAAATGTTCTTGTATGGCTATTGTTTAAAGCTCACTATCTCACTGTGAAGTCTCGCAGTCTTGCCAGAAGGGAAAAATTTGATGAGGAATTTTCTGGCTAATCCATCCCATGAAGTGATTGAATTGGCTAGCTCTGCATTCAACCATCTTTTTGCTTCCCACAACAGTGAATAGGGAAAAAGTGTCAGCCTCACATAATCTATATTAACCCTAGTTAAAATGAATGTGTCTGTAAGCTCAATGAAATTCTGGAAGTGGAATTATGGATCCTTGTGTGAAAGCCCTACAAACTATCCACTACTGATGAGAAGCTGCACCATATTCTTCTTTAACTCGAAATTCCCCCTAGTAGCTGGTCTTTGAATTGGGAAAGTCAAGTTTGTCGGAAGTGGGACTGCCACTTCCCTAACTGTCCTGCGTGCTTATTATTCTGTAGCCATTATAGCAGGATTCTCTTGGTCTTCTTGGATTTTAGGAATTAAAGTAAGAAGGATTGCTTCTCTCTTTCATTGATGGTAAAATTGCTCATGTTCTGGGTTTGGTTCAACCAACTCCCAATCCTTTGCCATCTTACCACTTTGAAAACCCGTTTCCTGCAAAAACAAAACCAAGACTAAGTGTAAAAACACCAAATAAATCTAAAAGCAAACTAAAAGTAAAATTTTTTTAATTTTTAAGTCCCTGGAAACGGCGCCAAAAACTTGGTAACACTCAAGCGCATATACAAGTGTACATGGTCTGATCAAGTAGTAAAGTAGTCTTATGAAAGCCAAGTATCGATCCCACTGAGACTTGATTTAACAACGATTTAATTCTAGTTTAACTTCAATAATTAATTTGATGCAAAGGTAACCAAAAGGAGAGTTTGTAATTTTGTAAATTAAAAATAAAGTAAATAATTCATAAATTAAAGTCCTGGAACAATCAATGGATTAAATCCCAAGGTTAAAGCACATCGAACAATCGTACTATGTTATTGAACTTCATTCATTAACTTTCTTATCTTGGTTGTTGCTTCGTAGGGTTAATTGCATGATCATGGTCTCCCGACCCTAACCTATTACCTAATATGGACATGAAAACTACATCATTGAGCGGGGATGTAATAATCCAATTAAGTGTTTTAATGCTATCATCCTACATTTGAATCAAGTAAGGCTCCTAAGTACATCCCTGTCCTAGGTTCTAAGTTAAATTCTTTATTTTCTAAAAGAATAAAAGCACCCAAACTTTATTTATTTCCATGTTCTATCACCCTATCCCCTCTCCCGAGATCACAAGGTCAACAATATATGTATTTTACGGGTGATCAATCCATAAAATAATTAAAAAAATAATAAATAAACAACCAAATATGATAATCAAATTAAGCGCATTTAATCCAAAATAATAGTACTCGTGTTCTTAGCTTTAACCCCGAAAAGAGGTTTTTTAGCTGATAATATTCATAATCATGATTCAAATAATTGAATACATGGTATAAAAATTGAAAAGCTAAATAAAAAATAGTAAAAACCTAATAAAGTAGCTACCGCTTCCACCAAATTCAATAATCTCCAAGTATTGTCCAAGTTCCTTCCGTAAGTTCCTTTTGCCTAACATGTATATATAATATCCTAATCCTAATCCATGTAGGATTTTAAGAAATTTTCATACTCTTCAAGATACTCCTACCAGATTCCTACATTTAATAAAGAGACATGTATTATATTAATAATAGGGAAAGCCCCAAACTGTGTCGGCAGGATTTAAATTGGTCGTGTATAAACAACCCATTGCGATGTGATGCTTGCAGTGTCTATAGGAATGATGCAACGTATTGATATTGCATCGACTCACTGGAAGTTGTGTCCAAAATTTATTCTAAGTGCTGAACGTTCTCTTCTTTGCCCATGCCTTTTGTAGTATATTTCTAATGAATTTCAATCTTTTTTATCATCTATATATCACCATATTTAGCTCACAAAGCCTCCTACATTATCACACACCACAAATTAGAGATAAAAATAAGACAATAACCTCAAGATGAATCAAAACAAGAGCTAAGGCAATTTCGCGATGATCTTCACTTTTATATTCCGACTCGTAACTTAATCAAATTGAAATTTGTCCATTACAAATAAATTATTCCATATATAATTACAAATTTAAATCATTTGAAAAAAATTAAAAAAATTATAATCCAATGAAATCAACTAGACACACACTAGCTTAAGCTAGTAAAACTAGTTTTCCGGGTTGAACTCTAAATGACTCAATTAAGTAAAAACTTATTTAAAAAATACGTTGAGCATTGTAATCATGCACTTGGATACTTAAATGCTTATTTATATCATATTAACACACAAATCACACGAATTTCGCTCAAAATAAGGCTAAATAAGATAGAATAGTAACACTAGAATTCATAAATACACCCAACATCACTAGATGGATCACTCGTACACTAGGAAATATGTTTGGCTTTGTTACTGCCAAAGGTAAGACTCAACAATGTATGAGTCATATATAATGATACAAAGGGTGCAAGGCAAGTTGTATGTTTTTTGTTAGTTGGTTTTGTAGAATCTGTCTATGATACAAGATATGGGTATGGTTTGGTGTATCACTCGTGCCCTTAGGTACAAGTTAAGTGGGTGAAGTTTTATAGGAACTAGTGTATAGGGTATTGGAAAGGTCTTGGGTACATTTAGGGTGCCACTCATACCCTAGGGTATGGATTGCATAGGTAAGTTGTACCCTACATCGTGGTTTGTTTAATTTTAAGTTAAGGGTAGTCTGAGCATTTCCTACTTCAAAACCCTTATGTCCTCTTGTTATATAACCCTTTATGGCATTTAATAACACTTGTGAGAGGATGGAAACACTCCAAATACTCTCTCAAACTTACTCTTGAAGATTGGACGGCTAGGGTTTCTACATGTATTCTACAAAGGGCTCAAGAGTCATGTTTCTATTCGGAATCTTCTTATATAAGGCATGTACTTCTTCCCTCATTGTTAGTTCCAACTAAAAAAATGTTTTATTGTGTTTCTATAGTGGATTATGAATCATAGATGGTGGATTTTGAAATCAATATTGAGGATCTTGATTCATATTGTTGGGTTTGGTTTAAACTATGTTTTTGGTAATGGTTTTCACATGTGGGTGTCTATTGGTTATGGTTTGACAAAATGGTCTTGACTAACCCTAATCATGATGGTTTATACTTTTGTATAGGTCTTGGTAAAGGTATGCCCTCAACATGTCGATAAAATGCCTAAAAGAATGGTTTCACTTTATTGTTGGAGCTTTTATTACAACTCTTGCATGGTTTGGTTTGGTAACGGAACCCTAAATGGATTTGGATTGTTTATATTGGTTTAAATGGTTTGAATTATATAAAGTCTTTAAATTATAGGAATGGTTTAAAAAATATTGGAATGGTCAAATGGTAAGGTCTTATTAGTTATGGTTTTTCTATTTGAAAACCTTGTGAGGTACATAGGAATCCCCCAAGTGAATTCATTAATGAAATTTGTTTGAATAATAGTTGCCCTAATAGGCATAGTTGTGGGGTACAAGGGAATTCCCTAAATTAATATGGTAATGAATGCTTTTGGGGTACATAGCAATCCCACAAGATAATTGGACAATGTGATCTATGGGTACATGTGAATCCCTTGATCTCTAAAAGGTTTGGCTAAGGACAATTGTAAGACCCCAAAAAATCCTAAGCTTAATTCAGACCTTTAAATCTTGTTAAGGGGTTCCAGACATAGAAAATTTCAGCCAAGTGTTCATACTAAATGTTATTTTATCCTTCGTAGGTTCGTGACTTTATTTCACGACCCTTATGACCTTTAAATATTGATTTTAGGTTAATTCATGATCACCTATGTCAGTAGGTGTTCTCGAACAAGTTTTAGATTTTTTGGACTTCATTTTAAACATATTCAAAAGCTTAAACTAGTGGATCGACGCGATCTCGACGCGCCGCGTCGTCCATCACATCGATGAGTATTTTCCCCCAGCTCCCAGTGCTAATTCCAGTGAACCAACATGGACACAATGCGACACATTGGGCATCGCGTCGATGCCAATGATGCAGCGTGTCAGTGATTAAAAAGTCGCGTTCTCAGGGGTAATTGGGTCTTTTCCCACCTTATGTCAGCCCCCAAAACACAAAACTAATCCCCTTTAGTGGCAAAATTCATTCCCTATTCAGAATTTACTCAAGAACAAAAACCATAGGAGATCAAAATTTCAAACTCAAGGCTTCAGATTTAACCATCATTCTTCTAGAATCTAGAAACCAAGGTATGTGAAGTGTTCATCCAAGGGTTTCCTTCCACCCTTAGAGTTCAAGAAAATCTTTCTAAATACAAGTTAATTGATTTTATGGATTTCATATTGGATCTTGAATATATTAATGATTATGATGTTAATGGTGATCTAATTCCATGATTTGTCCCAAGTTCATGAAAACTTGTTTAATTGAGAATTGAATTTTGTGAACTACATGTCAAACTCTTGAATTGCAAGTTGAATATAGAATCCATAATATTACTACATATTTATTGATATGTGAAATACCCATGCTCCCCAAGTGTTTGTCAAAATGCTTATGTGATTAGACTAGTCCAAGCATAACATGTTATTGTGTGATATCAATCATGCACAAGCTCATGTATAACAAGTGTTTGACCAATGATGTCTAAGTGAATGTATTATTAGAAAGCTAGTACCATGATGCTACTAAAGTCATGCAGTGATTTACTTTTCATGCTATCGAGTCTTGGGGGTATTTAATACCTGACAAGTTAGCTGCTTACCTAGAGCCAGTGACAGTTATAGAATAATCTCAATTATGTCATGGTCAGTATTACTCTCAGTCAGTTACAAAACTTAGGAAAAACTCAGTAGAATCAGTATCAGTCCAGTCCAGTTCAGTATCTAGTTCAGACCTCAGTAAACTCAGTCATCTAACAGAATTTAGTAGTATTTCGTCAGTCAGCGGAACTCAGTGAACTGAGTTTAGTTTAGTTAGATGGTATAATCAGTAACAGCTCAGTCAAGCCTAGTATGAACTAGGAATCTATTCAGTGTTTATTTAGTTGGGAGTAGGATTCAGCACCGAGCGAACCAAGGGATAGGGGCATTCCTTCCAGCAGGGGGTTTGACCCTTAGTAAAAATCCATGCATTACAAAACTATATAACCATTATAGGTTGAGATATATTTCTGCCATACTAGGGCTGATACATCTCATATGAGTTTTCCTACTAACGAGGGTTGAAAAAAGAGCTTCCTGTAAGAAAGGGTTAACTCATAGTTGTCTTTACCAGTGGCACGATACTGACACCAGTCCAATTGGGATTATAGGTTGGACCCTAATTTATTCAAAAATAGGCATGTTGGTTAGATGATTACCTCCCAAAGTCTCAATTTCAGTCTTCAGAATATAACTCAATTCAGTTCTACAGAATCAGTACTGTCAGATACAATCGCTCAGTTAACAGTAATACAATATTAGTAAACTCAGATATCAGTAATCAATAATTCTGAATTCAGTATCCAGTGTTATCACTACCTCAGTTTTATGTATTCATGCATGTACTCTAGTTCAGTTATACTCATGTTATTCAGTTATGCATATCCAGTAAACAAGTTCAGTCAGTCAGTATTCCTATCTTAGTCAGTCTTATTCGAGGAGGAATGTTCCCAAGGGGGAGATATTGAAAGACCCCACAAAATCCTAAGCTTAACTCAGTCCTTTAAAGCTTGTTAAGGGGTCTCGACTTAGAAAATTTCAGATAAGTGTTTATACTTAGTGTTATTTTAGCCTTCGTAGGTTGGAGACTCTATTTCACGACCCTTTTGACCTTTAAATATCAATTTTTAGGTTAATTCATGATCAACAATATCAGTAGGTGTTCTCACACAAGTTTTAGATTTTTTGGACTTTATTTGAAACACATTTGAAAGGTTAAACCATTGGATTGATGTGATCTCGATGTACCGCTTCGCCCATCACATCGATGAGAATTTTTCCCCATCACCCAGTGCTAATTCTAGAAAACCAACACGGACTCAACACGACGTGATTGCTATCGCATCAATGCCAATAATGCAACACATCGGTCTGTGCATCGTTAAATTAGTTTTCAGTCATTAAAAAGCTGCGTCCTGAGGGGTAATTGGGTTTTTTCCCACCTTATGACAGTCCCCAAAACACAAAAGTAAGCCCCTTTAGAGGAAAAATTCATTCCCTATTCAGAATTTACTCAAGAACAAAAACCCTAGGAGATCAAAATTTTAAACTCAAGGCTTAAGATTTCACAATCATTCTTCAAGAAATTAGAAACCAAGGTATGTAAAATGTTCACCCAAGGGTTTCCTTCCACCCTTGCAGTTCAAGAAACTCTTTCTAAATACAAATTAATTGATTTCATGGATTTTATGTTGGATCTTCAATGTATTAATGATTATGAATATTTGAGATCATGACCGACTAATAGATAGATAATTGATTAGCTTTTCAACAATACCAATTTTGCCTAAATTCAATATTGGAGAAAAAAGTTATACCCATTTTACTCCAGCATGTTAGCCTGGCAGATAGTGACGACATTAGCCGGCGGCTTATCACATATCTGATAACTTATCAGCTAATGTCATCAGACTTAGGCATAAATTCATAAATTCCAGCATCAAGTGATGACATGAGCTGATGGCTTATCGCATATGTGATGACATCATCCCAATGTAGTCATCCGTAGAATTTCGCATTTTCCAAATAGTTTTGGAGGGGTATTTTTCCTTCACCCCAAAGCTCCATAAACACTGAATTCACCCTGGATTTCACAAAAATACATTCTTTTCTCTAAAATTCTCTCAAGAACAAGAAGAGTGGTTTCCAATTCAAGATCCAAATCTCAAGGATTCTTTCATCAATCTTTCCAAATCAAGTATCAAGGCAAGTCATGTGTTGGTTCATGAGTCCCTTTCAGCCATGAAGCTCAAGAATCTCTTTTCAAAATACAAGATTTATGTACTTATGAATGTTCATGATTTAAATAGAATTGAAATTCATGTTCATGTTGTGTGGAGTTTTGATTCATGTTTTAAATTACATATTCCAATGATTGACTCTAGTATATGAAGATTTTCATAATATTCATGATAAACCCCCTTCAATTTACAATTTGATTGATGTATCATGATTATTAGATGTGTTGATGATGGTATAACCAAAGCATCCTCCCCATGTGTTTGACTAAATGCCTATGTGAAGGAAAAGTGTCATACTAGTATAATAATATGAAATCTCCATTCATGTACAAGTTTATGCATGTCAAGTGTTTGATGAAATGGCTTAGTCAATGAAGTATGGATATATATGTAGCCATTATGGTGCTTTAGAAATCGTACTTCATGAAATCTCCAACTTATTTTACTATGGATTGTGATGTTGGTTATGTATT
Source organism: Capsicum pubescens (assembly GCA_030864215.1). Taxonomy (NCBI): domain Eukaryota; kingdom Viridiplantae; phylum Streptophyta; class Magnoliopsida; order Solanales; family Solanaceae; genus Capsicum; species Capsicum pubescens. Next base: position 227,726,295 of record CM061542.1, on the reverse strand, counting down.
CAAGAAAGTCATGCTTTGTCAGTTTCTTCCCATCGAGTCCTGGGGGGTACTTGTACTCAAAAAATATAGTTGTGTGCCTTGAGTTAGTATCATGTTTCCATGATATCCTAGTCAAGCCATGATCCATAAAAATCAGTCAGTCATGTGACTCAGGAAAGCTCAGTAATACAGTAATCTCAGTACTATTCCGTCAATCAATGGGAACTCAGTTAACTCAGTTCAGTTCAATAATCCATGTTTAGTGTCTATTCAGATGAGAGTAGGAATTAGCACCGAGTGAACCAAAGGATGGGAACACACACTATCATATGAGGGTGTGATTCTTGGAAGTCATCCTTGTGTTCCAGAACTATGTAGCCAGCATAGGTCGAGACATCAACACTGTCAGATGAGGGTTGTTGAGGTGGATAAACACTGTCGGATGAGGGTCCCACCATTCTCTTTTGGGGACACTGTAGATGAGGGTCACCCACAGCTTGTACTTATCAGTGACGTGGTATTGACACCCTTCCAATTGGGGTTACAAATTAGACCCCAACACAACTATATTGAGTTATTTGGGACATGTCGGTTAGATGACTACTTCCCATAGTTTCAGTTACAGATCAGGACTGTCAGATACAATCATTTAGTCTCAGTCATAGAACTCAGATAGTTCTATAGAATTTAGGATTGTCAGATGAAGTCGCCTCAGAAAAGAACGAAACTAAGCTAGTTCCATCAGAAACTAGACTGTCAGATACAATCTCTCAATATTAGTTATTTTAGTTATACGATTATCATTATATCATGTTATCGGTATTCAGATTTAGTAATCATGTTATCACGAACTCAGTTACAGTTATTATGTATTCATGCAAGTATTCTCACGTTCATGTTGTTCAGTCAGTTAGTATAGTTCATGCATGTGAAACCTTTGCATTCAACCTACCTAACATGCAGACCAGTACATTCAATTGTACTGACGTATTTACTCTATGGTATTTTATACCATAGGTTCAGAAGCACGAACTCCAGAGCATCAGTAGTATTCCAGTACTTAGCAGTCAGAGTCATCAGCGAGTCCTTATTCTTCTAGGAAATGAGCATTATCTTATCATTTCAGTACTTAGTTTATTCCAGTAGTTGAAGTTAGTTGGGGACATGTCCCATCAACTCCTTATTCAGATAGTTAAAGGCTTTTCAGACTATCATGTTCAGTCAGTTTATTAGTTTGTTTTGGGTATTTCATACCCCACACAGATGGTATATTTTATTTGATATTGTGTCTCAGTTTTGAACCTTGCGGCCTTATAGCCTTTATTTCTTGATTTACACAGTATATTATGCAGTTTCCAGGTATAGATATTAGTCATGGGATAGCTTGTGGTCCTTCGGGATCATGAGCACCATGTAGCATTCCGGGTACCAGATTCAGGGCATTACATTTAGGACTTTACCCGAATGAACCCTCCATCTTTTACCGGGTCAAAGTCAGATGAGAACCCACAGGAATTTCTTGATCAACTGCATTAGGTTATAGATACTATGGGGGTAACAACTAGTGAGAGTATCGAGTAAGTTGCATATCAGTTGCAGGATATGGATCACTCATGGTTTAAATAGTGGAAAGCAAAGAGGGCCACAGATGCAGGGCCCATAGCATGGGAGGAGTTTGTTGTTGCTTTTTTGGATTGGTTCTTCCTGCTAGAGTTGAGAGAAGTAAAGGTTTTAGAATTAATAAATTTAAAGCAGGGCAACATAATTCTACAAGAGTATTCTCTAAAGGTTACATAATTAGCCAGATACGTTCCTTATGTGGTAGCTGATAGTAGATCTAAGATGAGTAAGTTTGTGTCTGGCCTGTCTAATTGTGTGGTCAAAGAGTGTAGGGCTGCTATATTGATTAAGGAGATGGACATATCCAGACTCATGATCCATGCTCAGGAGATAGAGGAGGCTAATAATAGGGAGAAGGAGAGAGAGAATAAGACATTGAGAATAGGTTGTTTCAACTTCTCTCAACCTAGGTCAGAGGGTGGGAATCATTCTCAGTTCTACCCGAAATACATAATTCCATCTCCATCCTCAGCCATTACTCCCATGCCAAAATTCAAAGATAGCAATAGAGATAGAGCATCAGGCCCTAAACCCCAGGGTAGTATTAGCAGTGCCCGAACAAATCTTTTCAGCCATAAGTGTGAAAAAAAACCATCAGGGTATCTACAGAGATGGCAACATCGTATGCATCATATGTGGCAAGCCAGGCCACAGAGTCAGACAATGTCCTCAGGTGGGTTCGTTGAGTTAGCATAAGTGTCTCGCAACTCAGTCCGGTCACCCGAATCAGTAGGGTGCCGCTTCTAGTGCCACCAGTGGGCAACACCCAAGTAGACTTTATGTACTTCGGTCCTAACAGGAATAAGAAAGTTCTCCTGATATGGTCACTGGTATGTTACAAGTTTATCATTTGCATATTTATGTTTTGCTAGATCCAGGATCTTCTTTATCCTTTGTTACTCCTTATATAGCTGTTGACTTTGGAGTTTGTCCCAAAATCCTAGTAGAGCCTTTCTCAATATCTACCCCAGTAGGTAAATCTATCATAGCCCGGCGGGTATACAGGAACTGTTCGATTGTGGTATTTAAGAAAGTTACTTCAGCAGACTTAGTCGAATTAGAAATGACCAATTTTGATGTCATTCTTGGCATGGATTGGCTTCATTCCTACTATGCCTCAGTCGACTGCAGAAACAAAATTGTCCAGTTTTAGTTTTCGAATGAGCCCACCCTAGAGTGGAGGGGTAGTACTTCAGTACTTAGTGATCAACTTTTTTCCTACCTTAGGGAAAGGAAAATGATATCTAAGGGATGTATCTACCATGTCGTCCTAGTCCAAGACTCTAGATCAAAAACCCCTACTCTTGATTCAGTATCAGCAGCATGTGAATTCCCAGATATATTTCTTGAAGATCTTCCCAGAGTTCCTCCCAAAAGGGAAATCAACTTCAGAATAGACCTTCTTCAAGATACTCAGCCCATATCTATTCCTCCATATAGAATGGATCCATCAGAACTCAGAGAATTAATGGAACAGTTAATGGATCTCTTAGATAAGGGATTCATCAGACCCAGAGTGTCCCCGTGGGGCACACCAATTTTAATCGTACGTAAGAAAAACAGTTCTCTTAGAATGTGTATTGACTATCGTCTGCTAAATAAAGTCACGGTCAAGAACAAGTATCCACTTTCCAAAATCGATGACTTGTTTGACTAACTTTAGGGTGCCATTTACTTTTCTAAGATAGACCTCAGATCAGGCTATTATTAGCTCAGAGTTAGAGAATATGGCATTCCAAAGATAGCTTTCAGAACTCGATATGGTAACTTTGAATTCTTAGTCTTATACTTTGGTCTTACCAATGCCCCAGCAACTTTCATGGACTTGATAAACCATGTGTTTAATTAGTACTTGGACATATTCATCATAGTCTTCATAGACGATATCCTTGTTTACTCCCGCAGTGAGCATGATCATACAGACCATCTCACAATTGTATTGCATACCCTCAGAAACCATCTTCTACTCGCCAAATTCAGTAAGTGCAAATTTCTACTAAGGTTAGTAGATTTCCTTGGCCATATTATTTCCAGTGAGGGCATTAGAGTTGATCCCTAAAAGATTGAAGTAGTGAGAAACTATCCCAGACCTATCTCTCCATCAAATATCAGGAGTTTCTTGGGCTTGGCCGTCTATTACCAATGGTTTATTATGGGATTTTGATCGATTACATCCCCTATGTCCAGATTGACTCAGAAGAAAGTCAAGATTCAGTGGTCAAATTCTTGCAAAAAGAGCTTTTAGGAGTTGAAGTCTTGACTTATCTCAGCTCCAGTGTTGACTCTACAAGATAGTTCAGATGGCTTTGTTGTGTATTATGATGCTTCCAAAGTTGGTTTGGGATGTGCTTTGATGTAGAGAGGTAAGGTCATAGCCTACGCCTCTAGATAGCTCAAGCCCCATGACAAGAACTATCTAACTCATAATCTAGAGTTAGCAGCACTAGTTTTTGCCTTAAAGATTTGGAGCCACTACTTGTATGGTTTGCACGTTGATGTGTTCACTGAACATAAGAGCCTACAGTATCTGTTCTCTTAGAAAGACCTAAACCTCCATTAGATAAGGTGGTTGGTGTTGTATAAGCACTATGACATGAGCATCCTTTATCATCTGGGTAAAGCCAATGTAGTGGCTGATGCCCTTAGTAGGATGTCTATGGGTAGTATTATTGACGTGGAAGTTCACTAGCTTTCCCGATTGTGTGCCTACTTAGTCGATTAAATAAAAGGTAGTGTTTGGGCATAGAGTAGTTCAGAATCATCTCTAATTTTTTAGGTGAAGGAAAAACAATATGGGGATCCCAGCCTAGTTAAGTTGAAAGAATTAGTCAGATATCAGAAGATAGAGGTTTCCTCCCAAGGAGAGATGGTGTATTGCATTGTCAGGATCGACTATGTCTGTCAGGGTAAATAACCAGAGACAATGAATTCTTGTAGAATAACATGGTGCGTGTTACTCTATTCATCCAGAGGCCACTAAGATGTATTGTGATTTATGGGAGATCTATTAGAGGAGTGGGATGACAAGAGACATTACAGAGTTTGTGGCTAAGTGCTGAACATGTTAGCAGGTTAAAATTGAGCATCAGAAGCCTAGTGGGTCTATGCAGGAGTTCAGTATTCCCACCTGGAAATACGAAGAAATGAACATAGACTTCGTAATAGGTTTGCCTCATACTCGTCGTCATCATGATTTAGTTTGGGTTATTATAGACAGGATGACCAAATCAGCTCATTACTTACCAGTCTATACCTCTTATTTAGCTGTGGACTATGCCAAGCTCTATTTCATAGAGTTGGTCAGATTGCATGGAGTTTCGCTATCTATAATCTTAGATAGAGGTATGTATTTCACCTCTCATTATTGGAAGGCATTCCAAAAGGGTCTTGGTAACCAATTCCACCTTAGTATAGCTTTTCACCCTCATACATATGGTCAAGCAGAAAGGACCATTCCAACTTTAGAGGATATGCTGAGAGCATATGCGATAGACTTTAAATGTAGTTTGGATAACCACTTACCTTTGATTGAGTTTTCATATAACAACATCTATCATTCCAGCATTCAGATGGATTCATTTGAAGAACTCTATGGAAGGAGATGTAAATCTCCCATTGGTTGGTTTGAAGTGGGTGAGGCCACAGTAGTAGGGACTAACTTGGTATTTGATACCTTAGAAAAAGTTCAGTTGATCAGGGAAAGGCTTAAGACAGCTCAGAGCCAACAAAAATCATTCGTAGATATGCAGAGAAAGGATCTCGAGTTTGAGATTGGTGATTATGTGTATTTGAAGATCTCTCCTATGAAAGAAGTAAAGAGGTTTTGCAAGAAGGGAAAGCTCAGTCCCCGATATGTCGGTCCTTACCGAATTCTCAGTTGTTTTAGAAAGATAGCTTATGAGCTTGAGTTGCCTTCAGACTTAGCTTTAGTCCATCCAGTGTTCCATGTGTCCTTACTAAAGAAATGCATAGGTGACCCAGCATTTGTAGTCCCTGTAGGAAGTATCGACGTTCAGAATAACCTCTCGTATGAGAAGATTCCAGTCAAAATCCTTGATTTCTAGATTCGCAGACTGAGGAACAAAGAGGTCCCTCTAGTCAAAGTTCTTTGGTGAAACCAGTCCGTTGAGGGAGCTACTTGGGAAGCATAAGAACATATGCGAACCAAGTATCCTCACCTCTTCTCTGCAAATTCAGACTCAGCCCAAGGTAACTATTTTCCCTTGAACCTACTCAGTTTCATGCTCAAATTTTCTTTATAAACTTGGTATCAATTACCATTGCATATCCAGTCATACATTCATGTTTCCGTTCAGCCAGATATTCATGTATTAGATATGCATGTTCAGAATAAGAGACTCAACTTATAAGTAATCCCAGCCATGTACTCATACATAAGATATGCATGTTCAGTATGAAATTTCAACATATCAGTAATGTCAGTCATGAAATCATGTTACAGTCATACATGTCCAGTAAACAAGTTCAGTCAGTCAGTATTCCTAGCTTAGTCAGTCTCATTCGAGGATGAATGTTCTCAAGGGGGAGATATTGTAAGACCCCGCAAAATCCTAAGCTTAACTCAGACCTTTAAAGCCTGTTAAGGGGTCCCATACTTAGAAAATTTCAGCGAAGTGTTCATACTTAGTGTTATTTTAGCCTTCGTAGGTTGGAAACTCTATTTCACGACCCTTATGACCTTTAAATATCAATTTTTAGGTTAATTCATGATCAGCAATGTCAGTAGGTGTTCTCAGACTAGTTTTAGATTTTTTGGACTTCGTTAGAAACATATTCGAAAGCTTAAACCAATGGATCGACGTAATCTCGAAGCGCCGCATCACCCATCGCGTCGATGAGTATTTTTCCCTAGCTCCCAATGCTAATTCCAGTGAACCAACGTGGACTCGATATGGCGCGTTGGCCATCGCGTTGATGCAAATGACGCGGCACATCGGTCATCGCATCACTAAATCAGTTTTCAGTCATTAAAAGCCATGTCCTTAGGGTTAATTGGGTCTTTTCCCACCTTATGTCAGCCCCCAAAACACGAAATTAAGCCCTTTTAGAGGAAAAATTCATTCCCTATTCAGAATTTACTTAAGAACAAAATCCCTAGGATATCAAAATTTCAAACTCAAGGCTTAAGATTTGACCATCATTGTTCAAGAAATTAGAAACCAAGGTATATGAAGTGTTCAGCCAAGGGTTTTCGTCCACCCTTGCAGTTCAAGAAACTCTTTCTAAATACAAGTTAATTTATTTCATGGATTTCATGTTGGATCTTGAATGTACTAATGATTATGATGTTAATGGTGATCTAATTCCATGATTTTTCTGAAGTTCATGCAAACTAGTTTAATTGTGAATTGAATTTTGTGAACTGCATGTCAAACTCTTGAATTGCAAGTTGAATATAGAATCTATGATATTACTACATGTTTATTGATATGTGAAATACCCATGCTCCCCAAGTGTGTGTCAAAATGCTTATGTGATTAGACTAGTCCAAGAATAACATGTTATTATGTGATATCAATCATGCACAAGCTCATGTTTAACAAGTGTTTGACCAACACTGTCTAAATAAATGTATTATTAGCAAGCTAGTACCATGATGCTACTAAAGTTATGCATCAATTTACTTTTCATGCTATCCATTCCTGGGGGTATTTAATACCCGACAAGTTAGCTGACTACCTAGAGCCAGTGTCAGTTACAGAAAATCTTAGTCATGTCACGATCGGTAGTACTCTCAGTTAGTTACAGAACTCAGGAAAAACTTAGTAGACTCAGTATCAGTCTAGTCCAGTTTGGTATCCAGTTCAGACCTTAGTAAATTCAATAAGTTAACAGAATTCAGTAGTGTTCCATCACTCAGCGAAACTGAGTGAACTCAGTTTAGTTATATAGTATAATTAGTAACAGCTCAGTCAAGCCTAGTATGAACTAGAAATTAGTTTAGTGTCTATTTAGTTGGGAGTAGGATTCAGCACCAAGCGAACCCAGGGATGGGGGCATTCCTTCCAGCAGAGGGTTTAACCCTTAGTAGAAGTCCCTACATTATAGAACTATGTAGCCATTATAAGTTGAGATATCTTCCTACCAGACTAGGGCTGATATATCTCATGAGTTTTCCTGCCAGCGAGGGTTAATTAAAGAGATTCTTGTCAGAGAGGGTTAACTCATAGTTATCTTTACCCGTGGTATGGTACTGACACCCTTCAACTGGGGTTATAAGTTGGACCCTAATCTATTCAGAAAGGGGCATGTTAGTTAGATCATTACCTCCCACAGTCTCAATTTTAATCTTCAGAATAGAACTCATTTCAGTTTTAAAGAATTAGGACTGTCAGATACAGTCGCTCAGTTAACAATAATACAATATCAGTAAACTTAGATATCAGTAAATTAGTAATTCAGAACTTAGTATCCAGTGTCTTCATGACCTCAGTTATAATTTACGTATTCATGCATGTACTCTCGTTCAGTTATACTCATGTTATTCAGTCATTATTGTTCATGCATATGAACCCATGCATCTCAGCCAACCTCACTTAGCATACCAGTACATTCAAAGTACTGATGCATACGTTTCTTTTTTGCAATGATTTCTTATATCATACGTCCTGACACACAAGCTCCCGATCATACTTAGCAGCCCGATCCATCAGTAGGAGACTAGTGGTTAGTCCTCATTATTCGAGGATAGATTTATTATTCCAGTATTTTAGCACTTAATTTATTTTAATAGTCAAAGTTAGTTGGGGACTTATTCCATCAACTCCTTATTCAGAAAGTAGAGGCTTTCCAGACCAAAGTCTTTCAGACAGATGTATCGGTATTTAGTTTTTAGTACTTAGTATTTATTTATAGTTTTGAAACTTATGGAAAGTTTCTTCCTAATTTCTGCATAATACAGTATTATTATTTTGTTATTGCAGAAGGTACCAATCATGGGTTAGCTTGTGGTCCCTCGAGATTATGAGCACTGTGTAGCGTCCGGGGGTACAAACTCGGGGAGTTACAATAATACTTTCAATTTATAGTCTGTATGACAATACCATTACTAATAGACTCTATTAATATTAATGGAATAATTGTTTGGTTGGGAAATGGTTTTAATTGGGAGATAATGGCGGGGTGTGAAAGCTAGCTGTGAAGATTGTGAGTCCAATAAATGAACACTGGAAACTCATGTTTACCGACATGAGGGGTAGCTCATGGAAACCTTATATGATACTTATGAGGTATATGGGAATCCTCTAAATACATAGTATATAGGTATCATAGAGAGTGAAGGGTACACAGGAATCCCTGACTCTTGTGGTACCTCCGGTTAGTGAAACTACATACATCGAGGCCCTTTCAGGTGGTTACACTGGACCCATATAGCCCGTGGGTGATTTTGGATTGTTATGCTTCGCATACCCAGGTTAACGGATTTAAATGTATGCTAAACCCGATTCCCTTTCTCGAATTATTATATATATGTATGGTTTTTATGCCTATGGATGGTTTCACTTGGTTTTATTTGATGGCATTATTTTATCCATATCTTGAGTGCATGTTATCATTCACCTGCTAACATATTTTCAAGCGGATGTATCCCTATGCGATACAAGAACTGGCCATTCTACTCCTCCTACTGAGTGATCAGATTTGTGATCAGCTATTGGATAGAAAGGGTAAGCTTCCATAGTTTGGAAGGCATCTATTTCATGTTATGGATTGTTGTATGTACTTTTGTCTTTCATAGACTTGGATTATGGCTATGTAGGGGGCATGTCCTAACTAGGTTCTCTTTAATTTAGTCTTGAGGCTTTGTATGGGAAACTGTGGATTTAGGTATGGTATGGATTAGTTATGATTTATATATTATATACATTGGGTTTAAATTTTGATTTTGGTTTAAGGTTTGGCATGGTTATTGGTTGTCTTACATGGTTGGTTTCGATTATTGGGTGGATGGACTTGGTTGGGTTGGCCTCGAAAATAGGCCTATCCCAAAGTTACCATATTATTAATACATTGTCTTATTATATGTTCAAAGTTTATCCGATTCAAGGTACATGTTGGTAAGTTGGGTTGGCTATCAGGGGTGGTCTCCGGTCCTGGTTGAACTTGAGATTTCCTATTACGACAAGCCCCGGTTCAGATCGAGTCAGAATATTAGGTGTCGATGTCATGGGATATCCACAAAGTTGTGTTGAGAAGATTCTTTCTTATGGGTGTGTAGTGCACCACACTTATAATTAGGAGGCTACAAGGAATTTAGGAATGTTTCACTTTCTTGGTGTTCTAAGTTCGGGAGTTGGAGTCTAAGGTATTGAACTTTTCCCTGAATATTCTTTGGTTCACTTTTTTTATCATGTCCTCTCAACGACCTAAAGTTTGTGGAAACTTGTCCATCCCATTCGAGGATAACATGGATGGATCTAGTACAACTCATGGGGTGTAGACCCGAACAAGGGTCGTAGCTTCTAGTTTTCCCCATGAAATCCCACTAGTCTCCATTGACCATAGTTTGGAAGGTGGCACTTATGCTAAGTCATCTCTAGGAGAGATTACTAATGCTGAGTTTCGTCATTCTATTAATTTATTGACCCAGATAGTGACAACTCTATCATGCGATTTTGGTTATAGTAGTATGGGAAAGAATGAGGTAAGGTTGGGAAATAGGCAAGGTTAGGGGGTCTCAGTTTCTAGACAAAGAGGAGACCAACGATATGTTGGTAAATAATCCAAGAGAAAGAGTAGGGTGGGTCCTAAATCCTATTCTATGGCTTGTGTTTCCTACCCAAATCCCTTGGGAGGCAGGTGTTTTCAAATTTATAAATTCTTCTAGGGAATAAGGTGCCCAATCTTTGTCCACTAGGGCCCAATCTGTATCATCTTATCATTTTTATAGTTTTTGTGGTCGGTCACACCATGGTTGTTACAAAAAAGAAAGAATTAGTGTTTTAGTTGTGGTTTATTTGGTCACATGCAATGGGATCGTTCCAATAGGATTGCCTCTTGGGAAAATAGACATCGGTTGCTAATTCAAGTTACGACATAGGTCAAGATCGTATCAATGTTCTTACTATCCCTCGATAGTTTGAGGCTTCTTCTGATGCCGACTCTAGTATGTTGAAAACTCCTTTCTTTGTGGTGTGTATAGTTTTCTTGGTTTGGGGTCCTCTTTCTTTTGTTTCCCTATTTATGATTGTGTGTTTTTGTCTTGGTTCTAAGGTTACCTCAAACTTTTTTCCTTTCTGTTTCTACCCTGAAAGGTAACTCTGCCATTGCGAAAAGAGTCTATGGGGGTGTGTGGTATCTGTAGGTAATAAAGGGGTCTTGGTGAATTTGTTTGACTCAGATGTAGTGGAATTCAATGTCATTTGGGAGATGGATTATTTGCACTTGTCCTATGCCTTATTAGGCTATCGAATCGGTAAAAGTTATCTTTAAGCTTCCTAGTGAGTTAGTTATGGAATGGGAGGGTGGATCCATTCCCTATCTATTAGTGGAAAGGTTATATCATATCTTAGAAATTGGAGATTGGTCTCCAAAAGGGTATCTCTATTATTTGGTTTGGGTTAAAGATTCTAACTCGAAAGATCTTTATCGACATTCAATTTCGGCGGTAAATAAATTTCTTGAGATCTTCTTGATGAACCAACCTCCCCATTATAAATTAAACAAATGTCTTTCTAACAGGGAGATTGGTTTGGGAATTGTCTCATTTTAGACATTTGTTTAATTTCTATTCTTTCTTAATAGAATGGTTCTGGTTGGGTTTAAGGAGAAATTAAGGAATTTTTTAGATAAAGGTTCCATCTACTCTGGTGCTTCTCCATGGGGTTCTTTCGTGCTTTCATGCATAAGGGGAATGGTTCTCGGGAAATGAATAGGTTTTTGGTGGGTTAATAGGGGATTTGGAGTGTCCTCCTTGTGGGGTGGACCATGCATAGGTATATTCTATATGGTTACTTTGCTAGTAGCACATGTTGGTTGGTAGATCCTAGGCTTAAACCTAGATGCTTGATCTTGGTAAGAGAAGCATGTTAGCTCAGAGATAGCAACCCGAGAATTTATAGAGGGTTGAGTTTGATAACTTGGGGAAAGTTGTGATATATAGGCTAAAATTTTAGGTTGAATGGAGAGACTGTGGATCTAGTCATTTAATGGGGTAGATCAAGGATCTTGTATGTATCTTTGTCCCTTGCCTTATACTTTATTTTTGGCATGAAATTGATAATTAAATTCATGGTTTAAGTAGGTTTTGTCGCAAATTAAGGGCTTTGACATGATTACTTATTTAATTGATTTTCTATGAATTTCGATGCATTATCCATGCTTTATTAATTTTTATGAATATTGTGGGATGAATGGGAATGGTAAATGGATTTTGGGGTACTATGGAATTCCCAATTACTTAGTTCTGTCTTGGAAATTATATGCCCTCAAACTGTCGGTGATATTGTCACTGAATATAATTTTGCCATATGGTCTGACTATTCTAAAATCATTGCATTGCATAAATGGTTAAGGAATATTAACTGGTTTTAGTTGGATTCAAAATTAAAGAGAAATCACAGTGGTTCCAAATGATAAGAATAAATTAGTACCAATGAGGCTAGAGACCGTTTGGAGAGTATGCATGGACTACAGAAAGATGAACAAGTTGACACAAAAAGACCACTTCCCTATGCCGTTCATGGATAAGATGTTGGATAGACTAATAGGTAGGGGTTGGTACTATTTTTTTGATGGGTACTCAAGGTACAATCAAATCATGATTTCTCTCGAAGATCAAGAAAAGACTACCTTTACTTTCCCCTATGGGACCTTTGCATTCAAAAGGATACCGTTTGGACTATGCAATGCGCCAGACACTTTTCAGAGATGTATGATATCCATATTCTCCAACGTGGTGGAAGACACTATTGAAGTATTCATGGATGACTTTTTAGTGGTTGGGGACTCATTCGATGACTGTTTAGCCCATTTGTCCAGTGCACTGTAGAGATGTGAAGATTACAACTTGATACTAAAATGGGAAAATTCTACTTCATGGTGAAATAAGGTATCATGCTAAGTCAAAAGATCTTCAAACATGGTATTAAGTTGGATAAAGCAAAGATTGAGGTTATTTAGAAGTTGCCACCGCCAGTGTTAGTTAGAGGCATATGGAGTTTTTTAGGTCATGTAGGTTTTTATTGAAGGTTCATCAAGGACTTCTCTAAAATTACAAGTCCTCTATGCAAACTTTTATAGAAGGAGGTGAAATTTCTATTTGATAATAATTGTCTCAAGGCTTTCAAATTCCTAAAGGAGTGATTGATTTCGACACCCATCATTATGTCTCTTGACTAGTCTTCATCTTTTGAGGAAATGTGTGATGCGAGTAGGTGGCCTTGGAAGATGTTCTAGGCCAAAGAATAGAAAAACTATTTCATCCCATCTACTACGCTAGTAAAGCTTTAAAATCAGCACAAAATAATTATATAGTTACAAAGCAGGATCTACTTGCGGTGGTTTTTGGTTTTGAAAATTTTTGGTATTATTTGATTGGGACTAAGGTTATAGTACACAATGACCATAAAACCTTGAGTTACTTTATTTTGAAGAAAGGTGTCAAACCCAGATTGATTCGTTGGGTTCTTTTGTTGTAAGAGTTTGATTTTGAAGTCAAGGACCAAAAAAGAAAAGAAAATCAAGTTACAGACCACTTATCAAGGCTTGAGGAGGAGACCATATAGAAACTAAGGGATAATCTTGAGATATATGATACTTTTCCTGATGAGCGAGTGTTGGCAGTATCTCAAGATTTGATTCCCTGGTTTGGTGATTTTGCTAACTATTTGGTAAGTGATTTTGTCCCAAAAGACCTATCCTTCCAGCAGAAAAGAAGATTTATGCATGATGTAAGGAATTTGTTTTGGGATAAGCCTATTTATTTAGGGTCTACGCTGGTGTTGTGATTTGGAGATGCATTCCAAAGGTGGAAGTGATGAGCATTGTAGAAGCATGTCATTCTTCACCAGTTAGGGGTCAACACAGCGGCACATGGATAGCCCATAAAATTCTACAATGTGGGTTTTATTAGCCTTCAATTTACAAGGATGCTCATGATTTTGGAAAATCATGTGACCAATGTTAGCATCAAGGCAACATTTCACGGCACCAGGAACTCCCCGTGACACTTATTCTAGAGTTGAGTTGTTTGATGTGTGGGGGATTGATTTTATGGGACCATTTGTGAGCTCCTATGTCATAAGATATATTTTGGTAGTGGTTGACTATGTGTCAAAATAGGTGGGGCAAGTTGTGCTTCCAGATAATGAAGGTAGAGGAGTCACTGCCTTTTAAAGAGAAATATCTTTTCCAAATTTGGCGCTCCTGTGCCATTATCAATGATGGTGGGTCACACTTTTACAACTACTTGTTCAAAGCATAGCTTGATAGATATGGTTTAAGACATAAGGTGGAAACCCCTTACCATTCACAAAGAAGTGGGCAAGTAAAAGTCTCCATAAAGAGATAAAGTCCACATTGGCAAAAACTATAAATGCCAACAGGACTAACTAGTCTAGAAAGTTAGATGATGCATTTTGGGCCTATCGGACAGCCTATAATACCCCCATAGGTGCCTCTACATATCATCTTATGTATGGAAAATCATGCCACTTACCGGTTGGGTTAAATTATAAGGCATTATAGGCGTTGAAAAGGCTAAATTTTGAGTTGCATGATGCAGCAAACTTGAGGTTGAGCAAGGTCAATGAGTTGGATGAATTCTGACTACGTGCTTGTGAGAGTTCATCCATATACAAAGAAAAAATATAGTTGTACCATAACAGGAAGATCGATAAGATAATATTCTAAATCGATGATTCAGTCTTGTTATATAATTCAAGACTACGCTTGTTTCCTGGAAAGCTGAAATCAAGATGGACTGGACTATTCACTATGGTTAAGGTATTCCCATATGGTGCTATTGAGATAAAGCATGATGGTGATATCCCATTTAAAGTGAACAGGTAGTGAGTGAAGCATTATATGGGAAATCTGGAAGACGTAAAAGTTTGTACTGGAATAGACCCTAGCAAAGTCTAAGTAGCCAAGGGAACTAAATAGTGCCGCGACAGTAAATCAAGAGCTGCTTGGGAGGCAAACCAAGGTACATGTATTCCTAGTGTATCCCAGGTATGTTCTCACTTCCTTTCATTTTACTTTGTTTTAGCGCACTGAGTACTGCACACAGTTTTTAGCTGGGGATGGGCATACCATGCCGCCGTGGGTTTTTGTTGTCGTGCTTCTTTTCCTGTTGGCCTTGGTATAATTATAGAATGGCATGTCTAGGAAATTTTATATCGTATTGTGTTTTATTTTGTATTGTATTTTGTTTTTATGTAACTAAGAGATTTTTTTATATTTAGGGAAGTAGTCATGTTTTGATTGATTTTTGATACCCCTTCAAAATTTTATATTTTAGAACTGTGTGAATGTATATATGTGTGAACATTGTTGATCTTGTTATGGTATTAGGATTAGGTACATGATAATCACTTTCTAACAATTGCATTAACTGGATAGGTAGTAGTTGGTAAGATTGTCTCTATGCCATATGTGTGAGAGATACTACCTTCTTACCTTTGTGTGTTGAATTCAGAACTTTTCTGGTTAATCTTGGCTAGGTTGAAGGATAGTCGATTAGGAAAGGATCACAGACCATTTTTTATTTTAGTCCACTTTTATTCTAAATGACCTTCCATGTGTAAATGATATCCCTTGATCCTTGTTTTGAGCCTTATAAGCCTATTTTTCTTGTTTCACCATTCATCTTCCCATTTATGTTACAGTGAACCTGTTTTGGCCCTGGTACTCCTTGGACATTGTGTACCTTAACTCAGGCAAAATACATAAGTTGAGGGCGGATATCATATGGGTGTGTAGTGTAAAGTGGGTATGTAGAAAGCTAAAGTAAGTGAAAAATTAGTATGGTTGGGTGTGGTAGAAAAAAGAAAAGAAAAGAAAAATTGTGAAAAGCAAAAATGAAAGAATAAAAGACCGCACCCAAACTAAATGTACATAAAACAATAAAAGGGAGGAATAAGGGTGGAATAAAAAAATGTCTAGTAAGTAAGACGCCAAGGATAGTGCAGAGACAAGGAGGCTTAGTCACTTCATATGTTCATATGTACCATACCAGCCCCCAAGCCTATATTACAAGTCGAGAAAAGTCCTATAGTAATCCTAACTTGACTATCTCAATGCTAAGGTAAACAAAATAAGGAAAATTCTATGGTATTTGACATGCATTGATTGGAACTTCTTTCTGTGTATGAGTTCTCTTCACCGTCCCTGTATTGATATGAATTATTTTATATGAGTGAGTGGGACATCCTTATTATGAGGGAACTTGAGTCATATTGCTAGCTATTTGCTTTTTTTGGGTAGTGTAACTTGTATATATGAGTGGTTGTCTATTGCTAATGTAATTGCCATACCTTTATCTCATTGTGTCACCTTGTTGTGCTTCATGTTCATACATAGTAGGTTTTGAAAAGTGAGATAGGAAGGGGATGTTGTAATTTAAGTTTTAAATGTTGACTGACTACCTTGAATAACTTAGATTCTCCTAGTTAAGCATTATTTTTGCTTTTGTTGTGTTTTGTTGCCTGAGGACATGCAAACTTTCTATGCTAAGGGTGTTGAAGTGCTATAGAAATATAGCACTTTCAACACTTAAAATGGTGAAAATATGCAAGTTTCTGAGGTTATTTTGTTAGATATGATACGTTTTTGGTATGATTTGTAGGAAATCATGTTTTGGATGCTAAGTTTGGAAAAAGGATGAAAAAAAGTGTTTTGGTTACTTTTTGGAGCAATTATGGATGTTCGGGACACTAGACTAAAGCATGTTTGATAATTGAAGAAGAGCTGAAAAATGACTCCCAGCACTTACTAAGCCAACCTACAGACCGCAAGTGGGACGTACAGACCATAAGTAGGCAAAGCAAGTGCCAGAAGTCCAAAATCTCGAGAGCTGGCTTACAGGATTTTTTCATCCGGTAGTTGTTCCCTTGTTACTTTTTCACCCAAACTACATGAAAAAAATTTGATATTTGCTCTTTGTTCGATATTACCATTGAAATCCCACCATTTACTTTTCCAATTTTTGTCTGTTGATTACAGCATCTGAAATTCATGAGTCCACGTATTCCCTTGGGATTCGACCCCAACCTTCATTGGGTTACTATATTTAATAGCGACCATATCATCTTCTGAGATGAGGTGTAGATTGGATGTTATAAACCATCTACACCCTATAGGTGCCACCTACGCCTTGTAGGTGGTTCTATAGGTGGACACTAACTTTAATTTTCCTCTTTTGTTTAGAATTGATTTCCTAGGGTTTCCTTGCTTTCTATAAATATCCTTTTGATGTTTTTTGTTAGCTTATGCACTCTTAACACTTTCAAACATATATTTGATTTCGAGATTCAATTTTGATCTTGGGATTGCTTTGTTCTTGTTTTTGATTAAATTATTAATATGAGACTTTGAGATTTCATCATAAATTCTTGTGAGATGGATTTAATGCTTTCAATTATGAATTCCATTGATTGTTTCACAACAATAAGAGTCTAAATCCCTTTTCTAGAGTTGTGGGAACCTTAGAGAATTGATAAAGTAGGGGAAGTGCAACGTTGTCTCAAATTCATATTCGTGCATGTATTGTGATCATCTTCAATTTAATAGATTTCTTAGCAATTGCAAATGTTATAATCCCGCCTACATTCATTACTTGCTTCACAAAAGTGGTAGAGAGTAGGAAAATAAGATCACAATAGTAATTTGGAGTTAATTATCGATATAAGATAATCATCTTTATCTATTTAAGATAATTATCTTTATCTAATTAACTAAGACTTAAAAGGTAATAGTTAATCTGGGATCTAGGATAAGGGTTAAGCAACACTCTGAGACTCAAAAGGTAAAGAGTGAAATTCACTAAGGTGTTCACAAGATAGTTAATGATACATAACTTATCAGATCCTATATGCAAGATATTGGGTTGGTTCAACAGAGCACCATAAACATATGATGTTGAGAAGAAAAGAAAAACACAGTCCTGGTGTTCATTTCAGATTGATAACAACTAAAGCATTCCACAGCTTGTTATATTTCAAAGATTACAACTACAATCCCCCTATTTACTTTTCTATAATACTCGTTGATTTTAGCAAGTTTGAGAGATAGTTCACATATTCCATATGGGTTTGACCCCCAACTTGAGTTGGGTTACTATATTTTGCATCGACCGCTTTATGATCAATGGGAGGTGTAGCTTTGGGTGATATCAACAGACTATTTCCTTATTCCTTCATGGCTCAGATTTCCAGATGTCGGCCAATACTTTTGAGATTGATACCCACATGGATGAAATATTGAAAGTAAAGACGAAACAAATTGGTTCAAATAATAAGTTCACACACTTTTGATGAATGACCGATATCATTGATACAAAGGGTACACTGAGTGTTGTGGCCAAGGTTTAGTGGATAATGGTGCGTCATAAGTTGAGTCCCATGAATAGGGATAATGTGATCAGTTTTGACAAAGTTTCTTTGGTTTCGGGCATCATGGAGGGATACGAAATTGATGTAACCAAGATAATAGAGATTTGCAATTGAGCGGTGAGCACGGATACTACCGTAGCCTTCCTATGATTTTTGGAACAAATGTGTTTATATTAGGTGGTGCTAGATATCCCAGGTTTGGTTTAGTTCATCCAGGTTCGAAGGACTATAGATTTGGGTTTGATCCAAGATTTTGCTAACCCTATTTCTAAGTTAAATGTGGGGGTATCTTTACTTAGGGAGGTATTTCATGAATAAAGACATGGTGGAGATAATCTAAGGCTCACCGATATTGGTGATACCCTACTAAGACTGCCCAGTCCGAGCCTTAGGCCTCGACAGATATAGCTGGTACCTCCCAAACTCCGACTCCACTTCCTGTGATGAGACCATTCATTTCCAGGCCAGCTCCCGTTGGCTATGCTCTAGTCCCACAGGTATTCCTGAAATATGTGTTGAAGAGATTGAGCACCCTTGATCATAAGTTGGTGAACATTAAACAAGGAGTGCAGCCATGGGTTACAAGGGAGATTCAGGGGGAGATCAAGAATATGCAGACCCGGTTTGATAGGTTTAAGTGGTGGATTAGCCAAAAGCTAGAGGGCATTTAGGCCCCATATTTGGAGGGCATACATAAAAATTTGTCCGCTCTTCGGGATTCCATAGAGAATATGCATACAAGGTCATTCCCTATTTATCCTATTATTGAGGAGATTCTATAGAAGGAAGCGCCAGATATCTGAGGCATGAAAGGAAAAGAAAAAGTTGTTGTAGCATCTAGTGGTGAGATACAGAAGAAAAAAATAAAGAGGACTAAGAAGAGTGATATTGAGGTAGCCAAGGAATCCAGTGCTCTTGATGGACAAGACCACCAGATGAGGGCATATGAGATAGCGGTGGAAGATGGTATCTCCCGCATGGGTGATATAACAGTTATGGATGTAACAGACTTGAGTAGGGGCACTGCTCTACCTCTAGAGAGACCATTAATCTCACTAACTAATGTCGGTACCACGGCTAATGTTAGCATCTCAGTCACCACTGGGACTACTAATAATGAGAGAGGAGACTTCATAAGTTAGCACCTAGTGCACCCAGGTATATCCTTATTCCTTTGGTTTATATTATAGTCACTTACTGGGGATAGTGCATATGCTTTAGTTGGAGGTAGGGGTGTACCACAGCCACCATGGATTTTTGTTGTCGTGTTTTTTCCTCGTTAGCCGTGGTATGATTTTAGAACCAGCATGTCTTGAAAAAAGTGACGTATTGTGTTTTGTTTTGTATTGTGTTGTATTTTTGTTTAACTAGGAGTAAATGAGTACCTAACGCAGTTGATATGTTTTGTTTTTTTATGCTTAAATGTGTTAGAAAATTGATACCCCTCTAAAAAAAAATTGAACTATGCAATGTGTATATATATGTGACCATTGTGAATCTCATTATGGCATTAGGATTAGGGACATAATAATCATAGCTAACATTTGCATGAGCTGGATAGATAGTAGTTTGTGATGCAATCCTTTGATATATGTGTATGATATTATTTCCTAGTCCTCTTTGCATATGGAATCTAGAACTTGACCGATTAGTCTTTCCTAGGTTGTAGGATAGCCGGTTAAGAAAGAATCACGGGTCGTTCTTGAAATTAGTCCATTTCTAGCATAAACGACCTTCCAAATGTGAATAAGTATTCCTTGATCCCAATTTTGATCCTTATAGAATATTTTTGTTATCTTCACCTTTCACCTTCCTATTTTTATTACAATGAACGTATTTTGTCCCTGGTCCTCCTTGGACATTAGTACCTTAACTCAGGCAAATTGCCTAAGTTGAGAGTGTCTATTATAGGGGTATGTGATTAGAAGTGGGTATGAAGAGAGGAATAAATAATAGAAAATAAAGTAGGGTTGAGTGTGGTAGAAAAAGAAAAAAATATGGAAAAAGAAAAGCAAAATGAAAAAAATTGAAAAGAAAGAATAAATGAAACCCCACCCAATCTGAAGACGTAATAAAAGAATATAAAGGGAGAAATAAGGACGGGATAAAAGAAAAAGTTGGTTGATAAGTGGATCCCAATACATAAGTGTAGTGCCAAGGAGGCTTAGTTACTAAATTCCCAAATGTACCATACCAGTGCCCAAGCCTATATTACAAGCCGAGTAAAGTCCTATAGTGAGCCTAATATGACTGTCTGAAAAATAAGGTAAAGAAAATAAGGTCAAGCCTATGAAATTCTATGCACATTGTTGGAACTTCATTGTGAGTGTGAGTGTGAGTGTCTCATTATCATCCCTGCATTAGCATGTACCATTTATCTGTATGAGTGGGACTTCTTTGTTGTGAGGGTACATGGGTTGTGTTTCTAGATGCTTATTTGTTATTGTAACTTTTACATATGCATGATTATTTGTTGCTAATGTAATTTCATAGTCTGATTCCCTTGTGTCACATTGTTGTGCTACATAGATATACACATAATTGGTCTTCAAAAGTAAAAATAGGATGGGTGATGTTTTTTAGCTGAATTTGTGTATGACTGCCATAGGTATGTTAGATTTTTCCTGGTCAAGCATTATTGTGTAATTTTGTTTTACTTGTGTTTCCTTAGTACATGCAAACGTTCTAAGTTAAGGGTGTTGATGTATCATGGTTTCATGAAACTTTCGATGCTTAAAACTATGACAATATGCAAATACTTAGCCCATTTTGTTAGATATAATGCGTGTTTTGTGTGTGTTGCAGGAAAATTAGGTTGAAAGTGGCGTAGATCAGAAAAAAATGAAAAAGCTCTAAAAAATCAAAGTATTGACTGGACTACGAGTCTGTCAACCATACAACTTGTAGCACAAGTCATGGTGATAACAGTGAAGGTTACTGACTAAAGGATTAAAATTGAGGCTGACTACATGTCACAACCCGATTTACAAGTCATAATGGCACCTATGCTATCCCGCCAGTAGGTAAGCCAAATTGTAACCCAAAGCTATAAACAATGGGTTAACTTGGTGGAATATGCCCAACATAGAAGGAAATCAACAACACAACTTATAGATACCATCACATGACCTAGTAGAGTCAGTACAAGAGATTCTATATAAATACTACAAGTTCTAGAATAGTCAATAATATATATCTCAAAAAAGGTTGAACATAGAAAGATAGAAGGAAATAGGCGACTCTGACTCCAAGAGCTCACCCTATCTCCAAAAATAAATCACAGCATGAATGTCGAACAATAGCAACAACTAGTACTCAGATCTACACCAAAAAGGTACAAAGGTGTAGTATGAGTACTGAAACCACGGGTACTCATAAGCATCATCGGCTGACTAAGCTAAATAATAATATAAGTATGATAGAATATAATATAGCATAACTAAGTCAAGGTATAGACAAACTTGGAGCAATTCCAACATTGTTGTGTATAAATAAGTAAATAAAAAGGAATAATAACATAACATAAAGCATCAACACATGCAATCATAACTACAAAATTGGCCACCATATGCCAATTAGTGCAGAAAAGTCAACAATTTATCGCAAGCCCCCATAAGCTAGAAAGTTACAAACAAGATGGAATAACCCACCACTGTTATTTATCAACTCTCATAATACAACTATAATTCACCTATGTCATGCCTCGCTATAACCATCGATTGTCCATAGTCATTATTCATCAATTAATCAATACTTATCAACTAACCATCATGTAACAACTAATCCTCATGTATCGACTAATCATTTTTTATCAACTAAGCATAGTATTACCAGAATCCAATCATATTATATAACCATTTCCTCATTTTCAAACTTAGCTAGATTCACTATTGTTAATCTCACCCCGATATCTTCATATCATAATAAGTATATCACTATAGTATAATATGTATATCCAAACTCAAATTGGTAAGGATAATCAGCAATATCACCATAATTATCATCATTGATATCATCCTCAACATCATCACTAATATCATCAATATCATCATCAATATAATAGCCCTCCTCTAGACTTGCCCCGGGTATCAATAGTTAGTATCATCATTATTATCTGGACTTGAAACAGTACTTGCATATTTCATAGCATAAACAACATCCAAACTCGAACTAGTAATCATACAATCATTTTTTATGCCAATAGCATAATCATTAGAGTATTGAATAGCATAGCTACTAACATAGTTATTTAGTATGATCAATAATCATAATCGAAAGCATGATATATAGCATAATCATCAATATAGTAAATAGGCATGATCCTTAGCATAATCAATAGCATAATCTCTAATATAATCAATATTCATGGTCATTAATATAACCAATAGAATGATCACTAGTAGAGGTAGTTGAAATGGTCTCTAGCATAATCAATGGTATGATCACTCCTTTAGTGATTAGCATGATTACTAACGTAATTCATAAGTACTATCAATAACATAGTCAATAACTTATCAATAGCATAGTCAATGGCTTTTCATTAGCATAATAGATAGCTTATCATTAGTATAATCGATAGCTTGATAAATAGCTAGTCCATAGAAAAATCTATAGCTTATTCATAGCATAATCAATGTCTTAATCATTAAAAAATTAATAATTCAATCAATAGCTAAAGAAATAGCTCAATCCATGGCATATTCAATATTCTACCTAATTAGTACATAAGCATTACTTTCAGTGTCAACATATCATAACCATCAAGTACAAAGGAGTCTCAATATCAATACAACAAATATTTTCTAGATGTACACAAGTGTATAAAAGGTCTTCAATAATTAACACAAGTCTTGGCCTAAGGCGAGTTGAAGAGCCCACTTCTAAATTTTCAAAATCCCTTACCCAGCAATGCCTATCCCGAACTAGGCTAAGGTATCTAAATCCACCATTAGATGTTGAACAAGCCACAACTAGCCCTAGGATACCAATTCCTCCTCATATAAAGAAACTAAGTCAATTCCACCTAAGGCAATGGAAACTAGGGTAAGTTTCACCTTGAACCCAAGTGACTAAGGCATTCTCCTCATTGGTTGAGTAACTAATGTATTTCCATCCTAAACAAGAGCCACGAGGTCAACTTCACCTAAGGTATGTCTAACTAGGCTAATTAAGACCCAAAAGTGATATCCAAATAGAATAAATGGTCCAACTAAACAAAAGTTTTTAAATTTATCACACCAACGCCTAAAACCCATTCCAAATCTAATACATTATCATAAACATGTTATGAATTAGCTCAATCTAACAAGGGGTGAAACCTAACCTACCTGGACGCCGAAGAAAGCTCAAAAAATCTGCTAAATCACTATTTTTTCTTGAAAGCGTTCGCAATATGTCAAGCTATCGGGATCACATTCTACTTAACAATATGACAATAATGATACCCATATTGTACTATTGTACTTTGTTTTCAAAAATTACCCAAAATCCCATGTGGGTGCTATTTATGAAAAATTGCATTTTTAAAACCAACCCAATGTTCCCTCATGCTCAAGGAGTCATTACCCTAAAAAAAATGGGTGAAATATGAGCTAATTTGGGGGGAAATTCAAGACTCCAAGGTTTAGGGACAAGAAATGGAAAAA
Organism: Capsicum pubescens; assembly: GCA_030864215.1. Classification (NCBI taxonomy): domain Eukaryota; kingdom Viridiplantae; phylum Streptophyta; class Magnoliopsida; order Solanales; family Solanaceae; genus Capsicum; species Capsicum pubescens. The sequence goes on along the minus strand of CM061542.1, from coordinate 227,702,477 downwards.
TCTACCATGAAATTAGAGGAATCTTACCTAAAATTATATGGAAAATTTCATAATCAATCAATATCTAAGCTCACAAATCACCCACAAGAGTAAATCTCAAGCTTTTCCACTATTTAGGGTTTTAGTCTCTTGAAAATAGAAGAAGGGATGGGAAAATTAGGCTAAAAAGGGGTATTTATACCCATACCAGGTTCTCGAATGTTTCTATCGTGACACAAGTATTGCAATAGCGGAAATTTAGGGATATATATAGGAATCGTGATCATGACACTCAGCCCCGCTGTTGAGGAATCTGTTGCCCTGCTCAAAGGAGTCATGATCACAACCCAAACCATCATTATCACAATGCACCTGATCCAAGTTTCTAACAACACCTCGAGGTTTATTTGGAATCTCGTATATGAAAACAAAATATTTCACCCTATTAAATTTGACATTTAGGATGCAATGGTACAATCAAAATTTCCATCCGAGGTTATTTTGACAAAAAGTGGGTCCCAAACCCATATTCCATTTTCTTAATATTTTGACCAATAGTCCAAAATGAGCTCGGGTGTCTCGGGACCCAAACCAAGAACCCTAGCCTAAAATCAATATTTTGAAGCTGCTGGAATACTCAAAGTTTGAATTTGAGGTTATTTGACTAAAGTTTTTGCCTAGTGGCTATTTGGAACCAACGAAGACTTCAAAATAGAGAATTGGCTCTAAAAACAAACAATCTGGGCAGTAATCGTACTTTTAGTCCCAGAAAGTCATAAATGACATAGGGAAGCTATAGGAAAGCTCTAATAGCAAAAATAAGTGAAAATATAAAAAATGAGTTGAAGGGTCATTACAATATCTACTACTAAAGGAACTTTCATCTGCAAAAGTTGAGGGATTAGGATACTCATGAAGTCTCAGACAGGTAAAGATACTATGTCCACATCTCTCTCTCTCGATCTCCCAAGTGTCATCCTCCACTGGGCGATGCATCCACTGAACCTTAACTACAGAAATCTCCCTAGTGTACAACCACCTAACATCTATAGCCAATATAAGCATAGGAACCTCCAAAAGGGTCAACAGTTTATCCAACTGGATTAAGTACCATCTAAACACATAGGATGGATCAGGAATATATCACTGCAACATGAAAAATGGAAAACTGGATGAACAACAACAAAAACTAGCGGTAAATCTAACTCAAAAGCCACCTCACAACCTATACAAAGAATTTTTAAAGGTCCAATATATATAGGATTGAGCTTTCCCTTCCTCCCAAACCTTATCACACCCTTAATGGGTGATACACGGAGGACTACTCGATCACCAACTCTAAATCTCAAGGCACAAAGCCTACAGTCTGCATAGGCCTTCTGCCTTTTCTAAGCTGCTCTCAACCCGCCCTGAATCACCCTGACTCTATCCAACAACTCCTGAAGAAAATCAGTACCACAAGGTCTAAAATTAAAAATCTCAAACTATCCAATCAGGGAATGACACCTCCTACCATAAATGACTCAAAAGGCATCATCTCAATACTTGAATAACAACTATTATTATAAGCAAACTCTATCAAGGCTAAGTGTTTCTCCCACTAGCCTCTAAAATCCTTAATGCAGGCTCAGAGCATATCCTCAAGCACCTGAATAGTTCACTCAGACTGACCATCTGTGTGAGGATAAAAGGTTGTACTAAGGTCCATCTAAGTGCCTAACTCCTCCTAAAAATCTCTCCAAAATCTAAAAGTGAAGATGGAATCTTGATCTGAAATGATAGATATGGGCACCCCATGCAAATGGACTATCTCACAAACATAGATAGGGGCTAACCTCTCAGCATTGAAGGGGATCTGAATAGGAATAAAATATACTGACTTGGTCAACCAATCCATGATGAACTAAATACCGTAAAAAACTCAATAAGTATGAAGAAAACCACTAACAAAATCCATGGTGATCCGCTTCCATTTCCACCCGAGAATGGGCAATCTCTAAGTCAATCCACTAGGTCATTGATTCTTGACCTTTACCTGTTGACAACATAGGTAATGAGATACAAAATTTGGCATATCTTTCTTCATCCCATTCCACTTATAGTACGGTCTCAAATCTCTATACATCTTAGTTGTTCCTGAATGAATAAAATATCTGGAGTTGTGAGTCTCGTGTAGAATAAAATGAATCTAGTCATCAATCCTTGGAACAAAAATATAGATATCAAATCTCAAAACACCCTTAGAATATATGGTGATCCTCTTGGACTCGCCACTCAACACCTCATCATGAAGGAAGCCTAGCTTACTATCCTCAAACTAACGATCCTGAATTTTCTCAAACAGAGAAGACCTCAACTCAAGACTATCAAAGATTCTCCAAGTGTATGAAATATCATGGAAAACCATCAAATTGGCTAAGGATTGAATGTCCCATGTAAAGAGCCTCTAAGAAACTGAAATACAAGGCAAGCTACCTATAATTATGGCCTTATGAATCAATGCATCTGCTACCCATTCGCCTTAGATGGATGATACAATAGAGAGATATCATAATCCTTAAGTAGCTCCATTTATCTACGTTGCCTAGAATTAAGCTCTCTCAGGGTTATAAAATATTGAAGACTGTGATGATTGGTTAAAATATCACAATTCATACCATAGATATAATGCCTCCAAATCTTAAGCATGAAGACTACCGCTGCCAACTCCAAATTATTGGTGAGGTAGTTGAACTCGTTCATTTTAAGCTACCTCAAAGCATAAAAAATAATACGACCATGCTGTATCAAAATGCAATCTATATCAATACTAGAAGCATCACAATACATGGTGAATTCCTCTTCTTCAACAAAAAAGATAGAATAGGAGCTGAAGTGAGAAAATCCTTAAGATTTAGAAAGTATGACTAACACTCCTCGAACCATCGGAAAGGAACCTCAGTCAGAGTTAATCTGGGCATAGGCACTGAAATAGCTGCAAAACCCTTGATAAATTATCTATAATAACCAGCCAACCTAATAAATCTACAAATCTCGATCAGAGAAATAGGTCTATCTCTATCACAAACCACCTCAATCTTTGTTGGGTCTACCATAATACCACCCTAAGATACTGATAACGCTCAATCTACTGCTCTCGTAGGAGTGTAAAGCGGTCGTTTGTCAAATATAGAACCCAACTGGGTTGGGTATCGATCCCACAGGGAATAGCTTGGTCAACAAGTAAGTGAAGATTACTAGACTTTTAGTGAAAGTCTCGAAAAAGGGGGGATTCTTGTTGTGCAAGTAATGTAACCAAATAGTAGCTAAAAATGGCAATAGCAAAGTAAAAAGAGAAAGAATGTTGTAGTAAGATGTAAACAATGAGAATTGAGGAGTTGGGGTTATGTCCACCTTCTGAGTTATACGTCTCTATTGACTATGAGTGTGTTGAATTCAGACATGCATGTGCTTATAGAGAATTGTATTCGATGGTAAATCCAGGCATCTTTCGACATATTCAAGGATTATTTCACTTTAACTCTTTCGAGATTAAAGCGTATCTAACAGTACGAATTCTCCAAGAGGTTAATCCAGTTACGACACTAACTTTTTAATAGGGGATGGTACCCTACTACCTTGACATTATCTCTTTTCTAGACAGATAACCTTTCTTTCGAACAAGTTAAATGTTATACTGGCGTATTCTTGCGTTTGCAACCACAAAGAATTTAGATTAAGATGAAGAGAATAATGATATAAGCAACATACGTGTCACGAACTCACAAACTCACAGCAATAGATAGTATCTCATTCGACTTCCATAACCCCAACAGAGAAGTTTAGTTACCCATGAGTGCGAAGGAAATCACAATTGACATTGTTGTTATACCACAATAAAGATTTCACATTTGTAATGGTGTGGTAGGCGTTAGGCGTGAATTCCTTAGCAAGGTAACGTTTCTCTTGTTGCGGAATTTAAGAATTGATGAATAGAAGAAGAAAAATAGAATTAATGGAAGAATGATTGTTTAGAACTAGAATGTCTTAGAAGTAGAATAGAATAGAATGTAAGAAGATGTTAGAAGATATTCCAAAATCTCTAGCAAGATAGGGTATTTATAATACCCATATCCTATTCCTACTAAGCTAATGAAATACTTAACCAAATTCTACTAAGCTAATGAAATACTTAACCCAATTGTACTAGGTTAATGTATCATTATCCTAATCCTAATAAGCTAATGAAATACTTAACCCAATTGTACTGGGTTAATGTATCATTATCCTAATCCTAATAAATTACTGCTAGTCCCCAAAGTCTTCAGAAATGCTATTTTAGCCCGGGACAGATTTTCCATGCGCCATCTTTAGTCCTTGGCGTCCAAGATTGGATTTTCTCCTTTCGTGAAGCTTTCTTTGGCGTCAAGTTATCCATAAAATGCTGAATTCTGCATCATTTATACCTGAAACTTTGCTAATCATGTTCGTTATCTCACTTACAGGAAAAAGGACTAAAAGTGCATGAAATATATAATTTGTTCTCAAAACTAGGCTAAAATATGGGCAAAATATAGTGTTGTAGGCGTGTAAATTCACCTATCATCAACACCCCACACTTGAAGCTTTGTTCGTCCTCGAACCAAATATCATGTCCCTCTAAATATCAACTTAGGGTTTCACAGCAACAACACAAAATATTCATCAAGACAAGCACAACAATTATCAACAAAGAGTAGTTTTTCGATCATTAGTAGAAAAAGTTTAACCTCTAGCATAGACTCGTGATGGTGGTCAACTCATATTCAAAGGTTAAGGCACAAAGAATCATACGCGACTACCCAAAACTCATCAACCATGTGTGTCTCACAATATATTACTCATAATCACTCACAAGTATAGCATATTTTTCAAACATGGGTATCAAAATATCCTTGCTCTCACTCTCACAAAGAATTCATATGCAGCAACTGATGACCATAGGCTTGCCCTTAGTGTAATGCTCCACTAAATGTCAGAATGCTAAGCTTAGAATCAAATAGGTCTTTTGATGGTTGTAATGTAGGCTAAGGGCCGGGTAGGACTATTTTGGCCAGAAATAGTGACTATGTTCCTAAGCGCTTTAATACATCACATTGTATCATTAACACTTTTCTTTCAAACAACCTTTCTACTTTCTTTTATTCTACCACTCTTTTTCACCTCTTTTGTTTTTCAATTTTAAACATAACTAACTTTTCAGTTTTCCTTTCCTTTTTCTTTTGATAACATACCTCTTATGATAGCACTTTCTTTTTCATAACTCATTTAAGCACCAATGCATTCTAAAGCATCATACTCACCCAATTTCCTCTTATTTTGTCACATGACTTTTGCACTTTAAAGCACTTAGGAATTTGGATCAAATTATGGTCTTGAAAAAAATGGATTATGCTTACATACGAGGTTTGTCAAAGAAAATAGGCTAAAGGCTCAAAAGAATTTAACTAGGATGATGTCCATGGGTAGGTAAAAAGAAGGTAAATAATCATAGGTTGCCAAAGAAATGCCTAAATCATCTCCTAAACTTACACTCCTTATTTTCGCTTTACATACATACCAGGTAAGTTCTAGCATCAGCCACAAGCACAGAATATACTATTATCTCACACACACAAGGCACATGGTCGACTTTATTGAGAGTAGTATAGACTCTTGTCCCAACAGGTGAAGGAATTGAACCACCCAATATCACATAGTGAGTCACAATTAGAGCCTAAATGTCTCAATAGTCATGATTTTAGCACAAACTCTTTTCATAATCTCATGCTGCCTATCAAAATAATTTCATGTGAAGTTAAAAAAAATTTACTACTAATAATGAAAAAAAATGAAACAAAAACAAAGCAAACAAACATAGATGCGAGTAATGAAAAAAAAGAAACAAAAACAAAGCAAACGAACATAGATGCGAGTACAGAAGTATAGCATGCAATACCACCACCCCACACTTAGTCGGGACACTGTCCTCAGTGGAAAATAAATACGAAGAACCTGGTCAGTCGGACTCCTCCTTAATGTCGGGGGTCATACCCCCTTCGTCGGAGTCGTCGTCATCAGAATTCTCCTCCATGTCGGAGTCTGGCATTCGTCGATCATCATCGGTCGGCACGTCGTCATCGAGAGGTTCCTCAAAGTATGTACCTACTCCACACATCTCCCGTGCATGAATATTCATTGGATAGTCATGGTCCAGCTGTTGGAGCTCTGTAGCAGTGGGAACACGACCTCCGCTCATCATTGTAAACCTCATCATGTCGTACATATGGCGGGAGAAACTCTCATCCCGAGCATGTCTCTCTGCCGTAGTAAGGTTGATGTCATGTGTTGATTCAGCATCTTTGACCTTTGTGAGGTCAACCTTCTTCGGATTATGTGGGAGTTTATGATCAGCTGGTTCCTCTTCGATGTCTTCCTTCCTCAAGATTGCAGTCAACAGATTTCCGAAGCTGAAATGGGACCGCTTGTGTAGCCTAGCCTTCCGCATTGTAGATCGAATGATTGTCCCAATGTTGATAGGGACATTCGTCATCAATGCGTATACCAAGCACACTCTATCTCTTGTTATTTTTGTGTATTGCGTCCCTGGAATGAGGCAACAGTTGACCATGCGCAACCATATCCTTGTTTCCCTATTCAAAGAAGCATATGGGAAAGTGTTGTGTCGACCAGTGTCCTTGTGTCTACTCCAGCGTGCCATGGATCTTGTTCCACAGAGTGTGTGTCGAATTACTCTATAAGGAGGTCTACTGTACAGCTCTTTGAATGGTGATGGATCGACTAAAGGCAAGCCAAGAAAGGAGTTGAAGAAATCCGCATTGAGTTGTAACACTTGGCCCCGAATCTTGACTTCGCTGCCTGTGGTTTTTGGCGACCAGTTGGCATAAAATTCTCTTTTCAAATCAAGATTACATTCTCCCATGTCGCGGAAGATGAAATCCAGATTTAATGCCATGATCTTCGCCAACATGCGCGGTTCCTTCTTCGCTAGGCTTTCCTTGTTTATCAAGTCGACATGAACATATTTTCTTTCCTTGTTGTTCCTATACCATTCCTTGGATTCCTCCTCAAGAACCCATTTTATTCCAAACATACGGCGTGGTAATTGTATTGAGGATGATTCTCCTTGCTCCTTGCGGCCTCTTTTCTTGCCCTTTTGGGAAGTGGTAGCCTTCTCCTTGCCTTGTCTCGCTTTGGGTGTCATTGTACCTGAGACTTGAAATAGATTTCATGTTAGCACAATCTCAATGGATACAATCTATACATAAGCAGTAGGGGTACCACCCCACACTTAGTTTGTTGATATGAATTAGTGAAGTGAAAGTGGTCGATTACTTAGACTTCATCGACATACGTTGTAAGAGCTACATTCCAACAAGAAAATCAGAGATGTATCACTTCTTGCAACCTTTGCAATATTTTCATGTTAGATATATCAAGACTACTACATAGGGATTACATCATGGTATTGTTTCTATCAGTAATCACAACCTCCTATGTCGGTAGGCAACTATAAGTCTTATTCCGATGAACGGGACATTCTAACATGTAAGCATTCTAGTGACAAGATTATGCAATGTTCATGACTATAGCAATTCCGCAAGTAGTATAACAATTCATCAAAATCAAATTCAAGTCGGAAACAAGTTAAGAGTATCCTAACGTACATGTTCACTCACTTGGTTTTGTATCAACAATTCAAACACATTAACATCACCAATATTTCTTCAAGATGTATCAATTCATAATAGACATAGCAACGTAGCACTTACGAAAAATAGATGAAGAACAAAAGCGTACTTACGTGATTGAAGTCTTTGGAGATGTTCTTGTGAAGTGGGAGAGCAAAAAGAAAAGTTTTGAGATGATTTGGAGAGTATGTGCGGCGCCTAGGTCAAGTTTTCAATGTGTTTGTGTTTCAAGACTAAGTCTCCTTTATATAGGAAAAGAATGGGTCGGGTTTTGACCCATTTAAAATCGGTTTTGGAGATAAAAAGTGACCATATGCGGCGCCTTTAGCTTTGCCTATGGTGACCATAGGCGGCGCCTAATGCAAAGCCTATGGTGAGCATAGGCGATGCCTAGTGCAATGCCTTTAGTGAACATAGGCGGCGCCTTTAGCATGGCATATGAGATTCAGAGACCAAATGCTTTAGCATAGGCGGCGCCTATGCTATGGCATACTTGAGCATGGGCAGCGCCTATGCTATAGCACACTAGATTCCGAGACCTTGGGCTATAGTATAGGCTTTGCCTTGTTCGTGGCCTAGTTTTACCTAGGCCTAGCCTTGCTCGATGCCTATTTTTTCATGAGCAATGCTCAATCCATATCCTTATGCATCTTCATGCCTAACTTACCACCTTTACCATGCAATACGTCCAAATCATAATTTGAAACCGATCTCCTCGTTGAATACCTCTTGCACCTACATTTGCTTAAAACCAATAAAAATGATTAGTACGATGGGTTGCCTCCCACCAAGCGCCTTAGTTTTGGTCGTGGCACGACTCTTATTTTTGGATTTTTATTTATCAAAAACAAAACACGTATTAGAACAAAAGAAAAAATGAAAAACGATAAACGATGGGTTGCCTCCCATCTAGCTCTTGATTTATTGCCGCGGCACGACATAGTTACCTCGAGTACTTAGACTTCATCGAGATAGATGGTGGATCGTTTTCTGAATGGATTCAGACGATAATGAGGCTTACTTTTAGGCATGTAATCTTCTTCGAGATGACCCTTGTGCATGCCTATCCCAGGAGGGATACCAATTATATCATCAATAGTCCAACCCATAGCTCTCATGTATCTCTTCAGAGCAGAGATGAGATCCTCTACGTGTTGTTTACTTAAATCATCCGCACTCACCGGAAGTATATTTATACTTTCTAAGAACACATACCTTAGATAATCGGGGAGCTCTTTCGATTTGTAGCATTGGTGGCTCTTCAAGGGAAGTCTTCGCTGTTGGTGACGGTTGATTCTTAAGATCACGATCCGGTTACTTAGGAGTATGGGAATAGGACTCTATTTCTGTTAGAGCACCCATAAGTTCTTCATAATCTTCATCGTCCTCATGCTCAACATTCAGTGGCGCAGCAGACAATGGCTCAACAGTAAGTTGTTTCTCTACAGATAATGCTTTCTTATCCTCATGATGAACATCATCTACAGAGAACACATTCATATCGCTGGGCTGCTCCATTGCTTTGCATATATCAAAGCGGACCACTTCGTCATTCAACCGAAATAAAATCTCATTAGCTCTCATGTCAATAAGAACACTTCCTGTTGCAAGGAAAAGAGTCCCAAAATTATGGAAACTTCAGAATCCACCTCGCAATCCAAAATCACAAAGTCTGTAGGAAAAATGAAGGTAGACACCTTCACCAACACATCATTCAAGATACCCACAGGTCGTTTTACCGACCTATCTGCCATCACGAGCCGCATATTGGTTGGTGTAGGGTCGCCCAACCCCAACTTTCTGTAGATGGATAGTGGCATCAAATTGATGCTAGCTCCCAAATCGCACAATGCCTTAGCAAAATTCATAGATCCAACCGTGCAAGGAATAGTGAAAGCACCAGGGTCTGCCTTCTTCTGTACTAAGGACCTTGTGGCAATTGCACTGCAATGATGAATATTATCTTCCGGATCATAGCTTACTGCCCGCTTCTTTGTCAAAATATCCTTCATAAATTTTGCATACCCAGGCATTTGTTCAAGTGCCTCCACCAATGGAACATTAATGGTCAGCTGTTTTAACATAGTCATGAATTTGCTGAACTTTGTATCGCCCGCCACCTTCTTCAATATTTGAGGAAAAGGTGGTGGTGGATATGGAATTGTTCTCTCCACGGCTTTCTTCTCCTCTTGCCTTCGTTTTTCAGCCTTTTCAGGCTGCAACATACTCGGTGTACCGTCATGGACGTCGTGGGTGGATTCTACGGCAGCTTCTCCTTTTGCCTTGTCATCAATGTCTGCTACATCGTTGACCACTTGTTTTCCCTTAGATGAAGTTTCCAGCGCCTTACCACTTCGAGTAGTAATAGCCATGCATGATTCCTCATTCCTTGGATTTTGCACAGTATCGCTAGGTAAAGTGCCAGCCTTTCTTTGATTGAGTGCTGCTGAAAGTTGGCTCAATTGATGCTCTATTTTCTTGATTGAAGTGGAATGTGAATCAACTAATTGCTTCATAGAGGACAAATCATTTATTACCTCCGTTACTCCCGCTCTAGTTGCTTCTACTCCTTTCAGTAGTTTAGCCATCATATCTTCCATACTTCCAGAACTAGATGTGGTGGCGTCACGTCTTCCAGGGGAACATACAAACCACTTTTGTCATTCTTGTTCTTCCAACTACCTTGGTCCTTGTTTCCATATTTATCATAATAGTTCCAACCTTGGTTTCCTTGGGTATTACCTCGGAAACCCCCCTGATTGTTTAAGTAGTTGGCTTCTTCTTCCGAATCAGATTCGTCTCTTCCTTTTGACGCAATGGCTTTGACTTTTTTGGTCTTCCCTGATAATAGATGCTTTGTAAGAAGATCCACTTGTGTCTTCATGTGCACCATATCTTGATCACGTTCTTCTTCTCTTCTCCTTTGGTCTGCAGTCATGCCTATAGATAAAGTGGGGCTTGCTACCTCAGAATCCCTGGTATGCCAAGCTCTACTTTGCTTCGTCATACGATCTAGCATATTGCTTGCCTGACCAAAGGTGAGATCCATAAATGATCCTCCAGCCGCATTATCCACAACTAGTTTAGTTATTGAACTCAAGGCTCTGTAAAGTATCTCCATTAGGTGAACATTAGTCATGTGATGGTTTGGGCACCTCATTAGCTTCGTCTTGAACCTCTCCCATGTTTTATGAAGGTCTTCAGTTGGAAGCTGACGAAAGTTGCTGATTTCATCTCTCATTTGTGCTCTTTTGGATGGCGGAAAGAATCTTTCTAGGAAAGCGTCTCTCAATTGCCTCCAATTTGTAATAGAATCAGGATTCAGCCCATTCAACCATAGAGTTGCCTCCCCAGACAGAGACAATGGAAATAAGCATAACCGAATTGCATTCTGACCAACTCCAGGATTTTCAAACGACTTGCATGTAGAAATAAAGTTGATGAGATGCATATTCGGATCATCGCCTGCTAGTCCACCAAATAATCCCTTGAGTTGCAATAACTGAATCATGGTGCTTGTGATGTTGAACTTGGCTCCGGGTGCCAATGGTAGAGGAATAATGGCTCCTGTGGCTCCGGCTCCATCAAGATCATCATCATCATCGTCGAAAGCTGGCTGCATAGCTTGGCGTTCAGGCCTAAACCTAGCTTGACGATCTCTTCTATTGGCAGGTATTCCGATCTCAGCGGCATACCTAGGGTTTAGTAGCTCGTCATTACCTAGATCTTCATCGTCAGGATTTGTTGCTCGCCCAGGGTTATCAATATTCTGTTGATGCAATTGAGCGGCGGCTAGCGCAGCTAGTCTCGCCTGTTCCTGTTGAGTAGCCATCCTTTCAATTGTGTGTTGTGCCTCCATTCTGCGAATACATTGTGGTTCAGGATTGATAGGTAATAACGGTTGACCAGAACTTCGGGTATGGGGCATGCACTGAATAAAAACCTGCAGTATACAAAAACTAAAAGTAAAAGTACGAGAATCTTTGACCAAAGGGTCTAGTAATTATTACGAACTTAATTGACACTTGTATTCCCCGGCAACGGCGCCAATTTTTTATAACGCTCAATCTACAGCTCTCGTAGGAGTGTCAAGCGGTCGATTGTCAAATATAGAACCCAACTGGATTGGGTATCGATCCCACAGGGAATAGCTTGGTCAACAAGTAAGTGAAGATTACTAGACTTTTAGTGAAAGTCTCGAAAAAGGGAGGATTCTTGTTGTGCAAGTAATGTAACCAAATAATAGCTAAAAACGGCAATAGCAAAGTAAAAAGAGAAAGAATGTTGTAGTAAGATGTAAACAATGAGAATTGAGGAGTTGGGGTTATGTCCACCTTCTGAGTTATACGTCTCTATTGACTATGAGTGTGTTGAATTCAGACATGCATGTGCTTATAGAGAATTGTATTCAATGGTAAATCCAAGCGTCTTTCGACCTATTCGAGGATTATTTCACTTTAACTCTTTCGAGCTTAAAGCGTATCTAACGGTATGAATTCTCCAAGAGGTTAATCTAGTTACGACACTAACTTTTTAATAGGGGTTGGGACCCTACTACCTTGATATTATCTCTTTTCCAGACAGATAACCTTTCTTTCGAACAAGTTAAATGTTATACTGGCGTATTCTTGCGTTTGCAACCACAAAGAATTTAGATTAAGATGAAGAGAATAATGATATAAGCAACATACGTGTCACAAACTCACAAACTCACAGCAATAGATAGTATCTCATTCGACTTCCATAACCCCAACAGAGAAGTTTAGTTACCCATGAGTGCGAAGGAAATCACAATTGGCATTGTTGTTATACCACAATAAATATTTCACGTTTGTAATGGTGTGGTAGGCGTTAGGCGTGAATTCCTTAGCAAGGTAACGTTTCTCTTGTTACGGAATTTAAGAATTGATGAATAGAAGAAGAAAAATAGAATTAATGGAAGAATGATTGTTTAGAACTAGAATGACTTAGAAGTAGAATAGAATAGAATGTAAGAAGATGTTAGAAGATGTTCCAAGATCTCTAGCAAGATAGGGTATTTATAATACCCATATCCTATTCCTACTAAGCTAAAGAAATACTTAACCAAATTCTACTAAGCTAATGAAATACTTAACCCAATTGTACTAGGTTAATGTATCATTATCCTAATCCTAATAAGCTAATGAAATACTTAACCCAATTGTACTGGGTTAATGTATCATTATCCTAATCCTAATAAATTACTGCTAGTCCCCAAAGTCTTCAGAAATGTTTTTTTAGCCCAGGACAGATTTTCCATGCGCCATCTTTAGTCCTTGGCGTCCAAGGTTGGCTTTTCTCCTTTCGTGAAGCTCTCTTTGGCGTCAAGTTATCCATAAAATGCTGAATTCTGCATCATTTATACCTGAAACTTTGCTAATCATGTTCGTTAGCTCACTTACAGAAAAAGGACTAAAAGTGCATGAAATATATAATTTGTTCTCAAAATTAGGCTAAAATATGGGCAAAATATAGTGTTGTAGGCATGTAAATTCGCCTATCATCAGATACCATATGCCCAAGGAATGTCACTGACTCATGCCAAAACTCACACTTAGAAAATTTTGAAAATAGCACTTGATCTCTCAAATTCTAGAGAACGATTATCAAATGTTATGTATGCTTCTCTTAACTCTTTGAATACACAAGGATACCATTGATGAACACAATCATGAAGGAATCCAGATAAGGACTGGACACTGGGTTCATCAAGTCCATGAACGCAGTTGTAATACCCAAAATTTTTCATATTTATACCCGTCAAAAGAAAGGTCATTAAATTATCTTTCCAATACTGCTAGTCTTACCAAAATCCGTTATTAGGATAAAAAGTTATGGAGAAGTTTCTAAGGCTCTGTCAAACTGCCAGTGATAATGAATATGGCTATGACCCATTATCAAACATAACGAATTATAGTGTAGACTCTTTGTCACAGTAGTGAGGGTCCAAGGATTTTATCCCAGTAATGATAAGTCCATCGTACGATTTGTTATCTGTCCAAATGAGTTGTTAAGTGGACCCGTAATCACAATAGAAAAAAAAAACAAGAACTCAAGTCCTTTATAATAACTCTCTATAACGACTCGGTATCAAAACCAATGAGTCACCAGGAGAAAAGTCATTGTTGTAATAGTAAGGACCCAATACTCAGGTCCTCTAGCAACGACTCCAGGCTACGACTCGTTACATTACCTAACAAGTTATTGCCTCAATTATTATGATTGTTATCAGTATTTTCCTACATATTTTAAAAAGGGCTTTTTGGTCTTTTACAATTTTTTAACCCCAAACCCACGTTGTTTGGGTACCCCCAGACCAATTATTAGGGGTTAATATTACCCTAACACCTCATAAACTCAAAATCAATAAACACTTAGCAAAAAGTGTAAATTTTCTCTTCTCCAACAGCAGAGTAGGATTCCTCAACTTGAAGTTCAAATTCCGAGAATCTCTCCAAGACTTCCATCTTCAGGTATGTGGGATTTCATCAATGGGCTCATTCCATATATTGAGTCCCAATAACTTCTCAATTCCTAAGTTTTATTTCCTTCATAAAGTGTTGGGTTCCAGGCCAAATATGAGTATACTTAATTCCTTTATATTATTTATATAATTAAACCATAAGTACATATTTCCCCATAGGAATAGCATCCTCTCATACTCAGAATTATAAATTTCTCTTTTATTGATAAATCATTGAGTTTTGGCTTGAGTTATGAAATTTCATAGTATGATCAGCTTTTGATATTATCATGTTCAGTTACATTAATCAGAGCTGGTGGATTATAAACACCCGATACCTAGGGATTCATGCATATATCAGTTTACATATCTTTGAGCACTTTAGATTATCAATAATTAATACTTTTAGAATGAGATTATGATGAGTACTTCAGTTTATATTTTACTGTTATTCATTTGGGAGTAGTACTTAGCACTGAGTAAATGCAAGGATGACGAGTCACCCATCACTTAGGCTTGAGACCACTAGTAGAAGTCCCCAAGTTCTAGAACTATGGCACCACCATAGGTTATAAGGGGTCACATGTCATATGAGGCATGACACCCTAGTCATTCAAGACCTCAGTTTAGTGGATCTATACCATTCAATGTCAGTACCCTTGGCAAGGTACTATCACCCTTCCAACTGGGGTTACAGTTGGACCCCGATTTGCTCAGATTAGGGTATGTTGGTTATTGTTAGCTCCCATAGTCCTTAGTTTATGTTTTAGTATATGTTTTAATTCAGATTATGCATGACTATGTAATTAGTTATTTAGGTATATTTAGTACATGTTTATATGTGTTCATGTATGTAGTTCACCATGTTTCATGCATTCATGTTCAGCTTATATTAGTTAGCTTTCCCATCTCACATATTTAGTACATTTAAAGTATTAATCATATACTTTTCTGCGCTATATTGTCTTATGATAGAGGTTTGGACGCGCAGCCCAAATTGCACTTAGTATATTTTTGTACCATTAGTTGCAGTATTAGAGAGTCCTTATCATTTAAGGACAAATTATCAGTTATTTATTTCAGCATTCCTTTTTATTTTCTCAGTTAGATTTAGTTGGGGGCATGTCCCAAAAAATCATAATAGTTAAAGGCTTTCAGATAGATAGATATTTAGAGTTTCAACTTGTTAAGTATTTCAGACAGTATTAGTATTGATTCCATTATCATTTATTATTAGTTTATTTTAAGTTCAACTTTTACCCAGTATTTTGTTATGTCTTCTATATTCTTAGTATATGCCAATACATGGGTTAAGTTGGGGTTACTTGTGACTCTAAGCACCTTGTTATGACTAGGGGTAGTCTCGAATCATGAAAAACTTAGTATCAGAGCAGCAGGCTTAAGGTGTCCTAGGATGTATGAAAGCCACATTAAGTAGAATCCTGCTCATGGGTGTGAAGAGCGCCAGACTTATTAGCGAGAGACTATGAAATATTTTAGGAAAGTCTTACTTCTTTCATGATTAATGTCATGCAATAGAGTATGAACTCTATTAAAATTCTTCTTCTAACTCATCGTCTACCCATTTATAGAAAATCCCTCCTAAAAGGACCAACAGAAGGACAAAATGGAAATCAACAAGCACTATCGCCAGTTCCCAACGACCCTCTGAATAAGAAGGTCTCTCATGTGAGTTTAGGGCTTCTTTCATGATATTAGCCCAATCTATGACTACTCAGAATAACTAAAAGGTTGTTGCCCCTACAAACCCAATAAAAAATATGACAGTAACTAGAATTAAAAACTTCACTCGGATAAATCCACCAATATTCTTTAGGTCTAAAGCTGAAGAGGATCCACAAGAGTTCTTAGACAATGTATAGAAAGTGACTAAGATCATGGGTGTTACTTTAAGTGAAAGTGTTGATTTTGTTGCTTATCAATTTCAAGGAGTGGTCACACCTGGTATAAGCAGTGGAAGGAAGATAAGGGTGTAAATGTAGGGCCAATAGAGTGGGATGAGTTTGTTGCTGCATTTTTAGACAGGTTCTTTCCACTTGAGCTATGGGAATCGAAGTTACGGGAGTTCATAAACCTAAATCAATGCAACATCAGCATGAAGGAATATTCTCTCAAGTTTACCCAACTAGCGAGGTATGTTTCATCTATAGTTGTTGACTCTAGGGCTCGAATGAGCGATGTTATGTCAGGTGTTTCTGAGGACGTGGTCAAGGAGTATAGGATAGCTATGTAATAAAGTAGATGGAAATATCTTGATTGATGGTTTATGCCCAACAAATTGAAGAGGATAAGATTAAGGAAAAGGAAAGGAAGAGTAAAAGGGCCTGGATTGGTAGTTCAATTTCTCTCAGCAGAGGTCATATGGTGGGAATCATTCTCAGTTCCATCAAAAATATTCATCTCCAACCTCATCTTATGCTAGTGCTCCAGTGCCCAATTTTAGGTAGGATGCTCATGATAGAGCGCCAAGATCTAAGTCCCAAGAAAGTATGAATAGTAATTACACCAACCCAATTTGCAGGAGATGTGGTAAGAACCACAAGGATGAGTGAATAGCCGGTAGTGATGCTTGTTTTGGATGTGGTAAGTTAGGTCTATGAATAAAGGATTGCACAGTGATTGTGTAGAGGTAGGAATGATCGTCAAAAGAGTTAGACTAATTCTACAGCAGTTCCAGCAGGTCACCCGACTCAGCAGGGTGCCACTTCTAGTGCAACTGGTGGACATTATTAGGGTAGGTTCTATGCCCTTTATACTTGACAAGATCAGGACGGTTCTCCTGTTATAGTCACTGGTACATTACAAGTTTTTCATATTTATGTGTATGCATTATTAGATCCCAAAGCCACACTTTTCTTTATGACTCCCTATATAGTAATAGATTTTTCTGTCAACCCCAAAATCCTTACATAATTCTTCTTAGTTTTTTATCCAGATGGTAGTTCAATCATAGCCAAACGGGTATACAAAAATTTCCTAGTCACAGTATCCCAGAAGGTCACTTCAGTCAATTTTGTAGAGTTAGACATGACCGATTTGATGTCATTCTTGGCATGGATTGGATCAACTCTTGTCGTGCCTTAATTTATTGTATAAATAGAGTAGTCCATTTTCTATTTTCAAATGAACCAATCTTAGAGTGGAAGGGTTACTTCGTACCCACAGGTCGATTTGTGTCTTTCCTCAAGGCAAGGAAAATGATTTCCAAAGGTTGCATTTACCATCATTTTCAAGTCAAGGAATCAAGGTTTGAAACCCTGAGTCTTGATTCAGTTCTAATAGTAAATGAATTTGCAAAACTGCTACCTTAAGATTTTCCTGAAGTTTCTCCCGAGATGAAAATTAACTTCAGAATAGATCACTTTCTAGATACCCAGCCTATTTTAATTCCACCTTACAATATATCTCTAGTCAATCTTAAGAAATTGAAAAAATATCTGAAAGATCTCCTCGACAAGGGTTTTATCAAGCCTAGTGTCTCTCCATAGGGTGCTCCAGTTCTTTTCATACGCAAGAAAGATGGTTCTCTCAGGATGAGCATTAACTACCGTCAGTTGAACAAAGTCACAATCAAGAATAAGTATATCATCCCAGGATTGTTGACTTGTTCGACCAACTTCATAGTACTAATTGTTTCTCTAAAATATACCTCAGATATGTCTATCATTAACTCAGGTTCAGATATCATAACATTCCAAAGATTGCCTTCATAACTCAGTATAGTCACTTTGAATTTATTGTTATGTCTTTTGGAATAATGAATTCTCCTACATCTTTTATGAACCTGATGAGCAAAGTGTTCAATAAGTATTTGGACATGTTTGTTATAGTTTTCATAGATGACATCCTTGTCTATTCTCATAGTGAGGATGATCATGTAGACCATTTAAGGATTGTCTTGCAAACTCCTAAAGATCACCAATTATTATCTAAGCTTAGAAAGTGTGCATTCTAGTTGAAATCATTAGCATTCTTTGGTCATATTATTTTCAATGAATGTATTCGAGTTGATCCTCAAAAGACCAAAGCAGTAAGAAACTGTCCTAGACCAATATCTCCATCAGATAATAGGAGTTTCTTGGGTTTAGCTGGTTACTATAGATAATTTGATGAAGCATTTTCCTTTATTTATTCTCCCATTTCCATACTAACTTAGAAGAAAGTCAATTTCTAGTTGTTCGATTCTTATGAGAAGAATTTTTAGGAGTTGAAGACTCAACTCACCTCCGCATCAGTTTTGACTCTACTGGAGGGTTCAGATAGTTTGTGCTTTATTGTGATGCTTCTAGAGTTGTTCTTGGTTGTGTGTTGATGTAGCGATTCAAGGTTATATCATATGCCTCTAGACAATTCAAACACCATAAGAATAACTACCCAACTCGTGATATTGAATTAGCAGCAATTGTTTTTGCCTTACAGATCTAGAGGCATTATCTTTATGGGTTTCATATTGACGTGTTCACTGATCATAAGAGTCTCCAGTACGTGTTCAGTTAGAAAGATCTATATCTTCATCAGAAAAGGTGGCTAGAGTTATTAAAGGATTATGATATGAGCATCTTGTACCACCCGAGCAAGGGTAGTATTGTGGACGATGCCCTTGGTAGATTATCTATGGGAAGTGTTGCTCACATTAAGGATGAAAAGAAAGATTTAGTTTATGAGTTTCATCAACTTTCTAGATTGGGAGTTCGGTTGATTGACTCAACCAAAGGTAATGTCTCTGATTAGAATGGTTCAATATTTTTATTGGTTGTCAAGGTGAAGGAAAATCAAGATAGTGATCTTATTTTGCTTAAGTTGAAAGAGTCAGTTTGAAATTAGAAGGTTGAGGTTTTCTCCCAAGAAGGATATGGTGTTCTTCATTGTTAGGGTAGATTATGTGTTCCGGATATGGATAGTTTGAGTCAGCGAATATTACTAGAAGCTCACGATTCTCGATATTTTATTCACTTACGAGCCACTAAGATGTAACATAATTTGCAGGAAGTTTATTGGTGGAATGGCTGAAGATGGATATTGGAAAATTGGTGGCTAAGTGTACAAATTGCCAGTAGGTAAAGGTTGAGCACCAGAGACCTAGTGGTATGCATCAAAAAATTAATATTCCCACTTGGAAGTGGTAAATGGTAAATACGAATTTCTTTATAGGGTTGCCTCATACGCGTTGACAAGATAATTTTATTTGGGTTATCGTGGACTGATTGACTAAGTCAACCTATTTCTTTCCAGTTAACACTTCAAATTTGAATGAATATTATACAAAATTCTATCTTGGTGAAATTGCTTGGAGTCCTTTTGGATATGATTTCAGATAGAGGTACCCAGTTTACCTCTCGATTTTGGAAGACTTTTTAGAAGGGTCTTGGTACCCAAGTTCATCTTAGTACAGCTTTTCACCCACAAATAGATGGTCAGGAAAAGAGGACAATTCAGACCTTAGAGGACAAACTGAGAGCATATGTATTAATTTCAAAGGAAGTTGGGATAATCAGTTGCCTTTGATTGAGTTTGCTTACAATAACAGCTATAACTCTAGCATTCAAATGACCTCATTTGGGGCATTTGGTTGGCTTGAGGTAGGCAAATTTTCTTAGATAAGGCTAGATTCAATGCATAAGGTGATGGAAAATGTACAAATGTACAAATGATTAGATAAATACTAAAAATTTCTCAAAATCATATGTAGATGAGAGGAGAGGGGCTTGAGTTTGATGTTGGTGATTTTGTCTAATTGAATATTTTTTCTTTGAAAGGGGTGAAGAGATTTGGTAAGAAAGAAAAGCTCAGCCCCTATTATGTTGGTCCTTACAAGATTTTGAGTCAATATGGTAAGGTAGCCTATGACTTGGAATTGCCTATAGAGTTAGCATTAGTGCATCTAGTTTTCCATGTTTCCTTGTTGAAGAAATGCATTGGTGAACCATCATCAATAGTCTTTTTAGAAATGATTGGCGTAGAAAATAGTCTCTCTTATGAAGAGGTCTAAGTTGAGATCATTGATCATTAGATTCATAGGCTGAGGAATAAAGAGGTTGATTTGGCAAGGGTTCTGTGTAGAAATAAGTCAGTTGAGGGTGATACTTAGGAAACAGAGGCCGATATGTTGGCCAAGTACCCCCCATCTTTTATCTTTGAACCCAGTTCCATCTAGATACTTTCATGTCATAGCATGCATTCATGTGCTTATTATAGTCCATGCATTAGTGATAAATTCAAATATTAACTCAGTGTTTAGCTCGTAAGTGTCAAGAGAAAAATTTCATCTTTCTCCCCTAGTACCTCAACTTAGCCAGGTTCATTCATGGATGAATAATTCTATGGGAGAGATATTGTAATACCCCAAATTTTTAAGCTCTAGAACCCGTTAAAATAAAGGACATTGAATTAGCATTCCAACGCTGCCAGTCTTGCCAAAATCTGTTATCAAGGTAAAAAGTTATGGAGAAGTTTCTAAGGCTTTGTCAAACTACCAGTGACAACGACTCTGGCAACGACCCATTGTCAGACACTACGAGTCATATTGTAGAATCATTGTCACAATAGTGAGGGACCAAGGAGTTCAGCCCTATGATGATGAGTCCATCATACGACTCATTATCATTCCAAATGAGTCATTAGGTGGACTCGTCATCACAACGGTAACGACTCTCCAAGATGACTCATTATCAAACCCAATAAGTCATCGGTGAGGAATCATTGTCGTGACAATAATGACCCAAGGCTCAGGTCCTCTAGTAATGAATCCAGGCCACAACTAGTTACTTGACCCAATGAGTCATTGCCTCAGTCTTTACGACTGCTATTAGAATTTTTCTACACATTTTAAAAAGGGTTTTTTGGTTTTTTCCCATTTTTAACCCTAAACCCACTTTGTTTAGGTACTCCCAGACCAGTTATTGGGGGTTAATATTACCCTAACACTTTATCAACTAAAAATAAATCAAAACATAACAAAAAGGTGTGATTTTCTTTTCTCTAATAGCAAAGTAGGGTTCCTCAACTTCAAGTTCAAATTCCAAGGATTTCTCCAAGACTTATTTCTCCATATGTGTGGGATTTTATCAACGAGTTCCTTCAATCCATTAAGTCCCTATAAATTCTCAATTCCCAAGTTTAATTTCCTCCTTAAAGTGTTGGGTTCCAAGTCAAATATAAGTTTACTTAATTTCTTTAGTTTATTCTTGTAATTAAACAAGAGTACATGTTTTCCCATAGGAGTAGCATCCTCTCATACTCAGAATCATAAATTTCCTTTTCGTTGATAAATCATTGAGTTTTGGTTTGAGTTATGAAATGACCTATTATGATTAGCTTTTGATAATATCATGTCCAGTTAGTTACATAAGTAAGAGCTGGTGGGCTATGAACACCTGATACCTACGGATTCATGCATATATCAGTTTATATGTATTTGAGCACTTCAGATTATCCACAGTTGATACTTTCAAAATGAAATCATGATGAGTAATTCAATTTATGTTTCAGTGTCATTCAATTTGAAGTATTACTAAGCACCGAGTAAACACAGGAATGGCAACTCACCCGTAGGTTAGGCTTGAGACCATTAGTAGAAGTCCCCAAGTTCCAGAACTACCACGCTGGTTATAAAGGATCACCCATTAGTTGAGGCATGATAGCCTAGTCCTTCTGGACCTCATTTTATTGGATCCACACCATATACTTTGCAAGGTACTAGCACTCTTCCAATTGAGGTTATAGGTGGGACTCCGATTTGCTCAGATTGGGGTGTATTGATTATTGTTAGCTTTGTTCATTTTTCAGTTTATGTTTAAGCTCATATTATGCATGACCTTTTAATCAGTTATTTAGTTATATTCAGTACATGTTTATACTTTATTTTGAAAACAGTTCACCATGTTTCATTCATTTATGTTCATCTTATATTAGTTAACTTTCCCATCTCACATTCTCAGTACATTAAAAGTACTGATCATATACTTTTCTACACTATATTGTCTTACAATATAGGTTCAGACTCTCAGTACCTGGATCACACTTGGTACATTTTTGTACCATCAACTACAGTATTGGTGATTCCTCGTCATTCAAGGACTAGTTATCAGTTATTTATTTCAGCTTTTTTTTTTGTTTTATACAATTGGAGTTAGTTGGAGGCATGTCCCAACAACACATAATGTTTAGAGGCTTTCAGACAGACAGATATTTAGAGTTTCATCTTGTTAAGTATTTCTGATAGTGTTAATATTTATTCCATTATCATTTATTATCAGTTTATTTTTAGTTCAGGATTCGCCTAATATTTTGGTATTTCTTCTATATTATTAGTAGATGCCAGGCCATAGGTTATCTTGGGGTTACTTATGACTCTAAGCACCGTGCTACGACTAGGATGTAGTCTCGGGTTATGATAGTTGCTAGGGAATTAGTCAAGACAAATGACATCACCAAGAACTCATAATGACCATAATGGGTGCTAAAGGATGTCTTTGAGATATCCTCAATTTCAATCCTCGACTGATGGAAACCAGATCTTAAATAAATATTAGAAAACACTTCCACTCCCTGAAGTTGGTCAAACAAATGATCAATGTGAGGCATAGGATAACGGTTCTTCACTATCACCTTATTAAGCTACCTATAATCAATACACATACATATGTCACCATTTTTCTTCCTCAAAGAAAACATAGGATCTCCCCAAGGAAATACAATCGGTCTAATAAAACACTTACCAAGAAGGTCCTAAAGCTGAGAATTCAGATCCTTAAGATCTCTGCAAGATCCATATGGTAAGGCGCCATAGAAATAGGTTGGGTTCTAGGCTCGAGATCAATAGCAAATCAATCTCACAGAAAGGGGAAATACCAGATATATTGGTAGGGAACACATCAGGGAACTTAAGAACTATAGGAACAGAGTCAAGCGATGAACTCTCCATACTAACATCACAAATATAAGCAAGATAATACTCTCAACCCCTCAAAATAAGCCTCATAGAATGAACATAAGAAATAATCCCCGTTGGCTCGTGGTTAACCGTTCCCTGCCACAGGACTGGGGATATGCCTGGCATGGCTAAGGTAATGGTCTTGGGAAAATGACCCATGACTGCATGATAGTGGGATAACTAGCCCATGCCCAAAATAACATTAAATTCCACAATATCTAGAATAATAAGGTCAGCATGAGTATTAACATCTATAACAGTCACAAAACGTGATCTGAAAACCCAATCCACAACTAAAGAATCACCCTTAAGAGAAGATACACGCAATGGCACAGAAAATAAATCCCAAGATAACTCTAACCGTGGAGCATAATAGTGTACACATAAGAATAAGTGGATCTCAAATCAAATAAAGCAAGGGCCAACTGACGGCACACCAAAATTGAACCTGTAACAACAGCATTCGAAGGCTCAGCCTCAGGCCTATCGGGTACTGCATACAACTAACTATGCTTGCACCTGGATGGGATCTTAACCGACCTCATTTATTGCCTACCTAAACACCTCATAAAGTGCCATAGAAACCACCCATACAACCCTGGAAAACACCTCTAGTTGTGGGGTATACTTCTCTAATAGGGGGAACACTTTGAGATGAAGAAATAATTGCCCTATAACTAGGGCACTCTCGTGAATAGTGACCATGATCTCCACAACTATAGAATGTCCCAAGAGATGAACTAGAACTAACAAATCTGGCTGACCCAGAGTAACCACCATGTATAAAATGACCAAAAGATTAACCCTTTAAAGACTGACCACTACCTTGACCAGGGTGATCACTAATATTAGACTAACTTTCGTTAGTTATCTGAAGAGTTTTCTAAACCAGCTGACTGGGCTGACTCTGAGCCTAATAAGAGGGACGTAGAAAATATATACCATGAAAATGGCTACCTCTAAATCGGAAACTACTACGACTATCATTGAAACTTCCTTGATGTCTAGGCCTCTTATAGATGCCCTCACGGGCCTCACAATGTATTTTCTCTATCATCCAAGCATGGTCTAACACCTCAATAAAATACCTACCCATAGTAACTAAACTCTAAGTAGACATACAAAGGGGAAGCCCCAACCCTTTAATGAATAAATGGACTCTCTCATACTCAAAATCCAGAATGAAAGTAGTATGACAAGCCAACATGCTAAAACAAGACTCATACTCCACAACAGACATAGAGCCCTACTCCAATCTTGATAACTAATCTTTTAGGCGATCCTTAAGGCTGCGAGGCATATATTTCTCCAAGAACATCTAAGAAAACTGAGTCCATGTCAAAAAAGAAGTTTAAGCTGGTCTGAAATCCATATAACCTCTCCACCAATGTTGAGCAGTTAAGGCAAATAAAAGGTAGTGTAATCCACACCACAAGTCTCAACAAGGCCCAAATTATGGAGCCTATCCTTAAAAGCAATCAGAAACTCATATGCATCCTCGTCTGGTGCACCCAAAAACCTAGGCAGAGCCAATCTCAAGAATCTACCCAACATCTTTTGCTCCTCAGCAGACGTAGCAGGTTGGACAACCATTGGATGAGCAACCATCAACACAGAAGGAACTACTACTCCGGGAGCCATAGCTACAGGTTGCGCCACCACCTTATTACCACTCTAATTTATAGATTATTCACCATTAGATGTTGCACCACCAACTAACCCTGAAAGTTGAACTAAAGCATCTATGAGCACTGAAGAAGAAATGAACCCTAGTGGAGGCAGGGCTGGTCCCTGGCCCATTGCTAGTTGTGGTGAAAGAATCTCTGGCTCAGGAGCGCTAATAGGGTCTGGTGAAGGCTCTCTATCCTAGCCCCTAGTTGGGGACATATTTCATGGTTGTCCATAACCTTTGGGTCATCTATAAATAGGGGTGGGACCCCTAGTCTCAATTTCAAGACCCTCATCTCGTGTAGTAGTAGTACATGTCCTAGCCAGTTGCGAAAGAGTGAAATCAAAGAAATGCTCTACAAACTAACTGAGACTCTTAGCATGACATAAATGAAAGAAGTGAAGAACTTCTACGAATGTACCATAGCCTCCCAAAGATAGGAAACAGACATCATCGTTCCAATCTTCAGGACTCTATTAGACAATCGCTCTTGTACCAAAGTAGCGGTGAAACCTATGCTCAAATACCAATTTGTCACAACCCAATTTATGAGTCATGATGGAACCTACTCTATCCCGATAATAGGTAAGCCAAATCATAACTCAAAGCTAAACACAATGGGTTAACTTGGTGGAAAATGCGCAACTTATGCGAAAATCAACAACACAGCTTGTAAATAAACAAAGTATTTAAAATAGATAAAAAAAAAGACAGTCAATACATAGATACCATCCCATGACCTAGTAGATATAGTATAAGAGCTTCTATATAAATACTACAAGTTCTAGAACAGTCAATAACAGATATCTCAAAACAAAAGAATGTACATATAAAGGTAGAAGAAAATAGGCAACTTTGACTCAAAGAACTCACTCTATCTCTAGAAATCAATCACAAGCATCGATCAACGGTAGCAACTAGTACTCAAATCTATACCAAAAATGTATAAAAGTATAGTATAAGTATCAAAACGATGGGTACTCAGTAGGCATCATCGACCGACTGAGCTAAATTATGATATTAGTATGATAAAATGAAAGATAACATAACTAAATCAAGGTATAGACAAACCTGAAGCAATTCCAACATTTTTGTGTGTACATAAGTATATAAACTGGAATAATAACATAGCATAAAGCATCAACATATGCAATCATAACTACAAAATTGGCCCCTATAAGCTAATTGATGCGGAAAAATAAACCACCCATCACAAGCCCCCATAAGCCTGGATGGTACAAATAAGATAGAATAACCCACCACTATCATTTATCAACTCTCATAATACAACTAGAATTCATCCATGTCATGCCACACTATAACCATCGATTGTCCATAGTATTATTCATCAATTAAGCAACACTTATAAACTAACCATCATGTAATAGCTAATCCTCATGTATTGACTAATCATCCTTTATCAACTAATCATTATTTATCAACTAATCATAGTATTACTAGAACCCAATCATATTATAACCATTTTTACATTTTCAAACTTAGCTAGAATCACTGTTGTCAATCTCACCCCGATATCGTCATATCATAAAAAGTATATCATCATAGTATTATATGTATATCCAAACTCGAACTAGTAAGTACAATCAACAATATCACCATAATTATCATCATCGATATCATAATCAACATCATCACTAATATCATCAATATCATCATCAATACCATCATATCATTATCAATACCTTTAATATCATCATTAATATCATAGCCATCTCCGGACTTGCACCGAGTAAAAATAGTTGATATCATCATTAAGGTTGGGCATTCGGTTTATTCGATTTGATAGTTTAATATAGGTTCGGTTTTTTTATTTTTGGATTGACAAAAATTACAACTGTAACCAAACCAAAATAAATTTGGTTCGGTTCGGTTTCTACAAATTTGGTTCGGTTATTTTGGATTTTTATTTCGGTTTTGAAGATTAAAGTAGTGAACCTCTCTTTGTTATGACTGGACATTTAAAATTAATGATTTTTTAAAAATAATTCAAACCTATTTTTCATTCCCAGATATAAATAACTCAACATGGATGAAACTAAATAATATAACCATAAGTTTAACATAATATTAACTTCATTATGCATAAGTTTGCATAAATAGTCGAAACTCAGAAGAATGGTCAGTGCCGAAAAGACCACAATCAGCACTGCGGGCTACAGCCCACAATGGTCGTTTGGTGCCGGCTCTGATGTTGTTGTACAGACGACAATATCGGCGACGGTCTAAGGTTCGATCGATTGTTCGACTATTGAACTGATGTATGTTGTTAGTTGTATGTGGCGTGCTATTACTTATTAGTTATTAGGATTGCTATTATATATTTATATTATATTATTATATATTAAATATTATATATATATAATAAAATATATATATTATTAATTATTTATAGAATTTTGGTTAATCGGTTTATCCGAATTAATTTTTTTTTGAAAAATCAAAAACCAAATCGTTTAACTTAATTTTAAAAATTTAAAACCAAAAAGGATCTAAAAAATCAAAAAAACAAACCGAAATTAAAATTTTGGTTTGATTTTTTGGTTTTTTTGGTTTAAACCAAAATATGCCCAGCCCTAATCATCATCATTTTCTATACTTGAATCAGTATTCATATATTTCATATCATAATCAATATCCATACTTAAACCAGTAATCATACCATCATTTTCATGGCCAATAGAATAATCATTAGAGTATTTAATAGTATAACCGCTAACGTAGTTATTTAGTATGATCGTTAATCATAATTGAAAGCATGGAGTCTAGTATAATAAATAGCATAATAGTCAATATAGTAAATAGGCATGATTCTTAGCATAATCAATAGCATAATCACTAATATAATCAATAAGATTGGTCATTAATATAACCAATAGAATGATCACTAGTAGAGTTAATAGACATGGTAACTACAGAATCAATGGTGTGATCACTCATATAGTGATTAGCATGATTACTAACTTAATTCATAAGTGTTATCAAAAGCATAGTCAATAACTTATCAATAGCATAGTTAATGACTTTTCATTAGCATAATAGATAGCTTATCATTAGTATAATTGATAGCTTGTAATAGCTTGATCAATAGCTAGCCCATGGAAAAATCTATAGCTTATCCAAATAATAATCAATGGTTTAATAATAGAATAATTAATAACTCAATCAATATCTATAGCAATAGCTCAATCAATGGCATATGTAATATTCTACCCAATTAGTACATAAGCATTACTCTCAATGTCAACCCATCATAACCATCGGGTACCAAAGCATCTCAATATCAATGAAATAACCATTTCCTATATGTACACAAGTGTATCAAAGGTCTTCAATAACGAACACAAGTCTTGGCCTAAGATGGGTTGAAGATCCTACTTTTAGATCCCCAAAATCCTTTACCTAGCAATGCCTACCCTAAATAAAAATAGGGTATCTAAGTCTACCATTAGATGTTGAACAAGACAAAACTAGCCCTAGGATAGCAATTCCTCCTCATATAGAGAAACTAAGTTAATTCCACCTAAGGTAATGGCAACTAGGGTAAGCTTTACCTTGAACCTAAGTGACTAAGGCATTCTCCTCATTGGTTGAGTAACTATAGTATTTTTATCCTAAATAAGAGTAATGGGGTCAAATTTACCTAAGGTATGTCTAGCTAGGATAATTATTCCCTAAAAGCGGTATCCAAATAGTCTAAACAGTCCAACTAACCCAAGTTTTGCATTTTATTACACCAACACCTAAAATCTATCCCAAATCTAACACAATATCATAAACGTACTATGAATTATATCAATCTAATAAGGGGTGAAACCTAGACTATTTGGACGCTGAAGAAATCTCAAAAGATCCACTAAATCACCATTTTTTCCTTTTGAGAAGCTTCCTCAAGATGACTATCTATCAAAATCATATTATACTCATCAATACAAGAATAATGATACCCATATTGCATAATTGTGCTTTAAGTCCAAAAATTACCCAAAATCTTATATGGGTCTAATTTATGAAAAATTATGTTTTCAAAACCAACCCAACATTCCCTCATGATCAAGGAGCCATTACCCTTAAAAATATGTGAAATTCGAGCTAATTTGGGACTAAAATCATACTTCTTAGGTTTAGGGATTTTGAATCAAGAAAAGGGAAAATCTACCATGAAATTAGAGGTATCTTACCTCAAATTCAAATGAAAATCACATAATCAATCAATATCTAATCTACAAAATCACCTACAAGAGTAAATACAAAGTTTTTCCACTATTTAGGGTTCTGGTCTCTTGAAAATGGATGAAGAAATGGGAAAATCAAGCAAAAGGGGTATTTATACCTATACTAGGTTATTAAGTATCGCTATCACAACATAAGTATAGCAATCACAGTAATTTAGGGCTATACACAGGAGTCATGATCACGACATTCAGCCTCGCGATCACGGTATCTACTACCCTACTCAAAGGAGTCACGATCGCAGCCCAAACCATCGTTATTGCAATGCACCTGATACAGCTGAGACTTATGCAAATGGACTATACAAACCTATCAAATTTGATATTCTGGATGTAATGGCGTATTCAAACTTGAAATTCAAGAAGAGGGTGAATTGAAAGTTTCTTGAGTCGACTGGTCAAGTTAGACAGTCGACTCCCCTGCAGATAAATATACTTAAACACAATAAAGTTTAGAATTAATGACGCAGATAAGTAAATAATCAGATAAAGCAACAACACAATAATTTATCCTAGTTTGGAACACCAATGTGGTGTCTACTTCCAGTCCCCCTTGGTCTCAAGAGTTTCCTTTTAATTCATCAAAGAGGTGTGGGAATACAGATGTGTAGAAACAAGTTCTGAAGCTTATTTTGCTATTCAGATCTTTTGACACAACTTCAATTGTACTAACTAAGTTTAATCAATCTTTTTTTTGTGACTATAGTAAAAAAGAGTACAAAGTTCTTATCAAGAATAAGATTGAGACACATGTATATTTTTTATGAAGTTGTGCGTCTTCTTCCGTCTTTGATATTGGCTTTTATACTCTTCAGTTGCTTCTGCTCCTTTTCTTTGTAAGAAAACCCAAGGTATTTTTTCTCAATCAAGGATTTGAATTGATTCCTTGATTGAGGGAGTTTACACCCTATGGTATATCCATATCAGATATGTCCATACTTGGTGCAGCCTTCCTTTCTCATAGCCATTCATGTCCATATCAGATATGTCCATGTAGAGGACATGATCTCCTTTTCTTTAGCCTTTCCATGAAAGATATTCAATCATCATTAATTTCCTTGTACAGTGAGATCTTTTAATTAATGTGGTTCCATATTCAACGTCATTATGTTTAGATGGATACTCCTTGCTTTGTGTGAGATTTGGATGAATACTCATTTCTTTGCGTGAGTATTCTTCCAGCATTAGAGATCTCTTATATCCTTCAAATTGTCAATTATTAGTTTTTCACTATTAAAACATATTAAATAAATATGGGAAGATAACAATCTCCCTTTTTTTATAAGCATAAATATTAAACATCAGTTGACTTCCCTGTTATAGTAGTTGTCTAGATCCCTCTGTCTTGCTTACATAATGCCTTCAGTTGATTTGCTCTGCCTTAGTTACATCCTCATCTGATGTGATGTCTTTCTCTCTCTTTTGACATGATCAAAATGACCAAAGAGAATAACTAGAAACAACACAATATATACACAGAAACAACATAATATATGCACAAAAACAACGTAATATATGTGTGATGATCATGCAAAGTTAAAGGTAAAAAATTGCCAGGACAAGGTTTAAAATATCATCATACAACCCTAAACACAGAAAGAGACAGACCCCATTTTGAATAAAAGATAAAAGTTTATCGCTTGGACAGGAAGTAGGTTAAGGTATTGTACATGTTAGTGCAAAATCGGTTATAAGATTTTTCAACACTTTTTGTAAAGCTGGAGTATGAGTTCTGGACTGAGATTGCAAGCTCATTGGAGGAGGAGAAAGTCTCGAATTTTATGGTTTCAACCTAGGCAAACGTCATGTTGAACAGCTTTACTCCTTCCTGTGTGAAACCATTGAGAGAGAGTCTCACCTTGCCCATGTAGGTACTGGATTACTCAGTTGTATCATCTTAGTAATCGACTCCTGGAGATTTAATATTCCTTTCTCAATAGCTGTGAGCTGGTCTTTAAGATCCTTAATCTTGTTAGCTGCAGAAAGCACAGGGTTAGTCATAGATTTTTTTACCTTAGGTGTTTTCAACCGAGTTTTCGAAATTTCCTTTTTGCACCATTCATTTTCAAGAAGAACATATCCCATGCTTGCAAAAGTCTTGTAATCATATATGGCAGAGACTTTACCACTGGATAGGCAGAGAAATCAAGTCCATAGTGAAGAAGAATTCTAGTGATGAGCAATCCATAGGGAAAGCTGGCTGAGGCATGAGAGTCGACGGAACTTTCTAACATATATTTGTGGATCCAAGCACCCCAATTAATTTTGTACCTTTTAATTAAGAAGTATAAAACAAACGCATCCCTGCATGTTACATTACTGAAAGATCCCTTTCGAGGAATCAATGTGGTTACAATGATGTGAATAAGAATTTTGGTTTTTAAAGCTGAGGGACATTGTACCAAAAGAGGAACTTTCACATTGGGGTTTAATACAGCCTTCTTGGCTTCTTCAAAACTAACTTCAAAATTTTCTGTCCAAGTCTCGTTCATAAAAGAAATGTGCCCAGAAAACTTTGTTTCAAAATCTTTCTCAAATAAAAAATCATTGAGAAATATATGAGTACCCAGTACTAAGGATTACAATTCACCAATGTCTTGGGACCGGAAAAAATTTGCATAGAACATGCAAACTGGGTCTTCAAACACTTCCATCCCATATAAAAAAATCATGGGTAGTTCTTGGGCTTTAAAAAAAATACTTAAAATACAATGGGACTCCTTTAACAGAGAGAGATTGATAATCTGTTCAGGTACAATAGAACAATTTTTGAAGGTGAGAAACTTCTCCATTTTGAGCGCAAGTCCAGAACTTATGCATGTCCTTTGGAGAAAGAGAGTCCAAAAGAGAGGGTCGGCATTTTTTAGAGGAGGAGATTGGCCTTAAAGCATATTGCTTTTTAGAGACAGTTGACTGGAGGGAGTGGAAAGAGGCTTTATCAGAGGATTCAGATATAAGGACTGGGTCAAGGTTGTCAAAAATATGGTTCGGGAATGGTTTAGAGGGATTATCCATGGATCGAGTTCTAGTCATGAGAGGAGGAGATAGAGATAGAGAGGTATAAAAAGGAGAGATAGAGAAGATGGAGAGGCAAAAATTAAAGAAAAGTGCAGTGAACTGAGGTGGTGGTAGAGATGAAGAGGAAGAGGACTATTGTGAAGTTAAAAAGGTAAAAAGACTATAATAATGAGGAAAAATAAAAAGGTGGTGCAAGAAGGGGTGGATCATAAAGGAAAAGACGTGAGTTAAGGGGTTTAAAATATGGGCCAAAATAAAAGATTTTAAACAATTAAAGGTTGTTAAAACATAATAGACTAAGTTTTTTCTTAAAAAGCAAAATATTTCCTCAAATAAGGGTTTTGTAAATATATCAGCAAGCTGATTTTCAGAGTCAACAAATTGTAAAGAAAAATCACCACTTTCTACATGATCACAAACAAAATGATGTTTAATGTCTATGTGCTTAGCCCAAAAATAATGCATCGTATATTTAGACAGACTGATAGCACTAGTATTATCACACATGATAGGCACAGACTCAAAAGATAAATTAAAATCAAGTAATTGATGCATGTTCCATAAGATTTAAGTACCAAAATTTCCAATGGCTATGTATTCTTCTTCAGTAATAATAGGGCTACTGACGTTTGTTTCTTCTTTTGCCATGAAATTAGGTCATCACCAAGAATTTGACACGTTCTACTTGTGCTATTTCTATTACTTTTGTCACCTATAAAATCGGCATCTGAATAGCTAACTAAATTAAAGTTTGAGGAGTGAGGATACCAGAGTCTGATGTCTTGTGTTTCGATGAGATAGCAAATGATTCTCTTGACGGCAGTTAAGTGGGACTCTATGGGAGTCAACTGGAACCTTACATATTTACATTCACTGAACATAATGTCTAGTTGACTTGCGGTTAGGTAGAGAAGGGATCCAATCATTCCTCTATATTTTTCATCAACATCCTTCTCGAATGCATCTAAATCTAGATTTGTAGAAGGACTCATTGGAGTCCCAAAATCTTTTCCTCTTTCTATTCCATATTTTTTATGATCTCCCTGGTATACTTAGCTTGACTAATGAAGGTACCTTTGGATTTTCATTTGATTTGTAACCCTAAGAAGAATGTGAGTTCTCCCATGAGGCTCATTTCAAATTCTTCTTTCATCAGATTTGTGATATTCTAGCACAAAGAGATGTTAGAGCTTCCAAAAATAATATAAACATAAATTTGCACAGTAAGTTAGTTAGAGTACAGCTTTAGGGTAAAAAGAGTAGTATCAATTTTTTCCCTTTGAAAATTATTATTCAATAGAAAAGTACTTAGACACTCATACCAAGCTTTTGGATCTTGCTTGATACCGTAAAATGCTTTTGAAAGTTTGAACACATGATTTGGATAAGAGGGATTTTCAAACTAGGAGGTTTCTTAACATAAACCTCTTCATGAATTAGTCATTTAGGAAGGCACTTTTTACATCAATTTGATATAGTTTAAAGCGTTTGAAAGCAGCAGATACTAATAAGATTCAAATGGATTCTTTCCTCTCTACAGGAGAAAATGCTTCATCGTACCTTCCTGATGAGAGTATCCTTGATCTACTAATCTGGTTTTATTTCAGATAACCTTACCTTCTTTACTTAGTTTATTTTGTAGACCCAATTGGTTCAACAACTAAGAAGTTCTTGGGTCTTTTAACGAGACTCCATGCTTAAATTTGTTCAAATTGTTCTAACTCGTCTTTGATAAAATCAACCCAAAACTTATCTTTAAGTGCCTCATCAACCTTTTTAGGCTCAATTTGATACACATGAGCAATGGATGCTTGCTTTCTTAATGAAGCTCTTGTATGTATCTTATCATTTGTATTTTTTATGATAAATTCATTTAGGAAGCTTGCATTGTGTCTCTATTAGGTGGGAATGTTGGTTTTAGATATTTCATCAGTGGGAGTTGACTTTAGATTAATTGTAGTTGACTCTTCAGTTCATAGTTCAAGAGTTGGATCTGTCTTGACTCCTAACTGTACATTATTTGCCTATTTCTCATCAAAACTCAAACTTATAGGAGAGTGATTAGATTCATCAAATACAATATGCATAGATTATTCGACACATAGAGTTCATTTATTATAGGATCTATAAGCACGACTAGTGGGAGAATACCCAAGAAAAATACCTTGATCACTTCAAAGATCAAACTTTCCTAAGTTACTCTTACCATTGTTGTGGATGAAGAACTTATACCCAAAAGGATAAAAATAGCTGATATTAGGTTTTTTAACTCTCCACAGCTCATAAGGAGTCTTTTTAAGAATTGGTTTGATAAGACATCTATTGATGATGTGACATGTTTTGCTTACTACGTTTTCCCTGAAGTGATCCAGTAAGTTGTTTCTAGCAGCATGGTTCTTGCAGTTTCCTGAAGAGATTGATTCTTTTTATCCACCACACTATTTTGTTAAGGAGATCGAGGGGATAAGAAGTTTTGAGAGTATTTGTTATGGGCACAGTATTCCTCGTAAGATTTTTTTTTCAAATTCTCCTCCATGATCGTTGTGAAAATAGGTGATGAAATGCACTACTTCTCTTTGCACTTTTATACAAAAATCTCAAAAATTTTGAAAGCCTCATATTTATGAGCAAGAAATATTACCAAGGTAAAACAAGAATAATCATCAACAATGACAAAGACATCATTTTCAACTAATACTTATAGTTTTGGTGGGTCCAAATAGATCCATGTGGATTGTTTGGAGAGGTTTGGTAGTAGTGACAATGTCATTGACTTTGAATGATGTCTGAGTTTGTTTACCCAATTGACAAGAATCACAGATGTGATCCTTTTCAAACTTGAGTTTTGCCAAACTTTCACCAGTTCAAGTCTGGAGAGTTTCTCAATGACATGCATATTGGCATGCCTAAGCTTTTTGTGCCACAACCAGGTGTCATTGGTTTGCACAGTGAGATAGGTTAGAGTAGCAAAATTAGAATTATTCAAAATATAAATATTATCAACACATTCACTAATAAGAGAAATGTCACTTCTTTTATGTTTGATGGAGCAGCTTTTGGCTTTGAAGGAGACTCCAAACCCTGTGTCACATAGTTGACTAATATTGAGTAGGTTGTGTTTGAGTCTATCTATAAGATACACTTCTATGAGTTCACTTGAGGAGTTGAGCTTTACTAAGCCGACTCCAATGACATCACCTTTGGTGTTGTCACCAAATATGACTGATCCGCCTTCTATTTTCCTTAGAGAGCAAAGTTATTTCTTATCGATCATATGTCTAGAATATCCACTATCAATGACCCATATTCCTTTCCTATACCTTTTGCGGATGTGTTCCTATAAGAAAATTAATTTTGCTTAGGTACCCAAGTGGTCTTGGGTCCTTGAGGGTTAGAGGTATTTCCTTTAGTTCTCCAAACCTATACACCTTTAGACCTTTGTCTACGGTTATGTGATTTATGCCTTTTCTTTCCGCAGGTATAGAAGATTGGTCCTTGAAAAGAGAAAGAGGTTTTGGCTAACTCAAATGAATTTGATGAGGAACTTGAGTTTATTTTAAAAGAATTTTATCTTACAGAACTTTGACTTGGTGATTTTCTTATGTTGTTTAACTGCATTTTTACATCATCAATATTTTATTGAAGTAAGCCAGTTTCAATTTGACATACTTCAAGTTCAATTTTCCAGTTCTTTCGTTCCTCTGCAAGTTTTCATTTTAATCGAGCTTTCCAGTTTTTATTTTCTTGAGCAAGATTATTGTATTCATTAATGAACTTTTGAAGCTCATCAATAATCATATCTATATTTGATTCAAGAATGTTTCAGTTATGACAATTGTAGGATCTTACCTCGCTTGATTCACCTTTTGCCATGAAACACATGCTAGTTGTTTCTATTTCTTCTTCAGTTAAATCTTCGTCACTCCAAGCTGCCAATGTTTTATTTTTTTCTAGATGATCTTTTTCTCAATTCTAGACAATTTTGTTTAATGTGGCCTGGTTTTCCACATTAATAACATCAATCATCGTTCCTTGTGAAATTATTATTTTTGACTTCTTAGGGTCTCTATTGTCTTTGTTTTAGGATCTGCCTTACTCCTCGATTTATAAGAGCCATTCCTTCATTGTTGGCCTCTTCTAAGAATTCTTCTTCTCCAGTTGTTACAGCATTGAAGGCCAATGGTTTCTTCTTTTCTTCCTTGTTGTACCTATTGATATACTTTCATTCATAGGCAATAAGATTACCCCGTAATTTGTCATATGTAATATTGTGGAGGTCCCTATCTTCTAGAATGGAACCTTTGGATTCCCATACCTTTGGAAGGCTACTAACAAGCTTCTAGACTTGCAGACTATATAGATAGATCATCCCCAATAATTTCAGCTCACATATAATTTTGCTGAATCTGGCAAACATTGATTCTATGCTTTCATTTTCTTTCATTTTTTAAAGCTTTTACACATTGACCAGAGCACTAATTTTTGCCTTTTAGACTTTGGTGGTTCCTTCATAGGTTACTTCTAGCTTATCCTATACCTTTTTTGCAGTTTGATAGGTTAATATTTTGTTGTATTTTTCTTCACTCACTGCACAAAGGAGTAAG
This sequence comes from Capsicum pubescens, assembly GCA_030864215.1. Classification (NCBI taxonomy): domain Eukaryota; kingdom Viridiplantae; phylum Streptophyta; class Magnoliopsida; order Solanales; family Solanaceae; genus Capsicum; species Capsicum pubescens. The sequence continues at coordinate 227,665,811 of CM061542.1, read as the reverse complement.
ACTATAGCTCTTGCATTAGTTTGAATTACCTCTTGTTGTTCTTTGGTGACTTTGAAGTTTTCCAGGTCCTCCATGTCAGTACTACTTGATTCCTTATCCTTTTCCTTCTGTTTTTCTTTGAATCTTGGGATGAGCTTTGGTCCCTTCTTAATAACAACCCAGTCTCGGAAGTCATTTGATTGAATGAAGATCATGAATCTATTCTTCTAATAAGTGTAGTGTTGTTCATTGAAATATAGTGGTCTTGTAGAGAAGTGATTGTATTGAAGGAGAGCACCTGGAATTAGGTAGTTTGCCATTTGTTCTTTACTCACATGTGGTTAAGCAACACTGTTGGTGAGACCTGCTCTGATACCTATTGAAAGTCAAGAGGGGGTGAGTTGAAAATTTCCTGAGTTGACTGGTAAAGTTAGATAGTTGACTTCTCTGCAGATAAATATACTTAAACACGACAGAGTTTAGAACTAATGATGTAGATAAGTAAATAATCAGAAAAAGCAATAACACAATAATTTATCCAGGTTCAGAACACTAATGTGGTGCCTACTTCCAGTCCCCTTGGGTCTTAAGAGTTTCCTTTCAATTCGTCAAAGTGGTGGAGAAATATAGATGTGTAGAAACAAGTTCTGAAGCTTATTTTGATATTCAGATCATGTGACACAGCTTCAATTGTAACAACTAAGTTGACTCGATCTTTGTTTTGTGACTATTGTAAATAAAGAGTACAAAGTTCTTATCAAGACTAATATTAAGACACACTCATATCTTTTGTGAAGCTGTGTGTCTTCTTCCGTCTTTGATCTTGGATTTTATATTCTTCAGTTGTTTTTTCCACATTTCTTCATAAGAAACCCAAAGGATTTCTTCTCAATCAAGAATTTAAATTGATTCCTTGATTAAGGGAATTTACACCCTATGGTATGTCCATTCAGAAATGTCCATACTTGGTGCAACCTTCCTTTCTCACATCCATACATGTCCATATCAGATATGTCCATATAGAGGGTGTTATCTCCTTTTCTTTAGGCTTGTCATGAAAGATGTTCAATCAATATTGATTACCTTTCCCAGTGAGTTTTTTTAATTTATCTGGTTCCATATTCAGAGTCGTCCTCTTTTTTGGATGAATACTCTTTGCTTTGTGTGAGATCTGTATGGAGACTCCTTGCCTTATGTGAGATATTCTTCCATTATTAGAGATCTTTTATATCATGCAAATTGTCAATTATTAGTTTATCATTATTAAAACATATTACATAAGTATGGGAAGTTAACAGAAATTTCCATCCAAGGTTGTTTCAACAAAAAGTGGGTCCCACACCCAAATTCCATTTTCTTAACATTTCGACCAATAGGCTGAAATGAGATCGGGGTTCTCTGGACCCAAACCAAGAGTCCTCCCAGCCTAACATTGATATTCCGGAGCTGCTGAAATAATCAAAATTTGCATTCAAGGTCATTTAACTAAAGTTTTTGCCCAGTGGCCATTTGGAACCAACGAAGACTTCAAAATAGAGAATTGGCTCTAAAACCCAAATGAACTACTCGGTACCATACTATCACAACCCAAGGCTACCCCTAGTCACAACACGGTTCTTAGTCATAAGTGACCCCAAACCCATGGCCTGGCATAAGCTATGAATATTGAATAAAAGTAATAAAATATTGAGCTAAAAATAACTAAAATGAAATGATAAAGAATAATAACCAAGTCAATACTAATACTATCTGAATTACTCAATGAAGCTAAAAACGTAACATCTGTTTAACTGTCTGAAAGCCTTTAAATAATGATAAACTATTGGGACAGGTCCCAACTAACTCTAAATAGCTAAAATAAATAAAAATATTGAAAATAAACTAATGATAACTAGTCCTCGACTGAAGAGGATTCACCAAGGCTGCAGCTGAGCAGAACAAGAATGTGTTAAGCATAGTCTAGGTACTGAGGGTCTGAACTAATATTATGAGACTATATAGCACAAAAAGTATGCAATAAATACGTTGAATGTACTGAATATACAAGATGGGAAGCTAATTGATATATGTAAACTGAACGTGAATGTATGAATATGTTGAATGAATGCAAGACCAAGTACAAGCATGTAATTGATAAACTAAATGACAATATACTGAGCACTTGGTCAAGCAAACCTAGATTGAACATAATTAAAACTGATCTGAGGATTGTGAAAGCTAATAATAACCAATATATCCCAACTTGCGCAAATCAGGGTGCAACCTATAACCCCAGTTGGAAGGGTGTTAGTACCTTGCTAAGGGTACCAACACTAGCTGGCGTGCATCCACTAAACTAATGTCCCAAAGGACTAGGGTGTCATGCCTCTACTGACGGGGGACCCCTTATTACCTATGGTGGCACCGTAGTTTTAGAACTTATGAACTGCTACTAACGGTCTCATGCTTAACTGATGGGGGATCCATCATCCCTACGTTCATTTGATGCTAAATATTTATCTCAACTAAATGACTTTTAAGTATAATTGAAACATGACGGATAACCGATATGCTCAAGTCATTGTATTCTAAAAGTAACAACGCATTCATAATCTAAATTAATCATGAACATGTAAACTGATGTATGTTTAAACTCCTAGGTATCTGGTGTTCATAACCCACCATCTCTATCTAATGCAATTGTACATGATAACAATTTTGGAGCATGATAATGAATTTTCACAATTTAAAGCCAACAAACTGAACAACTTGTCATGATGGGAAAATAGTTTTGAACATGGAGGATCACTAATCTCAGGGAAAGCACATATTCATGATTTTGTTACATAAATAAATTAATGAGAGTGGAGAATCTCATATTTGACCTGGAACCCAATTTAAGGGAAACGGAATTTGGATTGAAAATTTAAAGAGTTTTTGATACTCAATGGGTAAAAAAGACCCATTGATGAAATCCCATATGCCTGAAGTGAATTCCTCGGAGAATTATTTATAAGTTGTGCTTAAACTTTGAGAACCCTAGTCTACTTTGGAGAAGAAGATAATCGCTTTCTTTTTTCTAAGTGTAAGGATTTGGAGTTTATGAAGTGTTAGGGTAATTTAATCCCTCAGTAACTCATATTAGAATGCCCAAACGATATGGATTTGGGGTTTAAATGATGGAAAAATACCAAAAAGACCCTTTTAAAATTGTGCAGGATTTTTGGTTCCAGTCGTCACAACTCACCCAATGACTCATTACGACAGGTCATGAGTCGTGGTCTGATTCGTTACCTGAGGTTCTGAGGTTTGGGATATTTTTTTGTGATCACAAATCCCCTTCCTAATGATTTTTTAGGTCTTATCATGAGTCGAAAGGAGTAGTCGTAGTCTGAGACTAAATTTTTGGACTCCTCACTGGTGTGGCAATGAGTCCACACGATGACTCATTAAGCTTGATAACGAGTCATATATTGGACTCGTTACCACTGAGATGAATTATTAGGTCACTGACTTTCATGGTAACAAGTATATGTCATGACTTATTATAACTGGTAACGAGTTGTTGCCTAAACCGTTACCACTGGAAGCTTGACAGCACCTTTGAACAAAATGTCATAACTTTTTGCCACGGCATTGGATTTAGGCGAAACTTGTAGCATTGGAAAGATAATTAAATGGCCTATCTTTTGATGGGTCTAGATATTAAGGGGCATTGAAATATCTCCCTTTGGTATAATTCATCTTCAAATAAAACTGACTATGCCGAGAGGCAAGGGGAAAGTTGGGATCATGCACTGAATACTTAAGAACTAAATCATGAATAGAAATCTGAACAAATGACTGATGCATGAACTGAACTAAACCCATGAATGAATTCTATGACATAAAAGAGGTTGGATGACTGAGATAGAAATAAAAGAATTAATAAATTTAGGGGAACTATAGCCTCAAGCTGGAACTGAATTACAAGAGAAAGGGTTGGGGTACTTGGTCCTCATGTCTACTTTTGTTTCCCAAGTAGCACCCTCGATTGACTTATTTCTCCTGATTTATTAATCCATAGAAATTTTACTAAAGTGACCTTTTTATTCCTCAACCAACAAATCTAATTATCAAGGATTTCAACTGGGACTTCTTCATAAGAGAGACTATCTACCACGCCAATCCTTTCTACAGGCATTAATAATGATGGGTCACCAATGCAATTATTCAACAAAGAGACATAGAACATTAAGTGAACTAATTCCAACTCTCCAGGCAATTCCAACTCATTGGCTATCTTGCCATACATACCCAAAATCTTATAGGGACCAACATAGCAGGGACTGAGCTTATCTTTCTTACCAAACCTCTTTTCCCTTTCATAGGTGAAATCTTTAAGTTAACAAAATCACTAACATCAAACTCAAGATTCCTTCTTATTATGTTTGCATAGGATTTCTGATGACTTTGAGCCTTCTTCAACCTTTCTTTAATCATCTAAACTTTCTACATCGCCTTATGCACTAAATCTAGCCTTATTAGGGCAGTTGTACCAACTTCAAACCAACCAAAAGGAGATCTACACTTCTTATCATAAAGTGCTTCAAATAACACTATCAAAATATTAGAGAGATAATTGTCATTATAGGAAAACACAAGCAAAGGAAAATGATTATCCCAACTACCCTTGAAATCGATCACACAGGCTCTCAACATGTCCTCTAAAGTCTGAATGAACCTCTCTTTCTGACCATATATGTATGGGTGAAAGGCTATACTGAGATGAACATGGGTACAAAGACCCTTCTAAAATGTCTTCCAAAGATGAGAGGTAAACTAGGTTCCTCTGTCCAAAATAATGGTCAAAGGGACTCAATGCAATTTCACCAACTCTCTAAGATAGAGTCTAGCATAATCTTTGGTTGAGTCTGAAGTATTAACTAGCAAGAAATAATCCTACTTAGTCATTTGGTCCACAATAACCCAAATGGAATCATGATGACAATGAGTATGAGGCAACCCTGTGATGAAGTCCATAGTCACCACTTCTAAGTGGGGATACTAAATTTCTTAAACGTACAACTAGGACTCTGGTGATCAACCTAAACCTAATGACAGTTTGGATAATTCACCACAAATTCTTCTATGTCCTTCATTATACCATTCCACCAATAGATTTCCCGCAAATCACCATACATCTTAATGGCTTCTGGATGAATAGAATATCGCGGACCATGAGCCTCTACTAACATTCACTTCTATAAAATCATCCATATTCAGTACATATAACCTGCCCTAATAATGAAGCATACCATCTCCTCCTTGGGAGAAAACCTCAACCTTCTGATCTCGAATTGCCTACTTCAACTTAAGTAAAACAGGATCACTTTCTTTCTTTTCCTTTACCTTGGTAACTAATGAAGATTTTGAACTATTCAAAACCCATACACTGCTTTGGACGAATCAACCAACTAAACACCTAACCTAGAAAACTGATTAACCTTACGAACTAGATCCTTTTTTTCATCCTCAACGTCGGCAACACTTTCCATAGAAAATATGATAAGGGTATCAGCCACAATATTTGCCTTACCCTGGTGATATAGCACACTCATATCATAATTCTTCAATAATTCTATCCATCTTCTCTAATGAAGATTAAGGTTTTTCTGAGTGAACACATACTATAAACTCTTGTTATCAGTGAACATATCAAAATGAACCCTATAAAGGAAATGCCTCCAAATCTTTAAGGCAAAAACAACAGCTGCCAACTCAAGATGATGAGTCGAATAGTTCTTCTCATGAGTTTTTAGCTCTCTAGAGGCATATGCTATAACTTTACCTTGCTGCATCAACACACAACCAACGCCAACCCTAGAAGAATTGGAATAAACCATAAATCCAACTAAACCTTCTGGTAAAGTCAAAACTAAAGCAGAAGTGAGTTGAGTCTTCAACTCCTGAAAACTCTTCTCGCAAGAATCAAACCATTAAAACTTAACTTTCTTTTTAGTCAATCTCGACATAGGAGAGGTAATAGAAGAAAATCTTTCAACAAATCATCTATAGTAACCAGCTAAATCGAAGAAAATCCTGATGTCTGATGGAGAGATGGGTCTAGGCAAGTTCCTTACTACTTTGGTCTTTTGAGAATAAACTTGAATGCCTTCACCAAAAATAATATGACCAAGGAAAGCTATTGATTTCAACCAAAATTCACATTTATTAAACTTAGCAAATAACTTATAGTCTTTGAGGGTCATTAAAATAATCCTAAATGGTTTGTGTGCTCACTCTTACTACGAGAATTGATGAGAATGTCATCTATGAAGACAATAATAAACATGTATAGGTACTGCTTGAACACTCTATTAATCAGGTCGATAAAAGATGCAAAAGCATTTGTTAGTCCAAAAGACATAACTACCAATTTGAAGTAACCATACCAAGTTTCGAAGTCTATCTTAAGAATGTCATATCTTCTGACTCTAAGATGGTGATAGTCGAATTTGAGGTCTATCTTAGAAAAATAATTAGCACCCTTAAGTTGGTCGAACAAGTCATTAATACTAGGGATGGGATACTTATTCTTGATTATGACTCTTTTCAACTAACGGTAGTTGATGCATATCCTGAGAGAACTATCCGTATTGCACATGAATAGAAACTGGAGTACCCCATGGAGAAATATTAGGCCTAATGATACCCTTATCTAGGAGATTTTTTAATTAGTCCTTTAATTTCTTAAGTTTAGTTAGAGCTATTCTATTAGGTGAAATTGAAATAGGTTGGGTATCTTAAAGGAGATCTATCTTAAGTCAATTTCCCTCTTGGGAGGAACTTCAAGAAGATCTTCATGAAATACTTCTTGAAAATCATTCACTATCAGAACCAACTCGAGACTCGAGATTACAAAACTTGAGTCTTTGACTCGAATAAGATGTTAGATTTACCCCTTAGAAATAATCTTTCTTGCCTTAAGGAAAGAGACAAACCATCATAAGGGCACTAAGGTACTACCCTTCCATTTTAGGATTGGCTTATTTGGAAACTGAAACTGAACTACTCTATTTCTACAATCAACTAAGGCATATCAGGAATGGAGCCAATCAATACCACTAATAATATCAAAGTTGGTCATGTCTAACTCTAAAAAGTCGACTGAGGTGACTTTCTGAGATACTATGGCTGGGCAATTTCTGTATACCCATCAAGCTAGAATAGAACTACCAATTGAAGTAGAAACTGAGAAGGGTTCTGCTATAATTTTGGGACCGACCCTAAAATCTACTATGACATAGAGAGACACAAAATAAAGTGTGGCCCGGGATATAATATTGCATACACATAAATATGAAAAAGTTGTAATGTATCGGTAACCACATCCGTAGAACCCTTATGCTCTTGTCTAGTCGGAAGGGCATAAAGTCAATTCTGATGCAGCCCATTGGTTGCATTAAAGTGGCACCCTGTTGAGTAGAGCGACTTACTAAAACTGATAAGGAGTTATTCTAGCCCTGTTGATAATTATTTCTACCCCTCCACATAACTGTCGGGCAATCTCTTATTCTGTGGCCTAACTTACCATACTAAAAAAATGCATCACTGCCAGCCATGCAATTACCCTTGTGGTTCTTACCATATCTCTTACAGACTGCATAGGTATGACTACTATTTATGCTACCATGGGACTTAGAGACTGGTACTTTATCACGATTATCTTGTTGAAACCTAGGCACTGGATCACTAGCAGATGATGGGGCTAGGGCTAAAAATTTTTGGTGGAACTGAGAATGGTTCCCACCATCTGACCTCTACTGAGAGAAATCAAAACTACCTGTCTTGGCCCTCTTATTTTCCCTTTTCTTCACCTTGATCTTCCCTTCCTCAATCTACTTAGCATAAACCATCAATATAGAGAGGTCTATCTCCTTAATCAAGATAATTTTCCTGCACTCCTTGACTACCTCTATAGAACTACCAGATACAAACTTGCCCATCCTGTCTCTTGAATCAACCACCATAGTTGGAGGATACCTTACCAACTGAGTGAACTTGAGTGAATACTCCTTCGCACTCATGCTAACCTACTTCAAGTTGATAAACTCTTAACTTTTACTTCCCTAAGATCAAGTGGGAAGAACCTATCCAGAAAATCAGTACAAATTTATTCCACTCTGCGGGCCCTGCATTAGCATCTCTATCCTTCTTCAAATACTTAACCCAAGTGTGAGCCACTCTTTGAAATTGGTAAGTAGATAAACCAGTACTTTTACTCGAGGTGAAACCCATAATCTCAGTCACCTTCTGCACACTATCCAAAAATTCCTAGGTATCCTTCTCAGGCTTGAATCTAAAGAACACTAGGGGATTCATCCAAGTGAAGTCTCAAATCCTAGTTGTTTCCATATTCTCTACTGGTTGGCTGGGGCAACAACTTGTTGGTTATTCTGAGCAGCCATAGATTGGGCCAATGTTGTTAAAGAAGCATATAATTCAGCATGAGAGACCTGCTCATTTAGAGGGTCTTCAGGAATAGGTGTTGGCAATGGTTGGTCCCTATTTCTCCTTCTGTTACCCTTCTATAAGGTATTTTTTATAAATGGGTAGAGAAAGAGTTAGAAGAGAAAGTTTAATTGAGCTTATGCTCTATCGTACAACATGAATGATGAAAGAAGTGAGACTTTTTTAAAATATTTTGTAGCCTCTCGCCCATAAATGTTGCACGCTTCACACCCATGAACAAGACTCTACTCAATGCGACTTTCAGATACCCTAGGACACTTTAAACCTTTTGCTCTGATACTAAGTTTGTCGCAACCCTAGACTACCCCCTAAATGACACTAAATTATAACTAAAACATGAACTGATAACTGATATGCTCAAGTCATGGCATACTGAAAGTAATAATGCATGCAGAATCTGAAGTAATCATAAGAATGTAAACTAATTTATCTTTTAACTCCTAGGTAGTGGGTGTTCATAACCCACTAACTTTGTCTAATGAAATTGGACTTGATAACAATTTTGGAGCATGATAATGGAATTTCACAATTCAAAGCAAAACAAATCAACAACTTATCATGATGGGGAAAATTTATGGTCTTGAACATAAGGGATCACTAATATCAGGGAAAGCACATATTCATGGTTTCATTACACATATAAACTGATGAGAGTAGAGAATATTGTATTTGACCTGGAACCTAATTTAAGTGGAAGGGAATTTGGCTTAAAAAATTAAAAAGTTCTTGGGACTCAATAGGTTAAAGGGACCCATTAATGAAATCCCACATACCTAAAGTGAATTCCTTGGGGAATTGTTAGGAACTTGAGCTTGAAATTTGATAACCCTAGTCTTCTTTGAAGAATATGAGAATCTCTTTATTTTTTATAAGTGTAAGGATTTCTGAGTTTATAAAGTGTTAGGGCAATTTAGTCCCTCAATAACTGATATTGGAGTTCTAGAACTACATGGGTTTGAGGTTAAAAGGATGGGAAAATACCAAAAAGACCCTTTTGAAATTGTGTAGGATTTCTGGTTCCAGTTGTCACGACTCACTCAATAACTCATTATAAGAGGTCACGAGTCATGGTCTGAAATATGATCTGAGGTTCTGAGATCTGGACCCTTTCTATTGTGATCATGACTCCCCCTCCTAGTGACTTATTAGGTCTAATCATGAGTCGTTAGGAGTAGTCGTTGTCTGATACTAAATTTCTAGACTTATTATTGGTGTGGCAATGGGTCCACACGAAGACTCGTAATGTTTGATAAGGAGTCATGTGCTCGTTACCACTGAGCTGAATTCTTAGATCACTCACTGCCATGGTAACAAGTCTAGGTCATGACTCGCTAAATTTGGTAATGAGTCATTGCTTGAACTGTTACCACGGGTAGCATGATAGTACCTTAGAACAAAGTGCCATAACTTTTTGCAATGACATCGGATTAAGGCAAGACTTGTGGCATTAGAAATCTAATTTAATGGCCTATACTTTGATGGGTCTAGATCTTTAAAACTTGGGTATTACATATACTATTAGTCCCAATAAGTCATAAATGATTTGAGAAAGCTATAGAAAATCTCTAATGGTGAAAATAAGCGGGAATATGGAAAATAACCCAAAAGGTCATTACACTACGACTCATTAGAAGTGACAATAAGTTGTAGTGAGGAGTCCTTTCATTCTAGCACTAGAGAGAAGGGTCCTAAAAGGTGAAAATCTATTGGAGTGGCAATGAGTCTAGCCAATGACTCAAAGAAACTGACAATGAGTTGTTACTGCCTAGCACAGATAGAAGGCACTGGTGATGACAACGTGTTATTGTCAGTCTATATGACTCGTTACCTAAGGCGTAGCCGCTGCCGACTTTATTTTTCTTTTTTTTTGGTTAGGTTTTCTTTATTATTTGATAAAAGTTACATACTTTATACTTTTAAGAACATATATTAATTTTAATATTTACTTTTGATCTTTTAATCTTCTTGTTCTTGGTTTTTGGCTGATTAGGTAATTTGAGACTTTGGATTTTCTTTGTCAATTATTGTGAGATTATTTCTAAGCTTTCATTTATGAACTCATAGAGTTTCTTACAACTATGAGCTAATTCCCTTAGCTAGGGTTATGGGAACCCTGGCGGATTAACGAAGAAGGGAAGTGTGAGATTTGTTTAGATCATTGTTTCTACATGTATTATGATATTCTTCATATTGTTTACTTCCTTAGCTACTACAGAAGATAAGGACTTACTTTTATTCTCTATCATCCTCACAAAGGAGTTCAAGATTGGGAAAAGAAGATTACAATAGTGATTTGAGGCTATCAACCCTCGTCTAATAATGTGAGACTCACAAGGTGATAGTTAATCTAGGATCAAAGGCAAGGGTTAGTAAGGAGACACCCTAAGACTCACATAGTGAAAGATGAAATTAACCAAAGTGTTCACAAGAAGATTGGTAATATCTAGCTTGTCAAATTTTGCATGTGTGACCTTGAGATAGTCAGATTAAGCATGATAAACCTACAGAGTTAGAAGCCAGAGGGAACACAGTCCTAGTGTTCATCTCAAATTGTTTACAACCGAAAGCATTCAAGTCTTGTTACCTTTTACTGATTATAGCAAATCCCCCTATTTACTTTTCTGCATACCTCAGATATTTCAGCAAGTTCAAAAGATATATCTGACCTATTCCTTATGCATCTGACCCCAACCTAGTTGGGTTACTATATTTGACTTGATCGCATTATACTTCTTAGAGGTGTAGTTTTGGGCGACAACACAACACAATTATAAGGAGTCATGTAAGATATCGATAATATCAGTCCAAGCTCTCTCACAATATCATAATAATGATAATGAATAAATAATGCGTAAACAAGACCAGTACCATCCCTTACACGGGCATCCTAATAATAATAATCTCTCCAGTCAGTAATAAAGTTAAGTTTGCACAAGCATCGCATGATCAACATGATAATAATAATAATAATAATTCAAAAAGATGAAGATAATGATAAATTCTCCAATCCATAATATACTTTACATGAATGGTTATTTACCTAGACCGATCTTAATATAGCTAAACCATAAATTATCTCGAAATCCAAAAATACAAGTGTGTGCCTCTCAATAAGAAGTCTTCCCATTTTGAGTGGCTTCGAAACACTTGTAGTCTATCAAAAATGAATTCTAAAATTAATTAATTAATTAGGAGTCTATTGATATCCATATTAGCATACTTTGGTTTCGGATAATCACTTTTAAAATTGACCCTAAAAATAAAAGCGTAAAAGTGAAATTTTAATAAATAATCATGTTATCAATACTTTAAGGGTCCTAATTATGGAAACCCATCAAAAATAGAGTTGAAATTGAGTTAGAAATTATTGAAATACTTCTTTTTCACTTTACTAGGTAAGACTCAAAATTTCAAGTTTAAAATCCAAGTTTGGAAAATGTTTCTGCAAGATAATTAAAGAGTAATGATTAAAAAATTAGTTTAGAAACTTACCTATATCAAGTTCGACAAAATACTGACATAACCCAAACCCACTGTGAGTGAAACTCATACTACTCAATCGGTGGGAGAACCAACTATCCCAAAAACCAACCAATAATCAATACGTAAAAGAGATAACTATATCTAATCCATCAATAAATATCCAAATCTACGAAACTAAAGAACATTGTACTTAATAAAAAGACCATCTCTAGGACCTGAAAGTTATCGTACCAAAACATCTAAGATTATCAAGAAGGGGATGCAACCCAAAAACTTAAAAAAAGTACATAAGTTCCAAATAAAGGACAATGACATAAAAGAAAGATCTCATGGTAGCCTAGATATATCGCTCATCCTGAAATCTAAAATCATCAGCTGGAATCACAATCGGGGTCTCGTCGGAGCTGCTAGAATTTGTGTTACACTCATAGAAGTTAGGGCAAGTGTAGTATCAACACACATGAAAACAATAATCTACTGGTAGGGTCATTTGGACAACCTAAGATGATAACATGAATATTTAACTAAAATATAGTACAAAAAGTCAATCCATGCTCAAAATACACTTAGCACATCAACACAAAATAAACAGTTTAGAATTAAAACCAATAAGTCAATAAAATATCAACAAGTCACATTCAGTCAAGACATGCCAAGATAAGAAAACACTTATCAACCATATATACATAATTATATTCCCAATTAGTTTTTTACGACTCGAGAGTACCCCATAGTAGTAACACGGTGCTTAGTATAACATGTGACCCCAAGATAACCCATGTCTTAATATGACAATAAGAATAATAAAAATAACTGATTTAAAAATACTTATGCGAAATCAAAACTAAATAACCAAAAAATTATTCAAAATAAAAAAATCAACAATATCTATGTTTAAGACCACATGTTGAATGTATAATTGTATGTCTAAAAGTCTCTACTAAGATGAGCTGCTGGGACAAACTCCAGCTAAGTCTAACTATTAGAAAATTAAAGAATTACAAAGACAAAATAAAATATTGATACTAGACCTGAATGATGATGACTCACCAAAATGTTATTGCTGGTGCAGTGGTAGATCGTACTATACGTGATTCAGATACTGAGCATCAGAACCTATATTATGAGACAATATAGCATAAAAGAAAATATATGATCAGAACTTGAAATATACTGAGTATGTGAGATAGAAAATAATTTATATAATTTGAACCTGACACATATAACATGATAAACTAATGCAAGACCAAGTGAACATGTGTTGTATAATAAATTAGATAGTTGAATACAAGGTCATGCAAGAATTTGAATCTAAACTATAGACCATAAATTATGGACTGTGGACTGTAGGATCTACTAATACCTGACATACCTTAAACTGGTTAATCGAGGTCCAACCTGTAACCCTAACTGGAAGGGTGTTTGGTACCTTACCAAGGGTACAAACACTGACTGACATGAATCTACTAAGTTGATGTCTAAAAGGACTAAGGTGTCAAACTTAGTCTGATGGGTGACCCTTTAGAACCATGGTGGTGCCGTAGTTCTAGGACTTAGGGACTTCTACTCAAGATCTCAGCCTAACTGATGGGTGAGCTTCCATACCTGCATCTGCTCAGTGCTAAGTACTATTGAAAAGCCTCAGACCTTAGCCTTTACAAATTTCTTGAGTTTTGGGCTCTCTGTCTCTTCTTACAACTAGACCATACGAGTCATATGATGTGGTTACGGGTCCTTAGACCCAAGTCAAAACCAAACTAATGTGTTATTGTCTAAGTTCTGCCCTAGTTACGAGAGAGTCCTTATGAGTCGTATGATCATATGACGAGTGGTTAGGTATAGTCGTATATTTTCCAGTGTCCAAGCCTTTAGTGTTCTATGTTGGCCATGACTAGACCGTACGAGTCATATGATCTAGTAACGAGAGGGGATAGAAAGTTGTAAGTTGGACAGTGTTAAGTGTCCAATTCTCTTTCTTGATTATGAATCAGTGGTACGAGTCATAAGATGTGGTGACGACTCAATGGCTTGACTCGTGACCACCTGTGGACTTTTTACAGCTTTTAAGTTGAGGATATTTTGGACATTTCCCACCCAAGACCTTAAGACCCCACGTATTATAACACCTTTTGTACATCCATTACATACTTTACAATATCAAAACACTCTCTAACTCTCTCTAAAACTTCTCAAGAAAGATTGGCTAGGATTTCTTTAAAGTGGCCATCTAAGGGCTTAAAGATCGAATTCTCTCTGTGACTATTCATAAATTAGGCATGTGACTCTTCCCTCATTGTTATTTTACTAAAGTCATATGTTTTAATGTATGGTTTTCATAGTCTTTTTATGGTTTTGAAATAAAGTTGAGGGTTTTATTTGTTCATGGATGGATATTTTTTCTCATGGTTTAATTATGGTTTTCCTAGTTTTAATATGGTTTTCCACAAGTGGGTGTATGATAATGGTGATTTAATTGAGGGGTCATGGTTGAGCCCCAAATTTGATGATTTTGGCTTTGATAATGGCATGCCCTCAACCTGTTTATGAAATTGTCAATGAGAATGATCTTGTCATAAGTTTCAATTGTATTTTGAACTAATGATTGGCATAAGAGTGTTAATAAAGGATAAATGACTTTGTAAAGGTATTGATGACCCTAAATTGAATTAAATTGCATTTTGAACTAAGTCATTAGCATAAGAATATTGATGATTGGTAAATAGTTTTATGAAGGCCTTGTTGGCCGTAAATTGATTTGAAAAAACAAATGGGTTTGAGTCCATAAAATGTGAAATTGAATTGATTTCTTTAATTATACAATGGGTTCGAGCCCTAAGTTGATTAATAATGGTTATGGGAAGTTGTATGCTTGCAAGCGGGGTTGGTATGACGATACCAATAGGGGGTAGTTATAATGAACCGCACCAGGGTTTGGCCGTGATAGGTATCTCATAACTATAATTTTTGATGATAATAGTAATCTAAAAACTAAAATAAATGCACTAATACCCCAGGTCTTTCATGGACTTAATGAATAAGGTCTTCCGTCAGTTTTTAGATTTGTTTGTAATTATCTTCATCAATGATATTTTTGTGTACTCTAAGAGTAAGGAGGATTATGTCAATCACCTCCGCCATGTTTTGTAGACCTTGAATAATCAGCAGTTGTATGCTAAGTTCTCTAAATGTGAATTCTAGTTGAACGTTGTTACATTTTTCGGTCATGTTGTGTCTAGTGAAGGGATCGTAGTGAATCCTTAAAAAATTATTGTGGTTATGAAGTGTCCTAGACCCATGACTCCAATCTATATTCAGATCTTTTGGGGTTTAGCTGGTTATTATAGGAGGTTTGTAGAAAGTTTTCTTCTATTATGGCTCCATATACCATGTTGACTCAAAAGAAGGTAAAGTTCTTATGGTTTGATGCGTGCGAGGGTAGTTTTGAGAAGTTGAAAGATAATTTGACTTCAGCTCTAGTATTGACCCTGCCAGAAGGCACGAAGGGTTTTGTCATCTATTGTGATGTGTCCCAGGTTGGTTTAGGTTGTGTGTTGATGAAGCATGGCAAGGTGGTTGTCTATGCCTCTAGAAAGTTAAAGGTTCATGCAAAGAACTATCTGATTCATGACTTAAAGTTGTTAGTTGTGGTGTTTGTATTAAAAATTTGGCATCATTATCTGTTCGAGGTGCATGTTGATATATTTTTTTATCATAAGAGTCTGCAGTATGTGTTACTCATAAAGATCTTAATCTCAATAAAAGAAGGTGACTTGAGTTACTGAAGGACTATGATATGAGTCTTCACTACCATCCAGGTAAAGCTAATGTAGTTTTTTATGCTCTTAACAGGTTATGCGTGGAGATTCTAGCTCATATAGATAAGGATAAGTAGGAATTGGTGAAGGATGTTCACCGTTTGGCTAACCTTGGAGTTCGTCTCTTGGACTCTGATGATGATGGTGTGTTTGTGCAATAGGTGGTGCAATTATCTCTTGGTTTAGAAATAAAGGAGAAGTAATTATTAGACCCTCTCTTGATGAAGATCAAGGATGATGTGGGTACGCATAAGGTGATGGCCTTTGAGATTGGTGGAAATGGAATCTTGGGGTATCGGGGAATGTTATGTATTCTCGATGTTGATAGGTTATAAGGCAGGATCTTAGCCGAGGCTCATGAATTGCAGTATATGGTTCATCCCAGCTCAACAAAGATGTATCATGATCTCAAGGATATGTATTGGTGGAAAAATATAAAGTAGGATGTAGCCAACTTTATGGCTAAATGTATGGTTTGTTAGCAAGTGAAGGTGGAGAAAATGAGGTTTGATAGGCTACTCTAAGAAATTGAACTACTGGTATCGATATGGGAGAAAATTAATATAGATTTTGTTATCGACCTTTCGAGGTTGTGGAATCAGTATGACTCCATTTGGGTCATTATGGATAAGATGACTAAGTCGGCTCACTTTTTTCCTATGAGGACTAATTATTCTACCGAGGACTATGCAGAGTTATTCCTTTAGAAAGTTGTAAGGTTGCATGGTGTGCCTTTTTTTATTTTCTAGGGTCGTGGTACTCTGTTTTCATTGGATTTTTGGTGTTCTTTTCAGCGTGGTCTGGGGGCTAAGGTAAGTCTTAGTGCTTCTTTTCACCTGCATTCGGATGGGTAAGCAAAAAGAACTATTCAGACTCTGGAAGATATGATGCAAGCCTGTGTAATTGACTTTGGTGGTAGTTGGTTTTACCACTTGCCTCTCATTGAATTTTCCTATAACAATAGTTACCATTCTAGCATTGGTATGGCCCCATTTTAGGTGTTGTATAGAAGGAGGTATAGATGTCCTATTGGGTGGTTCGAGGTTGGGGAAACAGGTATGTTTGACCCGAATTTGGTTCACCAAGCAATGGAAAAGGTGAAGGTGATTTGGGATAGGCTAAAGACCGCCCAAAGTTGTCAAAAGTCCTATGCGTATGTGAGGCTAAGGGACTTGGAATTTGAGGTTGGAGATTGGGTGTTCTTAAAGGTGCCTCCCATGAAGGAAGTAATGCAATTTGGGAAGAAGAGGAAGCTCAGTCCCCAGTATGTTGGTTTATACTCGATTTTGAGAAGGGTTGGTAATATTGCAATGAGTTGGATTTTCCCTCTAGAATAAGTTCCATTTATTCGGTATTCCATGTGTCCATATTGAGGAAATGCATGGGTGATCCTTCGTTGGTTGTTCCCTTAGATAACATTCATATTTCGTTTTCTTTGTCCTATGAGGAGGTCCCAGTGAGGATCTTAAATTGGCAAGTTATTTGGTTACGGATGAAGGACGTGGCTTTGGTAAAGGTTCTATGGCAAAACCAAAAGTCTGAGGAAGCTACTTGGGAAGCCGAGGAGGACATAAAGTCCAAGTATCCGTTCCTATTCCCTATTCTAAAAATTTTTGCTTGAGGTATGTGTGATCTTAACTTCCTTGTTTTCTTACCTTGTTAAAGGAATGATTGATTTCCTTGGCATCTTTGTTTTCTAACTTAGTTAAAGGTAAGAGTAGAGATGTTTGGGGTTAAATCGTGCTAGTCAATGTGTTATCCTATCATTTGAGGATGAATGATCCTAAGTGGGGGAGACTGAAATGCCCCAGACTTTGTCCTCTGCAAATTTCATGAGCTTTGGTCTCTTTTCCCTTCTTACGACTAGACCATATAAGTCGTATAGTTTGGTTACGAGTCTAGGGACCCAAGTCGTAACCAAACCAGTGAGTTATTGTCCATGTTCTGTCCTGATTATGAGAGACTCCTCATGAATCATATGATTATGTGATGAGTGGTTAGGGTCCAATCGTATGTTGTCCAGTTTCTATGCCAATGGTGTTATGATTTTTCCACGACTTGACCATACGAGATGTATGGTCTAGTGATGAGAGGGGCTAGGAAGTCATAAGTTGGGCAGTGTAAAATGTCTAATTCTCTATCTTGGTGATGACTCAATGGTATGATTTATAAGATGTGGTGATGACTCAATGGCTTGACTCGTGACAACCTGCGAACTTTTTACAACTTTTAAGTTTAGGATATTTTGGACATTTCCCACCCCAAGCCCTTAAGACCCCACGGCTGATAACACCTTTTGGTCATCTATTGCATACTTTACAAGATCAAAACACTCTCTAACTCTCTCTAAAACTTCTCAAGAATAATTGGGCTAGGGTTTCTTTAAAGTGGTCATCTAAGGGCTTAAAGATAGAATTCTCTCCATGAATCTTCGTAACTCAGGCATGTGACTCTTTTCTCATTGTTATTTTACTAAAGGCATATGTTTTAATGTATGGTTTTCAAAGTCTTGTTATGGTTTTGAAATAAAGTTGGGGGTATTTTTTTGTTCATGATGGACATTGTTTCTCATGGATTAATTATGGTTTTCCTAGTTTTAATTATGGTTTTCCATATGTGGGTGAATAGGAATGGTAATTTAATTGAAGGGTCATGGTTGAGCCCCAAATTTGATAATTTTGTCTTTGATAAGGGCATGCCCTCAACTTGTTTGTGAAATTGTCAATGAGAATGATCTTGTCACAAGTTTAAATTGTGTTTCGAACTAATTCTTGGTATAAGAGTGCTAATGAAGGATGAATGACTTTGTAAAGGTCTTGATGACCATAAATTGAATTGAATTATGTTTTGAACTAATGCATTAGCCTAAGAATGTTGATGATTGACAAATGGTTTTATGAAGGCCTTGTTGGTCGTAAATTAATTTGAAATACCAAATGGGTTTGAATCCCTAAAATGTGGAATTGAATTGATGTCTTTGATTAGACAATGCATTCAAGTCCCAAGTAGATTAATAATGGTTATGGTATGTTGTATGCTTGCAAGCTGGGTTGGTATGACGATACCAACGGGATGCCTTTGGTAAGTAATTGGATTAATGGTTGTGTATGTGTAAAGATTGTTTTAATTGGGCTTTAAAATGGGATGTGTAGTTGGCCTATGAAAGTGGAGTCCAAAGGACTAACACTGAAAACCGCGCTAGCTGGTACGGATATCTATAAGACTGAAAGGTTTGAATCCCCTGAATAAATATATGAATGGGAGGTTCGAGTCCCCCATATTGTATACATTGGTGCTTAAATCAGCTTGACTATGCTGGGAGGTTTGAGTCCCCCATAAAGGCATATACATATATGGATATTCTCTGGCCTACAAGCACTGGGGCCCTTCTAGCTAGGAGAGAGCTAGGCCCATATAACCCATGGGTTCCTTGTTCTATGGCGGTTATGTTGTACATCCCAGGTTAAGGTTTTCAAAGTTTATGCTAAGCCTTGTTCCCTACCCCAGCATGTGTTATTTTATACATATATGTATTTCATATGATATTATGCATTGAATGCTGTATTGGTTTTGAGTTGTTATCATGGCATTACTTTATTCCTCTATCCCTGTGTTACATTCTAGAGCTCCAACAACTAACCATATTCAGACTTTGTATCCCCATGTGATGCAGACAGCAGAACTTCTTCTATTTTTCATGTGCAGTGATCAGTTGCTCGAGTTAGTTCATGGGTTAACATTGAAAAAGTGAGCTTCTATACTTTATAAGGCTTCATTTCATGGTACTTATTTCCTATGTCTTGGACCTTGTTTAGACTTTGTTTTGGCTACTGTCGGGGGCATGTCCTGATATTTTATTGATTTTGGATTTTGTAGTGGCTTTGTTGGATTATTGTAGACTTGGGTGGTTTGGTTAATTGTCTGGGTAATGGACGAATGTCCAGTTTCCAGTGGATGATATAAACATATGATGACTCATTATTAGTTCTATTTTATGTTATCTTGTTATATGTTCGGAATTTATCCAACACTTATGGTTGTTGTGCTGGTTAGGCAAGATGAAGGGGGTGATCTCCGGTCTATGTGGGACTTTAGATACCCATCACGGCCAGGCCCTGCTTTGGGTCGTGACAACTACCCCAACTGAATGGCACTGATAACTGTAATGCTTAATGATAATAGTAATCTAAAAACTAAAATAAATGCACTATCTAAAAGCATTCAAAACATGTAAAGTTGATGATATAGTACTCAAAAGTATATGCATAAAATCCTAGGTCATCGGGTCTTCATAACCTACCATCTCTAATGAATGCAAATATCAAGCAGGTTTCATAATTTGGGTAACATTAAGGAATTTAATGGTACAAGTCCAAACTTATGAGTTTCACCATGTAACTAGGGTTTGTGATCATGGTCATTTAATAATATTGAAATTTATAATAAAATATGAATTACAACTCAATGACACCAAAGGACTGAGGTATCAAGGAATTTGACAACATCCATAAAACCTAAATTGTAAAGAAGGAACTGAATTGAAGTATTAGAGTTAACTTTAAGACTCAATGAGTGAACGGATACCCATTGATGAAAACCCTCATACCTAGATATGAGAACATTGAGAATTCTTTAAAAATTAAGAGACTGAAGAGGATGAGCCCTAGCTCTACCTCTGGGAAAGAAATTGCATCTTTCTTTGTTTGAAACTAAGTGATGGATGTTTTTTAAGAGTAATGAGGGCTTAGGTTAATATTGAACCCAATAATCATCCTTGAAATAACCTAAATAGGGTAATTTTGATTTTTAAAAAGTGGGAAAAGATTGATATTCCCCTTTAAAACTCAAAACTAGGAACTGCTGAAAGGGACATATGGGACCTTCACACGATTGTAGGACCAACCTATGATTGTGGGTTACAGTTGTGGTTGCAAAATGGGAGAGATTTCTCTTAACTTGACCAGACAAGCCTTGGTATGATCGTGGGATCTACCTATGGTCGTACCTTAGTTTGTAGGTTTGAAGGTTCAATCAGGATCATTTGTGGGACTCACGATTGGGCCTAGGATCGTGGTTTCAAAGAACAATCATGGTTTTCTCTTGTGGTTGGAAGGTATACTTGTCAACTTTTAGATTTTGGGGTCATCTCAATCAGATAATACCATTGTAAAGTCATACAGTGTAACCACGGTCAAGGTTTGGCTCATGATATCTCACTGCAGAATAGTGCTTCACTATAAAGGTCATACCTTTTTACTCCGACAGCGGACTAAGGCAAAACTAGATGCATTGACAATATAATTCAAATATATATATTTTGGTGGGTCTAGAGCTCAAATATACTTTATAATATGGAATTTATGCTCATTTAGAGCTGGTCATTACTTAAGGAATCAATTGGTAAGGGAGGTTTTGGCATGGTTAAGGGTTAGGAGGCTCTAGTGTCCTTGGTACATGGCCGAATTCCTTCTCGTAATGTTAGAACTTGATGTTTAATCCTACATGTACCTGAATCTTGGTTCAAGACTTGGCTTTAATTTTCTAGGATGTTACATGTTCAAGGAACCATCAAACTCACCTAACCCTCGATGAGTGGTGAATTTACCACTCATTCGGGTACATTACCATGTTTTAAGTGAATAAGGGAGACATATTTGTGATTAGATGCACTAATATCCACATTTTCCAGGCACATAGGTAATGAGATGAAAATATATGGATACGAGCTGAAAAAGATCAAAAGAAGGAAAGAAGTGCAATTTAAAGTCCTGGAACAGAACATAGCCTCAGTAACTGTGATCGCGGTCTGAAGACTGCATCGCGATCAATCAAGAAGGTCAACATACCGTGATCTCATAGCTCTAACAACGATCGTGGTAGCTGCGAACGCAGACAAGCTCTCGTTATCGTGGCCTAGCGGGATTTTAGCCCAGGGGCAAAGATGAAAATGCGCACAACTGATCCCAAAATTTCCTCAAGAGGCTCAAACCCTATCCCATGGAGGACATCCGACTTTTGTGGAATTTTTCCACCATCTAGTTTCCAATTTTGAAAAGATAACTATTGTACTAATTTTTGGGTGAAAATACATTAAAGTAGCTTCCAAGTGAAGGATTGGAAATTTTCATTGGAGATTTGTTGAAGTTCAAAGTTTAGTAACATTCACTTAGTTTTTCATAAATCAATTCAATGGAGATTTTTGTGTATATCTTGCTTAATCCTATGTGTATCAAGTTCTTCCTCTTGAGATTATGCTAGATTAGGGTACAGTTAGTTGTGCATTTTGATTTATTTGTGCATTTACTAGTTTGTGATGATGGATTCTACTATTACTTGACTAAACTAGTTGGGATTTGTAGGTGAAAGCCCCAGATATTCACATCGGATTGTTGGGTGAAAACCCAAGTTCTTGAAAGCTCAAACCATCCTTGAAAGAGGGGTTTGGGTAAAGTTTAGGAACTCTCATCATCCTTGAAAGAGGGATGTGGGAACCAAGGCAATAGTAAATAATTATTGGGTTTAGTTTGCTAATTTTCACTAACTTAGACATAAGGGTGATTACGAAGTTGACTATATCTTGGGTATCATCCTAGAAATAGGGGAGCCTAATTAAGGTATTGGGTGGATTTAATTGACACTCTCGTGAGGTACTCGAAAGGGTCTATGAGTGACATCTTTGAGATTTTGTTGAAAAACTAGTCCTAAGAACTTTCAACCTAGCCTATCACTTCACTAGAAACTAGGAATTGCACCAAATTATCACTATCCCATGCATAACTTTCCCATAGGAAAGCATAATCTTAAGATCCATTTTAATTTATTATACTCTAGTAATTCTTAGCCCAGAGTTAGTACTTTAGAAGTCCGTTAATAAACACTAGTTTTGATACTCACTCAAACCCTCCAATTTTACATATTTGTATTCTAGGTTTGAATTTAGCAAGTTTTCTCTATTTCGAGCTAATTTGATTGTCACTCACATTATTCCTCGTGGATTCGACCCTGACTCAAAGTTGGGTAAATATGTTGACAATGACTGCCTTGCACTTAAATTGACATGTAAGTAGAGAGTTATCACCCTCGTACATACACACTATGGCAATACGTCAACCCTCTAGTCATGACCTACATAGGACAAATTCTGTCCATGGAATAAAACCCTATACACCAGTGTCTGCTAACCTTATTTTGCCAATAACCCATGAGAATGTATTAAATACCAAAATATTCCACATTTAACAATAAGGTGGGAAAAAATTATGCAACACATAAAATCACTTGCATTGACCACACCAAATAGAATGCACTAATAAGCCACACTACAAAGTAGTTAATATGCACATATAGAACAAATTAGATTAAACTATGATACCATAACCTGCCTCAAACCAAGCTCACAACTTCTCTAAGACGGAGCTTTTTACTTTCATACAAGTTCTATTTTCTCTTGGTGTAGAACACATATACAAACACATAATTAATAGAATTACCTACTATGTTTGGAGTTATAACTCTCATCCAACCCCTAAGATCAAGTTTATGATCATTCCTTTCCCATTTTAGGACTTTTCTACCATAATTCACCTAAAACTTTCAATTCCATGGATTAATTAGTGAATTAACAGAATGCAACGGGTAAATTAATCATTAATAGACATTACCCATTAACGTATTACTTAATTCACTCCTTTGCACCATAAAACAACTAAAATCAGCCCTAAAATCCTCTCCAAACTCTATAATATAGCAATTCTAAGGAAAAATAAACAATTATTAGATAATAGGGATGAAATCCTTACCTAAACAATGCCTAACGAAGAAAATCTAGTCGAAATCACCCATATTTTCTCCTCTTTTTCCCTAAAATGAGTTTCTAAAAAACAAATTATTTTGGAAAATTTTAAACATAAAACTGTGACATATGCCACTATAATAGTTGTTCACCTATCTGACCATCACTATAGCAGAAATTATTTTTGGGAATATACCGCTATAGCAACGTTATTTTCGGGAATATACCACTATAGAGACATATTGCTATAGTGATAGACACATTGCTTTAGCAGTATCGACAAGACAGAATGTCCAGTTTCACCCAAAAATCCTAAATAATACCTTTTACACTAAGATCATTTTGGGAGTTCTACTTACCTAAATTTGATTCAGTAAATTCCTATGGGTTCCTTATCATCTTAACTAACAAAAAATCAAATCAAACACCACCAAACTTGCCCAAATCATTATCATATTTCCCTAGATCATGCTCGCTCTGATTTTGTCTAAAACTAGCCTATTCTAAGATCTATAACTTCAAGTCCGGGAAGAATTTTAACGTGGAATTTTAAGCAAAAGGTTTATAAATAATAGTGGAAATTGTTGTTAAAATATATACAAATTTACCCATTGTTCATCCCCTGATCAAATGCAAAAAATAGGCTAAAACAAGGGGAAAAAAGAGTACTTATATCCTCAAACAATTGAGGGTACTTATCCCGCATGTCCTTTTCGATTTCACGAGTGGATTTCTCAACTAGATCATGATTACACTAAACCTTAACTGTACAAATTTCCTTCATCCTCAATTTTCAAATATCTCGATCTAGAATCGCTACTGGTTCCTCCTCATAAGCCAAATAAATCTAAAAGTAATGAGTCCCACTTTAGAATGTAGTCTCCATACACATGGTACTTTTTTAGCATAGAGACTAAATATGGAATGGACTCCCGATATCCCGATCATTGAACTAATCTATATGCAACCAAACCTATATTTTCAAGAACCTCAAAGGAACCAATATACCAAGGGTTGCAATTTCCCCTCTTGCCAAACCTCATGACTTTCTTCATGGGAGATAATTTAAGAAGAAGTTGTTCATCAACCTTGAATACTATGTCTCTTACCTTACGGTCTGCATATTTCTTCTTCCTGCTTTGAACATCCAACAACTTGGTTTGAATGAACCTCACTTTTTCTTGAGCCTACATTACTAAGTTGGTACCCAAATGTTTAACATTTTCAATCTCAAACTATCCAATAACTGACCGACGCTTCCCACATAGTGCCTCGAATGGTTCCATATCAATACTATAGGTATAGCCATTATTGTGTGAAAACTCACACAATGAAAAACACTGGTCCCAGTGACCAATAAAATCAATTGTGCAGGCCCTCAACATGTCCTCTAGCACCAGAATCATCCTCTCTAACTACTGTAATGACCCTTCATGACATTTTCCATATTTCTACGTGATTTTGACATTAGAGCTTTTCCATAGCTGTCCCAAGTCATTTATGACTTACTGGAACTGATAGTTCGATTACCGGGCAGTTCGTTTGATTTTTAGAGCCAATTTCCAATTTTGAAGTCTTCGTTGGTTCCAAATGGCCACCGGGAAAAAATTTAGTAAGACGAACTTGGATGCACATTCCAAATGCACCAACAACTTTGGAATATTGATTTTAGGCTAGGTATACCTTTGGTTTGGGTCTCGATGCACCCGAGCTCATTTTGACCCATTGGTCAAAAATTTGGAAATTTTAGAAATTTAGGTGTGGGGCCTACATTTGGTCAAAACGAACTCGGATGGAAAATATGAATCTTCCATTGAATTCAAAACATCAAATTTAGTATGGTTACATCGTTCATTTTTGTATATCAAATTCCTAATGAATCCCAAGGCATTGGCAAAAACTTGAAATTTTTTCAAGTTTCAGTTGTTAGATGTGCTTACAGCAATTAGTGTGATCACACAAGGTAGTATAGTGATTTCCATACCTGCTCCTATAGACAAGCAGTACGACTGCACACTTAGTTGTGCAATTTCCACATCTGAGGACCTAGCATGGATATAAAAAGACCTCTTAGGCCGTATTTTATCCATTTCTCACTCATTCTTGAGAGACAAAATCCCTAAAATAGTGTTCTATTATTAAATTAAGTCTTAGGGGTGACTTGTGAGCTCGATTAACATATATTATCATGAATATCTTTGGATTTGGGGTAAGAATCCTTCAAATTCATGCTTGAATTTTCTACCAAAGTCCTTAAATCCTTTAGGGCTTGATTTTGCCCCAAACATAGCTTAGTTTTCACCCATTTTTTAGGGTTTTGATTCCATGAGCTTGATATCATGTTGGGTTGAGCACAAAAATGTGATTTTCCATAAGTGGGACCCACATGAGGTTTAAGCATGATTTTTAGACCCGAAGAACAATGGTGCAATATAGGTATCGATATTCTCGTATTGATATGTAGAGAGTGTTTTTGATAGCTTGGCACCTTGAAAAGGCTTCTCAGAAGGGAAAAGTGAAGATTTAGCAAATTGTTGAGCATTCTTCGACGTTGACATGGGCTAGGTTTGTAATGACCCTTGAGGTCATTTTTCATATTTCCTCTTATTTTAATTATTAGAGCTTCTCCATAGCTGCCCCAAATCATTTATGACTTGCTGGGGCTGATAGTTTGATTACCGGGTAGTTCATTTGTTTTTTAGAGCCAATTCCTTATTTAGAAGTCTTCACTGGTTTCAAAAAGCCACAGAGCAAAAAGGTCAGTAAGACAATCTCGGATGCAAATTTTCTACTGTGTCAACTACTCTAGAATATTAATTTTAGTCTAGGTAGACCTTTGGTTTGGGTTCCATTGCACCCAAGCCCATTTCAACCCATTGGTTGGAAAGTTAAAATATCAAAAGATATAGGTGTGTGACCTATAATTGGTCAAAACAACCTTGGATGTAAAATCTAAATTCACCAATGCATTCAAAACATCAAATTTAGTGGGGTTACATAGTTCATTTGCAAAAATCGAAGTACAAATGAGTTTTGAAGGTCAAAAACAAAATTTAGACTTCATTGCAACTAGAGCATAGCGATCGCGGACCACATTATAGTGATTGAACCATGGTGATCGTGACACCTATGGTGTCGATCGTTGTACCTCCATATCTGAAGGGGTTATAAATAGGCCCCTTGGTCGCAAATTTGGCCATTTTTACTTCTCCTTGAGACTTAGAAACCCTAGAATGATATGTTATTTGGAAGATTATTTAACATATATTTTCATGATTAACAATGGATTAAAGGTATGAATCCTTTATTTATATGTTGAGTTTCTTTAATTTTTTACCAAAACCCCTATTAGCTCAAGGGCTTGATTTTAGCCCAAATAAGCTTGGTTTACACTTGTTTCTTAAGGGTTATGATTCCCTAATGGTGTATGAACATTGGGTCAGTCTCAAAAATATATATTCTATATGTGGGACCCACTTAGAGTCTTTTGATGTCCTTTTTGGACCTGAAGCACAATGGTGCAATATGGGTATCGATATTCTCGTAATAATGTATAAAATGTATTTTTGATAGCTTGGCTCCTTGAAGAAGCTTCTCGGAAGGAAAAAGTGACAGTTTAGTGGATTGTTGAGCCTTTCTTGGATTGGAGGTAGTCTAGGCTTACTCCTTGTTATATTGAGCTATGTTTTGATATAATTATGATATCTTGTTGGATTGAAATGGTTTTAAGTATTGGATTGATGAAATACAAGACTTGGGTTAGTTGGACCATTTAGGCTATGTGAATCTTAAAATTGAAAAGCTTGACTTATATGGAATTGACTCCATCACTCATGTTTAGCATGGGAATGCCTTAGAATAATCAATATTAGGTAAATTGCTCTTGTTGATCATACTTAGAGTAAGTTGGCCTTAGTTGCTAATACTAGTGAAGGTTGCCTTAGTTCCACTAGACTTAGTAAAAGTGTTTAAGTAGAATATCTACCTTAGAGTTTATGGTGGCTTGCTTTACATCTAAGAGTTAATTTAGATACCACAGCCTAGCCCGAGGTAGAAATTGACTTAGAATGTATTCGGAGATTTAGATGTGGGCTTGTTGACCCACCTTAAGGAAAGACTTATAATTAGTTCCCTTGAATCCTTAAGATTATTAATTGACTAAAGAGTGCCCCTTTGTGGTAATATTAATAATTCTTGGTACTTGTTGGTTATGCGGAATGGCATTGAGAATGATGCCCAAGGGATTATGCCTCTTATGCCTTATTGTCTAAAGTTTATGTCAAGCTATTAATTATGTTTTTGTGATTAACTATTGATTGGGCTAATGAACGTGCAATTAAATGAGCCTTTAACTATAATATGGCCTAATCCATAAATGATGTTATTAACCACGCTATGAATAAGCTATATATTAAGTCATGCTTTAACCATCTTTCATACTAATGATAAATTATAATTAGTCCAATAGTGGGCCAACGAATACGCTACTAATGGGCCATTGTTCATGATATCGCTTATGGCTACGCCTGTGATCTAAATGCCTATATTATGAATCATGGTGATTGCATTAGAATTGATGTATATGATTATTGACCAAATTATCATTAATATGATGTGTGGCTATGGATTATGCTATTAATTAAGTCCAAGATTAGGTTATCATATGGACCATTGACTAGACTACTATTTTGGAACTTGGGCTATGATATTACCCATTTTATGTTTTTGTCTAGTAACCAAACTAGTGTTTTTGCTAGAAAGCCCTCTTGTTGCTTATATTGTGAGTCATGATAATAAGGGCTCTAGAAGGTACATTTATTGACTACATAAGAAGGTATGCTAATAACCATGTTGAACCCATTAATGATTTGTAATATTCATTCTATATACATTCATATATTTATGGATAAATTATCCATGATGACGAATGGTGAGATATGAAGGTATGTTTCTCCCTACTTCTCTTTTACTTTAGCCCAGTGGGGCTTATCATTTACTCTAGCCCTTGTAAGACCTTTCATTTACTTTAGACCTTGTGGGGATCATTCTTTATTATTGATATATTGATGATATGATAATGCCCTACAAGGTTGGAGGATATATTGATGATATGATGATGTTCGTCAAGGCAGAAGAAAATTATGATAATTTGTTAATAGTCGTCAAGGATGGAGGATATTATGATGATATGTTATTACCCAGAAAAGCAAGAGGATATTATGATGACATGTGGATACCAGACAAGGCCGGAGGATATTATGATGATTTGTTGATACCCATCAAGGTCGGAGGATATTATAATGATATGTTGATACCCAATAAGGCCGGAGGATATTATGATGATATATTAATACCCGGTGCGGCCGGATGATGTTGTGATGATATGATAATACCAGGTGCGGCCGAAGCATATTGTGATGTTACATTGATACCCGACAAGGCCAGAGGATACTATGATGTTATGATGATGTTCGGTAAGGTTGAAGGATGATTATTGATGTGCCAATATGTACATCTACCAGATTGAACACGGTTAGCCCTATGTATAGTAATTGTATGTCATTTATGCTCTTATGTAGTTAGGTAAAATATTGGTAATAGAGATGTCGGTTAGAGTCTTCTAATGAGTTAAGGTATTAAAAGGTATAGTTGGTAATTTAAGGATAAAATATGTTTAGTGATGGATATTACTTAAGTGGCTAATGGTGACTAGTGGATTTGTGAACCTTAGTGATAAAGAGGACTAGTGTCATTGATGGCTATTAATAGGGTTGATTAGCTTATTATGGTGGTTAGTGATAATAGACTTAGCGATGGTGATAATTAGTTATCATTGATGACTAAGTTTATGATGTTGATAAGTTTCTAAACAAGGATTTATGGATTAATGATGCTAATTAATAAAAGATATTAGTTGATAGAGGAATAGTTAATAAGTAGTGATTAGTGGTCATATGATGAATAGTGACTATTGAGATTATGATGGCTAAAAATGAACATTGGTTAATTGTCAAATATGGTCTAGTGATGAATCTTGACTAGATGCTTGATATTGGCTAGTTAGTGAATAATGGTTAGTTGTTGACCCTTGAATAGTGATTATGTGATGAATAATTGATAGAAAATAATTTGGGGTTATATGATAACTAGTGTGTAATTGGTTTAGTAATAAGTGTTGGCTACCTAATAATGAGTGAGTAGGGTGTATTGATGCGGTAGGTTCCTATATGATGGTACGGTTAAGGTTATGAGTATATTAGTATATGTTATTCAATTATGATTATGGAGGATGATTATGAATATTGGAAAATGACTATTTGAAGGAAATTGTAGAAAACTATGGATAATGAGAAGGTTTGGATATATTGTTGATTTGATCCATTTATGTTTCTCTTGGGTGTACTCTTCAGTGGTACGAGACGTCGTGATAAGTTCTTTACTTTATGCACTAGTTGATGTATGGGCACCAACTTTGTACTTGTGTTTGCTTGTGATTGCACTTGTATTTTTTTCTGATTCTGAATTATTTATTTCTCATACACAATGGTATGGCATGCGTTGATACCTTATGTTATATTGTTATTCTAATATTTAACACTTATAATGTACGGTGATAATGTCATGCATTGATGTTTTATGTTATATTGTGATTTTGATATTTTATGCTTGTTATTTACAACGATATTGGCATGTTTTGAACCTTATGTTACATTGTTATTCCAAATTACTTATTTATTATATACAGTGATGATGGAGATAATTTAAGTTTGATTTTGTACCTTGACTTATTTATGATTATCTTGCATTTTATCATTCGTATATCATAATTTAGCACAGTCGGTTGATGGTGCCTACTAAGTACTAATTGTTTTGGTACTCATACTACACTTCTGTACCTTTTTGGTGTAGATCTAAGTATTAGCTTTTGCCTTTGATCATGATTCTGCAGTGATTGATTCCCGAAGATAGTGTGAGCTCTTAAAGTTCAAGTCACCCAATTTTCTTCCATCTCTGTATTTAGTCTTTAGTATTCAAGAAAGATGTATTACTGCTCTAGACTCGGAGTTGTATTGAAACTATTAGTTGCTCTTATACTAGCTCTACCAGATTTTGGGATTAGTATTTTGTATGATTGTTTATCCTATCTAGAATCTTTATATTTTCAATTGATGTTCTGGAATTTTGCCTATGTTGGGCCTTTCTTACCAGATTAACACATTGCATTAGCTCCATTTAGAGTATTGGCTAAGTTACAGGTAGGAATTGGTAGGTTCACTCATGACTCATAAATCGGGTTGTGACAAGGTTTAACCCTTGTTAGATTGAGCTACTTCATAGTATAATTATGATATTGTGTTGGATTTGGATGGGTTTTAGGTGTTGATTTGAGAGATTGCAAAACTTAGGGTTAGCTGAGTTGTTTAGGTTATTTGACATCGTAAGCATGAATCCTTTAGCTTGTTTCTCTTGTTCTTTAGATGAATTGGGCTTTGTCCCTCATGCTTAGCATGACAATGACTTAGGTTACTTATATTAGGCATAATTAACCTAGTTTCTTATGTTTTAGGGTAATATCTTATCATAGGGTTAATTAAGGCTTATTTGACATTTAAAAGTGAAAGTAGATACCTTAAGCCTAGTTCAGGTAGAAATTTGCCTAAAGAAAAATTGAACTCGAGGAACAGAAGTGGACTCTTAACCCACTTTAGGTTATGACATGCTAGTTTTGGTGAACCTTTATGCTTACTAGACTCTTGAAAAGGCCTAGTGAGGCAAGAATGAGAAATGTTGATACTTAATCATTATGTGGGTGAATTTTTTAGGATTAATTCCATTGATAGTTACGCTATTAATGATGTTATTATGATGATGATTATGTGTAACACCCTGGGTTTTTGGTTCTTGAAAAATTTTGAAATTTTATCCTAACTGTCCTGACTATACTTACCCTACGAGTTGTAAGGAGTCTTGACGAGTCATTGGACCCAAATTGTAGCCTGACCAATGTATGGCTAAGTCTTCTGCTCTGAGTACGAGTGGCTCACTACGAGTCATGAGGACTCTTTATGGGTTGGTGTGTTGACTACGACTGGACCCTACGAGTCATAGTGTCCCATTAATAGTTGTATTAGGTGAGTCATCGGGTCAATAGTGTATGTGTGTTACCTAGAAACTGTCTTGTCTACGACTTGTGATGACGAGTCATAATGGATCCTTATGAGTCGTATAGTGACCCGTAGTCACTGACGACTAAATTTCAGCTTTTAATTTAAGGGCACTTTGGACAATTCCCTTCTTACCCAATTCAAACCCTATGTACATAAAGAACTCAAAGGGGTTACTTCTCATTTATAACATAATTATACACTATAAAAACTCTCTCCAATTCTCTAAACCAAGATGTTAGGGTTTCAAAGAAGTAGGTCATCCAAGGGCTCAAGGGTTGAATTATTCCTGTAAAACTTGGTATTTCAGGCATGTTACTCTTCCTTAATTATTATTTTGTGTAAGGCATGAATTTATTACATGGTACAATTGAATGATTTTGAATGTGGGCTTCCAACATAGTTGAGGGCTTTGACATGGTTGCTCCTTGAATTGTTTTCCCATGAATTATTATACATCGCTTATGCTTTATTAATGGTTTGGAACTTGTGGGATGCATGGGAATGGTAAATAAACTAAGGGGTTATTGTTTTCCCCAAATTAATGTTTTATAAATTGGAATTTGTTTTGAATAACGATGTTCCCTCAACCTACTTGTGTAAATAGTTTTGAATTGTAAAAGTTGTCACTTGGTTTGACTTGCTCACCTATGTTATTGCATTGCATAATTGGTAAACTAATAAACTTGGATTTTAAAGGCCTTGTTGGCTATCATATTAATGAACAAAGGGGGCAAGGCATTCCACTAAGATTTTGATATTAATGAACAAAGGGGGCGAGGAGTTCCCCCGAGTTTTAATGTCATTATTATGGCATAGAGATAATCTTGCAAGTGTTTGGGTATGACGACACCCACAGTGTGCCTTAACGGTTGGTTCATTAATTAACAAATGGGTTATGTGAAACTTGCTTTAAATTAGGATTAATGGGGGTTATGTAGCGAAGCCGTGAAGGTGTGAGTCTTGGATGACTTGTACTGGAAGCTCGTGTTTGCCGACATGAGGCTTGTACTTGAGGACTTGTGTGCACATGTTAGACTTGATATTTATTTTGGAATAGCTAGTTGCCTTGATGGATTTAGCTTTCCTTTGATTTTCTCCAGTTCGTGCAGCTAACACGTACTGGGGCCCTTTCAACAGGGGGAGATAAACCCTTATAGCCCATGGGTGCCTATTAGGACGGTTGAGATACATAGTCCAGGATAATGTTTTACTTCATGTTAAACCTTGTTCCCTATCTCGACATATTATTTATATATGTATTATGATTTGGTTCATATGGTATTTGAAATGGTTTGACTTGACATTATTTTGTCCCCTGTCCCCAAGTTACATGCTAGTGTTCACCCAACTAACCGTCTCTGAACGCTATATCCCTACACGATTCAGGAACTAGAGATACTGCTATTTTTCCTGTGCAAAGTTAGGTGGATCGGCCTGGTTTGTCAATTTTTTGTGGTGAAGTGGTGAGCTTCCATTCTCTAAAAGACTTAAACATTTCATCAGTTCCTTTCATAGACTAAAATTGAGAGTTTACATTATCATTAACATTATCATTTTCAATTTCAAAGTTGGGGGTATGCCTCGACCAAGACTGGTTTTGGTTTTCTTTGCGTAGAGGCTTTGTTGAATTACTGTGGTCTTAGGTAGTGTTGGTTGGTTATTTTGAGGTCGATTATCTTTTACGAATTACAAACACATATTTTGTTCTTTGAGTTTATTTCATGCTATCTTGTTATATGTTAGAAATTCAGCGATTATTAGGAAGTGTGTGGTGATTGGGTTAAGTTCAGGGGTGGTCTTCAGTCTACGATGGACTTGGCATACCCATCACGGCCAGGCCTCGAGTTTGGGTTGTGACAAAGTTGGTATCAGAGCCTAGGTTTGGTGTCATTGGGTGTCAACAAAGTTATGTCAAGTAAAGTCTCTTTTATGGGTATGTAGCACACCACACTTATAAGGGAGAGGCTACGGGGCATTTAGGAATATTTCCCTTTTCTTGTGATCTATTTTTAGGCTACAGAGTCTAAGGCTTTGAATTTTCTTTAATTCTCGTATATTTGCTTTTCAGATCATGCCTCCCCGAAGATTTGATGCTCAAAGAAACTCATATGTCCTACTCGAGGACAACATTGATAAAACATATCCTACTTATGAGGTCCTGACCCAATCAAGGGCTCCTACTCTTAATGGCTCTTATGGGGTTCCCCCAAATTTCACTAGTTCTCCTTAGGCTCTTCAAAGTAATATGACTAATGATGAGTACCATCATTCGATCTATTTGCTTAGACAGTTGGTGGCCTCTCAGTCTCGCCAGTTTGAGTGTGAGAATGATGTAACTCCTTCTTCTGAAGTCACTAGAGTTGCCAGTTTATGAGGCTCAAACCTTTGATTTTCACTGGTTCAAAGGTTGAGGAAGATCCTCAAGGCTTTATCGATGAGATGGAAAGGATTTTTTGTATAATGCATGCCTCTAGCTCAGAGTGTGGAATTTTCTGTATACCAGCTGAAAAATATAACATATAAATGGTATAAGGAGTGGGATCAATCGAAGGGTGATGAGGTGGAATTAGCATCTTGGGATGACTTTTCTAGTGGTTTCCTTGATCACTTCTTTCCTCAGGAGTTGAGAGAGGCAAAGGTCAAGGAGTTCGTGAACCTGAGGCTAGGCAGGATGACAATAAGGAATATGCCTTGAAGTTTCACCAGCTATCTCGTTATGCTTCAAAGTTGGTGTCCTTTAAGAGAGCTTGGATGAGGAAATTTGCTTGGGATTATCCCGTGATTTGGTATTGGAATGCAAATTTGCTCTATTGAACAAAGACATAGACATCTCTAGGTTGGTAGTGTACATGCAACAAGTAGAGAAGGAAAAGAAGAAGCAGGTTCAGATGAGTAAAAGTAGGAATAAGAAGTTTCGATATTCAGATCTGGGTGGAGGTCAGCAGCAGAGTGGTAGATATGGCAAAAAATGGTTAAAGAAAAAGTGGAGCAATTCTGGTTTCTACTCTACGACTAGTGCTCCTTATATAAAGCTATCGGATGATTGTCATCTTTAGAATGTTGTTGGTCCCAAGGCACAAGGTGCCCAATCTCGAGCTAGTGTGGCCCAGTCAGATTCATCCCATCTTTCTTGTAGATTTTGTGGACAGTTACACTGTGATTTTTGTGATAAAGGGAGAAATAAGTATTTCAGGTGATGCCAGTCTGGAAACTTTCAGAGGAAATATCCTTCAGGAGATGCTACTATGGAGATGAATAGGGTATAGATTATTTCTTCTTCTACTCCCGCACTAAGGGTTCTACTTCTGGATCAAGCATTAGTCAGAACTGTCTGTGTGATCTTGCTACCTGTCAGGATTCTGAGGCATCTCTCGATATTATTACTGGTACGCTAAAACATTTTTCACGTGATGTGTATTGTCTTCTTGATTTGGGTATAATCTTTCTTATATGACCCCTTATGTGGCTATTCATTTTGGTATTGGTTCTAAGTGTATTCCAGATCTTTTTTTTGTGTCCACCGCGGTTGATGACTCTATTATGGCTCGGAGGGTCTATAGGGGTTGTATGGTATCTATCTGTGGTAGGGAGACATTAGTAGATGTGATAAAGTTAGACATGCTAGACTTTGATCTGATTTTAGGAATGGATTTGTTGCCCTCATGTTATACTTTCCTTGATTGTCAGACCCAAAGGGTCAGTTTCTATTTCCCAAATAAGACAGTGATTGAATGGTAAGGTAGTTCCCTAGTGCCCAGGGGAAGGTTTATATCATATCTTAGAGCCCAAAAATTGATTTCCAAGGGGTGCCTCTACCATTTAGTGCATGTTAAGGATTCTAGGTCTGAAGGTCCTTCAGTTCAATCTATCCTTGTGGTCTGCGAGCTCCTCGAGGTGTTTCCTGATGATCTTCTTGGTGTTACTACCGATATGGAAATTGATTTTGGGATTGATCTTCTTCCGAACACTCGTCCTATTTCTATCCCTCCTTATAGAATAGCTCTGACTGAGTTGAAAGAACTCAAGGGCCAGTTGAAAGATTTTTTGGATAAGGATTTTATCTGCCCTAGTGTTTCTTCTTAGGGTGCTCCGGTTCTATTTGTGCGTAAGAAGGATGGGTCCCTTCAGATGTGTGTAGATTACCTCTAATAGAATAGGGTGTCCATGAAGAATAAGTATCCTCTTTCAAGAATTGATTATCTATTTGATCAGCTTTAGGGTGCTAAGTTCTTTTCTAAGATTGACCTTCAATCGGGTATCATCAGGTGAAGATTAGGGAGGTGGATATCCCTAAGACCACCTTCTGAACTCGATATGGTTACTTTGACATTTTGGTGATGTCCTTTGGTTTGACTAATGCCCCAGTGGCATTCATGGATCTTATGAACCGGGTTTTTCGTCAATTGCTCGACTTGTTTGTCATTATGTTCATTGGTGATATTTTGGTATATTCGGAGAGTGAGGTAGATCATGTCGATCACCTCCGTTTAGTATTGCAGACCATTAACAAGCAGCAATTTTATCTAAATTCTCTAGGTGTGTGTTTTGGTTAAATGTTATGACTTATCTGGGTCATGTTTTTTCTAGTGAAGGGATCCTAATGAATCCACAAAAGGTTGTTGTGGTTAAGAAGTGGCTTAGACCCACGACTCCAATCGATATTCGGAGCTTCTTGGGTTTAGCCGATTATTATAAAAGGTTAGTGGAGATCTTCTCTTTTTTTGCTTCCCCATTGACTAAGTTGACTCAAAAAAAGGCAAAGTTCTTATAGTCAATGGCTTGTGAGGGTAGTTTCTAGAAGTTGAAGGATAAGTTGACTTTGGCTCCTATTTTGACCATACCTAACGGAATAGATGGTTTTGTGGTTTATTATGATGCGTATCGTGTGGGATTAGGTTGCATGTTGATGCAACATGGCAAGGTTGTTGCATATGTTTCTAGACAGTTGAAAGTTCATGAGAAGAACTATCTAACGTATGATTTGGAGTTGTTGGTTATGGTTTTTTCCCTAAAGATCTGGCGCCATTACTTGTATGGGGTTTATGTTGATATTTTCTCAGACCATAAGAGTTTGCAATATGTGTTCACCTATAAAGAGTTGAATATCAGGCAAAGGCTATGGCTTGATAACAACACCCAAGTGCACATGCAAGTGTACATGGTCTACCAAGTAATATAGTAGCCTTCAAGAAAGCCGAGTTATCGATCCCACAGAGACTTGATTCGGCTATTATTTGATTTCAGTTCACAATTCAAATTCAATTGATGCGAGAGTAACCAAAATAGAGTTTATAAATTTATAACTGTATAAAAGTACACAATGCTGAAAGTAAAGGTCTTAGACAATCAATGAGAGAAAACCCAGGGTTGAAGCACTCTGAACAATCATATTATGCTATTGGATTTCATTCGTTAATTTTCTTAACTTGGTTGTTGATTCATACGGTTAATTGCATGATTATGGCTTCCCAACCTCTAATCCTTTATCTAAGTTTAACCTTACAACTACATCGTTGAGCGGGGATGTAATAGTTCACTTAAATTCTTTACAAATATCATCCTACGTGTGAATCAAGTATGGTTTCTAAGTACATCCCTATCCTAGATACTAATTTGAATTCCTTATTTCATAAAGAAATACAAACCATACTCTGCTTATTCTCATGTTCTATCTCCCTATTCCCTCTCCCGAGTTTACAAGGTCGACAATATATGTATTCTAAGGGTGATCAATCCTCAAAATGATTAAAACAAGAATAAACAAACAACCAATAGTGATAGTAAAGAAAACAAACTTAATCCATAGCAATAATACTCATGTTCTTTGCCTCAACCCCGAAAAAAGGGTGTTTAGCCACGCATAGTCATAATAGTAATAACAAGGTAGTAATTAACGACTAAAAACATGTATGAACTAAATAAAATTAATAAAAAACAAATTATGAAGTTGTATCATCCCCTTGATCTCCAAAATATGTCAAAAGATAAATAAAAACGTGATACAATATGTATTTATAGCATAGGAGTAAGCCAAGTCTGTGTAGGAGTCAATTTAGCTTGAAACGCCTAGGGGTGGAGTGGAGCGTGCATCGCACCCTCTATTCCTATGTAATGGTGCATGTGTCTCACCCGCTATTCCATAGGAATAGAGCATGTTGCGCACGCTAATCGCATGCCTTCTCTGGAATTTGTCATTCGAATTTTGGTTAAGTGTTGGTCCTTCCTCCTTTCATCCCTCATTTTGTGGTGTCTTTCCAATGATTTAACAGCATCTATATCATCCATATATCATTATATTAAGATCACAAAGGATCGTACAAGAAAACACCACACGAATTATAAGCACAAACACACAACATCCATCACGATGAATCAAAAATAAGAGCTTAGACTAGGTTGATTTCCATGATCTTTCACTTCAAGTTTCCACTCTTCCCGTGACTCATTTGAACTTTGTACACTCTTAAAACTTTGTTCCACATACAATAACACATTTAAAACCCTTTGAAACACATAGAACACAATAGAATCCAATGAGATAGACTAGGCAAGCAACTAGCTCAAGCTAGAAAGACTAGTTTTCTCTATTGAACTCTAATTGACTCATTTAAGTACCAACTTGTTGGAAAACCCTTGTAACCATTATAAACACATGATTAAAACACTTTGATACACATTTATCTCATTATCTACCAATATAGTATAAAATCATCCTTATAACAAGGCTAAAAAGTCTAGAATAGTGACGCTAGAATGCATAAATACACCCAATAATACTTGAGTTGCTTAAGGATTATGACATGAGTCTCCATTATCATCCAGGTAAAGCTAATGTGGTTGCTGATGCTCTTAGTAGGTTGTCCATGGGAATCTTGTATCATGTTGATGGGAAGAAGAGAGAAATGGTGAAAGATATTCACTGTTTGGTTAATCTTGGGGCTCGTCTCTTGGACTCCGAAGATGGTGGTGTGATTGTTCAAGAAGTGACAAAGTTAACTCTAGGTGTTTAGGTAAAAGAAAAGTAGATTTTAAATCCTATTTTGATGTAGATCAAGGATGATGTGGGTCACCAGAAAGTGATAGCTTTTGAGGTTAGTGGTGATGGCATCTTGAGGTACCAAGGTAGGTTATGTATTCCTGACATTGATGGGATGCAAGAGAGGATCTTGGGTGAAGCTCATGAGTTGAGGTATACTGTTCATCCTAGTTCTACAAAGATGTATCACAACTTGAAGGATGTTTATTGGTAGAATAATATGAAAAGGGATGTGGCCAATTTTGTGTCCAAGTGTATGGTTTATCAATGAGTAAAAGTTGAGTAATTGAGGCCTGGTGGTTTCTCGCAGGAGATTGAATTGCCCGTGTGGAAATAGGAAGTAGTTAATATGAATTTTGTTAGCAGTCTCATGGCCAGTTCAATTCTATTAGGGTCATCGTGGATAGGATGACAAAGTCGGCTCACTGCTTACTGGTAAGGATTAATTTCTCTTTAGGGAATTATGCTAAGTTGTTCATTGAGGAGATAGTTAGGATACATGGTGCTCTAATTTCCATCACTTCTGACCGAGGTACTCAGTTCTTGTCATTTTTGGCATTCAATTCAGAGAGGTTTGGGGACTAAGGTAAATCTTAGCACCGGTTTCCACCCTCAGACAGGTGGACATGCGGAAAGGACCATTCAAACTTTGGAAGATATGCTAAGGTCTTGTGTGGTCAATTTTAGTGGAAGTTGGGTTGATAATTTGTCTCTTATAGATTTTTCATACAATAATAGCTATCATTTGAGAATCGGGATGGCTCCTTTCAAAGCATTGTATGCTAGGAGGTATAGGTCTCCTATTGGGTGGTTTGAGGTTGGTGAAAATAGATTTTTTGGCCTCGACTTGATTAACCAAGCCTTGTAAAAGGTGAAAGTGATTCAAGATGGGCTTAAGACTACCCAAAGTCACCAAAAGTCCTATACAGATGTAAGGTAAAGAGATTTGGAGTTTGATGAGGACGATTTGCTATTTTTGAAGGTATCTCCCACGAAAGAAGTAATGTTGTTTGGAAGGAAGGGGAAGCTCAGTCCCCGTTATATTAGTTAATATCGTGTTTTGAAGAAAGTTAGAAAGTTTGCATATAAGTTGGATTTTCCATCTAGTTTGAATTTTACTCATCCGGTCTTTCATGTGTCAATGTTGAATAAGTGTGTGGATGATCCTTCCTTGGTTGTTCCTTTAGAGAGTGTTGGTGCTTTGAATTCCTTGTCGTAGAGGAAGTCCCCATAGGGATTTTGGATCGCAAGTCCGTCAGATGTGGACTAAGGATGTGGCTTCGATAAAGAATGCATAGAGGAACCAAAAGCGTGAATAAGCTACTTAGGAAGCCGAAGAGGACATGAATTCCAAGTACCTATACCTATTTCCTACTTCGGATAATCGTGCTTGAGGTATGTGTATTCCTTAATATCTTTGTTTTTTGTCTTTGTTAAAGGTAAGTATGGATGTATTGGGAGTCAAATCGTGCTAATAAATGTCATGTATTGTCATTCGAGGATGAATGATCCAAAGGGAGTGAGAATGTAACACCTCGGGTTTTTGGTCCTTGAAAATTTCTGAAAATTTATCCTCACCTTCCTGACTATGACTTACCTACGAGTCGTAGGGAGTCTTGACAAGTCGTTGGACCCAAATCGTAGCTTGACCGGTGTGTGTGGCTAAGTCTTCTTCTTGAGTATGAGTATCTCACTACGAGTCGTGAGGACTCTTTACGGGTTGTTGTGCACGAATCATAGGACATCCAGTATATACCCAAATGGTTGTTGTGTTGACTACGATGGGACCCTATGAGTCATAGTGTCCCATTATGAGTTGTATTAGGTGAGTCGTAGGGTCAACAGTGTGTGTGCGCCCTAGAAACTGTCTTGGCTATGACTCATCACGACGAGTCGTAATAGATCCCTATGAGTCGTATAGTGACCTGTAGTCACTAACAACTAATTTTCTGCTTTTAATGTAAGGGCACTTTGGACAATTCTCTTCTTACCCAATTAAAACCCCACATTCATAAAGCACTTAAAGAGGTTATTTCTCATTCATAATGTAATTAAACATTCTTAAAACTCTCTCCAATTATCTCAAGTAGGATATTTGGGGTTTCCAAAAAATAAGTCATCCAAGGGCTCAAGGGTTGAATTCTTCCTGTAAAACTTGGTATTTCAGGCATGTTACTCTTCCCTAATTATTATTTTGTGAAAGTCATGAATTTATTACATGGTTTTAGTTAAATGGTTTTGAATGTGAGTTTCCAATGTGGTTGAGGGATTTGACATGGTTGCTCCTTGAATTGTTTTCCCATGATTTATTATACAATGCTAATGTGGCGTGAAAACACAATTTTGATGATTAAAACTACGAATTTATGCATGAACTTAGGATATTTTATAAGATATAATGCACTTTGGTGTATATTACAGGTGAAACAGGTCTACACCAATGTTTGAATCAAAAGAGAAGAAAAAAACCTGAAAATGACCAATTCTGATCAAGATACGAGTCAATTCTTGAGTTGTAAACATTCTATACGACTCGTATACTGAATCGTATGCACAACAAAACCAAAATCCAAACTGAGTAGCTAAGTATGGGGAAGATACTACTCAAGTATCCAAGTCATAAGAGAAGTCGTAAGTATATCAGAGCCTAAGCTACTACCAAAGAGTTGAAGTCTCAGAAGTAGATGAGTTGAAAGTCTGAGTATGGCTCGTATAGAGAAGTCGTACACAAACCAGTTTTCAGATCTTGGAAAGACAAAAGTCCCAGGTAGATATGAGTGAAGGATATGAGTTGTACACCCAGGTACGAATTGTAAGTAGAAGTCATATGCTGAGCATAAAAATAAAGCCTTGGGAAAATGGATACGAGAAGGCAGGGTACTACTCGTATGTTGCCGGTACAAGTGAAGATCGAGTCATACCGACTGTCGACATAAACTTTACCTTTCCTATTTTTATTAGGATTCTTATGTTATTTTGAGATACTATAAATACCCTAGGGTTTGTCTTTTATTAGGTTACGCTCTTTTATACTTCTTGATAATACTTTACAATTATTCTTGAGATTTATGGTTTTTATTTAATTCAAGACTTTGGATTTTATTCATCTTAATTCTTGTGCAATTAATTATATATGCTCGTCATTGATAATAATGGTTTCTTACACAAACATGAGCGGCTAATCTCCTTGAATAGGGTTGTGGGAACCTTGGCGGTTAGCTACGTAAAGAGAGTGTGATACTCAATTATTCTAAGGTTTATTCATGTATTTTAATCTTCTTCACGATAGTCAATGTCGAGTAGCTGTAGTATCTTAGGATAGCATATATTTGCATCCATCCCTAATAAGGAGGTTGTGATTGGGAAAAAAGTTAAGACAGTGATTTGGGATCCTTCTACCTCCACCTTATAGTCCCCGCAACACAGCTAATCACCTGAGACCTAATAAGTAAAGGTGAACTGAGGTTGTAGCAAGGGGAAACAAAGCGATGCCCTGAGACCTAATAAGTAAAGGGTGAGATTTATCTTCATGCCTAACAAGCGGCTGGCAATACATATCTTGTAGACTTTGCATGCAGAACAACAGAATAATTGGGTTGATCACGAGAAACTTATGGATTTAAGAATCCAGACAGAACACAAGCCTAGTGTTCGTCTACTATTGTCTACAACTCAAAAGCACTCAAGACTCGATTACTATTTGCGATTGATACTAAAACCCCCCATTTACTTTCCTATACTACTCGTGGATTACATTAAGTCATAATTATTCACATTTTTCCTGTGAGATCGACCCCAACCTAGTTTGGTTATTATATTTGCAATCGACTGTTTTATCCTTCAATTGGAGGTATATTTTGGGCAACATCAAATTTTGGCGTCATTACTGGGGAAGCCAATTTGAGTGGTGAATTCAATTGGTGAAGTTCGAGGGTTTTTATTTTTTATTCATAATTTGTCATATGTCGGTGTATGCCAAGTACTACGAGTAGAGGCAATCCCTTACTCTCATTTGATCTAGAGCCTTAGAGAATCTTTCAAACACCGAGAAGGATGTCAGGATAAGTTCGTGATGGGGTTCAAGACCCCCCACCAGTGGATCCAAATGTGGAATCCCCGTGTGCTTCATTAGATCCACAGAATATTGCAGACATACAGACACAACACCTTTTGGAGCGAGAACGAAGAGAGGCCAAAGAGGCTAGAATTACTGCAGAGGTTGAGTTAGATCAGTAGGGTGGATTAGTCAGTCTACATAGGTTGTTGATTGTTGAGTTCAGGGAGGAAGATCTCTATTTATTCCTGCATATAAGCACATATACCCATATGAGGAAGATGAAGAAGATATAGTCTATGTTGAGCCTACTGATTCTGGAGCTATTGTTCCTCCTGTGTTAGCCCCTAATGTGAAGTTTTATATTATTAGTGCTATGATCCAATTTTTGAATTTGAAGGTAGTACTTTTGGGTTCAGCTAAGGATGATGCAAACATGCACCTTGCAAATTTTCTTGGGATCTGCACATCCTACACTATTCTAGGGGTTGATCAGAAAGCATTGAGATTAAGGTTGTTCCCATTCTCGTTGACCGGTGAAGCATCACTATGGTTAGGGTAACTTCTAATAGGATCTATCACTACTTAGCATGAGTAGAAGAAATAGTTTCTGAGCAGATTTTTCCCTCCTGCACGGATGGTACAGTTGAAAGATAAGATTTATAATTTAAGACAGTTACCTACAGAATCTATGTATGAGGCATGGTTTTGATTTAAAAAGAAGATGATCATGGTACCAAATCATAGAATCAGAGGGTCTAACTAGTCAGAAAGCTTCAATAGATCACTAAATGATAGTTCGAGAGCTATGGAAGACATTATTTTAGGAGGAGCATTTATGCGTCTTCGGTGGTATATTGCACAGGAAATGCTAGATGATATTGCGGTGACTAATAGAGTATGGCACACAAGAGATTCAGAATGTCACGGTGGTACATATATTATTGAAGCAATAAATACTTATGGAGAAGGTAATAATATAGTAGAACAAGGGGTTGCTCAGCTTCGTATAGATATTGGATTGTTAACAAAAAAATTTGCATCAATGAGTGTTAAGAAAGTGAATGCAGTAGCAGCATAGGGTTCTACTTCTAAACCATTTGAGAAAGAATTTGAAGATGAGGCAAAATATCTTGATCGTAGAGTGGCTAATTTCCGAGCCCAGAGGTAAGGGAGTCAAGGTTGGAACTATCATAATGACAGGTATAGAGATAGAAGTAGAGAGAGATATGATGATTGGCAGTATAAAGATGACTATAAAGAGAAGAGTGACAAGTGTAGTCCACCAGGTAGTCATGACACAGAGTCCAGAATGGAGGCACTTTTATCTAAACTGGTAAAAGGGAAAGAAACTCAAGAGAGCTACTTGAAGGATATCAAAGCAGATTTGTCAGGTTTGAACCAAAAAGTAGAGTCACATGTGACAGCAATCAAGCAGTTGGAGCAATAATTTGGTTATATATCGGCCACAGTGAATCAAAGACAGCCCGGCACTCTTCTAAGCAATATAGTGGTGAATCCAAGAAATGATAGTCACTACCATGTCATTACCACTCGGAGTGGTAAGGTCAATACAGACCTACCTGAACCCCCTGTTAATGAGCAGAAGAATGAGATCCTGTTAATATAAAGAACAGTAGCAAGCAGGATGTAGGAGGAGAGAAAGTTTCAGAGCCTATGTTGAAACTCCTTCATAAACCTCATCCTCCTTATCCATAAAGGCTACAAAATAAATAAGAAAATAGTAAGTATCATAATTTTTTATCCATGCTAAAAGAACTTTCAGTCAACATATCGCTTGTAAAGGCAATGGAAAAAATGCCTGGATATGTAAAATTTATGAAGGATTTGATCACTAAGAAGAGAGTAGTAAGTTATGAGCAGTTT
Source organism: Capsicum pubescens (assembly GCA_030864215.1). Classification (NCBI taxonomy): domain Eukaryota; kingdom Viridiplantae; phylum Streptophyta; class Magnoliopsida; order Solanales; family Solanaceae; genus Capsicum; species Capsicum pubescens. Next base: position 227,621,104 of record CM061542.1, on the reverse strand, counting down.
ATAATGTGCATCATTGTAGTGTTGTAGCTACTAGATCATTGGTGGAGAAGAAGGAGTATCCTGGTGCTTTCACTATACCTTGCACCATTGGATCTTTCAATTTTTCTCATGATTTATGTGATTTGAGTGTTAGTACCAACCTTATGTCATTTGCAGTATTCAAGTAGTTAGGTTTGGGAGCTCCAACACCTACCACCATGAGACTAGTGATGGCAAATAGGACGGTGAAAAATCCAGTTGGTATTTCATATGATGTATTGGTGAAAGTGGCTTCTTTTATTTTTCCTGTTGATTTTGTGATCTTAGATGTGAAGTGGATTTCTAAGTCCAAATTATTCTGGGAATACCATTTTTGGCCACAAGCAGAACATTAATTGATTTGGAGTTAGGGCATCTGATTCAAAGATTGAATGATGAACAGGTGATATTCAATGTATGTAAATCCATAAGACAGCCTAATGAGTTAAAAGTGATATCTATTATTGATGTGTATGAGGAGGAGGAAGATTAATTCCATGATGTTGATACAGTTACTCTTTGGGATAATGGTTCTGATGCGGTTGTTTCTATTAAAGAAAGACTAGGTGTTGAAGCACTTACAACTGTGATCATGAATTTTAATTCTGATGGTATTGAAAAATATAAGGATATAGTGAGTGCACTGCATGGAAAAGGTTCTTATGAGTTTTCACCAAAGAATCTTGACTTATATCTGAAGAGTAGAACGTCTCACCTGCTAGTCCATCCATTAAGGAGCCACCTGTGTTAGAGTTGAAGGCCCTTGCGATATGCATTTTTGTGGGCCAAAAACACTTTACCAATCATTATTGCAGCAAATCTAAGACAATCAGAAGTAGAACCATTATTATCAGTATTGTAGAGATTCAAGAAGTCCATTGGATGATCCATTGCAGATATTATGGGTATTCCGCCTGGTTTGTGTACTAACAAAATACAACTTGAACTGGATTGTGCTCCATCTATTGAACATTAGCATCGACTCATCCTCCCATACAGGAGGTGGTAAAGAAATAACTAATCAAGTGGTTGGATACTGGTGTGGTATATCCTATTGTTGATAGCAAATGGGTCAGTCCAAAATAATGCATTCCAAATAAAGGCAGAATAACTGTTGTGCCTAACGAGAAGAATGATCTAGTACCTATGAGGCCAGTCACTGGATGGAGAGTGTGCATAGATTATAGAAAATTGAATTCATGGACTCAAAAGGACCATTTTCTTATGCCTTTCATGGATCAGATTTTAGATTAGTTAGAAGGCAGAGGATGGTACTATTTTTTTGATGGGTACTCAGGCTACAATCAGATCACTATTGCACCTAAGGACCAAGAGAAGACGACTTTCACATGTCCTTATAGGACTTTTGCATTCAAGCGCATATTATTCGGGCTATGCAATGCTCCATCCATATTTCAGAGATGTATGATATTAATTTTCTCTGATATAGTAATATATGGATGATTTTTCGGTTGTTGGTGATTCTTTTGAAGATTGCCTAAAGCACTTGGAAAATGCACTACAAAGATGTGAAGAATGCAACTTGGTACTTAATTAGGAAAAGTGTCATTTTATGGTTGAAGAAGGAATTGCGCTTGGGCATAAGATTTCAAAGAAAGGCATAGAGGTTGATCGAGCGAAGATTGAGGTGATTAAAAAATTGCCTTACCCAGTTTCTATAAAGAGAATTCAAATATTCTTAGGGCATGCAGGCTTTTAAAGGCGATTTATCAAGGACTTTTTAAAGATTGTTAATCCTCTTTGCAAGCTTCTTGAGAAGGAGGAAAATTTTAATTTTGATTATGCATGTAGAAAGGCATTTGAAAGTTTAAAGGAGAAGTTGGTGACTTCTCTAATATTGTGTCTCCTGATTGGTCTTTACCTTTAGAGATTATGTGTGAAGCAAGTGGATTGGTCTTAGGGTCTATATTAGGCCAACAAAAAGAAAAGATCCTTCATCCCATCTACTATACTAGTAAGGCACTAAATCCTACTTAAAAGAACTATACTGTGACGGAGCAAGAGTTATGGCAGTGTTTTTTGCCTTTGAAAATTTAGATCTTACTTGATTGGGACAAAGGTGATTATGCACACAGATCATGCAGCATTGAGGTACCTGATGGCTAAAAAGATGCAAAGCCTAAGCTTATTAGGTGGGTGATTTTGTTGCAAGAATTTGACTTTGAGGTAAAGGACAGAAAAGGTACAGAAAATCAAGTTGCAGATCACTTTTCTAGACTAGAGGAAGAAGCTATGAAAAAGATTGCAGAGGGGTTGGAGATTGATGACAGTTTTCTAGATGAGCGGATATTAGCAGCCTCCCAAGATTTAATTCCATGGTTTGCAGATTATGCAAATTACTTAGCCAGTGATTTAGTTCCAGAAGATCTTTCCTATCACCAAAGAAAATCCTTGAATAAGGTAAGGAAATTTTTCTGGGATGAACCTTATTTATTCAGGATTTGTGCAGATGGAATCATTCGTAGGTGCATACCTAAAGTAGGAATGATGAGTATACTTAAGGCTTGTCATTCCTTACCAGTTGGGGGCCATCATAGAGGAACCTACACCATTTATAAAATTTTGCAATGTGGCTATTATTGTCTAACTATATACAAGGATGCTAATAACAATACTTCTGTATGTGATCAGTGTCAGCGACAAGGTACTATTACTAGAAGGCATGAACTTCATGTGACTCCTATTTTCCAAGAGAAATCATTTGATGTATGGGTATAGATTTCATGGGACCATTTGTGAGTTTGTGTGGCATGAAGTATATACTTGTGGCAGTTGATTATGTCTCCATTTGGGTAGAACTTATTGTGCTTCCTAACAATGAACCACTTAATGTTACTGCATTCTTGAGAAAGAATATTTTTTCTCGATTTGGCAAGCCATGGGCTATTATTAGTGATGGAGGGTCATATTTTTGCAATTATCTATTCAAAAGTCTTATTGAGAAATATGGAGTGCAACATAGGGTGGCAACACCTTATCATCTGCAGACTAGTGGACAAGTTGAAGTGTCCAATAGAGAAATCAAGTCTATATTGGGGAAGACTGTGAATGCCAATAAGAGTGATTGGGAAAAAACGTTAGATGATGCTTTATGGGCTTACCGCACAGCTTATAAAACCCTCATAAGTGCTTTACCTTATCAGCTAGTGTATGGTAAGGCTTGCCACTTGCTAATTGAGCTTGACCATAAGGCACTATAGTCATTGAAGAAGCTTAATCTAGATTAGCAGAATTCAACTAAATCAAGGTTGAAAGAAATCAACGAGTTGGATAAATTCCAACTCCGGGCATATGAAAGTTTAGCACTTTACAAAGAAAAGATGAAGTTGCATCACGATCGCAAGTTTGAGAAGAGAGTATTCAAAAAGGGTGATCGGGTGATGCTTTACCAGTCTAAACTTTATTTGTTTCCAAGTTAAATACAAGTTGGTGTAGTCCATACACTATTTTAAAGGTTTACCCCAATGGTGCTTTAGAATTGAAGAAAGATAGTGAAGCCCCATTCAAGGTGAACAGGCAAAGAGTAAAGCACTATGTGGGTAATATTGAAGAAGTGAAAGAATTTGCTGACATAGACCTTGATAAAGACTGAGAAATCAAGGCAACTGCGTCGTGCCGCGATGTTAAATCAAGCGTTGAATGGGAGGCAACCCATAAGACTAATTGGTAAAATCTGAGTATCCAACTTAGCCATGTCGTGTTGCGATATTAAATCAAGCATTGTATGAGAGGCAACCCATGTTTTTGTAGTTATTCATTTATAGCATAATGTGTTTGTTTAGTGTGCAGGAACAAGGAAGGTAGAAAAATCCAGAAAAGTTAAAGAGTTTTTGGTCATACAGACTCTTTATGAGTCGCATCTATACGGTAAGACTCGTGAGTAGGAGTCGTAAAGAATTAGGAGAAAAATTATGGTCAAACAAAAGTTTCTGGAATGTATACTATTCTCAGAACAATTCGTACCCTCAGCGTATGACTCATCACCTTGAGTCGTATCCAGTCCAAAACTCAGGTAAGGTTCTAGGTCAATACGAGTCAACGAAATTACTCGTAAGCCTGAGTACGAGTTGTATACACAACTCGTACCCATGCTTACTAGGTTAATTCACGGATTGACCCAACCTAGATCTTCAATTAAAAATACAAAGGGGCACCCGACGGACACCCGATTACCAAGCTTTAATTTGCAAAATCACTTTAAATCAACTTGATTAAACTACCATCAACTTTAAGTTTCTCGTTCTTCTTAATTTAAACTCAAATTTGGGAGCAAATAGTATTTGAAAGCAAGAGTTAAATAGCTTCAAACACCAAGTTCTTGAACCTATTCTCTTTATTTTTCAAGTTGAAATGAGTAGCGGTTGATACTATGAACTTGTTTTGAGTAGGAGTTACACAAATATTGAATTGTTGGTAACCTAGATAAGGTGTTCATGTTGAAAATTATAAATTAGGGTAGAACTAGTTTTTGGGAAATATTTTGATATGTTTGTGTGGACTAAAATGATTGATATGATTGGAAATAGTAATGGGTATTTTGGGAAATTGCTTTGGAGTCAAATTTTAAAGTTGGACTTCTATATTGCAATGGATACGAGACCTCTTACGACTCATACCCCCGGTACGGGAGTCATAATGGGACTCGTACCCACTGACAACATGGAAATCTAACATATTTAAGGTACTGGAATGGATACGACTTGACCATACGAGTTGTACCTAGACTATATGACTCATACACTCTTAGTTGTACCCACCTGGGAGGATTTAAGTTAGAAAAAATGTTTTTGATTTGCTTACGATTGTTGGTAATAAGTCATACCTTAAAAGTACGACTGGTTAGGAGAATTTGTAAGTTAATCCATGAACAAATATCATGCACTATATAAGATATGACTCGTTCATCCGAGTCATACCCAGTAGGTATGACCAGTACCCACTAAACAAAACAAGCACACTAAACTTTAGCTTCAAATTTTTGTTTTCTTTTCTTTACTTATGTACTAATAATGGTATATTTGCAGGAACCGTGCCTTTGAAGAACATTTCCTCATCCAAACAAACTAGGAAGGTAACTAAGCAAGCACCGGTTGCAAGTGTGGAATCCAGTGATTTTGAGTTTAAGGTTTTCACTAATAGTAGTGGAGAATTATATGAGAAAAGCTGCAATAAAAGGGAAAGCAACTGAAAAAACAAAAGGCAAGAAGGTTGTGGCCCAAGAGTAAGAATCACCACCAAAAGGCCCGAAGAGGAAGAACCTCACTGTTTCTCCTCCCCATATACCACAGCCTGCTAACAATGATAAGAATGATGATGCTGAATCCAGTTCAGTAGAGGCTAGTTCGGATGAGGCTCTAGTAATAAAAGAGGTAGATACGACCCCAATAGACCGACAGGATCCCTCGCTTGCACTAACCACTACATCAGTGTTCATCATTGAATGATAGGGGTACCTTGGTATATAGGATATATTCAATAGTGGGTTTTCCGATTTTTAAGTGGCAAGATAAGAAGAGTACTATATTTGGAGCGAAGATTGACTACCACTGGGATAATAGAATTACCTGGTTTTAAAGAGTGCTTCTGGTAGTACAAATTTGAGTGGATGATGAGAGCAGTCGAAAGACTTAGTGAGGACCTTATTTGTGAATTTTATGCATCATACAAAGGTGAGCTTCATAGGCAATACCCATAGGGCCAACTGTGGAAGGGTGGTGAGCCTATTACGTTACTTATGATTTGAAGCATTCGGGTTGATATTTACCCCTCGGACCATTGGCATATTCTTGTATGGGCCAGAGTATCAGGATTCAGCCAACTCTGGTGAGATGGACTACAGAATGGAGGATATAAGAAAGATAACTCAGAGAATGCTAGGTTCTGAGGATAAGATGGTAATTTTTTAGTAGATAGCAGAGTGTATAGCCTCGAATTGGCAAAAAAATATTTGGGTTATTGGAGGCCCCAGAGTGGTCTCACAAAAGATAAAGAAGAGTACCCTCAACTTCAAGGGTAAGACTTGGTGAACACAATCCCGACAGCGATTGTGTCCAACTACTGGTGATGATGTTCTGAGCCTGTCTTGGAAGGCTATGATAGTTGGTTTCATGGTCGGCTATGAGTTCGACAAGGTAGAATTCTTATCTAGAGAGATGCAAGATCATACTATTAGGGGTGAGAAGGCATTATTGGCCTACCCCTATATGATTACACAGTTATGTCTGGCTGCGGGAGTGTTAGAACTTCCTGGTATTTATGAGATGCTTAAGTCCACAAGGATATTTGACTTCATCTTAATTAGAGATATGGCCAACCCGTTGGCCCGATAGGCTAGACAGGCAGTAGATATTTTGGCAGGGTTGTTTCCTCAGGATGATCAGACTGATGTTGCAGTTGCAGCAGAGGCTATCGAGGCAAGATCACAAATAGAGAGTGTCTATACTAACACAGCGGGCACGTCTAGTGCCCCACCACCAGTCTAGTCGAGCAAGCCACCTAGACCTTGAGGTATGCATCTGGTGTTATGCTTATTTCACATGTACTTTGGACTAAGGTCATGACATGATTAGCCACACTAGAGGCTAAGGTCGAGCATATGGAAAGAGGCATGAAGACTTAGATCGATACCCAGTTTGAGAGCCAATACAGATGGGTCCAAGGGCACTTGGATGATTTTAAGTCGAGGATCACTTAATAGTTAAATGGTAGGAAGACTCTCAATATTTCTGATATCAGATCTGAGGTTGCGTAAATCAAGAAAATAGTCACGGAGCTTTATAAGATACCAATGGTTGCAAGCCTATTATGGAGATAGTGATTCCTACTGTCCATGTGCCTAATATTTAGGCAGTCCCAATAGATGCACCAGTTGAGAAGACCAAAGATAAAATAAGATAGAATAAGAGAAACAAAAAAAAAAGTGCAGTGAAAAGAAGGACAAAGCTGAGAGCATTCAGGATGAGTGAGACCGGGAGACACGGGTTCAAAAGATGACCATGGGAGTTGATGGATCGAGAGCTCTAGTTAGCGATACTGTGGGGGTTGATATTGTGCCTCCGTCTATGGTTGATTTAGTCTCAGTTTATGGGATGGTAGCTGATGAGAGTGGGACCTGATCTGAGGTCCATATGATGATGTTGATGAGCCGGTGTCTTGAGAGCCTAGGTATGACCTTCATCCTTACTCTATCTATTATTTTTGTTACACTAGGGATAGTGCAACAATTTTTAGTTGGGGGTGGGGGTTATTCCAAAAAATCTGAGAGTTGCTGAAAAGTATAAGTAGCTAAAACTGAAAGCTTGTTATGACTTGCAGGTTTGATGAGAGTAGCTGAGATAGGGAGAAAATCAGTGTGCCTATGGCAGCGGATTATTTATTATTAATATTTTTGTATGGATTTTGCTTTTGATTTTTGATGTTGGATTTGATGTGTGGTTTTTGAAACACCACTGATTTGAAATGAATATGATGAGATCTGTGGTTAAAAGAATTGTGTTGAAAATTCACCCCTATGAAAAAGTTTTTGTTATGACTGTGTGATGAGCATACTTGTGTGAAACTGTTGTGAATCTAGAAATGGCATTAGGATTAGGGATAGAACAACTAGGGACAAATAGTTGCATAGTTGGATACGTAGTACTTGGTAATGTAGACCTGTGCAAATGTGTGTGAGGTATACTGAGTTCCCGTTGTGTCGAAATATAGAACTTGCCCTATTGTTTTTACCTAGGTCTAAGATAGGCAAGTAAGAAGTGATCATAGACCCTTTTTGTATGAGTCCACTTGAGCCTAAAATGTCCTAACCAAATGAACGAATACCTTTTGATCCAAATATTTGTGCCTGAATAGACTAATTTATTATTTACACCAATTTCACCTTCCCGTTGACCTTACAAAGAACCTATTTAGCCTTAGTTTTCTTTTGGACATTGTGCAACTTAACTCAAGCAAAATGCCTAAGTTAAGGGTGGATATTATAGGGAAGCGTATGAGAAAATGAGTATGAAGAAAGTGTGTAGAAGGACAATAATTGAAACTTGAGCAAGTATGGTAGAAAGAAAAAAATAATGAAAAGCAAAAGAAAAAGAAAGGAAAAATAAAAGTTATAAAACCACATCTGGACTAATTAGAATGTACTTAAAAGTAAAAGGGAGACATAAGGGTAGAAATAATAGAAGAAGTGGTAAGATAAGTGGACCCCAAAAAATGTGTAGTGTCCAGAAGGCTTATTCACTAAGTGAATCCCAAAAATATATCATACCATCCCCAAGCCTATGTTACAAGATGAATGAAGTCCTAGAGTGATCTTACCATGACTGTCCAAAAACTTAGGAAAAGAGAAAAAGGGCAAGCCTATGGTATTTTGTGTGCACCGATGATACTTCTTTGTGAGTGAGAGGGTTATTTGGTACATCCCTAAATAGAGTGGCTTATCTATACAAAGAGTGAATGGGATTTCTTTAACTGGGAGTGCACATGGGCTATGTTTCTAGGTTGCTAGAGTGTTTGGTGAATGTAACTTGTGTTTATGCACGATTGTCTATTTCTAATATAATGCCATCATTGGATTCCCTTATGTCTCTACATGTGCTAAATCGTAATACATAGTTGGAGTTTTAAAAGTTAGAAGTAGGGGGGATAATTAGATTGAAATCAAGTTGAAAATCACTGCCACGGCAGCTTAAGATCTTTCTATTTAAGCATTATCCTTATATCTAGATTTTGTGGTTGGTTTTCTTTGCCTAAGGACATGCAAAAGTCTAAGTTGAGCGTGTTGATGTAGCGTGAAAACAAAACACTTTCGATGCTTAAAATTGCGAATTTATGCGTGAACTTAGGATATTTTGTGAGATATTATCCACTTTGGTGTATATTGCAGGTGAAACGGGTCTACAATAATGTTTGAAAAAAAAAAGAAAAAAAACTAAAAAAGGACCATTTTGATTAGAATACAATTCAGTTTTTGAGTCATAAATATCCTATACGACTCATATGTTGAATCGTATGCACAATAGAACCAAAACCCAAATTGAAGAGCTAAGTATGGAGAAGATACGACTCAAGTATCCAAGTCATAAGCTAGGATGTGAGTCGTACAGAGAAGTCATAAGCATAACAGAACCTATGTTACTACCAAAGAGTTGAAGTTTCAGAAGTAGATGAGTCGAAATTCTGAGTATGACTCATACAGAGAAGTCATACACAAACCAATTTTCAGAGCTTCAAAAGACAAAAGTCCCAGGTGGATACGAGTAAAGGATACGAACCGTACACCCAGGTACAACTCGTAAGAAAAAGTCATGCTGAATAGAAAGTCAAAGCCTTAGGAAAACAGATAATAGAATGGATATGAGAAGGTAGGGTACGACTAGTATACTGCCAATACGAGTGAATACCGAGTCGTACCAACTGTTGGCATAAACTTTACCTTTCCCATTTTTATTAGTACTCTTATGCTATTTTGAGATACTATAAATACCCTAGGGTTTGTCTTTAATTAGGTTAAGCTCTTTTATGCTTCTCAACAATATTGTACAATACTTTTACAATTATTATTGAGATTTTAGGTTTTATTCAATTCAAGACTTTGGATTTTATTCATCTTAATTCTTTTACAATTAATTATATGTGTCCGTCATTGATAATCATGGTTTCTTGCACAAACATGAGCGGCTAATCTCCTTGACTAGGGTTGTGGAAACCCTGGCAGATTAGCTACGTAAAGGGAGTGTGATACTCAATTGTTCTAGGTTTTATGCATGTATCTTAATATTTTTCATGATAATTAATCTCAAGTAGTTGTAGTATCTTGGGAAAGCCTATATTTGCATCCATTCTTAATATGGAGTTTGTGATTGGGAAAAAAAGTTAAGACAGTGATTTGGGATCCTTCTACCTCCACCTTTTAGTCCCTGTATCCCATTTAATCACCTGATACCTAATAAGTAAAGGTGAATTGAGGTTGTATCAAGGGGCAACAAGGCGACACCCTAAGACCAAATAAGTAAAGAATGAGACTTATCTTTGTGCCTAATAAGCGGATGGTAATACATATCTTGTAGACTTTGCATGTAGAACAACAGAATAATTAGGCTGATCACGAGAAACTTATGGAGTAAAGAAACCAGGGGAAACACAAACCTAGTGTTCATCTATTATTATCTACAACTCAAAAGCACTCAAGACTCGGTTATAATTTGTGATTGATACTAAAACCCCCATTTACTTTCCTGTACTTCTTGTGGATTACAACTAGTCAAGTAATTGTTCACGTTTCAGGATTGACTCCAACCTAGTTGGGTTATTATATTTGCAATCGACTATTTTATCCTTCAATTGGAGGTGTATTTAGGGCGACATCAATTGTTTATGCTTTATTAATGGTTTGGAACTTATGGGGTGCATGGGAATGGTGAATAAACTAAGGGGTCATGGTTTTCCCTAAATTGATGTTTTAAAAATTGGAATTGGTTTTGAATAACGGTGTTTCCTCAACCTACTTATGTAAATTATTTTGAATTGTAAAAATTGTCACTTGGTTTGACTTGTTCACCTATTTATTACATTGTATAATTGGTAAACTAATGAACTTAGATTTTAAAGACCTTGTTGTCTATTATATTAATAAATAAAGGGGCATGGCGTTCCCCTAAGATTTTGATATTAATGAACAAAGGGGGCGGAACATTCACCCAAGTTTTAATGTGATTGTTATGGCATAAAGATAAGCTGGAAAATGTTTGGGTATAATGATACCCACGGTATGCCTTAATGGTTGGTTCATTGATTAACAAATGGGTTATGTGAAACTTGTTTTTAATTGGGCATAATGGGGGTTATGTAGCAAAGCAGTGAAGGTATGGGTCTTGGGTGACTTATACTGGAAACTTGTGTTTGCCGATATGAGGCTTGGTCTTGATAACCTGTGTGCATATATCACACTTGATATATATTTTGGGATGGCTATTTTCATGATGGCTTTATTTTTTCTTTGAATTTTCTCTAGTTCATGTGGTTAACACGCCCTGGGCCTTTTCAACAGGGGAGCTGAACCCAGATAGCCCATAAGTGCCTATTATGATGGTTGAGCTACGCAGTCCAAGATAATATTTTCCTTCATGCTAAACCTTGTTCCCTATCTCGGTAAATTATTTATATATGTATTATGATGTAGTTTATATGGTATTTGAAATGGTTTGGCTTGACATTATTTTGTCCCCTATCCCCGAGTTACATGCTAGTATTTACCCCACTAACTATCTCTGGATGTTGTATCCCCATATGATGCAGGCACCAAAGATGCTGCTACTTTTCCAATGCAGAGTTAGGTGGATTGGCCCAATTTGTTAGTTCATTGCGGTGAAGTGGTAAGTTTTCATTCTCCTAAAGACTTAAATATTTAATTAGTTCCTTTCATAGACTAGAATTGAGAGTTTACATTATCATTAACATTATCATTGTCATTGTCAGAGTCAGGGACATGCCCTGACTAAGACTGGTTTTAGTTTTCTTTACGTAGAAGCTTTGTTGGATTACTATAGACTTGGGTGGTGTTGGTTGGTTGTTTTGGGGTCAGTTGGTAATTACCGATTACAGGCATATCTTTATCTCTTTGAATTTATTTTATGTTATCTTATTATAAGTTTGAAATTTAGCCATTGTTAGGCAGTATGTGGTGTTTGGGTAAGTTCAGGGGGTGGTCTCCGATCCATGGTGGACTTGAGATACCCTTCACGGCCAGGCCCTAGTTTGGGTCGTGACAATATTATATTTATGGCCGATTCAATTTCGAGTCTTGATGTACTTATGACTAACTCAATTTCGAGCCTTATTGATATTTATGACCAGCTCAATATCAAGTCTTGATGATACTTATGACCGGTTTAATTTTAAGTCTTGTTGATATTTATGACCGGCTCAATTCTGATTCTTGATGATACTTATAACCAGCTCAATTCCGAGTCTTGTTGAAATTTATGATAGGTTTATTCCAAGTCTTGCTAATTTTTATAACCAATTTAGTTTTGAGTCTTGATGATACTTATGACCGATTCGATTTCGAGTCTTGATTATATTTATTCCCGACTTAATTTAGGATTGATGACTATAGATATTCCATAATGTAATATGGTATTAAAAATAATATTGGTTAATCTTATAATGGCAAATGCTAGAGAATGCCTAGTTGGTAAAATAGTAAATAGTGTATGGATAGCGTCTAGTTGATAAATAATGCTAGTGACTAGAGAAAACTAATGCCTAACTAGTGAATTATTGAATGATGTTGGTACATTGCTAAGTGGGACTATAATGCCAAATAGTGATGAATAGTGAAATGATGGTTGAATTATTGTGATGGTTACGGTAAATGATGCATATGTAAATTATTCTATCAATTTGTGTGCTCTCTAGTAGTATGGGATGTTGTAATGGGTTCTTTACTTTTGGCACCAATTAGCATATAGGAGCCAATTTTGTAAATATGTTTGCATGTGTTTGATCTCTTTATGTTATGTTGTTGTATTATTTTGGTTTATGTACTATTTATGTACAGTTATGATGGAGATGCTTCAGGTTCGATTTTATACCTTGGCTTAGTTATGATTATCTTGCATTATATCATATTTATATCATCATTTAGCTTAGTCGGCCGATGATGCCTACTGAGTACCCATTATTTTGGTACTCATACTATACTTTTGTACCTTTTTGTTGCAGATCCGAGCACTAGCTATCGTCGTTGATCGTTGATCATGTAGAGTTGATCTTTTGGTGATTAGGTGAGCTCTTGGAGTTTTGAGTTGCCTATTTTTTTCTATTTTATTGTTATTCAGTTTTTTGTATCGATACTGATGTATTGATAATATTCTAAGTCTCTTGGGTTGTATTATTGACATTAGATGCTCTTGTACTGACTCTACCAGGTTGTGGGATTGGTATTGTGTATTATCTATGTTATATATTTAGAACACATGTCTAGTTTGCATGTTGCGTTCTTAAAATTTGGCCTATGTTAGGCTTTTTCTACCGAACTAATCCATTGAGCTAGCTCCCGACTATGGTATTAGCTTACCTACTGTCGGAGATTAGTAGGTTCCATCATGACTCATAAATTGGGTCATGAATAATTGGTACCAGAGCCTAGGTTTCACTGGTATTGTTGGTATAAGAAAAAGTGTCTAGTAGAGTCCTACAGATTAAAATATTAACGTTTGTTCCCTATCTTTGGGAGGCAATGGGACATTCTTAGGAGTTCTCACTTTTTTCACTCATATCATGCTAAAATTCTGAGTTGGTTTGTAATAGTATTCCTTTGACTTTACTCTTTTGCAGATGGACAGGACACGTGCTACCCTAGACAAGACGAAGGTCCTTAGACCGAGCCAAGGGATCCTTCTACTGTTCATGGATAACTTAGAGGTAGTGGACAACCTTGTGATATGTCCGCGGCTAGGGAACAAGATATGCCGCCTTCCCCAGACCCTATTCCTGCACCTGAGCTAGAGATTCTTCTGCCACAACCAGTGGTAGGCTAGGTACTAGCCCAAGCTCAACCAAGGTTTGTTCCTTCTTCATTTCTCAAAGATACGTTGATTTAGATTTTAGGGATAGTTGGTGGTATGTCTTCTAATGGTGCACAATTTACTGATCAGAGTGGTACTGAGGTAGGGGCATAGCCAGTAGCTGCAGCTCCTAGAGTTGAGGTTTCTTCTACATCAGTAGTTGCTCAGCCAGTGGTTGCCCAGCCTGTTCTGTCTTCTGAGGAGTAGAAGATGTTGGGTAGATTTTTTAGATTGGCTCTGCCAAATTTTCTGGTGCTCCAGGCGAGGATACATATGAGTTTTTGATTGATTGTGAGAATAGGTTTCAAAGTTTAGGCCTTGTTGAGACTCATAGTGTGGATTACACTATATTTCAGTTGGACTTGTCTGCTCATCATTAGTGGAGAGGTTATATGGATTCGAGATCAGCTGGATTGCTCCCTTGACTTGGAGTCAGTTCTTTGCGATATTCCTAGAGAAATATATGCCTCACAGTCTTAGAGATAGTTTGAGGGATCAATTCTCTAGATTAGGGTAGGGCTCCATGATAGTTGCAGAGTATGAGGCTCATTTTCATAAGTTGGCTAGGCATGCGACTTCTATTTTAGCCACTAAGTATGAGAGGGTTCGCTGCTTTATTAGGGGGTTGAGACTCCTCATTCGTATGTCTACTTAGAGTTTAGTTATTGTGGGTAGGACTTTTGTTGAGGTTTCAGATTATGCTAAGGTGATGAAGAAGATTCACCATGAGGGTCGTGAGGGCCATAATAAGAGGCCTAAATTTCAAGGTAGATTCAGTGGGAGCATTCATAGTTCCTGACCCAGAGATAGTAGTTCTCAGAGTAGGTATCCTACACATCCATTCGATCAGACTCAGATTCAACATAGTAGACCAGTTCAGGTAGCTCTTCAGATTACTGATGGAGGCCAGTATAGTGCTGGTGATCTCCCTAGTCAAGGTAGTATCAAGTCTATGTGGAGTCCATTCTCTGGTTATTCTAGTTGTGGTTGTTATTCTGGGTTGCCAGATCTATTGGTTTTGGTTCATCCAAGAGGGTATGTTATGGTTGTTGGTGTTTTGATCATTTTGTATTTGGGTGCCCTACTAGTGGGGCGATTATTGTTTCAACATAGGGTGTTTCCCCTATTAGAGCAGTTCATCCCTCCGTTAGAGGTAGTTCTATGGTCGTTGGGGTGGTTCCCAAGATACTCAACGAGGTTCTCAGGCAAGCAGGACAGGAGATCGGTCAGGGGCCCAGCCAGGTGGAGAGCATGGTCAATTGTATACAGTACCTGCTAGGCCCGAGGATGAGACTTTAGATGTTGTTGTTACAGGTATGATTTTGGTGTGCCGCCAGCCAGCCCTTGCTTTATTTGAATCGGGATTCACTTATTCTTATATTTCTACTAATTCTGCACCACGGTTAGAGTTGACTAGTGATTTATTATATGTGTCATTGCGTGTATCTACTCTCGTGGGTGATTCTTTAGTAGTGGATCGAGTATTTATATCATGTTTTATGACAGTTGGTGCTATTGATACTTATGTTGATCTTATTATTCTGGATATGGTGGATTTTGATGTGATTCTAGGCATGGATTGGTTATCCTACTATCATGCAGTCATGGATTGTTTTGCCAAAACCATTACCTTAGCCATGCTCGGCGTACCCCCAGTCGTGTGGCGAGGAGTAGTTAGCCGCAAGCCAACAGGGATTATTTTTTATGTTTGAGCTAGGAGGCTTATCTCCAGGGGTTCTGAGTCTTATCTCGCTTATGTTTGTGATACTTGTGTGAAGAGTTCGTTGTTTGACTTTATTTTTGTTGTTTATGAGTTTCCTAATATGTTCCCTACTGACCTGCCTGGTATTCCCCCTATTTGTGAGATTGAGTTTGCCATTAATCTCGAGCCTGGTACCCGACCTATTTCTATGGCACCTTATCATATGGCTCTTATTGTGCTTAAGGAGCTGAATTCTCAACTTCAGAATCTTCTCAGTAAGGGTTTTATTAGACTGAGTGTGTCTTCATGGGGAGATCCTGTATTTTTGTAAAGAAGAAAAATGGTATTATACGGATGTGTATTGATTATAGGCATCTTAATAAGGTGACGATAAAGAACTATTATCCTGCGTCTCACAGAGATGATTTATTTGACCAACTTTAGGGTGCAACCATGTTTTCTAAGATTAATTTGAGGTCTGGTTACCATCAATTGAGGATTCAGGCTGATGATGTCCCGAAGTTAGATTTTAGGACCCGTTATGGTCATTATGAGTTCTTAGTGATGTCTTTTGTGTTGACTAATGACCTAGCAGCATTCATGGATTTGATAAATCAAGTATTCAGGCCTTATTGGGGTTCTTTTGCGATTGTGTTCATTGATGACATTTGTGTATTCGAGGAGTAGTAAGGAGCATGCGCAGCTTTTGAGGATAGTGCTCCAGACTTTGAGAGATCATTTGCTTTTTGCCAAGTTCTATAAATTTGAGTTTTGGCTACAGTAGGTGACATTTCTTGGACATGTGGTGTCAAAGAAAGGTATTATGGTAAACCCAATAAAGATTGAGGCTATTCATGATTGGGCTAGACCTGCATCTTTGACTGAGGTTCATAGCTTTATCGATTTTGCCGATTATTATAGACTCTTCATCGAGGGTTTTGCTACTATTTCAGCCCCTATGACCAGATTGACTCGAACGGAGGTTCTTTTCTAATAGTTCAAGAATTGTGAGTCGAGTTTTGGAAAGCTCAAGGACTTTCTTACTTCAGCTCCTATGTTAGCTCTTCCTACTAAGGGTGAGGGATTCATTGTGTTTTATGATGCTTTTGTGTTGGTCTAGCTTGTGTATCGATGCAGCAAGGTCGTGTTGTTGCTTATGACTCGAGACAACTTAAGGTGCATAAGCGCAACTACCCCACTCAAGATTTAAAGTTGGCAGTAACAGTTTTCGCGCTTAAGATTTGGAGGCATTATATAGATGGTTTACATTGTGAGATTTTCACCGATCATCATAGTTTTCAACATCTTATGACCTAGAGAGAGCTTAATGATCGACGGCGTAGATGGATAGAGTTGCTTAAGGACTAAGATATTTCCATCTTGTATCATCCGGGAAAGGAAAATGTGGTGCAGATGCCTTGAGTCACAAGGTAAGTATAGGTAGCTTAGCTTGTATTTCAGTATCTCAGAGACCGTTAGCATGGGATATTCAGTCCTTAGCTAACTTGATGGTTTGCCTTGATATTTTAGATCCTAAGAGGATTTTGGCTAATTTGGAGGCGAGGTCCTCATTATTTTAGCAGATTCAGGATCGTTAGTTTAAGGATAACAAGTTTCACTTCTTTCGTGATCAGGTGTTAAGTGGTGAGTCGGAGTGGCACACCATTGATTCTGAGGGTATCTTGAGGTTTGATGGCCATATTTGTGTTCCTCAGCTTAATGACTTGATTTAGTTAATTTTGCATGAGTCTCATAGCTCTAGATATTCTATTCACCCTGCACAACCAAGATGTATAGAGATTTGAGATAGCATTATTAGTGGAGTGGTATGAAGAGAGATATGGCAGACTTGGTAGCTCGTTTCCTATGTTATCAATTGGTAAAGGTCTAGCATCAGCGACCAGGTAGATTAACTTAGAGGTTACCCATTTCTGAGTGTAAATAGGAATGGATTACCATAGATTTTATTAGTGGTTTACCTTGAACATCCCATGTTTTCGATGGTATTTGGGTTATTGTGCATCGTTTGATGAGGTCAGCAGTTCTGTGAGATTAGCCTATATCTATGTTTTAGAGATAGTCCATTTGCATAGTGTGCCCATTTCTATCATTTTAGGCTGTGGTTTTGTGTTCATTTCAAGATTTTAGAGAGTCTTTCAAGAGGTGTTGAGTCAGTTTATTTGAGTACAGCTTTTCATCCACAGACCGATGGCCAGTTCGAGCAGACTATTCAGGTTCTTGAGGAGATGCTCTGAGCCTGTGTTATGGATTTCTATGGCCAGTGGAAGCAGCACTTAGCCTTGGAAGAGTTTGCGTATAACAAAAGCTATCATTCGAGTATTAAGATGGCGTTTTTCTAGGCTTAGTATTATAGGAGATATCATTCTCCAATTGGATGGTTTGAGACTTCTGAGGTTAGGCCCCATGGTACAGATATGCTTCAGGAGTCGTTGGATAGATTCTGGGTGAATTGGGATAGGTTGAGAGCGGATTAGAGTAGAAAGAAAGCCTATGCAGATTGTAGGCTTCATGCCTTGAGATTTGGAGTTAGTGACTACGTATTTCTCCGTGTGTTGCCCATAAAGGGTGTTATGAGGTTCGGGAGGAAGGGTAAGCACAGTCTGAGGTATATTGGACCTTTTGAGAATCTCCATGCAGTTGGTGAGGTAGCCTATAAGTTAGTTTCACCTCCGTATTTTGCTGTTCATCTAGTTTTCCATGTCTCTATGTCGCGGCTATATATTCTTGATCCTTCGCATATGCTTAGATGGGACTCGGTCCAGTTGGATGAGCGTTTGGCCTTTGTAGAGGAGCCAGTGCTAGTTTAGAGAAGCGGTTGTGCACTAGAGAGATTTTATAGCTAAGGTTCAGGAAAGACTCTACCTAGTGGAGGAGACCACTTGGGAGATCGGGAGCAAGATGCAGGCCTAGTATCCTCAACTATTTGAGACTACGAATATTTTCTAATCTTTAGCTTTCGGGGACGAAAGTTCCTTTAGTAGTGGATATTGTTATGACCCTTAAGGTCATTTTCTATATTTCTGCTTAATTTTTCTATTGGAGCTTTTCCATAGCTGCCCCAAGTCATTTATGACTTGCTGGAAGTGAAAGTTCGGTTACAAGGCAGTTCGTTTGATTTTTAGAGTCAATTCCATGTTTAGAAGTTTAAGCTGGTTCTAAATGTCCACCAGGAAAAAACTTTAGTAAGATGATCTCGAATGCGAATTCTGAATGAACCAACAGCTCTGGAATATCATTTTTCGGCTAGGTAGACCTTTGGTAGGGTTCCGATGCACCTATGCTCATTTCGAACTATTGGTCGGAAAGTTGGAAAATTTAAAAAATTAGGTGTGGGGACCACATTTGGTCGAAAGGACCTCGGATGAAAAATTCAACTTCACCATTGTGTCCAGAATGTCAAATTTAGAGTAGTTACATAGTTCATTTGCATATATCGGATTTCGAATGAATCCCGAGGCATTGGCAGAAACTTGAAATTCTTCCAAGTTTCAGTTGTCACCTGTGCTGACAGCAAGTAGTACGATTGTACAAGGGAGTATGGCGATCTCCATACCTGCTCCTGCAGCTAAGTAGTACGATTTCACACTTGGTTGTGTGATTTCCATATCTGAGTACCTGGCATGGGTATAAAAAGACTCCTTAGGCCGCGTTTTGGCCATTTCTCACTCATTCTTGAGAGCCAAAAACCCAAAAATAGTGTGTTGTCATTAAATTGAGTCTTGGGGGTGACTTGTGAGCTTGATTAACATATATTTTCATGAATATTTTCGGATTTAAGATAAGAATCCTTCAAATTCATGCTTGAATTCCTTGAATTTTCTATCAAAGCTCCAAATCCTTTAGGGCTTGATTTAGCCCCAAACGTAGCTTTGTTTTCACCCATTTTTTAGGAATTTGATTCTATGAACTTGAATCATATTGGGTTGGTCTTGAAAATGTGATTTTTCATGAGTGGGACCCATATGGGGTCTTGGCATGAATTTTAGACCCAAAGCATAATGGTACAATATGGGTATCGATATTCTCGTATTAATATGTAGAATGCATTTTTGATAGCTTGGCGCCTTGAAGAGGCTTCTCGAAAGGAGAAAGTGATGGTTTAGCGGATTGTTGAGCATTTTTTGAGGTTAAGGTAGGCTAGGGTTAGCCCTTGTTAGATTGAGCTACTTTATAGTATATTTATGATATTGTGTTGGATTGGGATAGGTTTTGGGTGTTGGTTTGATAGATTGCAAAACTTGGGGTTAGTTGAGTCGTTTAGGCTATTTGACACTGTAAACTTGTTTCCCTTGTGCTTTAGATGAATTAGGCTTTATCCCTCATTCTTAGCATGATAATGACTTAGGTTACTCATAATATTAGGTATAATTAACCTAGTTACTCATGTTTTAGGGGAATTTCCTATCTTACGGCTAATTAAGGCTTGTTTGGTATTTATAAGTGAAATTAGATACCATAAGTCTAGTTTGGGTAGAACTTTTCCTAAAATGGAACTCGAGGAATAGAAGTAGACTCTTAACCCACCTTAGGCTATGATATGCTAGTTATAGTGAACCTTTATACATACTAGACTCTTGAAAAGGCCTAGTAAGGCAAGAATGGGAAATGTTGATACTTAATCATTATGTGGGTGAATTTTTTAGGATTAATTCTGTTGATATTTATGTTATTAATGATGTTATTATGATGATGGTTATGATATTTATGACTGGTTCAATTCCGAGTCATAATGATACTTATGACCAGTTTAATTCTGAGTCATAATGATATTTATGAGCGGTTCAATTTCGATCTTGTTGATATTTATGGCCGGTTCAATTTCATGTCTAGATGATATTTATGACCGATTTAATTTCGAGTCTTGGTAATAATTATGACCGATTTGATTTCGAGTATTGATTATATTTATTCCCGGTTCAATTCCGAATTTATGACTATAGATATTCCATGTTGTAATATGGTATTAAAAACGATGTTTGTTAATATTATGATGGCAAATATTAGAGAATGTCTAGTTGGTAAAAATGGTGAATAGTGTATAGATGGTGGCTAGTTGATAAATAATGCTAGTGACTAGAGGAAACTAATGGCTAACTAGTAGATTGTGGAATGATGTTGGTAAATTGCTAAGTGATGGTATAATGCCAAATAGCGATGAATAGTGAAATGATGGTTGAATTATGGTGATGGTTAGTGTAAATGATGCATGTGTAAATTATTCTATCATTGTGTGTACTCTCTAGTAATATGGGATGTTGTGATGAGTTCTTTACTTTTTGCACCAATTGGCATACGGGAGCCAATTTTGTAATTATGTTTGCACGTGCTTGATCTCTTTATGTTATGTTATCATATTGTTTCGGTTTATGTACAATGGTAATGGAGATGCTTCAGGTTCAATTTTGTACCTTGACTTAGTTATGATATCTTGCATTATATCATCTTTCTATCATGATTTAGCTCAGTCGATCGATGATGCCTACTGAGTACCCATTGTTTTGGTACTCATACTACATTTTTATACCTTTTGGTGCAGATCTGAGTACTAGCTGTCGTCGTTGACCATTGTTCGTGCAGAGTTGATCATTTGGAGATAGGGCAAGCTCTTGGAGTTTTGAGTCGCTCACTTCCTTCTATCCTATTATTGTTTAGTCTTTTGTATCAAGACAGATGTATTGACTATATTCTAAGTCTCTTGGGTTGTATTATTGACATTAGACGCACTTATATTGACTCTACCAGGTCATGGGATTGGTATCATTTATTATCAATGTTATCTATTTAGAACATTTATCTACTTTGCATATTGTGTTCTTGAAATTTGGACTATGTTGGGCTTTTCCTACCGAACTAACCCACTGTGTTAGCTCCGGGTTATGGTATTGGCTTACCTACTGCCGGGGTTTAGTAAGTGCCATCATGACTCATAAATCGGGTCGTGACAACTACCCATCAGTTTGAGGATGAAAAGTTGCTAAATGTGAGCTTAGCGCCCAATTCCTCATGTAACCTATCCTAAAATTTAGAAGTGTACTTATCGTCCCTATCAGAAATGATAGTAAGGGGCACCCCATGATGTTTTACAATCTCCTTAACATATATTTTAGCTAACTGCCGAGTTGTAGTCTACCCAGGCTGGAAAGAAGTGAGCTGATTTCATCAACCGATCAACTATCGCCCAAATAGAGTCATATTTTCCCAAGGTCTTAAGAAGATCCACCACAAAATCCATAGCAATATACTCTCATATTCAAATAGATATAAGCATCCTCTAAAGTAACCCTACAGGCCTTTGGTGTTCATACTTCACCTGCTAATAATATTAACCCTTGGACATATAATCCACTATATCTATCTTCATCTCGAGCCACCAATAAAGTTGCTTCAAATCACGATACATCTTGGTCATACTTGGATGAATAAAATAATGCAAACCATGGGCCTCTGAAAGTACATCACGAATCAAATCACCAATTTGAGGAACACACAGCCTTTTCTTAAACCACAACACCCCCACTCGTGTCAAGAGTAGCGTACGCCATCTCCCTACGCATCAATTTATTCTAGAATGCATTCAAACTCTTGTCCTAAAATTATTTGGCCTTAATCTGACCCAGAAATGTTGACTTTACCTCAACACTAGCCAATACTCTACCTCTGTCTGAAACCCCAAACTACATGCTCTGAGATACTAGAGTTTAAAACTCTCTAGCTAAAGGTAACCAAACCCTCAAGAATGATAAAATACCCATACTTACAATTTTTTGGCTCAATGCGGTGCCACCATATTGGCCTTACTCGGATGATACTGAATAGTTACATCATAATCCTTCAACAATTCCATCCATCTCCGCTGCCTTAGATTTAAATCCCTTTGAGTAAACACATATTGCAGGCTAGGGTGGTGTGTGAAAACCTCATACTTGAGACCATAAAGATAATATCTCCAAACCATTAATGCAATTACCACCACCGCCAACTTTAAGTCATGGGTTGGATAATTCCTTTTATGAGGCTGCAACTGCCTCGAAGAATAAGCAACGACATTCCTATCCTAAATCAACACAACACCTAAGCCTAAAAGTGAGGCATCATAAAACTCTATAAAGTCTTTACCTTCCACCGATAACAAAAGGATAGGCATTGTAGTCAAAATTGTCTTCATCTTTTGGAAGCTCTTTTTACATTCATTTGATCAAACAAATGGCATTTTCTTCTGAATCAACCTTGTTAAGTGTGTTGCAATAGATGAAAAATTCTTGACAAACCTGTGGTAGTAACTAAAAAGATCCATAAATTTCCTTACCTCGATCACTGAACTAGGTTGAATCATATTCTTAACTGCCTCTATCTTGTGGGGGTCCATCATTACCCCCCTTTTGGAAACAACGTGCCTCAAAAAGGCAATCAAAGACAATCGAAATTCACGCTTTGAAAACTTAGCAAATAGTCGTTCCTCCCTTAGAATCTCTAAGACTATACGAAAATGACCTATGTGTTGCTTTTTACTCTTGGAGTAGACTAGAATATCATCAATAAATACAATAACACAAGAATCCAAGAACGACTTAAAATATCGTTCATCGAGCTTATAAAGGTCCAGGCGTATTAGTTAACTCGAAAGACATTAGTTAACTCGAAAGACATTACTGCAAACTTATACTGACTATATCGAGTTCTAAAAGTTGTCTTTGGTATGTTCTCCAGTCAAATTTTCAACTAATGATAACCTAATAGCAAATTAATTTTAGAAAACATTGTCGCATCTTGTAACTAGTCAAACAAGTTATCTATGCAAGGTAAGGGATATTTATTTCTGATAGTAACCTTATTCAGCTGTCTATAATCAATGCACATCCTCATACTACCATGCTTCTTCTTAACAAAAAGGACCGGAACACTCAAGGTGAAGCACTTCGACGAATAAAACCCTTGTCAAGTAGTTCCTGTTGTTAAGTTTTGAGCTCCTTTAACTCTGATAGAGCCATTCGATAGGGAGGAATTAATATAGAGCGAGTTCCAAGCTCTACGTCAATATAGAAATTGATATATCTATCTAGAGGCATCCACGATAGATCTAAAGAAAATATATCTTGAAATTTGGAAAGTATCGAAATTATCTCTATAAAGGGGGACCCACACTCATATCTGGGAGATGAGGTAAAAATGTTGAATGCCTCTTTCCCACTAACCTTCTAGCCTGGACAAATGATATAATTTTCATCGGTTTGGCCTTATACACTACCTCCCGCTCTAGTTCATCCATTCTCAATATAGCTAGAGTCATTGTCTTAGCATTACAGTTTAAAACAGGGTGATATAGAGATAACGAGGTCATACCAAGAATTACATCAAAGTCCAACATACCCAGAATAATCAAGTCTACCCAAGTCTGAAAACCTACAAATCATACAAAACAAGAACGGTAAACATGAGTAACTACTAGAGACTCGCCAACTAGAGTAGACACATAAACAGGATAATTAAGTACATCACAAACCATATTCAGAGGCAGTATAAACTGAACAGATACATAAGAATAAGTATATCCTGGATCAAATAAAATAGAATCCATCCAGTCACAAACAGAGATAGTACTTATGATTATCGCATCAAAAGCCTCGGTATTAGTCCTTCTAAAAAATACATATTAGTGAGCCTGGTCATCAATCTAAGCTAACTCATTTCCCGACTGCGCCCCTCCACTTGCATCGGCATTTCCTCGACTACCCCAACCACCTGTCTAATTTACACATCCACCCTGTGGACGACCCCTACCAATACCTCTTCTCTCTACCCATTAAAACTATAGCCCGAGTCTGCTTCTACACCTATGAATTCACCTGTCTCAAAGAACACTCCCTCTTAAAGTGACCAACAATACCATAATAGTAACATCCACGCTCAATAGAAGGTCGAATGGTAGAATAATAAGAAGCTCCTTGGCCCCTAACAATCTGTTGTTGAAAAGAGACCTTAGCTAGACCAATAGTAGAGCTGACAACGCTGACTCTATCGGGTGGGCTAAATAGGCCTACTAATCATGGCCCTTAGAGTATGATCCACTGAAATTCCCAACATTGTGGGACTTCTTCGCTAGCATCTTAGCCTGATCCGCTTGCGTAACCCCCCCTTCAAAAAACTTCTTCACATGATCTAACACTTTATTGAACTTCTTTCCTACAGAAGTCATATGCACAGACAAAACCTGAAGATTATAATTCAAACCCTTAACATAACATCAAATCCTTTCCTCCTCGGTAGCCAGCAACTGAGTAGCATAGCGCGTCAAAGCATGGAACTTAGCCTCATAGATCGCAACTGAGATGTTGCCCTACTCCAATGCCAAATCTCATCCTTCTTGCAATCACAGAGAGCATGAGGCACAAACTTCTCAAAGAACAAAGCATAAAACTATTCCCAAGTTAATGGAGGAAAAAGTGAGGATTGACATTTAACATACGCCCTCTACCATTTCTTAGCATCCTTCTTCAACAAAAAAGTTACAAATTCAAATCCATGTTGCTGAACAATATCGATATTGTGTAACCTCTTATAACAGTCAATGATAAACTCAAACGCATTCTTAAACCCAATACCCTGGAATGTAGGTGGTTTCATCTTTTAAAACTTAGTCAATAGATCATGTTCAGTACTAGTTATTACAGAACCCTAAACTGGACGAAGAAAAGCATTAGTCCATGAAGACTTATCCATCCTAGAAGCCATGGGAATAACAATGTGAATAATTGGAGCATGAGAAGACGGTAGAGTAGGAGTGGTTTTAATCCATGCCAACCCACTCAGAAAATCTAACACCTGTTGAAGAACCTCAGCAAACATGGGAGGTAAGACTGCAACCTCAGTTGGTACCACCACCTCGAGCTCCACTCCCTACTCCTCCACTTCTTCTCTTTTCTCAACATGACCTGAGGTAGGGAGGGGATACTGACCTTTCAGGAGCTTGTCCAGTAGCTATCTTAGCTCCATCCCTGGAGTGTGTGGATCATCCCCTTCCTCTTTTACCTCTCTTTCTCACTCATCCTCTTCTTTTTACGAATAACTCTTTAGTTGGAACAATCGGTACAGGGGCTACTTCTCAGATTCTATTGGACCTAATATTCACCATCTTCGAACAGAAGAGTCAAGAAATCAAATACCAATTTGGATTGCTAGTGTCACGACCCAAACTAGGGCCTGACCGTGACGGGTATCTCAAGACTACTGAGGGCCAGAGACTACCCCCTTTTTGCCTAGCCAACGAAAATATAATACACCTAACAAAGGATGAATTCTGAATATATAACAAGATAAAATAGATAAAATTCAAAGTCTATGAAATGTCGACCAAAAATACCCAACCACCACAATATCAACAAAGCCTCTAACAAAATCAAAAACCGATCTAAGTCGGGACATGCCCCCAACCCTAACAATGACAATGACAATGACAATGACAATGACAATGACAATGACAATGACAATGTTAATGATAATGATAATGTGAACTCTTCAACTCTAGTCTATAAAAAGGAAACCGATGAAATAACCAAGTCTTCCAGAGAATAAAAATCACCACTTCACCACCAATGACCGACGAACCGAGTTGATCCACCTAACTCTTTGCAAGAAAAGTAAAAAAATTGTTGGTGCCTGCATCGCGTGGGATACAGTGTCCAGAGACGATTAGTGGATTGAGCACTATCATGTAACTTAGGGATAAAATATTTCCATGAGTAATTATTTAAAACTAGTCAATCCAATGTACATCATCAAATGCAAATATATATATATATATACACATATATATATATCATATGCCAGGATAGGGAACAAGGCTTAACATGAGCTTTTAAAATCATAACCTGGATTGTGTAGCATAACCATCATAATCAAGGCACCCACGGGCTATATGGGCCCAGCTCTCCCCCAGTTGGAAGGGTCTCAATGCATGTAATCATACGAACCAGAGGATAATCATATGTCAGATGCCTGATGGGGGACTCAAACCTCCCGGCATAAATCAAAGGTGACTTAAGCACTAATTTATATAACATGGGGGCTCAAACCTCCCAATTATATAATAATAAGGGGGACTCGAACCTCCCGGTCAATTAGACCCCTGCGCCGGCTAGCACAGTTTCTGGTGTTGGTCCCTTGGGACCTCTATTTTCACGACACAGCTACACAACCCTCTTTTAAGCTCTATTAAAACATTTATCACACAATCTCATTCATTAAACCATAATACACATTTAGGCATACATTGTTGGTATCGTCATACCAACTACACTTACGAGGTAACATCAACACTCCAAACCCATTATCATCACTTGGGGGAATTCACAACCCCATTGGTTTAATTATACATTAGCTTGGGGAATTACTATTACACAACCCCATAAGGTTCAATTCAAAATCATTATGCTTCATTAGTTTTTCCACATTATGCAATAGTTCAAGAGTAGTTCAATGTGCATATTTTTTATATTCAGAATCAATTTCACAATATAGGGTTGAGGTCATTATCACTTTAAGGATCAATATTCATAAATTGAGGGAAATCACAATCTCCTAGTTTATTCACTATACTTGTGCACCCTACTGATAACGCTCAACTTACATGTCAATTTAAGTGAAAGGTGATCGTAGTCAATATAATTACCCAACATTGAGTCGGAGTGGAATCCACGAGGAACAATGTGGGTGGCGACTTCAAAATTAAAGTTACTTGTCAAGTTCAAACCTAAGGTGCAAGTATCTTAGGGGATTTTAAACATTTCAAAGATATGATTATTTTTGGACTTCTAATGGACTAACCCGAGGCTACGAATAATTAGAGAGTAAACAATTAGGAATGGATGTTCGGATTATGCTTTTTTAGGGGAAAGTTATGCATGGGAACATGATGATTTGGTGTAAATTATAATCGTTGATGATGTGGCAGGCTAGGTTGAACGTCCTTGAGGCTAGTTTGTCAACAAAGCCTCAAAGATGTCACTCATTAACCCTTTCGAGTACCTAATGAGTGTGTCAATTAAAGCCACCCAACACCTCAATTGGGTATCCCTATTTCTAGGATAACACCAAGGTATAGTTAACCTCATAATCACCCTTATGTCTAAGATAGTAAAAACTGGCAGACTGTGCCCATAAATTATCTACTATTGTCTTGGTTCCCACATCCCTCTTTCAAGGATGATGTGGATAACAAAAGTTCACCCCAACCCCTCTTTCAAGGATGGTTTGAGCTTTCAAGAGCTTGGGATTTTCACCCACAAACCTATTTGGGGATTTCACCCACAAATACCAACTAATTTAGTCAAGCAATAGTAGAAGTCGTCATCAACAAACTAACATATGCACAAATGAATCATAACCCACACACAATTACACCCTATTCCAGCATAATTCCAAGAGGAAGAACTAGCTACACATAAGAGTAATAAGCAAGATATACCCAAGAATCTCCATCAAATTGATTTATTGAAAGATAAAGGAAATGTAAATTGCAAGGGTTAGGATTCAAAAAATCTTCAATGGAAATTGTCAATCCTCCACTTGAAAGCTACTCTAATGTATTCTTCAACCCAAAAATTAGTACAATAGTTGTCTTCTCAAAATTGGAAACTAAAAATGGTGGAAAAATTCCACAAAAGTTGAATCTCCTCTATGGGATAGGGTTTGAGCCTCCTAAGGGGATTTGGGATTTAGTTGTGTGTATTTACAAAACTGCCCCCGGGCGTAATCCCGCTTCGCCGCAATCGCTGAAACTTGTCCTCGATCACGGCTACCACAACCGCGGTCAGAACTCGCGATCGTAGTATGTTGACCTATCTTGATTGGCCGCAATCGCGGCCCTCAAACCGTGATCACGATAACTGAGGCATGTTTCTGCTCCAAGTCTTCCAGCTGCACTTCTTTTCTCATTTTGATCCTTTTTAGATTAAGTCCACATATTTCCATCTCATAACCTGTATGCCTGCAAAATATGGATATTAGTGCATTTAATCACACATATATCTCATTTATACATTTAAATCATTGTAATGTACATGAATGTTGAGTGCAAATAAGTGGTAAATTCACCACTCATCAACCACAAGTTCAAAATCATAAATAAGGCATGAATAGTCATATGTAATTCATGGGAGATCATTATTCAAAAACAAGCATTCAAAACCCTCAACCCATGTTCCAAAACCAGCATCAAAATCTTATGAATAACTATTTAAAACACATGCTTTTATAAAATAATAGATGGGGAAGAGTAACATGCCTGAAGGATTCTCAATTATAGAGAAAAAAATCTTGAATTGACCCCTAGATACTCAACCTTGAGGAAACCCTAGTTTGCTTTGCTTGAAAGAATTTGAGAGAATAAAGAGGATTTTTTATTTGCTAAAGTGTTAAAATAATGCCCCTAAGTGGATAAAAGAGGTAAATGTCAAAAGTGCCCTCAACTTAAAAGCTGGAAAATTATTGCCAGTCATTACGAGTTTCATGATGACTCATTGAAACACCTTACAACTCATTACCACGAGTCGTAGTCAAAATAGTGTCATGGGGCACACATATTTTTGACCCTATGACTCACACCATATGACTCGTATCGTGACCTTACGACTCGTAGGGTCCAAGTCATATCCAAGATAGAATTATTTAGGCCTCACACTGGTGACGCTACGATTTGTATTATACGATTCATATAGAGTCTTTATGACTCATTGGGATCCACTCATAATCAAGACAGGAAACTTAACCACACATACTGGTCAGGCTACGATTGTGGTCCTACGACTCGTAAAGAGGAGTCGTAGTCTGGGAAGTGAAGATAAATTTTAAAAAATTTTAAGGACCAAAAATCTTGGGTGTTGCAGCCAGATACCAATTGGAATCAAGTCATAGCACGAAAGAAACAAGAATGACAGATATCCCAAAGTCTTATAGCCTTGTGAAGAAAAGTACATATGTCTCTGTACCATTCTGAGAGAGTCTACTGGACCCATCTAGGCACGACAAGATCAATGAACTTAGGCTCTGATACCAACTTTGTGAAGACCCAAACTTGTCATGGGTGATACCTATACTATTTAGCCAATGGGAGAACCAACTTCACAAAAACTAACCCATAATGAACACTTAAAAGAGATAATTAGAACTAATCCACAATAAATATCCAAATCTAAAACGAAATTGAAAGTACAATATTTGTGGAACATTGTACTTAAGCAAATAAAACCCATCCTAGGCCCGAGAGTACCAAAACATCTAAGATTGTCAAAAAGAGATGCAACCACAAAACTAAAAGAAAGTGCATAAAGTCCAAATAAAGAACTATGACATAAAGAAAAGATCCCATAGTAGCCCGTATATGCTACTCACCTTGAAATCTGAAATCACTAACTGTAACCATAAGTTAGGTCTCGTAGGAGCTGCTGGAATATGTGTTACACTCACAAAAGTAAAGACAAGAATAGAGTCAGCACACAAGAAAACAACAGTGTACTGGCAAGGTCATTTGGCCTACCAAAATAAGAATATGAACACTTAACTAAATTATAGTGCAACAAGTTAATCCATGCTCAAAACTAACATACACTTAGCACATCAACACCAAATAAACAGTTCAGGATTAAAAGCAACAAGTCATGTTCACCAAATCAAGATATGTCAAGACAAGTAAACAATTATCAAGAGTATATATACAATTATAATCCCCGGTTGCTCAAGGAACTGTCAAACTCACCTGACCCTCGTACATACTCTATGGGCTATATAACCATGCCCTGCAGAGGACAAATTTTGTTCATATACTAAGACCCTATACGCAAGTGTTTTTCAACCTTATTTTGCCAATAACCCATAAGAACGTTCCAAATAACAAAATATTCCACATTTAATTATAAGGTAGGTTAAAATCACACAACACGTAAAATCACTTGCATTAACGACACCAAACGAAATGCACTAACAAGTCACACTATAAAATAGTTAGCATGCACATATAGAAATTGGATTAAACTACAATATCATTACCTACCTCGAAACAAGCTTGCACAACTCGTCTAAGTTGGATTTTTTCCCTTCCGTACAATTTTTGCTTGCTCTTAGTCTGTAACACGCGTACAAACACATAATTAATAAAATGACCTACCACATTGGGAGTTATAACTCACACCTAATCCTTAAGATCAAGTTCATGATCATTTCCTTCCCGTTCTGAGGCTTTTCTATCGTAATTCACCTAAAACTATCAATTTCATAGATTAATTAGTAAATTAATGGAATGCAAGGGTTAATCAACCAACAATAGTCATAGCCAATTAACTTATTACTTAATTTGCTCCCTTGCACCAGAAAACAACTAAAATCATCCCAACTCAGTAATTTAGCAATTCGAAGGTTAAATCAACAAGTACTAGATAATGAAGATGAAATTCTTACCTTAACGAAGCCTAACAGAGAAAATATGATGAAAATCACTCCTAATCGTCCATCCTTTATCCCAAAATGAGTTTTAAAAAAATAAACTATTTAAAAAAATTAAATACAAAACTACGACTTTCGTCGCTATAGCGGCAGGTTATTGATCAAATTGACTATCGTTATCGTAGGAATTATTCTTCTATAGTAACACGTTGCTATAGCAGCGTCGATGGACTAGAATGTCCAGTTTCGTTCAAAACTCTCAATTTTTGCAACACACCTTAAACCTGAGATATTTCAAATATGCCTTTTACGCTAAGATCAATTTCGGGAGTTCTACTTATCGAAATCCAATTCCATAAATTTCTACGATTTCTTATCATCTTATCTAACTAGAAATTTAATCAAACACTATCAAACTTTCCCAAATTATTATTAGATTTCTCTAGACCATGTCTCGCTTCTATTTTATCAGAAATTAGCCTAGTCTGAAATTAATAACTTCAAGCTAAGGTATTTTAAACGAAAGGTTAATACCTAACAATGAAAATAGTTATTACAAATATCCTCTTGAAATCACTCAAAACCATGCTCCCCATGCTAAAAAAAATGGTGAAATGGAGAAAAATTGTGAAAAGGGGTTTAAATATCATTCGGTGAACAATGCCTTCTTTGAGAATGCGGTCAGCCCCTCGCATTCATAAAGGTTACCTACCCGAACTAACCGCCAATGCAATAGTCCGATTATAATCGTATAGAAGGAAAACCTGACCCAATATCAATTTATTCTTAGAAAATACGGTCTCACCATTGCATTCAAGAAGGAGAATAATTCCTTTCTCCCCAAACACAATGACAGGGCAGTGAATGCAAAGAAATCCTGGGGCCTACACCAAAACTTTGCACCAACAATGTTCTAAGGCTCAAAATGTCTCTGAATGAACCTTCGAGATTCATTCGGGGTCCTATAAAAATAAATCAATAATGGTATTAGACTAATTTCGACGTTCCAGACACAATGAAGCTATTGAAATTACCAATAGCGGTCGTTATCAACAAGTTACACTACGAGAACCCCTTTAGACCAAATAAATTAATTTCTCATCTAAATGCTCAAAATTCATAATATAGTCTCGAAACCTGGACCAACCATGCTACAAACTCAAAATCAATATTCGAAACTAATGGAACAGGAAAAATCACCATTTGACGCTTGGATAACAAAATAATTACTGAAGTTAAATATATCACTTTAAAGGCAACTCAAAACCTCATACACAAATAAATCACTCTCGAATGCTTCAGGTACCTTGTCAACCATCTTCACAACTCATAAATGACATAAATCAACTATAAGGAAGGACAAAATGGTTAAAACACAGAAAAAAATTAAAATGACCACGAGGATTATTACAGAATCTATGTATTATTTTATGTAGGGATTAGTTATCTAGAGTTTATTTATTCATGTACAGTATTATTAATTTCATTTTCTATCCCTCATAAAATTATATATAGATTCCCTTATAACCTATACATGTATTAGTCTTGTGAATTTCTAAATTACAATCCAAAAACCGTATTAATTTTGATGCATAATCCTAACCTGCTACCAAACATAATATTACTTTTGGAGGATCTAATACATTATACATAAATAATATTTCTCATAACAAGCTACTAAACGGCCCCTTACCGTTTTTTAGAAAAACAGTTTTCACAGCGAATACACCCTAAGGGGCTGTTTGGTTACTGGATAAGAGTAGAGCTATTCATATGTTGAATATGTATAACTTATATAATGTTTGGTAGGCGGATAGGAAATAAATTATTCATGTATAAAATTAATACAATATTTGATTTACAATTAATAACTAATATATGTATAAGTTATGAGGGATGAAATCTATGTACTCCTATGTTATGCAGAATAGAAGGTGGAATATATTATACATGAATAACTAAGCTTTACATAAAATTATAAAATAATATATAAATCTGTTATAATTAATTTATGTATTTCTATTACCTATATAACTGACGAGAAAAGGCATAAATGGTCCCTTATCTATTGAAGTAGGTCTAAAATAGTCCCTTAAATACAAATTTATCAGT
Organism: Capsicum pubescens; assembly: GCA_030864215.1. Lineage (NCBI taxonomy): Eukaryota > Viridiplantae > Streptophyta > Magnoliopsida > Solanales > Solanaceae > Capsicum > Capsicum pubescens. Next base: position 227,588,236 of record CM061542.1, on the reverse strand, counting down.
TTTAGTCCTTTAACTATCCAAAAACTTATCAAGTTTGACCTTTGTATATTTTTATACAAACAATCGTTGTTTATACTAATGAAAATTCATACCTCGGTTAAATTTTCTCCATCACTAATTCCTCCATTGTTTCTCTCTCTTCGACATCTTTTTCGCGATTTTTTTTTGTCAAAAAATAGCTTAAAACTAAAAAAGATAATAACTTGGACACTGTAATCAGTCTATCGAATTAATTCGATTTGGTGAAATTGCTATCCACTTTCAAGCTGAGGAGGTGAGTAGTACTAATGTTCATTGATTGATCATGTGTTTTATATTTTTTAGTCATTTCTTTGTTATTACATTATCTCAGCATTATGAATATTTTTTAATATGAACACTAGTTCTAAGGGTAGCAATGGGGTGGTGCGGTGCGGGTGTAGTGCAACTTTTTTTTCTAAACCCGCGAGTTTAAAAACTGCACCGCATCACCTTTAAATCCCCATAAATTCTCCCCACATTCATATCCGCGCATACTTGCACCGCACCGCCCCACATTTTTTTTTTAAAAAAAATTTATAACTCCATTGGAAACTATAATATTTTCAAGTCCTTGATATAGATAAATTAAATAAGTTATGCACGGTAAAGTGATTTAGTAAGCAAAAAACTTTAAACTTTTATTTGATATTTTGAGTTATAAAATTATTTTACTGATTTGAAAAAAAAAGTTATGAAATTATTTATTTATAGTGTTATGTATGTCATTTTAAGTATGATAAAATTTGAAGTAAACAATACATATAATTTTAGGTAGATTCACGAGAATAATATTAAATTTTATTTTATTTTTAATTTAAATCCGCATATATCCACATCGAAATATGGTATGTCCTAAGATTTTTATGGACATGCTGAGGACATGTTGGGCAATAAGATGAAAGTTATGGACATATTTGGGAATATTTGACGCCAAAATTTGTGCATATGATTCACATTCAAGCTCCTCCCTTAGGTCTACGCAGACTGGCAAAGTTCCTCCCTTCCTCATTACCAGTAACTATCTAAGATCTGCCTGATTTCACTTCCATTTCCATATGTACTTATATACTGCTAACATTTTCTTCTTCCTTTTTTGTGTGATTTTTTGTTTACAGGAATGACGAAAGTTTTAGGATTTCTAGTACTACTAGCATTGTCCTCCGCATTGACCTGTGAAGCAGCTATCTTTAAACCTATCTCTCATTCTCACCGATCTGCTGCATTGGAATTGTTTACTCCCGCTGATGGATCTTTTAAAAGGTTTGATTAAAACCTCACTAAAACCCTTTTTTTCGTTGGATCAATCAATTAATGATTAGTCAGGTGTGTGAATTGGACAGTTATTGCATATTTAGGATGTGTTCGGTACGAAGGAGAATGTTTCCCACGGAAAATAAGTGGATACTTATTTACTTGTGTTCGGTATGTAAGATGGGGTGGGGGAGGTTGGGGGTGTAGTTGATGGACAACATGTGAATACTCCAGTACTGCCCCTTGTTGGTCCCCAGGGGCGGAGGAGACTAGGTTAGCCAAAAGATGGTTATCGGTTCAAGAACATAAGGGTACCTGCTTTTTCAGGGTAAAAAGTGGTAGAGAAAATGTCTCGAGTTACTGTTTGAATACCACAGTTGGAGGTGTGGGTGGGGAGGAGGCCATGCAACTTTTTTCCCCTATTTATTATGGAAGTCATTTTCCTTATTTTCAAGGAGTTGGTTTTCCTAAAGAAAATATTTTTCAAAACTTTTGATCAATCAAGCACGAGAAAATAATGTTGTCCTTCATATCGAACACACCCTTAAAGCTGAAAAAACTCAAATAGGCAGAGTTTACTTGGCTTTGTTCCCATGAATGATATCATAGCATGTGTTGAAATCGTATTTAGGGTGTGCCACACATTTTTCTGTAAGAAGGCTACTTTTGGGGGCCTCTCATCTGAGTTTAGACCACTGATCTGTCCAGAATGATGTAAACTCGTGTCTGTTAAATACTCAATTGGATAATGATAATATAGTTGTAATATTTGGGTCAGCTCTCAGTAGCGGAACTAGGACTTCAAACAAGGGGATTCAAAAAGAAACATTTTTTATGGCAAGGGGATTCAGCAATTTATGTACATGCGAAAAAAAAATCCTATTTCCATAGTATAATATTTCAAGGAAGGAGTTCAGTTGGACCCCCTTGCACCCCTGTTAGCTCTCATGTCTATATGCAACTGATGTCTGGTAGACTGCAGATGGATTTAGAACACCCTATACTTTTTGCCAGTATTACCATTCAATTGCAATAGGGATTTTGGGTTCTTCTTCTCCCTTTCACCTTGGTGGTTGGTTGATTTAGTTTTTCACTGTCTACCAGGGAAGCGTGAAAATAATTGCAGTGTGTTTGGATCATATAAGAGTTCCAGAATTGTGAACTATATCTATTCTGTATGTGCAGGATAGTATTAATGGACAATGAGCTCTAACTATGTGTAGTCTATTTAATATTTTTGTTTTTGGTAAGTATAATTTAAGGGTAACATATTGTGAATCGACTAAACGATATTCTGTATTATATATAAAGTAATAGTAGTTGCCATGGTTGAATTGTTTTCTTATTGGGGGAATAGCAGTTAATAAATTTTCTGTGGTTACTCCTTTGAAAAATCTTCCTGCAAACTATTCCATAGCAAGAAATAAGTGGAAAAGGGAAAACTATGTTTGGCTACTTCAGGAATAACCTGTTTTCAGAATCAGTAGGAAACTGAACATATTTTATGTGCATAGGACTATCTGCGGCAGCATCACTCACCTAATTAATTAATTAATTAATCATTTAATATATATATATATATAAATTGGCTCTCTAGGGAAAATCCCTCTGTTTCCATTTACATTATACAACTTCATGTCTGGCAAAACTGTTCTTGAAATGTAAATTGTGGATGTGTAATATGTTGCTTATCTTACCTCTCCAGTTTTGAAGAAGCATACGAGGCCTTAAGGACATTTGAGGTTCTTGGAATTAAAAAACAGCCTGATCAAAGGGCTGATACATGTGCATCGGTGGTGGACACTCTGTCATCTCCTTCTTCAGCATTGAAAGATCTGTTCCAGGCATTAAGAGTTAATGGGTTATTGAACTGTGAGCTTAACAAGAAGGCATTTGCAGTATGTTTGAGCTTGATGAACTGTTCCGTATACTGATGAAAATCATTTAAAATGCATTATATTCACTTTTCTCTCGCTTTTCTGGCTTTCTTTTTCTTAAGGGCATAGTCCCAAGACTTAAGGATGCTGTGAAAATTGCCAGCTCACTTCTTGACTCCTACTACTCTGTTGGAAGTTTAGTTCTTATCAAGGTAATGCATGGCAAAATGCCTCTTGTTTTCTTTTCTATTGTATCTATTAGGACTACCCTGATTCATTAATGGTTACATCACTTCAAATCCTTTGAAAGGAAAAAAGAGACGGAAATAGAAAAGCAGAAGCATCTAAATATAGCTGTACTTTCTGCTTGAAATTGATAACATCTGTAGATCTCGTGATCTCACAAAAACATTGTATTTATTCCGGAGTGATTTCTCTTTTTCTCACATGCCATGTTCACTTTGTAGGGCCTAAGTTCGGATGTGGATGTACATCTTGAAAGTGCTGATTCAGTTTTCCGTGCCATAAAGGTTTCATTTTATGTTTGCCATTTAGCATTTGCATAGACTGAAATTTTGACTCTTTTTCGTCTTCATGAGGTGTTTGGTATGGCATTTGGAATTCTTGACAGGCTCTTGGCCAAAGTGATGGAAGGTGGCGTTATAGCTCCAACAATCCCGAGTCTAGCACTTATGCTGCAGGTAATTACTCTCATAAGAGTAAATAGTAGTTAAATCACTATTCCTATCTCAGAAAAAGCCAAGTCTCTGTTGTACAACTTCCGTAAGATTCTTAAGTACTTGGGAAGCATTTCTGGAAATATTTTTTGAAAAAAAACTGTTTTTGGTTAATGCTTGTGGCAAATAGATGCCTGGTTTTGTTAATTTTGTTTTAATATGTTTATATATCCGCAAAACAACTTAAATAGCTATTGGTTATTCAGAAGCAACTCGAGTAAATATTCTGAAAAGAAAAACTGTTTTCCTGAAACTACACAAAATTGTTCTCAAGTTTGGGAGAACTTTTTGAAAAGAAACCTAATTCAAAAAAACCATTACGGTGTTCACTTTACATTTTCCTGATAAAATACTTTTTACAGGAATTGCATTTGAGAGCCTGGCTGGTGTCATTTCATTAGCTTCTTCTGAGATTGATCAATCTTTGGTGAGTAAAATCCATCCTCTTATCATCCTCGAGTTCAGTTCATACTTCCATTATCGTAACGCATAAGATGGTCTTGTTTTGCTACCCACAATCTTGCTATAAATGTGGTCTAGCTTGCATTTTATGAAGAGCCCATCAAATCAATGCAATCACCCCTTGGTGATTTTTCCCTTCAAAATATGGCTGTAGGGGATTCATTTTATTGAAATTTTCTATATTGCAAGTACACTGGTCATCTTTTTGACACTCCTAATGTCGGTCTTGTTCATATAAAACGACATCCTATTTCTGTCGTTCCAAATAAGTCAAATAACATAGTGTTGTTGTCCTCAAAGTTGCCTCCTTTTTCTTTTTGGGCCAATCTTTAGGTGATAGCATCCACGTTAGGTCTTTAATCGTAGTATTTTCGCTTCCACATTATTTTCTTGTTTATTCTAGTAACCCGATTCTTATCATTAGGACTTCCCAAAGAACAAAGAGAAAATCAGTTTGTAGTTGTGATGCAAATTGCAATGTAATAAAGGGTGATCTATGTTCCGTCTGGACTCTTAGACAAGTAGGAGTAACTTAAAATTATTTCTCTCTTTTTGCGAAGAGCATCTGTCTATAATATTACATCAGACGTTGCACATGTTGCTTACCAATGTTCATTCAAGTAGACACCGACATAACAATAACTATTCAGGGAGTAGAGTATAATTTCCATGAAGAATTTGCACCAAATACACCAAGATTGATGTAATTGTATTTTTGTGTAGAGATAATTAGTGCAACTACCAATTAGTTGATGTCTCACTAATGATGATTCTAATGCTTTCTTAAATAAGTGGATCAAGGGTCTAGGACTATGATTGCCCTGAACATTTCATTAATCAATTGCACCTCTCTACACTTTATTTTAGTGGATTTGGTTATTGAACTGAGGCTAGTATCTTCCTACTTGCATATAATCCTAGTTTTCCTATGCAAATAAAAAGGACAGTTTAATGCACAAAGCATCCCTCATTCACAAAGGCTCCATAGAAGGGAAGCAACCTAAGGGTGGTGTGATGTAGGCAGCCTACCCTGATGCAACTATCAGTGGCTGATTCCATGGTATTCTTATGCAGACACCATTAAATAAAATGCTCTAGTGTCATGTTCAATAACTGATTACATAATGTTCTTTGGTATACCCTATTTTAAACATAAATCAGCCAACTTATCTAGTTTTCTTGATCCTACCCTACTCAAATCTTAAGTTAAATCTTGAAGTCCCCTTTTTGCTCACAGTAGGATTCCTTAGATACATAAGCAGAAGTTGGATAAATAACTTGCTAACTCACATTTTTATTGATATATAGCAAGTGCGTGTAAATGTAAAATACATGTTGATTTCCATTATGCTCCTAGAATAATGAAGTCCACCATTGACCAAACTTAGAAGTATCAAGCGAATATAATATTATAATCCTAAGGAGGAAAAAATCTTTTGGAGATGTCTCTCTTCAAGAATCTTCTCTCTTCAAATTCTTGCCTAAAATTTGAAATCCTTAATGGGAAGAATTCCTTACATATGCGGATGGTAGACATTATGTAGATAATGGGGCACGGGTCGTAGGTGCTACATGTTTGCATACAGCAAAGTCTATGTACTAGGCGTCTCAGTATCTCCAGTACGTAGGTGCTATATTTTTTTTTGATAACTCTGGAGTCTGGGCCAGCTTGTGCGCACCTCGACTAATTCCGCGGGATACCTGTCACCTCCCACAAGCGTAACTCTTTCCACCAAGGCTAGAACAGATGGGAAGAAATCACCTAGTGTTTGTCTCTATTGGGAATTGAACCTGAAACCTCATGGTGCTTAACCCAACTTCATTGAACCACTAGGCCACATCCTTGGGTGCACCTAGATGCTTTACTTCTCTGAACTTAGTCCCTTCTTTCATTTCTTTCACGCCCCCATCTTGTTCTTTTGGCCCATTCAGTCATTAACTTTTTCCTTGCTCCCATATTGATTTCTTTGGTTTCTGTTTAGGTCCTTCTCCAGTTGAATATCTTTCAAAAAGCAATAGAACCTTGTTACAACTTATTCGCACACCAGTGAGTCAAATTTGAAGCATCAACCAAGTGTACCAAATTATCACATACAATATGGAACGACATCAAGAACAAGTGCAACTTTTCAAATTGGACATGAGATACTCTCTTTTATCCATACTTTAAGCCAGCATATGGCAAGGAAAGCTGCATTCGATGCCTTTATTATAAATGTAATTAGACTTCACCTTTTTGCTTCCTAATAATCCAAGTAAAACATTTCACCCTAAATTTAACCGATGTATTCCTAATAACTCCAACTAGATCCATCTTAGTGTTTAGGGAAGCGTGATGCAGAAAAAAGCGACAAGGCTTTGCATCACGCAGTATGCGATGCGTGATGCGATGCGACCGCATCATTGAAGTGAAGCGCAATTTAATAAAAAAAATACCTATAAAGCATTCAAATAGTAAGTTATAACTGAAAAGACCACAACAACTATATAATCAACAATAAAGACAATATATTTAAGCAAAAGTTCTAATGAAATACCAACAAATCAGTTCCACAAAAATTACGTGTGACTTTATTCCTATTGGTCTCACTTTCCCTTTTACCATATTTCAAAGCCGGATCAGACATTTTTAAATTGTTGTAAAGATAACATAAAAAATAAATCATATCAAAATCACAATTAAAAGGAAAAACATAAAGTAGAGCATTGGTTGAAAAAGAAGAGCAGCAGTGGAGAACAAAAACAGAGCATCGGATGAAAGACTTATCACTGTAAAAAAAGACAAAGTATAAGAAGTAGCAGCAACTGCTCTGTCGAAAAAATACAATTTCAGTGAAGAAAAAAAAACAGAGCATTGGTTGAAAATTCAAAAAATAGGGTATCCGTGTATGAAAAAAAAACAGAGCAGAAGAAGAAAAAGGAAGAAGGAAAAAAAAGAAGGATGAAGAAAGAAGAAGAAGAAACACCTGTTGGAACTTGGTCGCAACTTCAATGGAGAAAGAGCTGTTGCAGCGCAGCTTTAGTGGAGAAGTGGAGAAGAGAGAAGCAGGTCAAAAAAATCCTAAAATTTTTAATCGGTCTTTTCTTAAACTTCTGACCCTTTTTTTAATTTAAAAATTGCTCATAAAAAAATTCACTTCCAACCCTTTTTTTAATTTAAAAATTGCCCAAAAATAAAAAAAATCCCTAATGCGATCGCATTGCATCGCATCACCCATCGCATCACGCAACAAGGCTTGATGCACCCGCAATTCTCAGATTGCACCGCATCAAAGATGCGACTCGCTGGGAGCCCGCAGTACATCAGCGCATAATGCGATGATGCGGTCGCATCTCTGAACACTGATCCACCTTTTTTAATAATGACACCGACTAGGTGTGATACGTCAAGAAAAAATTGGCATTGAAGATCTGGTGGATAGCAGCTATTACTGAAGTGGGTTACATGGATTTCATATGCAGTTATATGGGTGTGAGTGTCACCCAATGTGAGTTCAAGTTTTCACATTCAAGATGTAACTATAGAGAATGATTAACAAAATCATCTTTGATTGCCTTCCTTCTTCTGTGGGTTATAGTATCCATGTGTGTAAGGAGGCGTCAAAAGGTAGAACCTTTAATAATGTGTCTCATGTGGTAGTGACATCTGTATTTTTTTTTTCTTATTTCAATATTTTTTATTTTTTTTTTAAAGTTAAAAAAGATGAGGAAATATAGTTATTTCTTAGAGCAAATATGCATTCAGGAGATAAAGCAGACATCAAAGTCATTTTCTTGACATTGAGTGTCACTTATCAAAAAATATAGACCAGCATTTTGTCATACTTGAATTGAAGTTTTTCGTCGCTGTGTCCAGGCTGTGCTCAGTTTGGCCGTTAAGTCAGGTTACATGCTAAAGTTATTGCATGCTTTACTTGCTTACACATAACACCATTTATCTTCTGATTTTTTATTATTCCTGCTCACGTAATTCTGTGTAATATCTTTTGTGTTTTGTATTCAACCTCATATTTACTCTGCATTGGCAGATTAGCATGGTGAAAAATGATATTTCGAAGCTTCTTGGTGGTTTGGAGAAATATGGTATATACCTCTTTTGTTTCTTCTCCTTTTCTTTTCATTCTGTGAGCTGGTGGAGCTGACAGTTTATAACGGAAATTCCAGAAGTTTCCCTTGTTCTAATAAATGAACGTCTATGATAATTTTGTTGTCATATCGTATTACAGATGATGGAGCCTATTACTTCGATGAAAAACTTGTTGATGCTCAAGGACATCAGGGTCCCCTCTCAGCTTCATCCGCTGTAGTGCGTGGGATTATATCTTTTGCCACAGTGTCTGCTGAAAATTTAAATGTATGCTGTGTAGCACATGTCATTTCTTTCTTTAACTTTATGAAAATCATTCTTGATAAGACTTTACTCTATGATGTGCAGCTTCCAGGTGACAAAATTCTAGGTTTGGCAAGGTTTCTCCTTGGTGTTGGAGTTCCTGGAAATGCAAAGGACTTGTATTACCAAGTTGAAGCATTGGCTTCCTTGGAAAACAATAGGTGTGGTTGCAAAATATACTTTATTTTCCTTTTTTCTAATTTTTTCTGCATTTGCTTTGTTTCTGTAAAATGTTGTGTTTTTGGCTTTTGCTAGTTGAGTTCAGATGTAGCATCTTTGCTGCAATCAGGTCAGCACCATTTCTGTACTTACATGTCAAGCATTTCTTGAAATGCAGGGTCTCCATGCCATTGATTTTATCGCTGCCAACCAATGTGCTTTCATTGACTAGAAAGGACCCGCTTAAGGTGTGACATTTTTTATATAATTCTCGTGAATTCTGAATAAATTACCCCATATTTCTTTCATAATTGCTTTCTTATATTCTTCAATTTTCGTATTTTGACTATAAAGTCTTTGATACTCTATTTCCGAGTTTTGGGTGTTCCTCTAGTGATAACTTGAGTAGTAGAGATATACAAGGTTCAGAGGGGGTATGCTCCAGACGGGAATTAGTGGCTTCAATGAGAAGCACCGAAAAACATCAAAATCTGATGCTGTATTAAGCTAAGGTTACTTAATGTAGTAAAAAAGGCATATAATGAAAACATAACATAACTAAAAAGAAAAGCCAGTATAAGGGTGGAGGAATTGAAATGCTGCAACTAAGTATGTCAAGTAAAAATTATGTCAATCACGTCCCAGACCATATTAATTTTTCTTTATAAAAGGATAACTTAATAAATTTCCTGAGATGGCAAAATGCAATTTAAGTTTCTAATTTTAGACATTAACAAGTTTTTTGCTGTGTAGTGCCACCTTTTCTTAAGCAGAGGTCATGTATCTTTTAAGATTAGAGGTCATGTATCTTTTAAATTAATCTTAGTCCTTTTACAAAAAAATCAGTTGACTGTTTTTTTGCTAAGAAACCCTCCTCATTACCTCAGTGCCAATCATCCAAGCGCTGTATAAGCTAGCCTAAGCACACAACCTGCTTTGTGCCTAGTTGCAATGCTTTAGTGTGCTTCATGTGTGTATTTTTTAACAGTTATTCCTCTGAGGTGAAACATGTTGCATTCTTTCTTGTATCATGTATCCGGTTATCTTGGTGCTCTGATAGGTTTCGCCAGCATATCTGAAATTGATGGACTGTTATATTTTTAATCCAATTAGGTAAATGTAAACACTGTTTTGGGGGCTGCTGCACCTTCTCTGACAGTCAAACTCAAGCAGATTTTCAGCCCTGGTTCAAAGGATTCTTCTGTTATCGATCAGGTGCCAAGGGGCTTTTGTTTGTGATCTCTTGTATCAAATATAGCAGTTAATATTTTCTTTTAAAGTAATTTTAGCATCTCTGCTTGCTATTAACTTTTTGAATATATGTCTTCCCCATGCTAAAGGATCTCAAATTTGACCATAAAAATGCCGTGCATTACTTAGATGCTTTGCCCAAAGACATTGATGTTGGGAGTTACGTTTTCACTTTTGAGGTATGGCATTTTCTCTTTTCTTATCAAAATTTGCTTCCTACGTCATCTTCATTTGACCAATTCATGTTCCTTTCCTCTCGATGATCTTTGTAGGTTGCTCTTCATGATTCAGAGCATAGAATGATCTATGCCACTGGAGGAAGAACAAAAGTACCCATACACATTACAGGAGTTATTAAAGTTAATAATGCAGAGATTTCTGCTCTTGACAGTGATCTTGGGAATGTTGAAACTCGTAAAAAGTATGTCCTTTTCCTTTCTCATCCTTCTTATCTCCTTCGTGATACCCACTTTGAAGAGGTTTCCTTTTTTAATCATTGGCTGCTCTTTTGACCATATTCTGCACATATTAGTTATTTATAATCAATGTCATTAGGTGAAACAGCCTTGGAAACTGGTAAAGTTGCTTCCATGTGACCAGGAGGTCACGGGTTCAAGCCTTGGAAACAGCCTCTGGCAGAAATGCAAGGTAAGGCTGTGTACGATACACCCTTCTGGTGGGGCCCTTCCCCGGACACGGCGTATAGCGGTAGCTTTAGTGCACCGTGCTGCCCTTTTTTGATGTCATTAGGTGAAACATATTTCTGATTCAGGTAGGTGATAGTGCCAATTCAAAATAAGGAACATAGATGCATATTTTTTTGTCTTTTCCTTTCTTAAACCTATTTTGTTATGGTATTTATTTTGTACTCCCTCCGTTTCCATTTGTTTGGCCTACTTTCCATTTTACTCCGTTTCAAAAGAATGACCCATTTCTTATTTAGTAACTCTTTAATTTCAACTTTCCACGTGACATGTTTAAGACCACATGATTAAAGGGTTAATTTACTTTTGACAGCTGGTAGAGGTTCACAAAGGCTTATGAAACTAGAGTCCATGGAGGCTGTGAATCAATTTTCCCAAATTGTTATTTCGGGACTCCTTTTAGAGGTTTTAATAATCAGACTATCAGGGTGTCTTTATCATATATCAACTTGACATTGTCTGCCTATGGCTGATTGCAGAACTTCTAAGTTTTTCAATTCAAAAAAGTTGTATCGAGTCACATAACAAAGACAGTTAGCAAGAATGCTTATGAAGTGATAATGCTTGCTGATTTGACTTGAAATTTTACTTGTTTGTAGTTTGACCTTTCCATTCTTTGTAAAGACTTCTTTGGTGAGATAAAAAGTTGTAAAAAGGCACTGGAGTACAGGTTATAGTATGCCAATAAATTTGGTAAAGTTTGCTGCTAGATTGACACTGCCTTTCTATCTTCTCCTTTCATTAAACATTTTTTAGCTTGAAAATCTGGAGAGCACATCTATCTTTTTTCTCCTACTTTGCAAGGCACAAGTGAAGCACTGAAATTACTGTTCCAACTTCTTTGACTAGACATGCGGAATCGTCTTCTAAGATTTACACAAAAATTGTATTCATCAAATTTTTATAATCCTTCATTTCTGTTTGTTAGATACTGAATATATTGTGCCTTGTTGGTTCTTTTTTCTTGATTTCCCACCTAGTGTCCAATATCCATCTAACCCGGGTTTGCGTTTGGCAGCGCCGTTTCGGGGGCTACCAAAGGTGGCTTCATTCCTAGGACTCGAACTTGAGCCTACTTGGTAGTAGAATGTATGGGAAGAATACAATATGCTGGTTTAGTGGCTGGATTGAATGAATGTTTACTTTTTTTATATATATAAAGTGGTGACATGCTAGAGGGTTGATTTTTGTTTTGGTGGCCCTATCTATCTCATTTCTGTTATACACTTGATGGATTCCTACAACTCATGCTTAACAATGACTTAAAAGGTGAATTCAGGCCTATAAGTTAGCTATTGGCTATAATTTTCTCATTTTTTCCATGGTATTTCTATCTGGCTACCTGAAGAAGAGCCTTGGAGTAACTGTTAAAGTTGTTGCCATTTGAGTTGTAGGTGTCACGGTTTCAAGCCGTGGAAGCAGTCTCTTGCAAAAATGCAAGGTAAATGCCGTGTACAATAAATCGTTGTGGTTCGGCCAGTGGACCCTGCTCATAGCGGGAACTTTAGTGCACCGGCATACCCTTTTTATTGCTATCTGGCTACCTCTCATTGTCATCAGAATATCATTTCAGTTTATTTTGTTAGTTACATTGCACTAAATGTTTTTTAATTAGAAACTGAAGTTTCTTAATTATTTGATGTCATATGGAAACTCTATGGCTACTATACTACCAAATTACTTATGGGCTGTGGAACGAACATTAGTGTGTATCTACAGCTTATACATGTTAATGGGTGCACCAATTTGTCTAGTTTTGCATGATCGTCTTTCACCACATTTTGATGCTACATATATAATGTACTGTTGATAGTTTATCTTTTTCCTGGGGTGTTCCATACAGGCTTGATTTGGCTGGGGAGAACTCCGTCAGTTTATCAGCAAATCATCTTCAAAAGCTACGGTTGTCATTTCAATTAACTTCTCCTCTTGGGCATGCTTTGAAGCCACACCAGGTTGGGATCCTGATTTATGTGTTCAATAACTTGCACTCCTTATTATCCAGTTTGTGGACTTATGAAATGTTCTGCAGGCTTTCCTCAAGTTGACACATGAGAGCAAGTTGGAGCATATCTTTGTGGTGCGCAACTCTGGAAAACAATTCGAAATAATACTAGTTAAGTTCTTAAAAAAATTTCTGTACTCTGTTGCTCCCACTTAACATAATGTGTATGTGTTTTGCGAGTTCAGCACAAACTCCAATTCCAAGAAGAAACATCTGCAGTTGCCTCTAACTTCAATACTGACGATTTTTTAAAGGATCTAACCATTGAGTACTTAACTGGCATCCTGTCTTGTAGGATTTCCTTGGACTTGTTGAAAAGTTTTTCTATCTATCGGGTAGATATGATATTGAACTTACTGTTGGAGATGCTGTAATGGTATGTATGGATTCTAACTTCATTATAGCTGCATATAGCGCCATATTTTTGGTCAAGTTTTTTTTAAATAAATATGTGCAGTATAGATATTAGATATTGGATCTGAAACATTTTGTCGTATCTTGCGCTGACCATTTTGTTTCCTCCAGGAGAACTCGTTCTTGCAGCCCTTGGGTTCTGTTGAATTAGATTTGCCAGAGCCTCCAGAGAAGGCAGCACTCCCGCCTCCTCTGGTTGTTGATCCTTCCTCAAGATTTGGGCCCAAGGAAGAAATAGCTCACATATTCAGGGCTCCAGAGAAAAGACCTCCTAGAAACCTTTCTTATGCATTTCTGGCCCTTGTTCTCTTGCCATTCGTTGGATTTTTGGTTGGGGTAGGTCTTTCTCTAAATCATGCTTGCTTTTCTTTTTTAAATAAGTTAAATGTAATGAATGGAAGTGCCTTCCTGCACTTAAAAAAAGGAAAAAGTACACAAAAGAAGAGATAATAGCTGTGGGATCATATTCCAATAGAGCCAAAGAAAGGTGATTTCCTGCCATCTGTCTAAGACTTGGCAGGTGGAGTTACATGGTACTTGTACTGATGGGTTAATGTATACCCGGTGGATTAGTTTTGGTGCACACAATCTTCCCTTGACACGACTGTTAAAGAAGAAAAAAAAGAATATATAATAGCTGTATGATTGATTCTATTACAGTTTGTGTATTTGCCTTGGCTTGGATGTGGAGCCTAACATCCTCTTCCTTGCCGAAAATGTCTCTGTTGTGGTTAATTTATCATATGTTTTCATGTCTTTTTGAAGCTTTTGAGATTGGGTGTGAACCTGAAGAACTTCCCAACATCAGCACCTGCAACATTTGCCATTCTTTTCCACCTTGCCATTGCAGCTGTTCTATCACTTTATTTCCTGTTCTGGTTGAAGGTTTGTCCTTTAGTTTCTTTTTGCTAACTGTATGCCATTATTATGCCCTTTTCCTCAAAGCGCCTGCACTTTTTGTTGCAAAGAGAACGATTTATGAGATTAAAAACCTCTGTTAGGTATAGTTTCTATAAAACATCGGTTTGGGTTTTGGGTTTTTTTTTGGGGGGCGTGGGAGGGTGGGGGGGAGGGCGTTGTAGAAGGAAAGAAATATGATCCTGTCCCTTTCTTTTTCTCTCCCATTGCTTGAACCAAATTACTGGTAGCTGAGGAATATTGGTCATTCAGTTCTGCAGAGGATACCCTTATAAGTTATAAATCCTCACAATTTATTATAGGAATTCTGCAAGATCTTAGAAAATGTCCCTTTTTACTTGTTAATATGATTAACTGAATCTGAGGATTTCCCTTAACATATTATATTCAGCGCGTTTTATCAAAGGATAACTACATAGTTCTTTTGCTCCTACTGAAAGTGACATTGGGTGACAACAATTCCTTCTCATGACTGCCACGTTAATTGTTGAAAATTGTAGCTATAGCAGAAGCGTCAGACACTTCACCGTAGCTATAACACTAGACCCTTCTTAAAATGAAGTAATCTGTTTTGTTTGATTTTCACAGATTCTCTTCACTAGTTGGTCCTGATTCTGCTTAGTTATGATCTCTGACAGCCTTCTATATCTAGTGCTTCTTGATAAAACATTAACAGGTAGATCAGTCTTTCTAAGCACCGGCAGAGATAGAAAACTCCATTGCCTATACTTCAGCTTAATTTTTTTCAGTTGACAATGAAATCCTAATGGCCTGCCAGGGAACAAATTGCAGGGTGTTCAGCTGCTCTTATAAATCCGTTAAAGGCTCAAATTCTGCATGCAGATTTATCTGTTAGACAAAATACTTTTTGCTCGCTGACTGACTACGTATTTATTTGTTTTCTGTGTGCAGTTGAATCTGTTCATAACATTGAAAGCTCTTGGATTCTTAGGGATCTTCTTACTCTTCGTTGGACACAGAACCCTTTCACATCTGGCGTCCACATCCGCCAAGTTGAAATCCGCCTGATTTAGATAGATTGATTTCGTTAACCGATAAATGTGAGGAAGCAGGGTTCAAGAGAAAGAGGGTCAGATATATTCTTATCTTTTTTGTAGAACAAAAAATATATTTATGACACAAATATTGGAGTATTTAGTCCACAAGTTGATGGTGAGATTCAATTTTGTTGTTTCCTTTGCAAGAAGTCACATGAGGTGTCTATTGTTCTCTTAAGTGTAGTGAAGACTACTTTGCCTTTAGGCGATTCTCATTTGACAGCATGATATACTCCCATTATTCTTAGTTGTGGGTAAAATATTGTGAAATTCATGAGCTCGTCTTATTGGAGGGATTAATATGGAACAACTCTGAGTACTGGTTTATAAGGAAGCTAAGAGCATTAGAAGGGAAGGGGACGGGGATGAACTAGTAGTTTGTGCTTTATAAGCTGACAATTTATAAGATTTCTTGTTACTCAATTCATTCAGCATTCACTTGTTTAGACTGAAAAATCAAGAGATAATTTATCATTTCGTATCTTTTTTACCCTTGAAGTTAATTACTATTCGTTTACCAATATTTAGATAATTTATGCTTAATAGGGGTATCATTAGTAAAATTACTGTATTGTTTTTTAAGGGATTTGTTAAGTGAAACATAAATAAGTAAAGATTAACGGGGGAGTAATATTTAGTCATCTTCTGAAATGTAACTGAGAAATAGAATTATTCTGCAAACCTTAAATAATTCTAAAATAATGGTAAAATATTGATTAGTGGGTATGAAAAGTGATTATTTGTCAATTTCTCTTATATATAGACGAGCGATGATAATTTTATTAGCTTTCTCAAGCGTGCACACTTGTCTGCTTAGCATTCCAGGGGTAGTTTGGTATTTCTATTAGCTTTAAGTTGTTGTTTGTGGCTTAAAAGAATTGTTACTTTGTGGGTCCCTTCGTATAGTAATCTTAAAAATTCTGATCGTTTTCACAAAGCCTCTTCAATATAATTTTCTTATTTTTTATGTTTTAATTTATTTGTTTTTCTAAAAAAAGTTATTTAAATTACTATATATTACAATAACTAATGGCTTAAATATTGATCGGCTCTCTAAATTTTATTAGTAACATATAAATTGGGACAATAGAAGTATCATATATTAATTTAAAATGACAAAAAGTATTACAAATCATAATAATCAACAATTTAAAATATTGAACGACTTATAAAAAAATTTGATTGATTCTCTAAATACTATATTAGAACAAAGGGAGTAATAAATATTATTTAAAAATTACGCAGAAAGTATTATAAATCACAATAATTAATAACTCAAAATATGTAACAAAAAAATAATATAAAAACTTTGGTTGACTCTCCAAATTCATCAGTATCACATAAATTGAGGTAGAGAGAGTAACATATACCTATCTGAAAACTATATAAAAGTATTAGAAATTACAACAACTAACAACTTAAAATATTTAAAAATCATATAAAATTCTAAAAATTATATAAAAAAAGTAATTTATTCTCCAAATTTCATCAATGTCACATAAATTTAAACGACGAGAACAACATATATTATTTAAAAATTACAAATCATATAAAAAATTATATAAAAACATTACACATCACAATAATTGACTAAAAATATTTAAAAATTATACAAAAAGTTTGATTAACTTTAAAAATTTATCGACATTACATAAATTACAAAAAAAATTATATCAATATATAATATAAAAGAGGGTTATAGACAAGGTGATGTGACCTCTCTTTGAGCTTCATTTCTATTTATCTTTTTTCTTCTTTTTTGACATTTTTTTTTCTATTTTCTCCTTATTTTTAAATTAAATACTTAAAAATATTCTATCCTATTTATTGAGTATCATTAATAGTTATTAATAATTATTGTAGTTAAACTAATGAAGAATTCAAAAGTCCCATCAACTTTCAATAGTTCAAAAGTTGTTGCCATTAATTTAGTGATATAATGATAATTTATTGTGCAAAATTAAAAAATAAATTAATTTAGCATGATAACCACAATTTATTTCATCATAATTATAAACAAATTTATTTATGATAAATGGAGAACTTAAAAGACATACTATTACAACAAGTTATTAGTTACTCGTTGATGCTATATGTATATTTTCTTCCATAACGGCTAAGGCAGGAATATTAACCTTTAAATATTACACTTTTGGTATAATATAAAAGAGAATATTATTGTAATAAAAGAGCAGTTTTATAACAAATCTATGTATATGAATAATGCAGAAACACAAACATGCTGACGTAGCGCTTTTTAAGGCCAGAAATTTCATTTATTTTTTTGATTGATTTGATCCTTTTTCTAATTTTAAAAAAATTAAAATTACATCTTAGAATTTACATAATATTAAAGATAACAATATTTAATTCATTTCATCATCAATGCTATTAATTTCTTTTTCTAAAACTCTCTGTTCTTTTCTTTATGGCTGTATGATTTTTTCTTCCTCAAGTTTTTACATTAGCCATCAATAATTATAGTCAATTTATTCCTCTGCCTATTGGTATTCATTTTTTTGCCTATATATAAGTTTTTCTTGCGTCAGTTGTTGTTCCGTGTGTTTATTTACAAACATAGATATCTTGTACGATTTTATTTTTAAATATTTTTATTCAATCAATTAGATTTTGACATTGTATATATATATTTTTTTATTTATTTCCTATGATATCCCCACAGCCGGCAGTTGTGAGACTAATCCTTCGTTTCTCGGTCAGTGCATTTTTGCGGTAGGGAACTGGCCACAGAGTTTGCTCCATTCGCCAGAGGCGGGGATCGAACTCCCGACCTCTTGCTTAAGGGACATAGCGCTGAACCACTATGCCAACTCTGGTGGTTGACATTGTATATTGATTCTAAGGTACAAGAGCCTAACATGTTAGTTTTACTTTGTTTACTTATGATTCTCATTTACAGTGGTGCATTAACTTTTGTGATGTATTATTTCTTGAAGGGACAATGAAATGATCAACACATGATGAAAGAAGACCAAAAGATGAGGAGGAGAGATATGAGGACAAGAATGAAAACACCATCATCATTGGTCAGTTGATATGAATATCTTTTTTAAAAAAAGTATTTTTTCTTTGCTTCATCTAAATAACTTAAATTAGTGTTCTTTATATTTGACTTTGTGAAAAAAAAAAAAAGTATTTGATGATCTCTCTTTCACCATATGCAAGATATTTAATTTTCTATTAATCAAATATTTAAATGGCTTAATTTTGTTAATAATAGTACTTATTTATTTGCTCCTCTTAGATGTTTTTTTTTTATGACTTGATCTCCTTTTCATTCTTTAATAATCTTTTTCCTCTCTTTTTTTTTCTTTCATTGTTTGGGTAGGGTGGTATTGAAGATGTAATATACTATATCAAAGAATAAGTATGTCAAGAAAAATGTCTATGAAAATTAGCTAACAGTATATTTTCATTGTCATTAATTTTGTATTTTAGAAGGTTTTGTTTGATTTTAATTTAAAGAAAATTTTAGTGAATTTATATTCTATATTTCAATATGTAATTAAAAATTGAGTTGTGTTATAAAACAAATAAGAATAAAGAAGAAAAGTAGAGAGAATAGGGAGAGTGATTCTTATTTCTTCTCTTGAGGATGAGAGATCATAAGATTGTAAATACAATGAATAAAACCCCTCTATTTATAGGGGAAATTTACTCCTAGTCTGAGTAAAAGATAGATGCTTCAAATCCTAATAGATATCAAATTAGATCTTGATAGACATTCACTATAATATAAATAAATTTATAACACTCCCCCTTGAATGTCTAATTGGTAGATAATGTGCCTCGTTAAAACCTTACTAGAAAAAACCCAGTAGAAAAAAAATCTAGTGAAGAAAAAAGAGTACACATCTCTAATAATACGCATTTCGGCTGCCTCATTAAAAACCTTACAAGGAAAACCCAGTGGGACAAAACCTCGTAAGGGAAAAAGAGTACAACGTGTATTAACTCCCCTTAATAAGAACATCCTTGACCTTTGCATCTCGATCTTGTGCAACATCTTCTTGAAAGTTGCAATTGGAGAAGATTTGGTGAATAAATCAGTCACATTGTCAGTTGAACGAATCTGTTGCACGTTAATATCATCATTCTTTTGTAGCTCATGTATGTAGAAAAGCTTTGGCAAAATTTGCTTCGTTCTATCTCCATTTATGAATCCTCCCTTAAGATGTGCTATGTATGCTGAATTATCTCTGTATAAAATTGTGGGTAGATTGTCATATTTCACACCACATTTTTCTCGAATGAGATGTATCATGGACCTCAACTATATACATTCTCGGCTTGCTTCATGAATAGATATTATCTCAGCATGATTTGATGAAGTGGCTACGATAGACTGCTTTGTATATCTCCAAGATATGGCAGTACCACCACATATGAACACATAGCCTATTTGAGATCGAGTTTTATGCGGTGTATCGTGAACCTCAACCACACACATTGTCGATTTACTTCATGAATAGCTATAATCTTGCATGGTTCGATGAGATGGCTATGATAGACTGCTTTGTATATCTCCAAGATATGGCAGTATCCCCATATGTGAACACATTGAATGTTTGAGACCGAGATTTATGCGAGTTAGATGAGTACCCAACATCAACATGACCAGTAAGATCGGGACTGCAATCTTTAGAATAAAATAAACTCATGTATCTTATCCCATTTCGATGTTTCCTAGTAGGAGTAGAAATATACCTTGCTAACATAGTAACCGAAAAGGTTATAGGCCTTGTAGTATTTGCAAGGTACATAAGTGCATCAATTGCACTAAGATATAGTACTTCATAACCAATCCAATTCGATATATTTCAAATTTCAGCAAAAATCTATTGCTTTGATAACTCTTCAAGAGTTCCAATGATGTTCAAGCAATAAGCTTATACAATATAAGGATTATAAATAAGTTTCCCAGAAACTTTTATATGCTTCAAGCAGTTTGAATCCTTAAAAGTTTTCACATAAGTTTTGTCAAGTGACAATATTCAACATTTCATGAGTGACATCTTCAAATGTCTGGACTGCAAATCAAATAAGTTTTATGCTTACCAAAATGCATCCTTTCATGTCACTTGATAAATGTTTTTACGTCAGCATGCTTAAATAAACGTAGAATTCAGATCCTCGCAATCTTTCACAATATTGCGCCAATATTGTGTCAAAGATATTGATGATATATCATTTTGTATCGGTTCACAATGCGACATAACATTTTGAGATCTCATCACTTCATTATTTTCAGGTACATGAACCTCTCATAAGGTTTCATGAAGTGGTATATCGTAGGCTCTTCAAGAGCTCATTGCCTTTTTATTATGATTATTTGCTCCTTATTTTTTAAGGACAATTTTATTTGGAACCGATCAGTCTACCACGCTTTACGCATGCATAGATTTTGTCTTTTAGGAACACAAAATAAGAGCACTTGAGCTTAATATGAGATGCTTTCAGCATTTGACTTGAATTGTCTTTTGGATGAGGATATGGTGATAATTCCTAACATATTTCATAGCGCTTATAATCTCCCTCTTATGTTAGGAAAACTAACATACATCCTCTACTTCTTTGAGAAATCCATCGTTGTGTATTATGGTATATTCATTAATCGTATACCGCACATCAAAATTATTAGATGGAATAATTGGTTTCCGACCTTGAACCAATTGAGGGGAAGAAATAATCATAATTTATTGGTCCAATGCATACAAATGCTATTGCAATATATCATATTTCAGACTAATATATTAAATTTTGTTCTCATTAACAATGGTTTAGATATTTATCGAAGACATTCAATGCTAAACCATCATCATCAAGATGAATTATCTTGATTACACAATCTAAAAATTATGTTCAATTTATATTGAACAAGTAACTTTATGAATGTAAAACGTAGGTTGACCATGAATGTACATGTGATCATCTTATTGATGCATCTTTTCAACATATCACATGATAGGTGAACAGACCCTTATTCACCTTTTATAATTTTCAGATTTGAAGGGATCTAATCCCAATATTAGTTGGTCCAACCAACTTGTCATGAGAACAAACGACATAAATAATTCTTGAAGAATCTTCTAGTTCTTCAATACATGCACATCTTCGAGATGTCACAATCGTTCATATCAATTTATGAACTTTTATTCTAGTAAACTCCAAGTTTACCATGACATGTACTTTTTCTTTAGTAAATTTTAGATTTACTATTACATGAATAAATTTCAGATTTACTACTTTAGAAGTAGATTTTAAAATTATTCAACCTCTTTCGGAGGTGAGTTGTGATACAATTTCAATCAAGTGCACGTTTGCATTAATAAGTTTCTCATTCCCCAAGAATGAAATATAATCGTGCCTTAAGCCTATCAAATTATGATAGCTTGTAACCTCTTTCAAGATTTTGCTACTTCAGAAACAAATCGAGGCATACATATAATGTAGAGAATTTTTCTCTAGCATATCTTATAATCATATAAGCGTGTGAAAATATCATCACTTTTGATAATCATTATCATATTGTCCCTCCAGGCGTATATTCGTGCATTCAATCACTTGCCTTCTTTCAAACATATTATGCACTGCTACCACATACACCTCAAGAATGAAGTAAGTTGTCATATTTCATGCTACCACATTCACTTCATGGAATGGAGCATATTCAATGGGTCGAATTTCAAACTTTTCATCAAACACCCATTATTTTGCCTTAGCCATCACAATATCATCAATATGGTGTATTCAGATTCAAACTCAATATTTGATTCATATAAAGGCGTCTTAGGCATGAATCAATGGGACTTGAACCCAACATATTATCATCCTTTTTGATAATATTGTTCTTGAGGAATAAATTTAAAATATAAATGGTTCCAAACCAATTATTTTTCCTCTAATCCAATAATAATTATATCATTCATAAAAAAATACAAATAACATAAGGAATTTCTAACCTTGACCTTTAGATTTATAATCTCACCTTATTTGGCAGAGTCTCGTGCTGATAACGTGTTATAAAATAAATAATGGCAGAGTCTCGTGCTGATAACGTGTTATAAAATAAATAAGAATAAAGAAGAAGAGTAGAGAGAATAGAGAGAATGATTCTTATTTCTTCTCTTGAGGATGAGAGATCATAAGATTGTAAATACAATGAATAAAACCCCTCTATTTATAGGAGAAATTTACTCCTAGTCTAAGTAAAAGACAGATGCTTCAAATCCTAATAGATATCAAAGTAGATTTTGATAGACATTCACTATAATGTAAATAGATTTATAACAAGTTGAATGTTTATATATGGATAATTGTTATTAATATAGCTATAAGATGAAAGTTACGGGATTATGCTTTTAAATTTATCCTTATATATAGTGCTCCTAACAATGTTCTTATACAAAGTTTTTTTTATAAAAAAAAATAAGAAAAATATATAAATTAATTGTTGAGAACTAACAATCATTTCATGATTTTTTTATTAATATGCTAACAATTGTATTTATTCTAATATTTAAGTTTGTGTTGATTTTTTTTTATTTTATTTTTTTACTTTTTGATATTTTTTTCCTCGTCATTATTTTATTTAAAATTATAGAAGTCACAGTTAACTAATCATATGTTTTTTCTTAGTAAAATTCAATAAGTAACCGTTTTAATCTTTGATAGTATTTTATATAATTAAACTAACAAGTCTCTATTAATAAAAATTGCTTGTATAAAAAGTTCAAGTTTAAAGCGTAATTGAGATGCTTCAGTCGATATGTTAACAAAGTAATTAGGACAGATCTATAGTTTTAATATTTTATACATCTTCAAATCATATTAAAGCGTTTATATAAAGAAGTAAATAAAATTATATTACCTCTTAGGTTCGTATTATTAGATTTTTACTTTATCTTTTCTTTTTCCTCTTCGTCGTGACTCCTTTTATTTTACCTTTTTATTCAATTTAATGTACATTGTTTTAAATGAGTAGTGTCATATATGGCCTTAATTAATGTCACACACATATTTCTTTAGTTAAAAAGTTATATACAAATTATCTAACAATCATTAAAAATGTCAAAATTACGAAAAAATATTTGATTATAATTACTATTTTTTTCATAAAATTATAACGTTAATGTTTATTTATACTTTTTTTTTATGATTGCGCGAAACGCAGATAAGTACAGTAGTCTATACTACCTTAAAAGCATTAACTTCAAAACTTTAAAGTGATACTAAAATACCCCCAATTTTTTAAAAAAATATATTTTTGTTATGAAATATAAAACAAAGAAGAAGAAGAATAGAGAGAGAAGAGAAAGTGATTATTATTTCTTCTTGATGGGGTGAATTACAATGAAGGAAAACCCCTTTATTTATAGGGAAGACTAACCTTGATGTTTCTAACTTTTTTCATAAATATGCATTCACTATATATTTATAACACTCCCCCTTAAATGTTTAATTGATAGATAATGTGCCTCATTAAAACCTTACTAAAAAAATAGTTGGATAAAAATCTAGTGAAGGAAAAAGAGTGTATATCTCTAACAATACGCATATCGGTTGTCTGCCTCATTAAAAATCTTACAAGGAAAACTCAGTGGGACAAAACCTCATAAGAAAAAAAGAGTACAATGCATATTAACTCCCCCTAATGAGAACATCCTTGAACCTTTACATCTCGATCTTGTGCACCAACTTCTTGAAAGTTGCAATTGAAGGAGATTTGGTGAATAAATCAACCACATTATAACTTGAACGAATCTGTTTGCACATTAATATCACCATTCTTCTGGAGCTCATGTATGTAGAAGAGCTTTGATGAAGTGTGTTTCGTTCTATCTCCTTTTATGAATCCTCCCTTAAGTTGTGTTATGTATGCTGCATTATCTCCGTATAAAATTGTGGGTACATTGTAACATTTCACACCATATTTTTTTTGAATGAGATGTATCATGGATCTCAACCATACACATTCTCGGCTAGCTTCATGAATAGCTATTATCTCAACATAGTTCGATGAAGTAGCTAGATAGACTGCTTTGTATATCTCCAAGATATAGCAGTATCCCCACACGTGAACACATTACATGTTTGAGACCGAGATTTATGCGGGTTAAATAAATACCCAGCATCAGCATAATTAACAAGATCGAGACTGCAATCTTTAGAATAAAATGAGATCATGTATTTGATACTATTTCAATGTCTCCTAGTAGAAAGAGAACTATATCTTGCTAACAAATTAATCGAAAGGCTATATCGGGTCTTGTAGTAGTTACAAGATACATTAGTGCATCAATTAGACTAAGATATGGTACTTCATAACCAATTCAATTCGGTATATTTCTCATTTCAACAAATAATATATTGCTTTTGAAAACTCTCCAAAAGTTTCAAACCATCAATTTATCCTTTATAAGGATAATAAACAAGTTTTTCAAAAACTTTATATGCTTCGGGCATTTTAAATCCTTTAGGAATTTTCATATAGATTTTTGTCAAGTGACAATATCCAACATTTCACGTGTGACATCTTTTAATATTTGAACTGTAAATCAAATAAGTGTTATACTTACCAAGATGCATCCTTTCATGTCACTTGATAAATATTTCTATGCCAGCATGTTTAAATAAACGAAGAATTTAGATCCTCGTAATATCTTATAATATTGCGTCAATATTGTATCAAAGATATTGATGGTATATCATTTCGTAGTGGTTCACAGTATGACATAACATTTTGAGATCTCACCACTTCATTATTTTCAGGTACCTGAACCTCTAATAAGGTTTCATGAAGTGTTATGTCGTAGGCTTTTCAAGTGCGCATTGTCTTCTTATTATGATTATTTGCTCCTTATCCTTTTCGAGAATTATTTTATTTGGAACTGATTGGTCTACCATGCTTCGCACATGCATAGACTTTATTCTTTAGGGACAAAAAATAGGAGCACTTGCCGCTTAATATGAGATGCTTTCGACATTTGACTTGAATAATCTTTTGAATGAGGATCTGATGATAATTCCTAACATATTTCACAATTGTTTATAATCTCCCCCTTATATTAGGAAAAATAACATACATCCTCCATCTTCTTTGAAGAATCTATCTGTGTGCATCATGGTATATTTAGTAATTGTATGTTGCACATCAAAACTATTAGATGGACATATGTGGCTTCTGACTCAGAACCAACTTTGAGGGCGAATTAATTATAATTAATTGATTTGATACATACAAATACTTTTGTATATAATATTTCAAACCAACACATGAAGCTTTTGTTCTCATTAGCAATGTTTCAGCTATTTATCGAAAATATTCAATGCCAAATCAACATTATCTAGATAAGTTGTCTTGATTACACAATCTGGAAATTATGCTCTTAACTCAATTTTATTGAGCATGCAATTTTATGAATGTCAAACTGCAGTTTGACAATAAATGTACATATGATCATCTTATTGATGCATCTTTTCAATGTATAACATGATAGGTGAACGGGCCCTTATTCACCTTTTATACTTTTCATATTTTAAGGAATCCAATCTCAAAATTAGTTGGTCCAACCAACTTATCATGAGAACAAGCAACATTAAAAGTAATGAAGAATTTTTTAATTCTTCAATATATGTTCAATACTCAGTTTGCACACCTTTGAGATGTCGCAATCGTTCATGTCAATTTATGAACTTTTGTTCTACAAACTTCAAGTTTACCATGACATGTACCTTTTACTTTAGTAAATTTTAGATTTACTATTACATGAATAAATTTCAAAATAATTCTTCTCAATTATTCAGCTTCTTTTGGAGGTGCGTTGTGATACCATCACAATCAAGTGAACATTTGCATTAATAAGCTTCTCATTCCCCAGAAATGAAATATAATTGTGCCATAAGCCTATCAAATTATGATAGTTCATAACCTCTTTCAAAATATTGTTAATTCAAGAGCAAATCGAGGTGTGCATATAATGTAGAGAATTTTTCTCTAACATTCCATATAATCATAATAAGCGTATGAAAATATTATCACTTTTGATGATTATTATCATATTATCCCTCCACGCTTATATCTGTGCATTCAATCACTTGTCTTCTTTTAGACATATTATGCACTGCTACCACATTCACTTAAGAGAATTAAGCATATTCAATGGGACATGTCTCATGACTTTTCACAAACACCAGTTAGCTTGCCTAAGCCATCATAGTATCATCAATATGGTGTATTGAGATTCAAACTCAAAATCTTATCCATATAAAAGGGCATCTTAGGCTATAATTAGATGAGACTTGAACCCAACATCTTATCATCATGGTGCATTAAAACTTTTAACCCAATGTCTTACACTCTTAATGAGATGAGACTTAAATTCATCATCATATCTTTAACAATATTGTTCTTCATGAACATATTTAAAGCATGTGGTTCCAAATCAGTTATTTTTTTTCTTAAATCCAACAATAATTATATCATTAGTAGCAAAAGACAAACAACATAAGAAATCACTAACCTTGAAATTACCTTTAGATTTATAATCTCACCTTATTTTGACAGAGTTTCGTGTTGATAACGTGTTATGAAATATAAAATAAAGAAGAAGAATAGAGAGAGAAAAGAAAGTGATTATTATTTCTTCTTGATGAGTTGAATTGCAATAAAGGAAAACTCCTTTGTTTATAGGTGAAGACTAACATTGAGATTTCTAACTTTTCTTATAGACATTCACTATATATGGTAATATATTTATAATATTTTTTTTAAGAATAATTAATATACAATTTTCCAACCCTGGAACATTGTCTTTTCATCCGTAGTGAACATACGCACAACTTGGACCGACATCAACGTCAAACACATCTAACAGATGCAACTTTTCACTTTACTCTGTTGATAGACATGATACAACTTTTCGCTATTCTCTGTTGAAAGACATAATCACATATGTTACTGTTCCCACAAATCTCCAACTTCTGCGTGAAACAAAAAGGTATGCCTTGTTACTCCTCCTTACCTAAGCTTACTACATGTCGAAGCAAAACATCTTCT
This sequence comes from Capsicum pubescens, assembly GCA_030864215.1. Lineage (NCBI taxonomy): Eukaryota > Viridiplantae > Streptophyta > Magnoliopsida > Solanales > Solanaceae > Capsicum > Capsicum pubescens. The sequence continues at coordinate 227,560,910 of CM061542.1, read as the reverse complement.
TCACTATGTTTGGCGTTATTTTTTCCTGCAGATTACTACAACTGCAACTATCAGTGTTTCTTCTCTTGCCTTTCACATTCAACTTTCGGGCGGCTAAATTTTTCTTCCGGATGAAGGAATTGAAAGTTTATACCTTCTAATTCAAACCCCTACTAGCGTTCTCATCTTCCTCGCTATGTTTGGTTTTGGCTTTCTCCCTGCAGATTACTATCACTATCAGTGTTGTTTCTCCTGCAATTCACAGTTTCAAATTTGATTTTCCATCACCAAAAAAGGCCTACCACTTCAAACGAGTTGTAAAGCTTACACCTGTTGATTCTAAACTCATACTAGTTTGCTATTTGTATATGTTGATCCACCTGTATATTCTTTTGTTTAACAGTTGAACTGATAATGAACTTTCACAACGACATCTCCCAAATGCTTCTTTGTGCTACTTAAACAGTTACTAACTTCTCATGTTATTGTGAAATTTGTAAAATATATTTTCTGCATTCTCACATGAACATTGGTACTTCATCCCTTGTGAATTTTTAACTCTAAAAAACATATAACTTTATTAAATGTCTACCATGATAAGTTTGAAAGAAAAAGAACTTTGCGTTCATGAAACAAAACATCTTCTTAGCTATGTTGGTCATTTTATTTTTGGAGAGGGTTATTATTATCAATGTTGCTTTCCTTGGAATTCACAATTACAAAGTCGATTTCTATCGGCAAAATGCATCTCCCCGTAAACAAGTTGTAAACGCACGTGAACTCGGGATAGTCTCACCTATTAATAGTTACCCCATAAAGTAGCCTTCGACACCTCTTGCTCTATGAATTTTATGTTGGGTTCAAAGTATATGAAAAAGTGTGAATGAAAAAATGAAGGAAAAATGGTGGAGAAGAGAGACAACAATTTAGAAAGTGTACTCTCAAATTGGAAAGTTCACTCTTTCTCCTACATTGGTGGAAGAAGAGAACTTGTGAGTGTTTAAAATAAGGAACACTTACTCCACATGGTAAGTGAGACAAGAAATAAGAGATGCCTCGCGCCGTCGTCGTCATCGCTCACTCGGTTCCGCTTTGGTTTCGGATTTGGATTTAAATTTGTGAAATGATCGATCGATGAGATCTATCTTTTTGGACAAAGTTTATTTGACAGAAATTCAGTTCAAAAATACCAAAGGGAAAAACGTAATTTTTTTCTGTGTTTTGATACTCCATTTATATGCATGCATGCAGATTCCGAAACAGTGCAGTGCTGAAACGAAGGGATGCAACCCTTCAACGAAATGACACACTGATTCATGAAATGGTATGCCTGTTCGGAAAAGACACATTCTTTGAACGAACAGACATGGCTTTTCTGAAAGGTCACACCTTTTAAGTGAACCATTGCCACTTTTCAGAAGAGGCACATGTTGGCTATATAAACCTACTTTCATCCACAGGTTTAGGAACAAATTTTCTGAAATACAAACTCTCTTCTTGTCTTGAAAACTTTATGTGTGATCTATCAAACCGTTGCGTGAGTTCGCTGAATCCAACAATTTGAGGTACCGCTATTGTTCGGATTGTACCATTATTGTTCGGATTGAAGGCCATTTTATCCTGAGAGAAAGATTCCAAAACCTCGGGTACAATGAGGGAAATTATTCCTTAAGGACACTCCGTGAATTCGGAGGACTTGGTCTTAAATTCTGTTTCATCTCTTTTCTGAATCTTAACACACTTCTTAGATAGATTATTCGTAATCTAGTGTTGAAGGTGTTACAGAACTTCATAAGTGTTCTTGTCTTGGACTTGAACTAGTGTTGAAGTTTGTGTTTCTTATATACAGATTCTTGTACCCAAATACATAATAGATAACAATCTAAAGGAATAAGCTTCTGCAGAATCTGTATTGCTTATTTTTGGAGTTTAAAACTTTAAGCTTTCTACTCCGTTTGAACTTAACTAGTGATTTGAAGAAATAAAATCTTCATTACAAGCTAAAGATTATTCGGTTGACGATTGAAAGTCATAAAAACTTCATCGTTAGCTAGAAACAAGAAGAAGAGTTTAAAGTTGCTAACTTTATAAATAGTATTTTGAAAATACTAAATTTTATTGTCTTGTGGTGACAGGAAAAATGACTAACGAAAGTCAAATGCAAGATGCGGCTATGACTGTGGGGGCAACTAGCACTGCTTCAACAAGTCGAGCAAATGCTCCGCAACCAATGGCACCTGCGGAGAAGCCCGAAAAATTTGCGGGCATTGACTTTAAGCGATGGCAACAAAAGATGTTCTTTTACTTCACCACTCTATGCCTTCAAAGGTTCACTAGTGAGGATGCTCCTGATGTGCCCGAGGGAACCTCGGACAAAGAGAATTTCATGATTGTAGAAGCTTGGAAACACTCGGACTTCGTTTGCAGAAATTATATATTGAGTGGTCTCCAAGACGACCTCTACAATGTTTACAGTGGAACTAAGACATCGAAAAAATTGTAGGGGGCACTAGAATGAAAATACAAGACAGAGGATGTGGGAATTAAGAATTCTTTGTTGCAAGGTTCTTGGACTTTAAAATGATAGATAGCAAATCGGTTGTCTCTCAAGTGCAGGAATTGCAAGTAATCATTCATGATCTCCTAGAAGAAGGTATATCTTTGAAAAATACCTTAGTTGAACAAATTGAAAATGTTCTTAGTACTCACATAAACTGTTTTATAGGTTTGATTGTGAATGATGCATTTCAAATAGCAGCGATCATTGAGAAGCTACCACATATGTGGAAAGACTTTAAAAACTACTTGAAGCCCAAACGCAAGGAGATAACTGTCGAAGATCTTATTGTCCGACTACGTATTGAAGAGGATAATAAGGCTGCTGAGTGAAGGTCAAAAAGGAATTCTACAATTAATGGAGAACATATTGTAGAAGATGACCAAAACAATTCTAAGAAAAGGAAAAAAACGGAACAAGGAAGCCATCAACCCAAGAAGAAATTCAAGGGAAAGTGCTTCAACTGTGGCAAGATTGGCCATAAGTCCACGGATTGTCGTGCCCCTAAGAAAGGTAAGAAAAAGGACCAAGCAAATATGATTGAGTCCAACAAAGAATATAATGATTTGTGTGCTACGTTTGCAGAATGCAACTTGGTGGGGAATCCTCATGAGTGGTGGATGGATTCTGGTGCCACCGACCATGTTGTGCCAACAAAAAGTTGTTTTTGTCATTTGCTCCGGCTCAAGTAGAAGAAATGATCTACATGGCTAACTCCGCTACGACTAAGGTAGAAGGAACAGGAAAAGTGGGCTTGAAAATGACTTCAGGAAAGGTCTTGACACTTAACAATGTTTTGTACGTTCCTGAATTACGTAGGAACTTGATTTTTGTTTCATTTCTAGATAAGAACGGATTCAAATGTGTAACCGTTTCTGAAAAAATTGTAATTAGCAAAGGAGAAGTGTTGTTGGAAAAGGCTATCTCACCGAGGACCTTTATAAGATGAATGTAATGAATGTTGAAATAAATAAAAGTTTAAATTCTTCTTACTTGCTTGATTCTTATAATTTATGGCATGAACGCTTAGGCCATGTTAATTACAAAACGTTAAACTAATTAACTTAGAAGTTTTGCCAAACTTTGAGTGCAATAAATCAAAGTGTCAAACGTGTGTGGAATCAAAGTATGCAAAGCGTCCTTATAAGTTCGTTTAAAGGAATTCCAATCATTTAGACTTAGTACACACTGACGTTTGTGATATGAAGTCAACACCATCACGTGGTGGGAAAAAGTATTTCATAACTTTTATTGACGATTGCACTAGATACTGTTATGTCTACTTGCTAAATAGTAAGGATGAAGCAATGGATACATTTAGGCAATATAAAACTGAAGTAGAAAATCAGTTAGAGAAAAAGATAAAAATGATAAGAAGTGATAGGGGCGGAGAATATGAATCTCCCTTTGCCGAAATATGTGTAGATAATGGAATCGTCCATCAAACTACAGCCCCGTATTCACCTCAATCTAATGGAATTGCGGAAAGGAAAAACCGAACTTTGAAGGAAATGATGAATACCTTACTTATAAGTTCCGGTTTACTGCAAAACTTGTAGGGGGAGTCTATCCTTACAGCCAATCATATACTCAATAGAGTTCCCCATAGTAAGACACAATCAATTCCTTATGAAAAATGGAAAGGAAGGAAACCCAACTTAAAATATTTCAAAGTGTGGGGGTGTCTAGCAAAGGTCCAAGTTTCTATGCCTAAAAGGGTTAAGATAGGACCTAAGACTGTGGAATGCGTGGTCATAAGATATGCTAAAAGCAGTAAAGCATGTCGGTTTTTGGTTCATAAATTCGAACATCCGAATATAAATGAAAATACGGTAATTGAATCAGATAATGCTGAATTTTTTGAAAACATTTATCCGTATAAAACTAGACATGAACAGTCTAGTGGGGGGTCTAAACGACCTCGAGATGAACCAAATGAGAATGTACATAATGAAGAAAATCCAAGACGTAGTACACATCAAAGAACGTCAACTTCGTTTGGTTCGAATTTTGTAACATTTCTCTTAGAAAATGAGCCTCAAACATTTAAAGAAGCGATGTTGTCTTCAGACTCATTCTTTTGGAAAGAGGCAGTCAATAGTGAGATTGATTCAATCTTAAGCAACCATACATGAGAATTGGTTGATCTTCCTCTAGGAAATAAACCTTTAGGTTCTAAATAGATCTTCAAAAGAAAAATAAAAGTGGTTGGTACTATTGACAAATACAAGGCAAGACTTGTAGTAAAAGGCTTCAAACAAAAAGAAGTCTTGATTACTTTGATACATACTCGCCAGTAACAAGGATCACATCGATTCGAATGTTAATTGCCTTGGCGGCAGTATATGGTCTTGAAATTCATCAAATAGATGTGAAAATCGCATTTCTAAACGGAAAATTGGAGGAAGAAATTTACATGGAACAGCCTGAAGGTTTTGTGGTTCTAGGAAAGGAGAATAAGGTTTGTAAACTTATTAAGTCATTGTATGAACTAAAGCAAGCACTTAAACAATGGCATGCGAAGTTTGACCAAACCATGTTGGCAAACGGGTTCAAGATAAATGAATATGATAAATGTGTTTATATTAAAGACACTCCAAATCACCAAGTCATTGTTATATGTGGATGATATGTTGATATCAGTAGAGACATTTCTGACATAAATGCAACAAAATGAATGCTCGAGAATAAGTTCGATATGAAAGAACTTGGAGTTGCGGATGTGATCTTAGGAATAAGAATCCATAGAACTCCACAAGGGTTGGCATTGTCACAGTCTCATTATATCGAAAATGTACTTGAAAAATTCAAGTATATGGAATTCGGTATTGCAAAGACTCTATTGGATGTGAGCTTTGCACTTCGAAAGAATGAAGGTGAAAGTGACTCACAATTGGAGTACGCAAGAGTATTGGGATGTTTAATGCATATAATGAACTGTACACGACTAGACATAGCATGCGCTATTAGTAAATCGAGTCGGTACACGAGTAATCCCAACAAAACTCATTGGATGGCAATGAAAAGAGTTTTGGGGTATCTTAAATACACTCAAGACTATGCCTTGCATTATAATAAATATCCCGCGGTACTCGAAGGATACAGTGATGCAAATTGGATCACCGGATCAAACGAAGTAAAATCCACTAGTGGATATGTATTTACTATCGGTAGAGGAGCAGTCTCTTGGAAATCATCCAAACAAACTTGTATTGCTCGCTCTACAATGGAATCTGAATTTATCGCATTGGATAAAGCCGGTGAAGAAGCAAAATGGCTCCGGAATTTCTTGGAAGATATTTCTTATTGGCCCAAACCAGCAACACCAGTATGTATACACTGTGACAGCCAAGCGGAAATAGGTAGGGCAGGGAACATGATGTACAATGGTAAATCTTGTCACATACGACGGAGACATAATACCGTTAAAGAACTTCTCTCTAGTAGAATTATCACTGTTGACTATGTAAAGTCAAAGGATAATGTGTCGGATCCACTTACAAAAGGCCTATCTAGAGAAGGAGTGGAAAGGACATCCAAGGGAATGGGTTTAAGGCCTAGGACAAGTCAGCATGGCGGTAACTCTACCTAGCAGACTGGTGATCCCAAGAGCTAGGTTCAAGGAGATCAAACAAAGTTGTGTCTGACAGGTTCAGCATTATCAATTACCCAACCCATTCTCATGATGTAGACAATGTTTAGTAAACAAGGATAAGACTTAAGGTGAAAAGTCTTTTAATGATTATCTAAATTTGGCAGATTTGACCAAATAGTTTAATCTATAGAATTGAACGTTTAGAAATCACCTATGTGAGGGCGAAGTGGACGCCGCTTCAAGGAGAATGTTAGTAAAGGCCTATTCTCTAAGCTCTCATGAAATTGGGACGTGTTCATGGCTGAAAAGAACAAAACCGTGAGAATCATAAACGATAAAAGGCTGGTTGTGTGACATGTGTTGTCTAGGTGTACACTAAAGCTTGACGGTTCAAAGATATCAAATCTACCGATTGACCGAGTGCATTCGATGCATGTTCACTACGAAAAGTTCAAAGGGAAACCCACTTATCCAGATGCAATCAGTCTTTGCTTGATGATCACATACTTGTCCGTAAAATTTTTACGAAAAATAGTCATTTCCCATTCATGTGGGGGATTGTTGGGTTCAAAGTATATGAAAAAGTGTGAATGAAAAAATGGAGGAAAATGGTGGAGAAGGAAGACACCAATTTAGAAAGTGTACTCTCAAATTGGAAAGTTCACTCTTTCTCCCACATTGGTGGAAGAAGAGAACTTGTGAGTGTTTAAAATAAGGAACACTTACTCCACATGGTAAGTGAGGCAAGAAATAAGAGATGTCTCGCGTCGCCGTCGTCATCGCTCGCTCGGCTCCGCTTCGGTTTCGGATTTGGATTTAAATTTGTCAAATGATCTATCGATGAGATCTATCTTTTTGGACAAAGTTTATTTGACAGAAATTCAGTTCAAAAATACCAAAGGGAAAAACGTAATTTTTTTTTCTGTGTTTTGATACTCCATTTATATGCATGCATGCAGATTCCGAAACAGTGTTTCGAAATAGTGCAGTGCTGAAACGAAGGGATGCAACCCTTCAACGAAATGACACACTGATTCATGAAATGGTATGCCTGTTCGGAAAAGACACATTCTTTGAATGAACAGATATGGCTTTTCAGAAAGGTCACACCTTTTATGTGAACCATTGCCACTTTTCAGAAGAGGCACATGTTGGCTATATAAACCTGCTTTCATCCACAGGTTTAGGTACGAATTTTCTGAAATACAAACTCTCTTCTTGTCTTGAAAACTTTCAGTGTGATTTATCAAACCGTTGAGTGAGTTCGCTGAATCCAACAATTTGAGGTACCGCTATTGTTCGGATTGAAGGCCATTTTATCCTGAGAGGAAGATTCCAAAACCTCGGGTACAGTGAGAGGAATTATTCCTTAAGGACACTCCGTGAATTCGGAGGACTTGGTCTTAAATTCCGTTTCATCTCTTATCTGAATCTTAAAACACTTCTTAGATAGATTATTCGTAATCTAGTGTTGAAGGTGTTACAGAACTTCATAAGTGTTCTTGTCTTGGACTTGAACTAGTGTTGAAGTTTGTGTTTCTTATATACAGATTCTTGTACCCGAATACATAATAGATAACATTTTATACAGCTGAAAATATTTTATACCCCTGAATAAATGAACCACATGTTTGTGAGAGCGCCAATATACTCTGAAGGTAGGAAGTCAGGAAAAAAATGCACAGTGAAACATAAAGACTAATAAAACCCACGAAGAATACACCAATAGAAGATTTCAATTCTTCCACAAGAGATGCATTACCTCTGATATGTTTTGTAAGGTAGGTGTTGTTGATGCTTACAAACATTCCTGTAGATTAGAGTCTTAACAGAACGATGGTTCTTCGTTGTTATTATAAAGTTAGTAACTGAGATATGCAAGAAAAAACACACTTGTTTCTCGCTATGGCATGACCTCCCGATTTCATATTTTCTCATCTATCCGTCCATGAATCCTATACTATGAATGATATGATTTTACATGTTATGCTCTTTATAATAATACACTACATTTAGCTGTTGCAGATTCCTTTGTTATTATCTTCCATCTCTCCGTAAATGACTTATTATTCATCTTATTAAGATGCCGCGCAACATGTATTCTAAGATGGACATAAAGGATAACGTATAACATATTCCAAAGGTTAATGTACTGTTTTCAAAAAATGATAATGTGTAGCTAGAATTTCTTTTGATTAATATTACCCTATAAAGAATGATGACTCTTATGATGTAGGTAGTACAGCTTCTGGTTTACTGATGATCCTGCATTGCTCAAAGGCCTCATGTGGCATACTATAGGACAATCCATGTTATGCCATGGACGAAGGCCCCATGTGGAATGTATTACTCCTAAAGACTAAAAAAGTATGTTAAGCATAACAATCCAAGTATGGTTAAGCATAAAAATCCCAGAAAGTTAATGTATAGCGATCCAAAACGATGTTTCAGTATAAAGAACTAGAAGATGTTAAATTGTACAGTGGTCATTAAGACATTTACCAACTTCTAGATACTTCCACTAGGCCATGTGTCATGTCTCTCTTATATAAGCTTCTTATTTATCTTATGTTATTCTACGTACCTTATTATATCAGTACTATTCCATATTTATTCAAAGTAGTTTTCTTGAATTATTCTTTCTTGGCATAATACATAAACATGCCCTTTAACTTGGCCTCAACTTGAACATAAGTATCAAGTGATTTACAACTTTGCTTTCAGCTGGGCAAATGAGAAGGGCCAGAAATTTGGTGTTGGACACGGCTATTGGGAGGTGGAAATCGTTGTTTGCTGAAAAGCAGTGGCCATTGGTTGATCATTGGTGTCAATTTCTACTAGCAAGGAATAACAAGGCTATTTCACGGGATACTTGGTCTCAGCTGCTGGAATTTGTAAGGTATGTAGACCCTGCATTATCAAATTATGATGCTGAAAGAGCTTGGACATATCTGATAGATGAGTTATTTGAGTACTTGACTAAAAATGGTATAGTCCAAATTGGTCAAATGACGGATTTGAGCCAGAAATGCTGATGGTTTGCCGCAGTCTACCGTCTTGTGTAACGTTATTGTTAGGTGTTTAAATTATTTCGAGTTTTCAAGGACAAATTCATGTACAAAATACGTGAGAAAAGAATACTCTAAATGCAAAATTGTCTTGATTTGGATGAAAAAAATTGACCTCAACTCACATCTATGACCTTCAACTTTGGATGCGCACAAATAGACCCACGCATTACATGTGGCATAATACAAGTAGGACGTCATGTAGGATGCCACATAGGACACATATGTCTACTTTTCCAACTTTATACAAGTTTATGTATCTACTTGTGCACGTTGGAGGACATATATAAAAGTTGAAGCCAGGACATATATTTATGTATTATACCTTCTTTCTTAGATCCTTTTTTTCCATCACATGGATGAGCCTTGGTACAAGTGAAGATTAGTGTGATCCAGAAAGCATAATGTAGAAGATGTGTGTCCTCCGTAGCTTTACCCATGTGTGTAATCATAAAAATATGATCCCATGCTTCCAATCGCATCAAATCTAAGAATTTTCTCATTCATTCTTTGTCATGTAATAAGTAGAATGAAATTTTTGTTTTCCTTGGATTAAACAAAATATTATGGAAGGACTTCGTTTCTCCTTCAAACACTATCCTCGGTTTATTGGTTTTACTTTCTTGGGAGAATTTTGTTGCTGAGCACATTTTTCTCTTTATAGGTCTCTTATGGATTTTTCACTCTAAAAAACATAGAACTAAATTAAATTACTACCATAGTGAGTAAAAAAGAAAAAGAACTAAGGGTTCATTTAAACGAAACAACTTCTTTGCTATGTTGGGCGTTTTTTTTTTCGGGGTGAGTTCTGTCATTATCAATGTTGGTCTTAGCTATTAACAATTACCCCCATAAAGATAGCCTTTTACTTCTCTCGCTCCATGAATTTGATATAGTTGAAACTATTCTCTGCCCCTGGATAAACGAGCCACGTGTTTGTGAGATTGCCTACATGCTCTTATGGTAGGAAGTTAGGGAAAAAGTCACACAGTGGATATTAGTTCTAATATGTTTTGTAAGCTAGGTGTTGTTTATGCTTACCTTGAATGCATATTCGAGCATATTTTTCTTTAATGGCATTGTGGCGCAGTTGTCAATTCTTAAATAAGTATCTGTATGTCATCGAGTTTCTTCGGATACCTGATCTTAATCTGAAATCTTCCCGCTATCTTTATTGGGGTAGAGAGATGACAATGCAACCTTCAAAAACTTTTATTCAATTTCAGTTCTTGAAATTGGATATGATGTTCTCTTCTTCTGAGTTGCACATATGGTGATGCTGGGATTAAAGCTTGGAGGTGATGTACCATTTTCAAAGGTTTGAAATCATTGAAAGAACAATCTTTCTTATTGAGCTTGATTCTATAAGTTAGCTTGTTTCGGTGAATCTATTTTAACCTGACCCACCCTTAAGGAGGTTTTTTCATAGTTGGGTGTTGCTTTAGAAAAAAGTTTCTAATATTTTCTAATTTGGAGAGAAATTGAATGGAATGAGAGGGAGACGCACTGTACAATATTACTAAGATGCGATTTATTATATTTTTATAAGTCATTTATGAATATTATTCAAATGATCTTGCATTTTATTCCTTGTTGTATAGTTATTTATAAAAAGTTTTGTTTTAATAATATTCATATTGTTTTATAAAATGATGTATAATATGACTTGGTACACACGTGCAATGCACACGTCGAGGAAGCTTTGGTTTAATAATATTCATATTGTTTTATAAAATTATGTTGTGGAAGTTTTGGTTTCCCTTCACGACTGAGTTTAATTCTGAGTTTCTTCGATTTTAAATAAAATTGAATTATTTATTTATTTTCGGATAAATTCTTTCTCAAATTTTAATTTGGGAAAAAATTGTCATTAAGTAACGAATTATATATTTTTGTATTAATGTATACGAGAATGTATTCTTTTGTTACTGAAATAACTATTTTACTAAAAATGGGATTTGAATCAAGGGTTATCTCGAAATTAATTCAAATGGGTAAATTTTTTTATTAAATATAGTTTGTTCTTAAAAAAATAATAGTAATAATAATTATTTGAAAATATTTATTTGATTTCATTGAACCAAGAAACTTGGGATTAAATTAGTTGTTAATTTCTTTCAATTTTTTATTAAGTTTAGCCAATTAATTGAAATCAACTTGGCAACAATTGCAATGCAATTGACCAATTGATTTTCAATTAGGTTAAGATTTAAACATAATTGACTAAAATCCTAAGAATTACCAACGGTACATTCAACAACAGCGAACAACATACAACGACCACCCATCAACGACAACAACGATTTCAACATACCTTCAGCAAAACAATGGCAATACCTGATCCAACTTCTACCAAGAAAATTTTGACCAATCCGCACCCAAATCCAGCGAACCCGAACTTTGTAACCCGACATCAACAACCCAAATTCACGGACCCAGCAGCTTCAATGACACCTTTTCTTTCAATTTTTAAATTCATACAAATACAGTACAATTCCAACAAACCTTATCCTTATTGGAAATTCTGAAATTACCTTCAATTTGTTTGTTCACACATTGGCTGAAAGCTCAAAATCGACCCCAACTTGCTTCTATATAAACTCTCTTAATTCCATTGTTTAGGAGGGGTCATGGTGAGGCAAGAACCCCCATTGTATTAGTAAGAGTTTTAAAAGCCAAAAGGTCCTATAAGACTCTCTGAGCTTGAATTTTGGCAAACTCGAGCTTTTCGATGGTGGTAAAGCGACTCCGACAAGGCTCGTAATCCTGGTTCGCTGCCCCTTAAAAGGTAAGCTTTCTGTACTTTATCATTTTTTCCTCTCTCGTGATCCTATCTCGTCGAATTTGTGATAGTTATATTTAATTTTCACTGGTGGGATTAATTGTTGTAGAAAACTAGGATTATTTTTTTCTTGCTTGTGGTTTCGTTAGTGTAAATTACTTGTTTATTATGTTTTCTCATTTGATTTGTTTTCGTTCTTTGTTCTCGTTTTCTTGCTTCTTTCGTGATTAGTGTGTTCAGATTTGGTATCGGCAAGTCTTGTTGGGATTGATTCTTTTTAATTGAAAACTAATAAAATATGGAAAGCTTGAAAATTGTGTTGATCCGTGCCTAATTCTACTTCCTTTGATCTCTTGTTTGGTTTGTTTGTTTATTGTTATTGCCTTTTGATTCTTTTTTTTTTTTTTTTAAATGTGACATTTGTTTAAGGAGAATTCTATTTTCGGGTTTGATTTTGATTTTTGGCCGAACACCATAGAGAATCAGTTTTCAAGTGCTTCAAAGTCTTTCTCGTTCCTTCTAGAAGATTATGCTTCAGAAATCGCTTTGCATGTATATTTTAATTAAGCACCCACCTCAAATATTCTAGTATGCTTTCTTCATTAGTGTTTGAATACACGGTTGGCCTTGTTGATTGCATTTTACTAGAATCGTGTTATTTCTATATTTTATGATTTAATTGTTATGGCATGAGCAATTATTTGTTTGATTTTTGATATATTTGTATAAATTTTTTATCACTGCGTGTTTGTATTTTTCAATGATCACTTAGTAATTAGTAATTGATGTCGTTATGTGTAATCCACTTAATGTGCTTCTTTGCAATGATTATTTTCTTTGAAGTCTTCCGTCGAGTAACATGATAATGAAATGCTATTTGCTTTAGTTCATTGTACTACTAAGTCCTTCTAAGTTATGCGAATCAGCTTTGTCTTCTCTGATTAATATTAAATGTGGTTCTATTAGTAATAGTAGTATCATCTACAAATTTGTTAGTCTCAAATAGGCTCTTTTCTTAGATCATTTACTAATTCCTTATTTTCTTTAATGTGCATGTGAAATCTCTTTAATGGGTCTAACTCTCCTCTCCCTGACATCTATTGTTCTCGAGTTAAAAGCGTTAATCAAGTCCGAAATAGACTAAACATATGAAAAACAAGGTTGTATACAAAGATATATAGCAAATATACGTGAAATAAATGTGATATACGAGAAAATGAGTGTCAATATTCAGTCGTGGAGAATCAAAGGAGGTGTATATGTCTGATTTTCAGTCATGTATACACCAACTATACAGAAAAACGTGCAGAAATTGATCTTTGATATACAGCTAATATACATGGCTGAAAATGGACTTGAAGTCCATAACTTTGCAACGCTCAAAGCTGGGCAGATTCAAAACTGGGCTAAAAAGGGGCTTAATTCTCATCTTCTCTCCCTTTATTTCCTTGTATTAGTTCAATTATTTGTTTGTGTATTTAATTTAATTTAGCTAAATTTTTGGAGAGCAAATTATTCATTTATGATGGTTATTTAATATTTTTAATTTTTAATTCGCTCCATTAGGCAAACTTAAGCTCGTAGAATAACTTGAGAATTTTTTTCATATCCCTTCATAGTTATTAAGTAGCTTAAATCCATGTTAAGAAATTGAATTAATTATTTAATTCAAAGTCTTAATCTGGATAAATTTGTTAAAGATGGAAATATTTTGAAAAATGATGTCTAGTTTATTACTTAGAATAAATTAAATAGAGTAGATTCTGTTTATTCGAAATAAGAATTTTAAATAAATTCAAGACTTTTCTAAAATAAATTTCAAGATTTCTACAACTTAAATATTTTTTTTAAGATTAGCCAAATAAGTTTAATCCGTCGGGAACTACACTTTGTGAATTTTCGAAAGTACCTAATACCTTCTTTCGAATTTATTTGAACCCTTACCTAGACTCTGATTATTTTTTAAATGTTTTCGTTTGAATTCACATTTTTAAATGGTTTCTAAATTTTTCTAAAATTAAGTAGCTACTCTAAATTATTTTTCAAAATAAAATATAAATAGACTTTTCTTATTTTTGCCACAAAGTTATGGAATATTTATTACTTTTTAAAAAATGGATCGTAATAGAATGGCGACTCCGCTGGGGAATAATCTAGGTTCTAACCATAAGGATTCTATATGTTTGGCTAATGTTTGTATTAATTGTTACTTTTGTTTTTATATGTTTAAATTTTCGTAATTATTAAATGTTGCTCCCGACTTCTATTGTTCAATTCTAAATAAAGTATTGAAAATACTATGGTTTTTTGACACGTTAGGCGTTCAATGGTTGTTTGTATTTTCAAACCCGAGTTGTCTACTTGGGAACCTGGTCAAAATTCACTCTAGATACCTAGGATAGAGCGAAATCAAAACCCTGTTTAGGCATGAGCCTAGGACGAATCAATATCTGAGGGGGTATTGGGCCCATTAGAAACCTACCTTGCGTCTCTTGACCACGAGTCATAACAGACGATCATTCTCTATGTGTTAAATTGAAGGAAATAATGTCGGATTGTACGGACCATTGTCCCTTGGGTTTGAGGACTTTATTTTGATAGTTTCTTTTAATCAAAAGTAGATCTTCATCGGAAGGATATTCAGACGTTTCAAGAAGCTCAAGATCGAAGGACTTTCAAAAAGGCTTAGTTTAGATTTGCTCCCCTGCGTGGGATTGATGTCATGTATTTTTTCTTTCGCTCATTTTGTATCCCCATTTAATTTATTAATAAAGTTTGTATAATATTTTGGGGGCAATAGAACGTCTTGCAAATGGCATGTATATCCTTCAAACGTTAGACTTACCTTTGGCTTAAAAGGTCCCAAGTACGTTAGGACGCGCTAAAAATTATTTATCTGCTAAAGTGTTTCCTTATTTTGTTTATGTTGTTTGATTCGTGTGTTTAAATAACATATGTTTGGCTTTAAACAAAATTAATCCATTATTTTATCTCGAAATCTTAGAGCGTTATTAGGCATTTAAGACTTAAAATTTAGATCCTCCTAAAAAAAACTCTTTAAAGTCCATCAATCAAGTTCTTTTCAATTCACCAAAGTTTTGTTCAAAAATTCATTTAGTCATTGTCCAATTCATATTGATCACGTTGCTCTTGCAATTCGTTTTCTCAAACTTAATTATAGCTAGAGCTATCCAGATATTTTATTAATGAAAAGATTATGTTGTCTTCAAAAAAGGCTTTCCACATATTGCCTTTATGGTGTTTATTCGTAAACAGCCAACCTCTTCAAATCACTTAGTTCATTCTATTTGAAATGTTGTTTTTCCCACTAAACTCAAAAGCCGTCAAGTGGTCAAAGTTTTGATCATTCTGTCATTTTTTCAAAGTGTCATATTCTTCGAATTTTGAATTAGTCTGTTTCAAATCAAATACTTGTCATTTATTACGTATATTATTTTGGTCAATTATTATGATTAGGGGTGTTCATGGTTTGGTTAAAAACCAAACCGAACCGTGAACCAAACCAAACCGATTAAAAAAATCAACATTTGATTTGGTTTTAAATTTTAAAAACCGATACTTATGTGGTTTGGTTTTGATTTTACTCTAAAATAACCGACAAAATAACCAAACCGAATCGATATATATATAAATTATTTATATATTATTAATGAATAAAAAATAAATATTTGTTAGATTTTAAATTTTATTCATGAATTTAACTTTAACCGCAACACTTTTAGTCATATGTCTCCATCTAGTGGACAGTACGTTATGAGATTCTAAATGATTTTCGCACTTTGAATAACAAATGATACTAATTGTGAAAATTATCTTGTTGTCTAGGAAATTTTACAGGTGAATTTAATTAGATTATAAATAATCACTAATTGTGAATTTTCTTTTTAGTTCCTATTAAGCAAAAAAAATTATGTGTTCACCTTTTGGGGGGTTTATTATATCGTTCTCTTATATGTAGTATCTAAATAATTTTTGTAGAAGCGTTCATATGGTGTTGTTCGTGGCTTTGCCTAAATATAACACTAAATTGATATCTTAGTTTCAAGATTAGGGCACAATACTATGTTTGATTGGATTTATTTTTTTTAAATTTCAACTTTATCATTACTTAAAGTTATAAATTGGAAAACCCAAAAAAAGCGAACCAAATCGAACTAAACCGACAAGAACCAAACCGATGGTTGTTTTCTTGTGTTGGTTTGGTTTGGTTTTTGAAATTTAAAAACCGACTAAGTTGGTTTGGTTATGGTTTTGACCAATAACCGACCCATGAACACCCTTAATTATGAACATGAACTACATTTTACCTTTTGAGTGTTTTTTCTTTTCTTTTAGAGAGAGGCTGATTTATGCTGATACTCAAACTTGCTCGTTTCATAAAGACTAAAAGCAAAGTAATCATTGACGCCAACAATCGCGAAGAAGAATGAAGTTTTCTCAAAAGTGCACTTTCGACGTTCTTCTATCGTGCATTTTGAAGTTATTATTTTCTTTCCTTGTAATCATACTTTTTAGTTGTAACGAACTACGTTTGACCTGAATTTTCAAGAATGGAATATGTAGGCGGCCTATGTCGGATTTGGTCAACCCTTTAAAAAAAGTTCATCTTATGGTGGAACTACACTTGATATGATTCCTACCTCAATATAATACGTGTGCACCACATCGATTCGGTCATATTTTTTATAATATTTTCATAGAAATTGGGACAAAGTTTTTGAGCAAATCTCAAAAATTCGTTAAGAGGATCTTTTTCAAGTTATATGGAGATGACGTTGAAGCATGTAATTGGGGCAGAAATTTTTGAGAAGGTCTAAAAAATTTCGCAAGAACTTGACATTTGATACAAAGCTACACTTCAGACGTTGTTAAAGCTGAATCGATGCATAATTTTGAGAAGTTCTAAAATTTCAAGTTATGCTACGCCAGAAAGAACTCAAGTATTTTGCATTCTAGACTATAGAAGAATTTTTGAGAGGATCTCAAAAAATTATATTAATTGATGTCATAAGTTACAAAGAAGTTCAAAAAATTCTAAACTGGGGCAGAATTTTTGTAAGGGGGATCCTCAAAAATTTCACAAAGACTGCAATTCAAGCCTGAAAATTGATGATCAATGAGGAGCATCAAGAGAGCAAGGCAACACCAACACAGACAGTTTCTCAAAACTAAGAATTTTTCTTTGTACGTAGGAAAAGTGAAGTCATAATGTTAACAACGTTAAGCATGACAAAAGGCATTAGCAAATTCACCGTGCCTTGCCATAATAATCCAGACAACTTTTCTTCTCCATAATTCTCTTGATTTATGTTTCTATTACTTTGTTATGATCTCTAACACTTTCTCTGATTTTGTAGGAAAATGACCGAGCATAACAATTAAGATATGGAGATATTATTTAAAGCACCGTTTCTAAATCATTATGATTCAAACGACTTTACCTTTAAAATCTATCTTCTGTTACACTCTTGTCTTAGTTACAACAAATTGTTATGTTATTAATGAGTATTGTTTGAGTTATGCAGGTGATGTTATGCAAGACCGCCTCCAAAAACTAACACAAACTAATCCTCTTATAGCTTGAGGATTCAATCCAGAAGCTTAAGGACACGCACAAGTCCTCTTAAGGAATTCTGATTGAAAGGATGGAGCTCAACAAATCAACTTCTATCTTTTCTTATATATTAGGGTTTTCTACCCTTCCAGAAAATTACTGGATTGTCAGCTCATTTGAGATGACATATCTTATTATATTTGGGTCATCCACTTTTTCAAGAGGACATACCAAATCGCCACTTCGTTCGAAGTGACACATCTTATTATATCTAGGTCATCCACCTTTTCAAAAGGACACATTATTATATTTGGATTTTCCATCCTTTAAGAGGATGCTTTGAACCATCACTTTATTTGAGATATCATGTTATGGATCGTCACCTCCTTTAGCGTGTTATGTTATTATGTTATAGAATGTCATCTCCTTGAAAGTGACATATTATTATATGAATTATCACCTTTTTCTGCATGACATATTATTATGGATCATCACCTCCTTCAGAGTGACATATTACTATGTTCTGGATCGTCCCTTTCTTTAGAGTGACATCTTATTATGTTATGGACCGTCGCCGCCTTTGGAGTGACATCTTACTATGTAATGGACTGTCACCTCCTTTACAGTTACATCTTATTATGTTATAGACTGTCACCTCCTTTAGAGTGACATCTTATTATGTTATGGACCATCACCTCCTTCAGAGTGATATGTGATTATGTTATATACCATCACCTCCTTCAGAGTGACATATTACTATATTATGGACCATCACCTCTTTCAGAGTGACATCTTATTATGTTATGGACCGTCACCTTCTTCAGAGTTACATCTTATTATGTAATGGACTGTCACCTCCTTCAGAGTGACATATTATTATGTTATGGATCGTCACCTCCTTTAGACTGATATATTATTATGTTAAGGATCATCACCTCCTTCAACGTTATATGTTATGAAATGTCACCTCCTTCAGTATGGCTTACTAAAACAAAATATGCACAATTACCCTTATATTGCATTTGCTACTAATAAGTTTAGTGCCAGTAATTAATTGTAACACCCCAATTTGCTGAACTGGAATGCTACACGGTGCTCATGACCCCGAAGGAACACAAGCTAACCCATGACTGATATTAGTACCTGTATACTGCATAAAATACTGAATAATGCAGAAACATGCACTGAAAGGACATAAGGTTCAATACTGAATATAACATGGATGAGATAACATATGTGGGGTAATACAATACCCAAAACAAAACTGTAAACACTGAAGTCTGAAATATAATAGTCTGCATCTAGTCTGAAAGCCTCTACTGTCTGAATAATCTGAATAAGGAGTTGATTGGACATGTCCCCAACTAACTCCAACTAATAACTAATCAATGAAATAGTGGAGAAATAATCATGTCCTCGAAGGATGAGGACTCACTTCTATTCTGACTGCTGAGACTGGAATCTACTATTGATCTGGAACTCGTGTCTTTGAACCTATGGTGTAACATAAAAAGAAAGCACCATAGCACAAATGCGTCAGTGCAATGGAATGTATTGAGTATACATGTGAGGTAGGCTAATGCAAGGGTTAACATACATGAATAATGTTAGCTGACTGTCTAACATGAATGCGAGAATGCATACATAAATACATAACTGTAACTGACACTGTGATATCGTGATTGTTGAATCTGAATACTAATGACACGACATACTAATAACTGATGTAACTGATAGCATAAATAGTTGTATCTGAATGTAACTGATAACATGGGTGACTGTATCTGACAATCTTGAATCTGATGGAACTATCTGAGTTCCTTACTGTATCTGAGTCGACTGTATCTGACAGTCTTGACTCTGATGAACTATCTGAGTTCTTTTACTGAGATTGGTACTGAAACTGTGGGAGGTAGTATTTAACCGACATGCCCCTGATATGCCATTATGGCTGAGATGGGGTCCAATCTGTAACCCCAATTGGAAGGGTGGTAATACCGCGCCACTGGTAAGGACAAGTTGTGGGTGACCCTCATCTGATAGTGTCCTCTGTACGAGAACGGTGGGCCCTTATCTAACATTGCTTATCCACCTCATCATCCCTCATCGACAGTGTTAATGTCTCAATCTATGCTGGCTACATAGTTCTAGAACGCAAGGATGACTGCTAAGGATCACATCCTCATTTGATAGTGTGTGTCCCCATCCTTAGATTCACTCGGTGCTAATTTCTACTCCCATCTGAATGGACACTGAACATGATTTACTGTACTGAACATGGACTGAGTTACTGAATTTCGTTGACTGACGGAATATTACTGATATCTGACAACTGACTGAGTTCATGAGATCATGGAGATTTCCTGAGTCATAAGACTGTCTGAAGTCTAAGGATCATGGCTTGACTGAGAGTATTGTGAAAACATGACATGGCTCTAGGTACACAGCTAATGTTTCGGGTACAAGTACCCCTAGGACTCGATGGAAGGAAACTGACCAAGCATAACTTACTTGAACATATAACTAACATCATAATCCATAATACATTTATAGAAACATTCCATCAAAACATGTGATAGGCACAACTTGTACATACATGGGGATTTGATGATATCATACTAGTTGGGCATTGTTCCTTCATCTAGGCATTTAATCAATCACATGGAAGGCATAACACATATAGACAACATTATACAATAATTAATCATCATAATTCATCTCTAATTTCATCATCCTAGGGTTTATTCATAGGTTCACATGAATATACATCTATACAAATCAATTCCACATAAAATTGATCACCCAACATGGATTTGAATTCAATTGATCATTCTCAACATAAACAAAACTAACCCAACATGAAATTCATAAAGAAATCCATAACTTGAATTTAGAAAATGGATTCTTGGGCTTCATGGACGAAAGGAGTCCATGAATGAATATTATGCATACCTTAGTTCGTGATTTTGTGAAGATTGATGGTGAAACCTTCTTGAAATTGGATATTCTATGAAAACCCTAGCTTGTTCTTAAGAGAAACTTGAGAGAAGAGAGTGTATTTTGGGTGAAAAGTGGTTGAATCACGTGTTAAAGGGCTTAAATAGGGGTGGGAAATTGACCCTTTTAACCCTGGACGTGCCTTGTAATTTCAGTAAAAAATTCCCGAATTGAACCCCTAGCGCGACGCGGGGCTATCGTGTCGTGTCACTAGAATTTAACAATTGGGAAACTGAGGGATGGCACAACGTGGAGCCATCGTGTTGCCCCTTCCTTTGTGACCTGGAACTTTAGCGCGGCACAGGGAAAATCACGCTGAGACAATGGAAAAAGGATAATTCTGAATTTTAGGGCGTGACGTGCCATAATCGCGGACACCTACTGGAAATTGCCAAATGTCATTTCCTCTTGTGGCGCGGTGCGCCATAATCGCGAACACCTACTGGAAATTTCCAAATGTCATTTCCTCTTGTGGCGCGGTGCGCCACTGACTAATATGGCGTTGTTTTACAATAGGAACTTGAAATAGTCATAACTTCTTACCCGGTTATCAGATTTAAGCGAATCATATATCGATGGAAAGCTTATTGAATTTTCCACATGACAAAAAGTGAAAATCTTGAAAATTCCTCATGGAATAATTATCATTCACTTTAGAAGATAATACTAGGCATTCTTGGGATGAAATTGGCTAGAAATCTTCAGGGTATTACAATATCTTCCCCTTGAGAACATTCGTCCTTGAATGAGACTGACTGAGAGGGGAAATAATAAGCTGAACATGAATAACTGAAATATGATCTCATGACTAACAAGCTGTACATAACATACTGAACATGCATATCTAATGCATGTGTAACTGATTCATGAATGCATGACTGAGTGTTCCGAAAAACTAAGTTTCTCACAATGAGATTGCATTTATGATGCATAATTATATAACTGAGCTGATACATGAATGCATGACTGAATGTGCAATGGTTCTTGATACCAAGTTTATACTGGGAACATGAACATGAAACTGAATACCAAGTTCACGATGAACACTGATCATGAAACTAAGTAAGCTTAAGAAGAACTGTTACCTTGAGCTTGATCTGAGTTGGCGGAGAAGTGGTGAGGATACTTGGTACGCATGTCTGCTTATGCTTCCCAAGTAGCTCCCTCGACGGACTGATTTCACCAAAGAACTTTAACTAGAGTGACTTCTTTGTTCCTCAATCTACGAGTCTGATAGTCAAAGATTTCGACTGGAATCTCTTTATAAGAGAGACCGTTATGAACATCAATGCTCTGAATATGGACTACGACTGGTGGATCACCTATACACTTCTTAAGCAAAGAGACATGGAAGACTGGATGAACTGAGGCTAGATAAGCTACCTTGTCAAAATGACTGAGAATCTTGAAGGGACCGACATATCGGGGACTGAGCTTTCCCTTCTTGCCGAACCTCTTCTCTTCCTTCATGGGAGAGATCTTTAGATAGACATGATCACTAACCTCAAACTCGAGATCTTTGCTATGAACATCTACATAAGACTTTTGTCGGCTCTGAGCAGCCCGGAGTCTTTCTCTGATCAACTGGATTTTTTCTAAGACATCGAATACTAAGTCAGGACCTATGACTGAGGACTTACTAACTTCGAACCAACCAATTGGAGATCTACATCTCCTACCATAGAGAGCTTCGAATGAAGCCATCTGAATACTGGAATGATAGTTGTTGTTGTATGCAAACTCAATCAAAGGCAAGTGGTTATCCAAAATTTCCTTGAAATCAATTGCACACGCCCTTAGCATATCTTCTAAAGTCTGAATGGTTCTTTCTGCTTGACCATCTGTCTGAGGATGGAAGGATTTACTGAGATGAACTTGGGTACCGAGACCCTTTTAGAACGCTTTCCAGAAATAAAAGGTGAACTGGATACCTCTGTCTGAGATAATGGACAATGGAACACCGTGCAATCTGACCAACTCCTTGATATAGAGTTTGGCGTAATCCTCGACTGAATAAGAGGTATGAACTGGAAGAAAATGAGTTGATTTGGTCATTCTGTCTACAATGACCCAGACTGAATCATGTTGATGACGAGTTCGAGGCAAACCCGTCACGAAGTCTATGTTCACAACTTCCCACTTCCAAGTAGAAATACTGAACTCCTGCATGGAACCACTAGGCTTCTGATGCTCTATCTTAACTTGCTGACATGTAGAGCACTTAGCCACAAACTCTGCAATGTCTCTCTTCATCCCACTCCACCAATAGATTTCCCACAAGTTGCGGTACATCTTTGTGGCCCCTAGATGAATAGAGTAGCACGCGTCATGCGCTTCTGCAAGAATTCGCTGCCTTAAGTCATCTATACCTGGAACACAGAGACGACCCTGACAATGCAAAACACCATCTCCCCCTTGGGAGAAAATCTCTACTTTCTGATCCTGAAGTGACTCTTTCAACTTGAACTACTCTGAACACATGCACCACCCTATGAAGAATCGACTAAGCAAACGCCTAGTCTGGCAAGCTGATGGACTTCTTGAGCTAACTTCTTTTTACTATCCTCCACATGAGAAACACTACCCATGGATAGCCTACTGAGAGCGTCGGCCACTATGTTGGCCTTGCCCGAACGATAGAGGACACTCATGTCATAGTCTTTCAAGAGCTCTAACCACCTTCTCTGACGAAGATTAAGATTTTTTTTAGAAAAGACATACTGAAGACTCTTGTGATCTGTGAAGACATCTACATGAATTCCGTAGACATAATGCCTCTAAATCTTCAATGCAAAGACTACGGCTACTAAATTAAGATCATGAGTAGGATAATTCCTCTCATGGGGTTTAAGCTGTCTGGAGGCGTAGGCTATGACCTTACCATGCTGCATGAGGACAAAACCCAAACCTACTCTGGATGCATCACAATACACCACGAACCCATCTAAACCATCTGGAAGAACTAAGACTAGGGCTAAGGTAAGTCGAGTCTTCAACTCCTAAAAACTCTTCTCGCAAGGGTCTGACCACTGAAACTTGACTTTTTTTTAGTTAATTTGGACATAGGGGATGCAATAGATGAAAATCCTTCAACAAACCGTCTGTAATAGCTAGCCAAAACCAAGAAACTCCTGATATCTGATGGAGAGACAGGTCTTGGCTAGTTTCTTACTACTTCAGTTTTTTGAGGATCAACTCTAATGCCATTACCGGAAACGATGTGACCAATAAATGCTACTGACCTTAGCCAAAATTTGTACTTACTGAATTTGGTGAATAGTTGATGATCTTTGAGAGTCTAAAGTACTGTTCTGAGATGGTCTGCATGATCGCGCTCAGTACGAGAAATGACCAGAATATCATTTATGAAGACTATGACGAACATGTCCAAGTACTGCTTGAACACGCGATTTATCAAGTCCATGAAAGCTGCTGGGGCATTGGTAAGACCAAATCACATGACTAAGAATTCAAAGTGACCATACTGAGTATGGAAAGATGTTTTTGGAATGTCACTTTCTCTAACTCTGAGCTGATGATAGCCGGATTTGAGGTCTATCTTAGAGAAATAGTTGACACCCTGAAGTTGGTCAAACAAGTCATCGATTCTGGGAAGAGGATACTTGTTCTTGACCATGACCTTATTGAGTTGACGATAATCAATGTACATTCTGAGAGAACCATCTTTCTTGCGCACGAATAAGACTGGTGTGCCCCACGGGAAAATATTGGGTCTGATAAATCCCTTATCTAAGAGATCCTTCAACTGTTCTTTCAATTCTCTGAGTTCTGCTGGTTCAATTCTATATGGAGGAATAGAGATAGGCTGAGTTTCTGGAAGAAGATCAATACCGAAGTCTATTTCCCTTTCGGGAGGAATTCCTGGAAGATCTTCGAGAAAGACATCTGAATATTCATTCACTACTGGGACTGATTCAAGGATGGGAGTTTCGGAACTAGTGTTCTTAACTCAAACAAAATGATAGGCACATCCTTTAGAAATCATTTTCTTTGCCCGAAGGTAGGAAATAAGCTGACCCCTAAAAGCGGATACACTACCCTTCCACTTAAGGACGGATTTATTTGGAAACTGAAACTGGACTATTCTGTTTCTGCAGTCGACTGTGGCATAGCAAGAATGAAGCCAATCCATGCCGAGAATGACATCAAAATCAGTCATCTCTAATTCGACTAAGTCTGCTAAAGTAACTTTCTGAAATATCATAATCGGGCAGTTCCTGTATACCCGTCGGGCTATGATGGTTTTTCCCACTAGGGTAGAGACTGAGAAGGGCTCTACTAAGATTTTGGGACTGATTCTGAAATCTTCTGCTATATAGGGAGTAACAAAAGACAAAGAAGATCCTGGATCTAGCAAAGCGTAAATATGCACATGAAAGATCTGTAACGTACCAGTAACGTACCAGTAACTACATCAGGAGAATTTTCCTAATTTTTTTTGGTTTGAAGATCATATAGTCTATTTGGGCGTTGCCCGCTAGTAGAACTGGTGGTGGCACCCTGCTAATTCGGGCGACCGAACTGAGCTGAGAAGCGGAGATGACTCTGATAACTTGACTGAGGGTAGTCTCTGACTTGTGTCCTGGCTTGCCACAACCAAAACAAACATCGTTTCCAGCTCTGCAAGCACCATTGTGGTTCTTACCACAAGTCTGACAAAGGGGATTAGTTCGGGCATTGCTGACACTGCCCTGAGACTTAGAGCCTGGCACTCTATCTCTGAACTTAGGAGATGGAGCACTGGCTGAAGAAAGAGATGGAACTGATGACTTAGGACGAAATTGAAAATGGTTTACTCCTTATGATATAGGCTGACTAAAATTGAAGCTACCTGTTCTAGCTTTCTTATTCTGTTTTTCCCTCTGCTTAATATTTTGCTCTTCTATCTGTTGAGCATGGGTCATAAGTCTAGCTAAAGTCATGTCACTATTTAGCATGGTGTATCTACACTCGTTAACCACGCTATCATTTACCCCTGAAGTGAACTTACTCATCTTAGCTCTGTCTTCTGCAACCACTGAGGGACATATCTGGCTAATTGAGTAAAATGTAGAGAATACTCTTTCACCGTCATATTGCCCTACCTGAGGTTGATGAATTCTAGCATCTTAGCCTCTCTAAGCTCTTAGGGAAAGAATCTGTCTAAGAATGCAGTGACAAACTCTTCTCACTCTATAGGACCTACATCATCTGACCTTTCTGATTTTCACTATTTGAACCAAGTATGAGCCACATACTGCAACTGATATGCGTCTAACTCAGCACTTTCAACAGTAATCACCCCCATAATATTTGTCACCTTCTGCACCTGATCTAGGAATTCCTGAGGGTCTTCATCTACTTTAGACCCGTGGAAAGACGGAGGATTCATTCGGGTGAAGTCCTGAATCCTAGCTGCAGCTGAGTTGTCCACTGGGTTGGCCGAAACGACAACTGGTCGCTCATTATGGGAAGCTACTAACTGAGAATGAGTGGTAAATGCGGTTCTAAATTCTGCATAAGAAACATGATCGCCCAAAGGTTCTTCGGGCTGAGGAGCTGACTGATTTTTTTCTCTTAGGAGACATATTCTAAAATCAAGAGGAGAAATGGACTAGACTGAGAGATTGACTTGTGATTATGCTCACTGACATGACATGAGTACTGAAAGAAGGGAAATTATTCCTAAGCATCTCATAGCCTCTTGCACATAAATATGGCGCGCAATATACCCATGTACAAGACTCTACTAGATGCAGCTTTCAAACTTCCTAGGACTCTATTGAATCTTAGGCTCTGATACCAAGTTTGTAACACCCTAATTTGCTGAACCAAAATGCTAAACAGTGCTCATGACCCCGAAGTACCACAAGTCAATCAATGACTGATATCAGTACCTGTATACTGCATAAAATACTGAATAATATGAAAACATACACTGAAAGGTCATAAGGTTCAATACTGAACATAACATGGATGAGATAACATCTGTGGGGTAATACAATACCCAAAACAAAACTGTAAACACTGAATTCTGAAACATAATAGTCTGCATCTAGTCTGAAAGCCTCTACTGTCTGAATAATCTGAATTCGAAGTTGATGGGATATGTCCCCAACTAACTCTAACTAATAACTAATCAATAAAACAGTGGAGTAATAATCATGTCCTCGAAGGATGAGGACTCACTTCTATTATGACTACTGAGATTGGAATCTACTGTTGATCTGGAACTCGTGTCTCTGAACCTATAGTGTAACATAAAAAGAAAGCACCATAGCGCAAATGCATCAGTACAATGGAATGTACTAAGTAGACATGTGTGGCAGGCTAATGCAAGGGTTAACATGCATGAATAATGCTAGCTGACTGTCTAACATAAATGCGAGAATGCATACATAAATACGTAACTGTAACTGACACTGTGATATCGTGATTGCTGAATCTGAATACTAATGATATGAACTACTAATAATTGACATAATTGATAGCATAAATAGTTGTATCTGAATGTAACTGATAACATGGATGACTGTATCTGACAGTCCAAAATCTGATAAAATTATCTGAGTTCCTTATTGTATCTGAGTCGACTGTATCTGACAATCTTGAATCTGATGAACTATCTAAGTTCTTTTACTGAGACTGTGGGAGGTAGTATTTAACCGACATGCCCCTGATACGCCATTATAGCTGAGATAGGATCCGATCTGTAACCCCAATTGGAAAGGTGTCAATATCGCGCCACGGGTAAGGACAAGTTGTGGGCGACCCTCATCTGACAGTATCCCCTGTACGAAAAATGGTGGGGCCCTTATCTGACAGTGCTTATCCACCTCATCAACCCTCATCGACAGTGATGATGTCTCAACTTATACTGGCTACATAATTCTGGAACGTAAAAATGACTGTTAAGGATCACACCCTCATCTGATAGTGTATGTCCCAATCCTTGGGTTCACTCGGTGCTAATTTCTACTCCCATTTGAATTGAAACTGAACATGATTTACTGAACTGAACATGGACTGATCTACTGAATTCCGTTGACTGATGGAATGTTACTGATATCTGACAACTGACTGAGTTCATAAGATCGTTGAGATTTCCTGAGTCATAAGACTGTCTGAAGTCTAAGGATCATGGCTTGACTGAGAGTATCGTGAAAACATGACACGGCTCTAGGTACACAGCTAATATTTCGGGTACAAGTACCCCCAGGACTCGATGGACGGAAACTGACCAAGCATAACTTACTTGAACATATAACTAACATCATAATCCATAATACATTTATAGAAACATTCCATCAAAATATGTGATAGGCACAACTTGTACATACATGGGGATTTGATGATATCATACTAGTTGGGCATTGTTCCTTCATCTAGGCATTTAATCAAACACATGGTAGGCATAGCACATATAGACAACATTATACAACAATTAATCATCATGATTCATCTCTAATTTCATCATCCTAGGGTTTATTCATAGTTTCATATGAATATACATCTATACAAATCAATTCCGCATAAAATTGATCACCCAACATGAATTTGAATTCAATTGATCATTCTCAACATAAACAAAACTAACCCAACATAAAATTCATAAAGAAATCCATGGATTCTTGGGTTTCATGGACGAAAAGAGTGCATGAATGAACACTATGCATACCTTAGTTCATGATTTTGTGAAGATTGATGGTGAAACCTTCTTAAAATTAGATCTTCCATGAAAACCCTAGCTTGTTCTTGTGAGAAACTTGAGTGAAGAAGGTGTATTTTGGGTGAAAAGTGGTTGAATCACATGTTAAAGGGCTTAAATAGGGATGGGACATTGACCTTTTTAACCCTAGACGCGTCTTATAATTTCAGTAAAAATTTCTCGAATTGAACCCCTGGCACGACGCGGTGCTATCGCTCTGTGTTACTGGAATTTTACAATTAGAAAACTGAGGGATGGCGCGACACGGAGCCATCACGTTGCCCCTTTCTTCGTGACCTGGAACTTTGGCTCGACGTCGGGGAAATCACGCTGAGACACTGGAAAAAGGACAATTCTGAATTTGAGTGCTGGAGCGATGCGTCATAATCACGGACACCTACTGGAAATTGCCATTTCCTCTTGTGGCGCGGCGCGCCACTGACTAATATGGCACTGTTTTATAATAGGAATTTGAAATAGTCATAACTTCTTACCCGGTTATCAGATTTAAGGGAATCATATATCGATGGAAAGCTTATTGAATTTTCCACCTGACAAAAAGTGAAAATATTGAAAATTTCTCATGGAATAATTATCATTCACTTTAGAAGCTAATACTAGGAATTCTTGGGACGAAATTGGCTAGAAATCTTCGGGGTATTACATTAATAGACATGTTGGACCGTCATTTCATTTAAAGTGGAATGTTACATTCAAAATGGTTCGTTCGCTCTTCAATGAGATATGTTGTACCGTCACTCCGTTCAAAGCAGCATGTTATATTTTAAATAGGTCATCCGTCCTTTAATGAGATACATTGGACCATCACTCTATTTAAAGTGGCATGTTATATTCAAAATGGATCTTCCATCCTTTAATGAGACACGTTGGTCTGTCACTCCATTCAAAGTGGCATGTTATATTCAAAATGGGTCATCCGCCCTTCAAAGAGACACGTTGGACCGTTACTCCATTGAAAGTGGCATGTTATATTTAAAATGGGTCGTCCGGCCTTCAATGAGACACGTTGGAATGTCACTCCGTTCAAAGCAACATGTTACATTTTAAATGATTTATCCATTCTTTAATGATACACGTTGGACCGTCACTCCGTTCAAAGTGGCACATTACATTCAAAATGGGTCATCCACCCTTCAAAGAGACACGTTGGACTGTCACTTCATTCAAAGTGGCATGTTACATTCAAAATAGGTTGTCTGCCCTTCAATGAGACACGTTAGATCGTCGCTTCATTCAAAGTGGCATGTTACATTCAAAATAGGTCGTTCACACTTCAATGAGACACGTTAGACCGTCACTCTGTTCAAAGTGGCATGTTATATTCAAGATAAGTCATTCATTTTTATTGGTACATGTTGGGTTATCACCCCATTCAAGGTGGCATAACATTTTAAAACAGGTCGTGTGAATTGGTTGATCAACTAACCCAGCATAACATGTTCAAACAGGTTTGCACCAATTTATGTTAGTGTAATGCTACATTTACAACTAACCATTTTGTTTGAAATATTGTCGAGAGCATTCGAAAGTATGAAATTCTCAAATCAAAACTACAGGTGTGGATGACTCCAAAAGGACACAGCACAACATGAAACTTTTTCTTAGCAGCAAAGTGAGACATAGTCCGAAGAGGAATATCAAACTCTTTGGATACAAGTTGAAGGACGACTTATACCACCATCAAACCACACCCCTTTGAGAAGGCATGCGGTATATTTTGGGATATTCTGATTTCAGATTCACTTTCAAGATATTTCTAAACTTATACTTAAAGTAACCTTTTTTTTTTAAATCCGGGTGATAACATACTCATTGTTTTGGAAATTATGTTCAAGTAAATTCTTGTCTATGCATGTAAAGGATCCCACATTCATGGTTAAGAGTTTACAAGACTTTTTTTCATAGCTCAATATACTTGTCACTCATCTCGGGCCGAAGATCATCTAAAATAAGAGACTATTTTTTCTACCGATCGAGTTGAACTACAAGCAGTCCGATTCCCTAAATCATTGGGATATGTAGGTTGGAATCTGTGTTGAAAACTCAACAGCATTCCAACTTCTCTCAAATCCTCTTATTTCCCAACTTTTCAATTCCATAAAAATTTAAAAATCAGAATAGCTTGTGAATTCTTTGAAAACCATGCTTTAAATCAAGATTTATAAACTACAAATGACCTAAAATCTCAAGTAACTTGAGATATGTAGGAAACCCGATACCGGGTGCGGCCATAACTCCCTAAAACTCATGCGAACACTAACCTCTTTCAAGAAATAAATTTGGGGTCGGTCAAAAATTAGGAATGTCAAACTCCATTTGCCTAGGGTTACTTGCATCCACCCTATCCAAAGGGAAGGGAAAGTTGTTGACACTTAATTCTTACCCTCCACGACTAAATTTAATTCTGAGTTTCTTTGATTTTAAATAAAATTGAATTATTTATTTTTCGGATAAATTCTTTCTCAAATGTTAATTTGGGTAAATTTTTTCATTACGTAACGAATTATATATTTTCGTATTAATGTATACGAGGATGATTTATTTTGTTACTTAAATAACGATTTTACTAAAAATGGGATTTGAATTAAGGGTTATCTCGAAATTAATTCAAATGGGTAAAATTTTGAATTAAATATAGTTTGTTCTTAAAAAATTAATAGTAATAATAATTTATTTGAAAAATATTTATTTGATTTGATTGAACCAAGAAGCTTGGGATTAAATTAGTTGTTAATTTCTTTCAAATTTTTATTAAGTTTATCCAATTAATTAAATTCTACCTTAATTAAAATCAACTTGGCCACAATTGCAATGCAATTGACCAATAGATTTTCAATTTGGTTATGATTTAATCATAATTGACTAAAACCCTAGCAATCAGGCTATTTGATAAATAGTCTAATTTCAACCTTATTTCCCCCTCTTCTCTGCCCAAGCCCAACAGCAATTACACCACTCCATCAGCCCAAGTCCAGCTGACCCGGCCCAACTACCCTCCTTTCAACCCTGATCTGATCTAACAATTCAAAATACCAACGGTACATTCAACAACAGCGTATAGCACCCACCCATCAACGATAATAATGATTTTAGCACACCTTCAGCAAAACAACGGTAATACCCGATCCAACTTTGACCCAAAAAATTCGACCAACCTGCACCTGAATTTGGCCAACCCGAACCCTGTAACCCAGCATTAACAACCCGAATCTGCGGACCCAACAGCTTCAATAACACCTTTTTTTTCAATTTTCAAATTCATACAAACACAGTACAATTCCAACAAACCTTATCCTTATTGGAAATCCCAAAATTACCCTCAATTTATTTGTTCCCACAATGGCTGAAAGCTGAAAATCGACCCCAACTTGCTTCTATATAAATTCTCTCAATTTTATTATTTATGAGGAGCCATGTTGAGGCAAGAATCTCCATTGTAAGGGATTTTGCCATTAGTAAGGGTTTTCAAAGCCAAAAGGTTCTATAAGACTCCCTGAGCTTAAATTTTGGCAAAGAAAACTCAAGATTTTCGACGGTGATACAACAACTTCGAGGAAGGCTCGTAATCCCGGTTCGCTGCCCCTAAAAAGGTAAACTTCCCATCTTTTTCCTTTTTTTTCTCGCCCGTGATCCTATCTCATCGAATTTGCGATAGTTATATTTAATTTTCACTGGTGGGATTTGTTGTTGTAGAAAACTAGGATTATTTTTTCCTAGCTTGTGGTTTCGTTAGTGTAAATTACTCGTTTATTGTGTTTTCTCATTTGATTTTTTCTCATTTTTTTATCATTTTCTTTCTTCTTTCGCGATTAGTGTATTCATATTTTTTATCGGCAGGTCTTGTTGGGATTGATTCTTTTTAATTAAAAACTAATAAAATATGAAAAGTTTGAAAATTGTATTGATCCGTGCCTAATTCTACTTCCTGTGATCTCTTGTTTGGTTTTTTTTGTTTATTGTTATTGTATTTTGATCCTTTCTTTTGGAAATGTGACATGTGTTTAAGGAGAATTCTATTTTTGGGTTTGGTTTTGATTTTTGGCCGAACACCATAAAAGAATCAGCTTTCAAGTGCTTCAAATTCTTTCTCGTTCCTTCTACAAGATTATGCTTCAGAAATTGCTTTGGGTGTATATTTTAGTTAAGCATCCACCTCAAATATTCTAGTATGCTTTCTTCATTAATGTTTGAATAGGCGGCTGGCCTTGTTGATTGCGTTTTAGTAGAATCATGTTATTTCTGTATGTTATGATTTAATTGTTATGACATGAGCAGTTATTTGTTTGATTTTTGATATATTTGTATAAAAATTTTATCACTGCATGTTTGTATTTTTCAATGATCACTTAGTAATTAGTCATTGATGTCGCTATTTGTAATCCACTTAATGTGCTTCTTTGCAATGATTATTTTCTTTGAAGTCTTCCGTCAAGTAACATGATAATGAAATGCTATTTGATTTAGTTCATTCTACTACTAAGTCCTTCTAAGTTATACGAATCATCTTTGTCTTCTCTGATTAATATTAAATGTGGTTCTAGTAGTAATAGTAGTATCACTTACAAATTTGTTAGTCTCAAATAGGCTCTTTTATTAGATCATTTACTAATTCCTTATCTTCTTTAATGCACATGTGAAATCTCTTTAATGAGTCTATTTTGACTCTCCTCTCCCTGGCATCTACTGTTCTTGAGTTAAAAGTCTCAATCAAATCTGAAATAGACTAAACATGTGAAGAAACAAGGTTGTATACAAAGATATACAGAAAATATACATAGAATACTTGTGATATACAAGAAAAGGAGTGTCAATATTCAGTCGTGAAGGATCAAAGGAGGTTTATTTGACTGATTTTCAGTCACATATACGCCAATTATATAGATAAATATGAAGAAATTGAGCTTTGATATACAGCTGATATATACAACTGAAAATGGACTTGAGGTCCATAACTTTGCAAGGCCCAAAGCTGGGCAGATTCAAAAATGGACTAAAAAGGGGCCAAATTCTCATCTTTTCTCCCTTTACTTCCTTGTGCTAGTTCATTTATTTGTTTGTATAGTTAATTTAATTTAGACGCATCCTTGGGGAGCAAATTATATTGAAATTATTCATTTATGATGGTTATTTAATATGTTAATTTTTAATTCGCTCCATTAGGCAAACTTAAGCTCGTAGAATAACTTGGAAATTTTTTTTGAGAAACTACCCAGATTAGCTACTATTGGACTTTTATTACCACTTAAAGCTGAAGTTTGCCATAATTACATCATGTAGCCAGACATGTGAATAAGTTTTAAGTTAATTACACTTTTTGACACACGTAAGTTTTTTAAACCAATAAAGCAACGACACTTTTTTTCACATTACTCAATTCACTTACTCTCTCCTTTTATCTCCAAATCACTCTCTCTTTACCCCTAAATTCTCAATTTTACACTGTGATTTCTTCTTCAATCCACATCTTTCTCACGATAACAATCAATAAATCCTCATAATTAATCAACTAACATTCATATTTTAGGTTAGTTTTAACCTACTTGTGTGTGTATTTGATTAATTTATAATTTGAATAGTTATTTTTTTGCAGATCATTTATTTTGATTTAGCAATGGTGGATAATACTCTTACGAATATGGTTACTAGAAGTATATCACGTAGTAACCCTGATGTACATACGGTTCCAACGTTTGACTTAGAAATTTTTCAAACGGAAGAAAAAAATGCATTGCCTTCAGAAGAAATTAGAGGTATTAGGCATAAAAGAAAAGTTACAGATGATGTTCCGAGTTCGGACAATAATGATGATGAGTTGATGAAAGAGGTATTTTATTTTTCAATTTTTTTATTTTGTTAAAGTTTGTGAAAATTTTGATACATGTAAATAGTCTATTTGATCTAATTTGTTCTCTTACTGATGCCTGTATTTAGATAAGTATTTTACACACTGTATGTGTATCAATTTTATGATTCATCTTATGCATATGTGTTAATTTTATAGTATATATCATTTTACTTGCATTGTGTATTTGATATTTTTTTGTATGATTTACTTGGTATTGTATGTGTATATATGTATTTATCATTTACTTTGTACTGAATGATTGTTATTGGTGTTGTATGTATTTTTTTTATACTGTATACATGTATGTATGTATATGTATTTATCTGTTAATGTGTACTGAATGATGGTTATCTGTATTGTATACATGTATTTATGTATGTGTATTTGTCCCATTAATGTGTACTGAATGATGGTTATCTATATACTGTATGCATATTTGGTAATGTATGCATGTATTTATATATGTGCATTTGTCCCATTAATGTGTACTGAATGGTGGTTATCTGTACTGTATGCATATTTGGTACTGTATACATGTATTTATGTATGTGTATTTGTCTTATTAATGTGTACTTAATGATGGTTATTTGTACTGTATGCATATTTGGTACTGTATGCATGTATTTATATATGTGTATTTGTCCCATTAATGTGCACTGAATGATGGTTATCTATACTATATGCATATTCCTTGTATTTATATGCTACTGTATTTGTATTTATGTTCATTGTGTGATATTCATAAGCTACTGTATTTGTATTTATATTCATTGTACTGTATATTTATATATGTAGAATGTTCGATATTATGTTAAGGAACTTCCTTCATAATCACCTCACATGCGTTGTTATTCCAACAATAACATAATAGCAGATTTGAAGGAAAAACTTTTTGTTACGCAGTTTCAGCTATTTAGCAAGACTTGTTTTGGGGTGTATATGCGTATGCATGATTGTTCTGTTCAGGCATAACTAATTAGGTGCTTTATGGCTTTGGAGTTGGAAGATAGTTCGAAAGATGCTCTGGTGATATATGTAAATGGATCGACACTTCGATTTACGCTTAGGGAATTTACAGTCATAACAAAATTAAATTGTGTTGCTAATGAACATGATTTTGTGATTGAAAATAAAGAGCCTAACTGAATTGTTTTTCGGTGTTTTGGAGGTAAAAAAATCATTAAAAAATCAGCTTTAATTAAATATTTTGAAAATCGAGAATGGGGTGAGGGTAATGATGATGATGCTGTCAAGATTGCTATATTATATTTCATTAATACCTTCATTTTTTCTGACAAGAAGCATTGTGTATCTGTCCCTAAAATTCACTTTCATTTGGTTGAGAATAGTAAATACAAGAATTATCCATGGGGTAAAAAAGCTTTTAAGGACTTAGTGAAGTCTATTTCCAAAAATATGAATGCACAGAAACAGTACTATAGAATTCATGGTATGCCACTTGCTATGCAAGTTTGGCTTTATAAGTGTTGGTCTGCTGTTGATCCAAAAATTCCCTTCAAACAAGCTAGTAGAATTCTCGGATTACTCAATCGGGAGACCACTGATAGACGTCCTCATTTTGAGGTTTTCATTAAAGGCATGTTAGCTGATGTTGACAATCCGGTAACTATGACATTATTCTTACATTATTGCAATTAGAATTGAGTTATTTACATGTATTCAAAATAGTACACTAATGTATCTATTATTTTCAGGTTGTATACAGAAATATAACACCTACTTCTAGAGAAATGATAATTTTATAACTGCCTTCTGTAGATGCAGTAGAAGATACAACCTCAGATAATGTTTCTTCAGATGATGATTTTCAAGATGCTCCACCAGCTACTAAAAAAACAAAGGAAAGAAAAATGATGATATTGCATCTTCTCCACCACATAAGAAACAAAAACAAGTGAAGTCGGTACCTTCATCTTCAAACATTTCTAGCAGATTATCCTCGAGGAATACAACAACCTCTCCCATTTTTATTTTAAAAGCATCGAAGAGATCATTGTCTCCAGTTGCAAAACATCAGACAAAAAAAGTTGTGACTCAAAAAACTGTTCGTCAAAGAACTCTTCCTAAGCAGCCGCCTATCCTGCAGAAAAGAAAATTTGTTCTCAAGCCTACAGTTAAACCCAGACCATCCAATGTTCCTGCTGATGTACCTTTCAGCAGTAAGTCGGATGAAGAATCCATTTTGGCTAAATAATTTGTCATTTTTCAGTAATCGGTAAATACAATTTTAATTTTTTTTGAAATTTTTTGTATCTTTTTTTCACAAGTTTTTTCTTGATATTTTTGTAAAAAGGTGAAGGCTGAGATTGATGATCTGCGCAAGTTGATAACTGACAACTTCAAGAGTATTATGGAAGCTATCAAATCAATCAAGATTGCTGAAAAAGTAGTTATTATAATTAATATTTACTTTCACTATTCTATATATGTAGATATAGTACATACACTATAGTATAACAAATTTCATTTATAGGGTCCTAATGTTGAAGTTGTGGCTGATATACCTACTGTTCCTTAATCGTCACCCCAAGATACTAATGCTTCTCATTTCAACGTTCCAAATCAGTCTGATACATCTTCGGTTGAGCTACAACGGGTATCAAATTAATACATTTAATAATTGTATATATGTGTAATGTATTAATTTTTTCAAGTAAGTTTGTATTTATGTTTTCTTATAATATAGAAATATATGAAGAATATATTAGTCCATAATAGTCATCCATCTTTTACAGGGTCACAATGTTAAAGTTGTGGAAGATATACCTGTTGTTTCTCAACTGTCATCTCAACATATTGACACTTACCGTTCTAGTACTCCAAAGCAGGGTGATACTTGTAGCGTTGAGCTACAACAGGTAGCAATGTATAACTGTATTTTAAATTGTATAACTGTATACATATGATATGTATTAATATTTATGTATCTAAGGAAATGTGTGATGCATATATTAGTCCATCATATTTTATTGTTGAGCCGGATGATGACATAAAATTTAATGAGGTGCCAAAGAAAAAAGAGGTACATTCATATTTGTGCATAACTTTTATAGACAGACTGTGTTTGTATTTTTATTTGACACAATGTATTCTGTATTTTTAGATACTTGGAGAAAATCCACATCAAATACATACAAGTGATGAACAAGTGATTAAGGATGATAGTGTTGCTACATTAGGGTCGGAGACTGAATCACAGCATAAGATCCCTGATGAGCTCCTTCCAAGCTTAAATTTGGTGAAAAGTATTATCATACATCTAACTAGATGTATAAATGATACAACACATGTATCAATACAAAGGAACAGAAAACCTAGTCGCTGAAACTTTTCTCCTTTTACAACAAAGTTTGGATCATCATCTGGTACTCTATTATATTTGTCTAATTGTATTTGTATTCATTATTTATCACACTATAAATACATCTTATATTTATGCATACAACTTTCAAGTACTTCTGTGAGTGCATCATGTGATTCGCCCATATTGAATAAAAAGAATCTATTTACATCTTTTATCGGTTGTTCATATGATCTGTCTATTGAGAATAAGTATTTAAAATGGATTAAGGAAGGCCTCTTTACTATACATGAGTGAAAGTACGTTATTTTTACTATGTTTCAACTGATTAGCTTTTTATCATATTGAATCTATTTTCACAATACTTATGGCAGTAAGGACAATGAAGATCGTTTCAGAAAGAATAAATCAGACATGTCGATTTCATTGCAGTTTGGTGTAGAACTTGTCAATGATAAGAAGTGATTCTACAAACTATTTTTTTAGGCCAATTATTGAATGATGCGGTACATAGTACATTGACTTTATTTTATTATGTATTCGATTTTATGTAATGAAACATAATTTAATGTTTGCAGCACATTAATGTCTTATTTTACTACTTACGGAAGAAAGGTAAGTACAGTCCTCCAAGTAACTGCACTTACACAACTGTTGATTGTGCATTCAAGATTAAAGTAGCAGAATTATAGAAGAAGTATGTGGACCCACAAAGTTGTACATCTTCTGTGCGCAAAGAATATGTTGTATGTGAATACATGAATGGATAAAGTTGATGGCTACTGTCCTATGGCATATAGTGGATCATGTTCTAATTTCTTTGCATGTGAAAGAACGACTCCACTGGGTACTTATTGTAGTGTCGTTCTTAGATCGATGTTTATATGTTTACGACTCGTACAACTCTGTAATCCATGATGTGTATGTCAAAATAGAGGTGCAAAAGTTTGCAGAGGTTATACCTCATTTCCTATTGAACATCGAAACCTATAAAAAGAAAATAGACACTGATTGACAGTGTCACTCTAAGTACAGAAATAGAAATGAATCTAATCCATTTAAGGTAATTTTTGTCAGTGACATACCTCAACAAAGATCTGATGGCATGTACGTATATAATGCATCAATATTTTACTTGTAGTGCTTATGTTGGTAAATATAGTAACATACTTTTGTAGTTATGTTTTTAGGGATTGCGGTATTTATGTTGTTGTTTATGCGGAGTTTCTCACTGGTGGTCAAGGTGTGCCAAATCAGAAATTTGATATTGCACTATTTCACACCCGATATGCTGCTTTGCTTTGGGATTATGGTAAAAAAAAAGTGGCGCTACGAGTGATGATGAGGCACCAACAAAGATGCATAGACCCATCACTGATTGGGACAGTAACAATAATATTACTATATTGTAATGCTTGTTTATGTTCTAGAAAGTTTCTGGGATTATGTAGTTTTGGATGAACATAGAAACAGTGTATGTGTTTTATGTGATACTGGTTTCCTTTTATTTGAACCGTACTCAAAGTTTATGTTTTGAATACACTTTATCTTTTGTGGTTTTGGATGAACAAATCAGTGTATGTGATTTATGTAATAGCAATTTCAATGTGTTTGAACTGTAGTGTATGTGGTTCTGTTTCGATATATTACATTTTATTCGCGGTTGATTTTCTCTCAATCTTTTTTGTGTATTAAATAGTCTCAATGTAAGGTATTGATATATGTTTCGTATATGATTTACAATCTCAATTGACATGTATTTTATCTCAACCTAGTAGGATTACATTTTTATGTACAAGTATTTAATAAATAAAAAATCATATGTATTTGATAGTGTCATTCTAATGCAAATACATTTGTCAATACATTTATGTGTATTGTTGATTACCTGATACATGAAAAAGCATAGAATATCAAATACAAAGATCAACAGTTATTACTACATTCATGAATACAATAGTTGTATTCAGCAAATTCATTATGATCATTAAATTTGTTCAAACCAGAATATAGTAATAATTAAAGAAGACTTACATTGCAGTAACAACTAAACCAGATTTTTAATGCAACAACAACTAAAGCAGTTTTTAAACTGTGTTCCAAATTGATTGTATGAAAGAGATTTAACTAGCTAATTATTAACACAGCCTTTAGCTAATCCCAACTTTAATATATCTCCTCATGCGGTGCATTACCACATGAACGCCTGTTATGACCACGGAATCCACATGTGCTGCATAATTTTTTTTTCTTTTTACACAGCTCAGTGAATGAATTTTTCTTCTTTTTCTTTGGTCTTCCAAGTGGTCTTTTAAATTTTGATGGTAGTACCACTTATTTTGTAACTTCTTCAGGTGTCTGCCAGTCTGTCACATCCGGAAAAGGATACACAGAAATCTTATATGTTTTCAACACAGTTTCTGGCTTGTAATATTCTGAGCAATATGGGCCTGATTTGAATTTCTTCTTCTTTAAAACAGCCAAAGCATGCGGGCATGATATTTCATCATATTGAAACTATCCACAACTGTATTTTTGTTTTCAAGGCAGACAATAAAGGTTTTTTCTTTCTCATTTACTACATATAGGTAGTCTGTTAACGGCCTGCAATGAATACATAAATACAGCTCAAATCTAAATCTGGAATACTATAGATTAAATACATATGCATCCTAACATACCGTCATACGTGCTGATAGAGTATCATTCAATGTAAGGATCTTCTGAAATTTCATGCCCAGTGTTGTGGATATGAAGAAAGCATTTTGCCTATTAGTGCAATTTCATCACCCAAAAATTTTTCTCACTTCTTCAAGAAAATTATAAATTGGCTTTTCTCTTGCTATTACCAGTGTTGAATTAATAGACTTTGCAATATTTGATGTCATTGTTCATCCTCTGTGAACAGGCGCATACACCCTTGACCACTTGTTATGTCCTGCCAACTCCAAATATTCCTTAACTCTCACATTTATATTTTGAACTATTTCTATCAAGCTATTAAAATCAGCCTATCTGTATGTTTTAGCCATGGTATAGTATACCTCGCTTAAATGGTCATGTGACTTCCTGTATCTTTTGTGTATATTTTTTCATAAATGCCATATGCAATATGCATAATGTGTTACATCAGGGTACACTTTAGAAATAACTTTTATGATACTCTCATTTCTATCAGAAACAATGCATATCTCTAGCCTCTAACCATAAGGTTCCTTGAATTGCTCAAAAAATCAAGTCTATGAAGCATCATTTTCTGAATCAATCACTCTGTATGCTAATGGTAATATGTTATCTGTACAAAAATATAAATACAAATACATGATATATGTCAAAATAATCTCAAAGTCTCCATTTAAATAATGTAGTGTACTTACCTGCACCATCTAAAGTACTAGCACAGACAAATGTCCCTATGTATGTTGATTTGAGTTGACTTTCATCAACTACAACGATTGGTCTACAATGCTCAAATCCCTTGATAAAAGCATAAAGAGATATACAGATACAGAAATCAACTTTCAGGCGTTTTCTTCATTCGAATATGTGATCCAGGGTAAGGTTTTTTCATGATGTATAAGTATGTAGGTAACTTCTGGTAAGATCGAGCCGGTTTCCCTATTATAAAATTTATTGCCTTCTCCATAGCACGCCAAGCCATCATGCATGTTACATCCAGTCCAATTTCTTCCTTTATATCATCTCTAATATCAGTTGGGATATATTTTTTCTTTAAATTGGCTATTTTTGGTTTAATAATCCCTCAAATCAATTTGCTAGTAGCATGACAGTCTTTGTAGACCTTGTCCTTCAGTGAATATGTATGTTCGCTTACAAAAGACCGAACTACAAACAGTTTAGAATCATTCATGCTTGACGACTTGAAAAACCACTTGCATTCTCTAGATTTACATTTAAGACTATTCCTTCAGTCTCATAATCATCGTATTTATTGTCTTCAGCCCACTTTCCTGAATGTCAAATCATGATCAATATGCTTGCCATTTTATTTTTGTAGACGTTGATTCAACTGTTAAAAGTCAGAAATGCAATAACACAAAGTGAAATGCAATAGTATATTTAATTTGATAATTTAGACATTGATAACAATTCATAATTGAATACAGTCATTGAAATTAAAGTATAGATCAATTGAAAACTCTGCAAGCCATACAAACAATTATACATAAAACTACAATTCACTGAATCATATCATTTAATCTAGTGCATTTACTTCAAAGTCGAGGAATGGATTAAGAACTACATTACGACATCTAATATTTGTTTCTAAGGATCAATCAATTTTTTTGCTATTTTGATGATTTTAAATTATTCTGCATTTGTTTCAAGCTCGTATAACAGTGAATAAAACTATATTACAATATTTTGTATTTGCTTCGAAGGAGTATCAACCAGAATTTTGGGGATTTTGATGATTTTGAATTTTTTAGTATTTGTTTCAAACTCGAAGTACAGAACAATGAAAAAATAATATTACGACATACAATACTTGTTCTGAAGAAGAAGGATCAATCAAAATTTTGGAAATTTTGATGATTTTGAATTTCTCAGTATTTGTTTCAAACTCGAAGTACAGAACAGTGAAAAACTACATTACGACATACAATATTTGTTCTGAAGAAGCAAGATCAATGAAAATTTTGAGAATTTTGATGATTTTTAATTTCTCAGTATTTGTTTCAAACTCGAAGTACAGAACAGTGGCAAAACTACATGACGGCATACAATATTTATTCTAAAGAAGAAGGATTAATCAAAATTTTGGGGATTTTGATAATTTTAAATTCTTCAGTATTTGTTTCAAACTCGAAAAAACAGAGAAAAAAATACATTATGACATACCTGTATATGTTTCGAAGAAGAAGGATCAATCAATTTTTTTGGAATTTTGTGTTTTGTTTATGAATTTAGCTCTATTTGTTGATAAAAATGAAGAATACAATTTTTATCTTTGAGAGAGTCCTGTTTAGTTAGGCAAGAAATACTCAATTCAACGAGAAAAGCGTGATTGAGATTTTTTTATTTTTAAAAATATTGAATTTTATTTTTGGCACGACTAAATAGGGACTGTATTCATATTTTATATGAATACATACTATCGGAAAAAACGAATACAACGGGTGTAAATCAAATACAACGGCTATAAATGATAATTATGTAAAATGTGGCTATGGAAGGTGGGTTTTATAGCAAAGTGCTGCTATTTTTGAAAGATCCCCCTCATATTCCTTCGTAGTTATTAAGTAGTTTAAATCCATGTTAAGAAATTGAATTAATTATTTAATTCATAGTCTTAATCCGGATAAATTTGTTAAAGATAGAAATATTTTGAAAACTTGATGTCTAGTTTATTACTTAGAATAAATAAATAGAATAGATTCTATTTATTCGAAATAAGAATTTTAAATAAATTCAACACTTTTCTAAAATAAATTTCAAGATTTTTACAACTTAAGAAATTTTTTCAAGATTAACCAAATAAGTTTAATCTGTCGATAACCACACTTTGTAAATTTTCGAAAGTGTCTAACACCTTATTTCAAATTTATTTGAACCCTTACCTAGACTCTGGTTATTTTTCGTTCGAAATCACATTTTTAAATGATTTCTTAATTTTTTTAAAATTAAGTGGCGACTCTAAATTATTTTTCAAAATAAAATATAAATAGACTTTTCTTATTTTTTGCCACAAAATTATGGAATATTTTTGACTTTTCAAAAATGGACCATAACAGTATACACGTGCAACGCACATGGCGAGGAACTAGTACATATATAAAGTAGACTTAGAGATATGCTGATGTGACATACTTCTAAGGCCTTCATTCTTATTAATCTTTTTTCTCAATTTTTTTACCCTTTTTCTTCATTTTTCTCAATTATTATTATTATTGAAAAGTCATCTTTATAACCTCACTTATTTGATAATTCAGAATTTTAATGGATTTAAGTTATCTATTGAGATATAAGTTACAACTTAGAACTAAATAATGAGAGATGAAATTACTAAGGAATTATGTCTGATTAAAATATCAATTAAATAGAAATGCACGTTCATGTATATGAAAGATGAAAAGGCCAAAAGCCTTCCATTTTCTACAACGATTTACTTTATCATTATCATATAAAATAGAAGGGTTAGGGTATGTATAACCAACAACAATGAGCTTTCTGAATAGGATTTCCTTTAAAAAAAAGAAAAAGAAGAGGCTATCTTACTTCTTTGAAGATATTGCGTGCAATGAAAAAAAGTCACGTGACAAATATTTTTCTTTAAGATAAAAGTCTTCATGAGATGATGTTGTAATAAAACTTTTCAAACAAGGAGATACATATTGAGAAAAGAATTTATTTTCATCCAGCAATTTAGAGGAAATGTGATGAGAGTGTTAAAGAGCAAGAAGAATTTTCTGAAGAAAGTATCAATCTATTTGTGAAATTCATATCAAATAAGAAGGAGAATAAGAAAAAATCTATTTTGTGATTCGAAAGGAGATCATATTTCATATTGAAGGGAGAATTTAACAGAGGGAAAAAAAAGAATAATAAGGTAAGAATTAGAATAGAAAAGAAAGGGTATGAAAAGGAAAAAAAAAAAGTTACTTCACTAGCAAATCTCTGACGGTCCTTTCGGGGACATCCGATAAAAACTAGCAAAGCTGATGTGGAAGGAGCCGAAATTAGTGTTGCCGCCAGCCGCTGTTTGTTTCAGTTTCTCTATTCTACATTCCTTTCTTCTTTTATTTTTTCTTAGAAATGTTTTTCTATCTCATTTTCCTTGTGCATTTATATTAAAGTTATTGTTCAACATTATATATACACCTATCAAACATAGGATTTTTATTAATCATCCTAATTCCTATGTTAATGTCTCCCATTTTTTATTTTTTGTTAATT
Source organism: Capsicum pubescens (assembly GCA_030864215.1). Lineage (NCBI taxonomy): Eukaryota > Viridiplantae > Streptophyta > Magnoliopsida > Solanales > Solanaceae > Capsicum > Capsicum pubescens. The sequence continues at coordinate 227,516,543 of CM061542.1, read as the reverse complement.
TCCTTATTATTAGAATTAAGAACTATTTGCATTAGGAGTATAGCACAACGAAGAGACAACATTTTGAAAAGTCCACTTATTCTTTAGAGCCATGTATGACTGCATGCATCAGTTTCTTTCATTAGAAATTAAGCATAAGTTAGATTACGTGATACATCTTTGTGGAGATTTTTTTTTCTTTTCTAATTCATTTTTTGATTTATTGTTTGCAATGAAAAATTATATAAGAGAAAATAAAAAGTTGCATGTAATAACGAGTTTTTTTTTTGTGGCATTTAATTATTTTCATAAAGGTTCACCATAGTCGGTATAACTTTTTTTGGTGCGAATTTATTGAAGAAAATAAAAAGTGATAGACTGATAATCATATGTCTTAAAGTTCTCTTTAAAATGATAATATTGGTTATCTTAATACTTTATAATGTAAACTTCCTCATTGATAGTCCCTAATCACCTTTAACTTACTGCGGACTTACACATACATTTAAATACTAGAAGAAATGAGCTTCCATTTCAAGCACATTCCATACACAACTATCCATTGCAAGGTGAACTTGGAATGCAACTATAATTTAGCCATTTATGCGAGAGTATGTTCATTTTATTTTTTTAAAAAAAGTAATTTGTTTTACTAAACTTCCGCTAGCTATACGGGGTTCAGGAAAGAATTGAAGCAGAAGGGTTTATTAGTACATAATCTTACTATGTATTTCTATAAGATATTGTTTTCACGACTTGAACCCGTGATCTCCTGATCACGTAACAACAACTTTATCAATTACTTCAAAAATCAGTTAGTATATATCTTATACCGCCATATCTTTTTCAGTTCCTCAAGATTATTCTATGAAGAAAGATAATAATTATATTATACCATGGCACCAATTAACCTAAAGGGTATAATTCAATTTCTTGATGTTTTTGATACCATTTGTATTACGGTAAATGTTCTTCTATTTTTTCTCTTTTGCACCCTGTATTTGCGTCGATTACGTGATCTCCACTTTTCTGTTTTTGTCATTTTAGAATCATTTTTTTCTTCCTTTAACCCTTTAGTGTGTTATACTTCAATTATTGTATTAGTTCTTAAAGTTATTACAACAATTTTAATCTGAAGCGGGTATTATTACTTCATACTTTCACTTATGCTATTTTCTTAGTTTAAGCTCTATAATTAATCTTAATCTTTTCTTGATTGCGAGTTTCTTTTAAATGAAAAGGGATTAAATGGGAGATTTAATATTCATTTCTTGAACAAATTTATGTTAAAAGAGTTTTTAAAAAAGTAGGGAGCTATTCTTATTTCAATAAATTATATAACCTTAGGTGAGTTCTAATGTTATCTTGAAACGTCATTTAAAGAAATTATATTTTATTAAAATTAATTTTTATTTGAATCACTTTATTGTTTAAAAATTGAATATTCTATCATTTTAATATTTAATGACGTATTTTTATTACTGGGCTAACCTAGCTCGATCGAAGTTAACTAGTAATATATATTGAGCACATACTTGTACGGGCTCTTAGTGTCTAGCTTTCTATACAAAGGAGATCGTGAATATGTCATACTGTAGAATTTTCCGTAGATTTGCATGGAAGGATGCATGCATTCTGTTATTTAAATATTTTTTATCTAGATTTTTATTCCAAACCGGCCTATTTTAGTTTTATGAAATACTTTTTGGATCGAAATATCATTCAATCTTAAAATAAAGAATGAATTTCCTAAATAGTCACTAAAGTTTTAGTATTTTCTTCAAATATCACTTATATTTTATTTACGACCACAATATCACTCAATTATTATTATTTTTCTAAAAAAAAATCTAAAAACCTTAAATCAAAGAAATATCAATTTTAGGATTTTCGGGCTAAAATTCCCAAATTTCATGTTTGAAATCGAGTTTTAACAAACTTTAGATGACAAGAATCGAAGAAAATTAATTGAAATAGGGATTTGAAACTTACCCAAACTTGAAAATGGAGAAAATTACCAAAAATTCTAAATCCCTACGCTCCAAGACTCAAAAATGATGAAAATTCGAGAAAAGGGGGTATATATACTACACAAGCATCACTTGAGCGACCACTCGCTTAAGCAAACCCAAGGTCGCTTAAGTGACACTTGCTAGTGCAAGTCGGACTGCTTAAGAGACCGACTGGACACTTAATGACACGACCCGTGCTGGGGCTTTGTCGTAATGGGCGTCCCAAGTCCGACCAGGACCAACCCAATCGAGTCCAACCATCTCATACCAATAATACAACCACACCAAACAAATCCATATACTAGGCTAACCAAAGATGTTCCAAAACATAATATAATTAATCCCAAAATGAAGTATGACGGAACAATGAGAAATTATGTCCGATGATGCCAGTCTCCCAGCCTATTTCAAGCCAAGATTGACACCTATACCGATCCCGCCCACACCAACCCATAAAAGTACCACAAAGCCTCTATCCAAAAGAGTAATGAAATTCGGTTGGTAAATGTCCCCAACCATAGCCAAAACCAACATCCAGAATAAAGTTAAAATGTCTAAAAGTATCCAAACATGAAATGGATCCTTCAAAAAGGATGAAAGCTCACCATTTCTGTCCAAATACTGTCTCCGAGTCAATCACTATGTAGGAGGAGTAGAACGGCCAATTCCTACATAACATGAGTATACAACCGCCAGTAGACGGGGTTAGAGAGTGACCGCTAGCATGATCTAAGGATAAGGACAAAATAATGTCATTTATAAAACCTAGCAAAACCATCCATATGCATACACCCATACATACATATATATATATATACACCCATATATACATATACATATATACATATATATATATATATATATATATATATATACATATATATATATATAACCATGCTAGGAAAAAGAGATCGGGTTTAACATGCCTTTAAAACCTTAACCTGGATTGTGCAGTTTTACCGTCCTAAACAACCTGTTTGGCCCTTTTTCAATTTTGAAGGGTTGAAAAATATTGATTTTGACATTTTAAACTATTTTGAAACTTTAAAGAAAGTTTTGAAACAATCTAAGAAATTACAGAGTCGTCACTTAATTTATTTAAAAAGAAATTAAGAAAACTTAAAAAATAAAATCCTAAGTCTCAAAACAGAAAAGACTCGGGCTTTTAAGAAAATCCTGGGTAAGAGGTTCTTATTAACATTTTAGGAAGGTTTTTAAGGAACCTAAAATATCCGCTAACTTGCGGTTATCTGGACTATTTGAAAATCACTTTGACTAACATCGAAAAAAGAGAAGTTGGTTTTTAAAAAGAAAGTGATTAAGAAAATATTTTTGAGGTTTATACAAAATTAGTTTTTTAATGATTTAGTAGGGAATTTAACTAGGCATAAGAATAGTAATAACAACTAGTCCGTAAAAGGGGAAGGGTTTAATACCCCATACATTTCTAAGTCCAGCTCAACCCCTAGTACTTGCTTAAGATGCTTAGAACCTAAAAAATAAGACTAAGTGTTGAGGGACTTAGTCACTTTTGACTCCCTTTAACTTCAAAAAACTTTAAGTTGACCTTTTGGGCTCCGAGACAATAGTTTTTAAGTTGATTCATGTTCAGGGTGTAAGTAGCATGTCTCGAATAAGTTTTGGATTTTTCAGATAAGGTTTGGATCACGTTTGACTGTTCCAGGCAGCAGCTCACCACGATTAAACAGCTTCGCGGTGAGTATAGTAGTGAAGGAGCCACCACATCGCGATAAAGGGAAAATCAGCAATGATCATTTCCAGTGACTAACCACGATTGCACCGCGTCACGGTAAGTTTAGCGATGAGGGTATCACCGCATCACGGTAAAGGCTTAATCGATATTCCAGTTTTGAATTTTAAATGCAGAAAGGTAGTTTCGTCTTTTCTCCCTCACTTTAACACGGGATTTAGGTCCCAAAGCAGCATCTTTACCTCATAATTCATATTTCACTCAAAATTAAAATCAATTCCTCTCAAGAACAAACCCTAGCCCCTTCAACACTCAATTTCAATTCTCAAGAAATCCACCAAGAACTTTCACGAATTCTTCAACTAAGGTATGTTAAATGTCTATCCATGGAGTCCAAGAATCAGTTTTCAAGTTTAAAGATTAGATCTTTACGTGTATTTATGAATTATATCCATGAATTTTGACTTCATATCATGTTTACATGTGTTTTCGTTGGAATTAGTTCTTGGCATGTTTGAAGGATGATAATTTCATGTTAATTCTTTAACCCATCATTTTTGTATTGAAATAATGCTACTATCACATGCTTTAACCATCACCATGCTTTAATTCTATGACTCCCATGTGTTTGATGAAATGCCTCATAGATGAATTTTGAACAATGATTATTTACGATGTCTTCCAAGTGGTATTATGGTTTCAAATGCTCTCATGTGTTCTTATTAATATTGCTATTGAGTCCTGGGGGTAATGAATATCCGAAAACTTAATTGTTTATTTAGTTTTAGTATTTTTAGAATGATTTTGTATACATATTAGAGTATTATCAGTTCAGTCTGTATATCATGTCAGTAAGCTCAGTTCAATAATTAGAGTCAGTTCAGTTGGGAGTAGGATTTAGCACCGAGAGAACCCAGGGATAGGGGTTCACCTTCTAGTAGAGGGTGTGACCTTTAGTAGCAGTCTCTGCATTCCAGAACTACGTAGCCAGTGTAGATGAGATGTTAACATGCCAGTTGAGGGTTGACACCTATCTCATTAGGGCCCTGCCAGTTGAGGGTAACCCATAGTCTTTCGGAACAATACTTTAGTGGATCCACAAAGCCAGTGTTAGTACCCGTGGCATGGTACTGACACCCTTTTAACTAGGATTACAGGTTGGACTCTAATTTAACTTATTAGGGCATGTCGGTTAGATGATAGCTCCCACAATTTCAATACAGTACTCAGTTTCGGGCTTTCTCGACCATGGCATACAGGCACTAGTTGTACAGTATCAGTATTTCAGTATTTCAATTTATGGATTATCCCAGTATCACGCCATATGCTAAGTCATGCATTCTAAGATTTTAAAGCTTTCATGCATGCTATACATCAGTCATCTCATGCCATACTTACAGTCAGTTATTACTCATGCACATGAGCCTATGTATATCAGCCTAACCCCATTTAGCATACCAGTACATTCAAAGTACTGACCTCATACTCGTTTTCTTGCGCTATGATGTCTCATATCATAGGCTTGAACACTCAGGTTCCTAACTGCACCTAGACCTCCCAGCGCATCCGCAACAATAGCAGTAGTGAGTCCTTATGTTTCGAGGACCGTTTATGTTTATTTTAGTTCAGTTCAGTAGTCAGTTAGAGTTAGTTGGGGACTTGTCCCATCAACTCCACAGTCAGTCAGTTAGAGGCTTTCCGACACTTTCAGTCAGTCATTCAGTTATCAATTGTTATTGACAGTCTTACAGTATTATTTTCAGACAGATATTTTCAGTATTTTGATTCAGTATTGTTTTCGTATTTAAACCTCATGGAATTTTTCAGTTAAATTCTACACATGTTCTCTATTATTTTATTCAGTGCTCACAGCAGGTACCAGCATGGGTTAGTTTGTAGTCTTTTGAGGCTGTAGGTACCGGGTGGCGTCCAATGTGTACTTTTGGGGCGTTAATAACTTGGTATTAGAGCCTAAGGTTTTAAAGTGTCCTAGGGAGTCTAAGAGTCGTGTTGAGTAGAGTTTTGTGCATGGGTGTGAAGCGCGCCACACTTATGGACAAGAGACTACAAGACGTTCTAGGAAAAGTTTCCCTTCTTTCAGTGTTCATGTTGTGCGATTGAGCATGAGCTCATTTTGAACACTCTTTCTAATCCAATTTCCTCTCTGTTTACAGAATATGCCTTCCAGAAAGACTAACGAAAGGAGAAACGAGAATCATCCTGTACCTCCACCTCTTTAGGAAGATCCCCTGAACAAGCCTATCTTTTATGCCAAATTTAGAGTGGTATTCACTACCTTATCTCACTCGGTATAGCCAAGAATATTCAATCGTCTACCTTCCTAGCCGTTTCGGTGGCTAACACTGTCACAACTAGGATTCGAGAATTCACCCGAATGAACTCTCCTTTGTTTTCGAGATCTAAATATGATGAGGATCCACAGGAATTCCTTGACATGGTTCAGAAGGTAACAAATATTATAGGTGTGACTTCTAGTGAGAGTGTAGAGTTGGGTGCTTCCCAGTTGCAGGATGTTGTTCACACCTGGTATAAGCAGTGAAAAGGAGATAGAGGGAAGATGCAGGACCTGTTGAATGGGAAGAATTTTCTACAGCTTTTCTAGATAGGTTCTTTACCTTGGAGTTAAGGAAATCTAAGGTGCAGGAGTTTAATAATATGAGGCAGGGAAACATGAGTGTGAAGGAGTATTCTCTTAAGTTTACTCGGCTAGCCAGGTATGCTTTTAATGTTGTGTCTGATGACAGGTCTAGGATGAGTAAGTTTGTCTCCGGTGTAGCTGATAGCGTGGTTAAGAAGTGTAGGACTGTGACGTTGATTAAGGAGATAGACTTTTCTAGGTTGATCATCCATGCTCAAAAGGATCGAGAAGCGAAAGTGTAAGGGAAAATAAGGAGAATAAGAGGGTCAGAATAGGTAGTTTCAGTTTTGCTCAGCTGAGGTCAGAGGATGGTAACCATCCTCAATTACATCAGAAATCTTTAGCCCCAACTCCATCTTCAGCTAGTGCACCATCACCGAAGCCTAGGAACTATAATTGAGATAGGACGTCAGACCCTAAATCCCAGGAAAGTATAAACAGTGGTCGCACAAATCCTCTTTGACAGAAATACGGTAGAAACCATTAGGGTATGTATAGAGTTAGTAGTGATGAATGTTTTGGGTATGGCAGTCCAGGCCACAGAACTAGGTATTGCCTACAGAATGGTTAGCAGGGTCAATCCAGTTGTCCCCCGGTTCTATCCGATCACTTGACTCAACAGGGTGCCGCTTCCAGTGCCACCAGTGGGCAGCGCCCAAACAGATTGTATGCACTTCAGTCCCGACAGGATCGGGAAAATTCTCCTGATGTGGTTACTGGAATGTTATAGGTTTTTCATTTACATGTTTATTCTTTATTAGACCTGGGGCTTCTCTTTCTTTTGTAACTCCCTACATAGCTGTTAATTTTGGCGTCAGTCCTGAGACTTTAGTAGAACCTTTCTTAGTGTCCACTCCAGTAGGTGTTTCTATTGTAGCCAGACAGGTATACAGGAACTGTCCGATCATAATATCCCAGAGAGTCACTTTAGTAGATCTCGTAGAGTTAGATATGATTGATTTTGATGTCATTCTCGGCATGGATTGGCTCCACTCATGTTATGCTTCTGTTGATTGTAGAAATAGAGTTGTTCATTTTTAGTTTCCAAATGAACCAGTCCTTGAATGGAAGGGTAATACTTCAACACTTAGGGGTCAACTTGTTTCGTACCTTAGAGCGAGAAAAATAATAGCTAAAGGGTGAGTCTACCATCTTGTTTGAGTTAAAGACTCTAGTTCAGAGACTCCAAATCTCAAGTTAATTTCAGTAGTAAGGGAATTTTTAGATGTGTTCCCTGAAGATCTTTCGGGAGTTCCTCCCGAAAGAAAAATTGACTTCGGAATAAACCTTCTTCCAAATACCCAGCCTATCTCTATCCGCCATACAGAATGGTTCTGGTAGAACTCAAAGAGTTGAAAGAGAAATTAAGAGAACTTCTAGATAAGGGGTTTATTAGGCCCAGTGTTTCCCCATGGGGCGCTCCAGTCATTTCCGTGCGAAAGAAAGACGGTTCTCTCAGAATGTGCATCAATTATCATCAACTGAACAAAGTCACCATCAAGAAGAAGTACCCACTCCCTAGAATCGATGAATTATTTGACCAAATTTACGGTGTCAATTACTTCTCTAAGATAGACCTCAGATTTGTCTATCATCAGCTCAGAGTCAGAGAATGCGACATTCTAAAAACAGCTTCTAGAACTCGATATGGTAACTTTAAATTTTTAGTCATGTCTTTTGGTCTTACCAATGCCCCAGCAGCTTTTATGTACTTGATGAATCGAGTGTTCAAACAGTACTTGGACATGTTCATCATAGTCTTCATAGATGATATCCTTGTCTATTCTCGTAATGAAAATGATCGTGCAGACCATCTTAGAATCATATTGCAGACTCTTAGCGCCTATTAGTTGTTTGCTAAATTCAGTAAGTGCAAGTTTTGGATAAGATCAGTAGTCTTTCTTGGCCATATTATTTTTGGTGATGGCATTAGAGTTGACCCTCAAAAGACCAAAGCAGTAATAAATTGGCCCAGACGCATCTCTCCATCAGATATCAGGAGTTTCTTGAGTTTGGATGGCTATTACTGACGGTTTTTGAAGATTTTTCATCTATTGCATCCCCCATGTCCAGATTGACTCAGAAGAGAGTCAAGTTTCAGTGGTCAGATTCTTGCGAGAAGAGTTTTCAAGAGTTGAAAACTCGACTCACCTCAACCCCAGTTTTGACATTGCCCGATGGTTCAGATGAGTTTGTTGTTTACTGTGATACTTCTAGAGTTTATTTGGTTTGTGTTTTAATGCAGAAGTAAGGTCATAGCTTATGCCACTAGACAGCTTAAGCCCCATGAAAAGAATTACCCTACCCATGATCTTGAGTTAGCGGTTGTGGTCTTTGCCTTGAAAATTTGGAGGCATTATCTGAATGGAGTGCATGTTGATGTATTCACGGATCATAAGAGTTTGCAGTATGTATTTTTACAGAGAGAGTTGAATCTTTGTCAGAGAAGGTGGCTAGAATTGTTGAAAGATTATAATATGTGTGTTGGAAAAGGTGGCTAGAATTATTGATAGATTATGGGTAGTGTGGCTCATGTTGAGGGTGATAAGAAGTTAGGTCAGGAAGTTCACCAACTTTCCAGAAGGTGTTCGGTTGGTTGACTTAGCTGAGGGTAGTGTATGGGTACAAAATAGTTCGAAATCTTCTTTGGTTGCCTGAGTGAAAGAAAAGCAAGACAGGGATCCTAGTCTAGTTAAGTTGAAGGATTCAGTCAGAGATCAGAAAGTAGAGGTTTTCTCCCAAGGGGGAGATGGTGTGTTGTGTTTCCAGGGTAGACTGTGTGTGTCATGTGTAGATGAGTTGAGATAGCGAATTCTCGTAGAAATGCATGGTGGGCGTTACTCTATTCATCCAGAGGCCACTAAGATGTACCGTGATTTGCGGGAGACCTATTGGTGGAGCGGTATGAAGAGGGATATTGCAGAGTTTGTAGCTAAGTTCTATATTTGTCAACAAATTAAGATTGAGCATCAGAAGCCTAGTGGCACTATGCAGGAGTTTAGTATTCCTACTTGGAAGTGGAAAGATGTGAACATGGACTTTGTGGTGGGTTTGCCTCGTACTCGTCGTAAGCAGAATTGGATTTGGGTCATTGTGGACAGGATGACCAAATCAACCCATTGTTTGCCAGTCCATACTTCTTTTTTAGCCGAGGACTATGCCAAGCTCTATATTAGAGAATTAGTTAGATTGTATGGGGTCCCGTATTCAATCATTTCAGATAGGGGTATTCAATTCACCTCTTATTTTTAAAGGATTTTCAGAAGGGTATTGGTATCCAAGTTTATCTCAGTACAACCGTTCACCCTCAAACTGATGGTCAGGCAGAGAGGACCATTCAGTCCTTATAGGATATGTTGAGAGCTTGTGTTATTGACTTTAAGGGAAGTTGGGATGATCGCTTGCCATTAATTGAGTTCGCTTACAATAACAGCTATCATTCTAGTATCCAGATGGCTCAGTTTGAGGTTTTATATGGAAGGAGATGTAGATCTCCTATTAGTTGGTTTGAGGTAGGTGAGACTACGTTGATAGGGCCAGAGTTAGTGTTCGATGCTTTGGAGAAAGTTCAGTTGATCTGGGAGAGGCTTAAGACAGCCCAGAGCCGATAAAAATCTTATGCAGATATGAGGAGAAAGGATCTCGAATTTGATATTAGTGATTTTGTATACTTGGAAATCTCTCTTATGAAGGAAGTGAAGAGATTTGGCAAAAAAGAGAAGCTCAGTCCCCGATATGTAGGTCCTTTTAGGATCATGAGCCATTTTGGGAAAGTGGTGTATGAGCTTGAGTTGTTTGCAGATTTGGCATCCGTGCATCTTGTGTTCTATGTTTCTTTATTAAAGAAGTGTATTAGTGATCCAGCAGTTGTTGTTCCTTTAGAGGGCTTAGATATTCAGAACGGTCTTTCTTATGAAGAACTTTCGTAGATCGCCAGATTCGCAGACTAAGGAACAAAGAAGTTACCTTGGTCAAAGTTCTTTGAAGAAATCAGTCTGTTGAAGGAGCCACTTAGGAAGCAGAAGCAGACATGCGTACCAAGTACCCTCACCTTTTCTCCGCAAACTTAGACTCAGCTCAAGGTAACAGTTTTTTCCTTAGAGATTCTCTTTTCCATTCTTAGTTCCATCCATAAAATCGTGTTCATGTTATTTCATGCATTCAGAATCAGTTCAGTCAGCCACCATATTTCAGGCTCAGTCATGTAATTATGTTTCCGTTATACATGTTCAATATGCAATCTCAGTTCCTCAGTATCCTCAGCTTAATCAGTCTCATTCGAGGATGAATGTTCCCAAGGGGCAGATATTGTAATACCCCATAAGTTTCTAAGTCCAGCTCAGCTCCTAGTACTTGCATAAAACACTTAGAACCTGAAAAATAAGACTAAGTGTTGACGAACTTAGTCACTTTTGACTCCTTTTAACTTTGAGGATTTTTAAGTTGACCTTCCAAGTTTTGAGATAATGTTTTTTAATTTGATTCATGTTCACGGTTTAAGTAGTATGTATCGGGTAAGTTTTGGATTTTTAGGATAAGGTTTGGATCACGTTTGAATTTTCTACGCAACAGCTCACCGCGATTAGACCACATCGTGGTGAGTATAGCGGTGAAGGAGCCACGATGTCGCAGTGAAGGGCAAATCAGCAATGGTCATTTCCAGTGACCCGCCGCAATTGCACCATGTCGTGATGAGTATAGCGATGAGGGCATCACCGCATCGCGGTGAAGGCTTAATCGACATTCCAATTTCAGAATTTAAATGCATAAGGGTAGTTACATCTTTTTCCCCTCACTTTTACACGGGATTTAGGTCCTTAAACAGCATCTTTGCCTCATAATTCATATTTCACTCAAAATTAAAAGCAATTCCTCTCAAGAACAAACCCTATCCCCTTCAACACTCAAGTTCAATTCTCAAGAAATCCACCAAGAACTTTCATGAATTCTTCTACTAAGGTATGTTAAATGTTCATCCATGGATCCTTTTCATCCATGGAGTCCAAGAATCAGTTTTCAAGTTTAAAGATTTGATCTTTACGTGTATTTATAAATTATATCCATGTATTTTGACTTCATATCACTTTTACATGTGTTTTTTATTGGAATTAGTTCTTGCCATGTTTGAAGGATGATAATTTCTTGTTAATTCTTTAACCCATCATTTTTGTATTGAAATTACGCTACTATCACATATTTTAACCATCACCATGCTTTAATTCTATGACTCTCATGTGTTTGATGAAATATCTCATAGATGAATTTTGAACAATGATTATTTACGATGTCTTCCAAGTGGTATTATGGTTTCAAATGCTCTCATGTGTTCTTATTGATATTGTTATTGAGTCTTGGGGGTAATGAATAACCGAAAACTTAGTTGTTTACTTAGTTTTAGTATTCTTAGAATGGTTTTGCATACATATTAGAGCATTATCAGTTCAATCAGTATATCATGTTAGTAATCTCAGTTCAATTCAATAATTAGAGTCAGTTCAGTTGGGAGTAGGATTTAGCACCAAGCGAACCCAGGGATGGGAGCTCACCTGCCAGTAAAGGGTGTGACCTTTAGTAGCAGTCCCTGCATTCCAGAACTACATAGACAGCGTAGGTAAGGTGTTAACCTGTCAGTTGAGGGCTGACACCTATCTCATTAGGGCCCTGCCAATTGAGGGTGGCCCTTAGTCCTTTGGGACAACACTTTAGTGGATCCGCACAGCCAGTGTTAGTACCCGTCGCACAGTACTGACACCCTTCCAACTGGGGCTACAGGTTGGACCCCAATTTACCTTATTAGGGCATGTCACTTAGATGATAGCTCCCACAGTTTCTGTCCAATACTCATTTTCAGGCTTGCTCGACCATGACTTGCAGGCACTAGTTGTACAGTATCAGTATTTCAGTTTATGGATTATCCCAATATTATGTCATATGTTTGGTCATGCATTCTCAGATTTTACAGCTTTCATGCATGTTATACACCAGTCATCTCATGCCATACTTACAGTCAGTTATTACTCGTGCACATAAGCCCATGCATATCAGCCTAACCCCATTTAGCATACCAGTATATTTAAAGCACTAACCGTATACTCATTTTCTTGCACTATGATATCTCATATCATAGATTCGGACGCTCAGGTTCCTGACCACACCTTGACCTCCCAGTACATTCGCAGCAATAGCAGTGGTGAGTCCTCAAGTTCCAAGGGCCATTTATGTTTTTTTTTAGTTCAGTTCAGTAGTCAGTCAGAGTTAGTTGAGGACTTGTCCCATCAACTCCACAGTTAGTCAGTTTTTAGGCTTTCGGACACTTTCAGTCAATCATTCAGTTACTAGGTGTTATTGACAGTCTTACAGTATTGTTTTTAGACTGCCGTTTTCAGTATTTTGATTCAGTATTATTTTTGTATTTAAAACCTTATGGTGTTTTTCAGTTAAATTCTGCACATATTCTCTATTATTTTATTTAGTGCTCACAGCAGGTACCAACATGGGTTAGTTTGTGGTCCTTCGGGGCTGTAGGCACCGGATGACATCCAGGGTGTACTCTCGGGGTGTTTCAAAGGAGGAAACTAAAATACTTAGGCCATTAGGCCCAAATCAATAAGTTTGTCCTAAGCTAATTTGCGTTTTTGGCCCATCATCACCTGTCCTAATCTAAATATTGGGCTTTCGTCCCAAGATCTGCTTCACGTGTATTAATTTACAACTTTGGCTTCGAGGCCCATATTAATGAACAAATAGATAAATAAATGAATAGATAAAGAATAAGACAATAATAAAAATCGAGACTTTTCATGTCTCTTAGAGACCTCATCAATGGGTTTTGACCCATTTTCCTTCTTCTTCCATCTTCTTGCCCCCGCACACCATATAGTCAATTTTTGTCTTAAACTTAGGACTTGACTCAAAAAGGTAGGCCTCATTGGCCCATTACAAAATGCAAGGGGAGAGGACTACATTCGAACTCAAGACATTTTTTGCATGCAAAGAAAAGATAAAGAAATTAATATACGTTCAAGGCAAAAAAGTGGCATATTTCAAAGCAAAAGAAAATATCAAGAACCAATCTTTGAATAACAATGATAAGCACATTTCACACGTATAACAAGAATGAGAGTCAACACATAAACTGCAAAGCTAAGACACCCACTTACGTGCCTAATGATTTATGTTCATATTAAGAATGTATAAAGGTAAAAGGAAGAACGACATATTCAATAAATTAATGCAAGAACAAACAACGCAAGCTTTCGAAAGTAAGGGATGAGGCAATACGAAAAATGCCCACGACTTCTAAAATTGAACAAACATTGACACTAATCCATTTAACAAGAGGAAATAAAGACTAACTTTTCAAGAACGGGAATCTTTAAACTCCAACTAAGGCGACATTAACAATGATTCATACATCCAAATCATGGCCAACTTTAGAAAAAACATGTAACGACCTATGATTTATCTTTCTAAGACATCGTTGATTCTCTTTTGATATTATGAATCAAAGAGAGACATGAATAAATTATTTACACACACAAAGAGCACATATAATAATTCGGAGTAAGAAAATTAGAATAAAAGTTTAGTATCTCTAAAAGTGAAATATCGTTCAACAATCATACTATGCATGACTCGAAAATATCTAAATAATTCTATTTAGCCACAAAATCCAAACTTTCTCATCATTTTGACAAGACAATATGTGAACAAAAGAGGAATGAACATCTTGGATGGAAAATAAAGTTAGCACTTCATCTCTTGTATGAGAATTTTGAAATTCATTAAAATAATTAGCAAGCAAATGACAAATTCTTGACTTAACCAATTAATATTTTTTAAGGCGAAAAAAATAATAGTAACTATTTTTCTAAAATAAAAGAAACAACTTTACATGCTAAAAACAAATATATCTGCCAACAATGAATTTAAACAAGGAATGGGTACGTCTTTTGAGCAAAGATCAAAACTTTATACATAATAATCAAAGAATAAAGCCAAAAGTGAAAACAATCAATATTAACTATTCTTTTCAACATAAAGGAAATAACTTTACATGCTAAAAACAAACATATCCACCAACAATGAGTTTAAACAAGACATGAGTATGTTTTTTAAGCAAAGATAGAAACTTTATTCATAATAATCAAAGAATAAGGTCAAAAGGCGAAACAATCAATGCTAACTATTCTTTTTAACATAAAGAAAATAAATTTACATGCTAAAACAAACATATTCACCAACAATGAATTCAAACAAGGCATGGACACATTTTTTAAGCAAAGATTGAAACTTCATCCATAATAATCAAAGAATAAAGCCAAAGAAACACGTTCAACGATTACTAGATTATTTTTATACCATGAACGTGAAAACAATCATAATTTTGATACCACAACATCCTATGGCCTTCAAGACCGTTTACAGCTAACAATCCCAGCAAACATAATTACAACTACAAACTACAAAGAAAAAGGAGATGAAGAAGAAAACGACAATAAAACTAAAGGGAAAAGGGTGTGTTTACCTTTTTTGGGACAGCAAAATGGGACTTCAAGCTTTCTTCGAAGTCTTGATTACCACCAAAAAGCAATCTTTTAGGAATCACGATTAGATTACCGCTTAAAAAATTTTACTAAAGAAAAGAAATTTAACTATTTGCTCAAAAAAAATTCCCACTCTTTGAGAATTTTTCTCTTTGAGACTTCTTTTTTTTTCCTTTCTATCAAAGTAGTGATAGTATTTATAAGAAAGGATGGGGATCCAATTCTATTAATCTACCAATGTGGGAGAAAGTAATTAGAGGTGTTTCTGGAATTTTAAAAATTGAAGATAAGGTGAGGTGGAAGATAATTTTAAAAATTGCACAATATAGTATAATTTTTTAATTTCAAAAATTGGAAAAAGGATAAGGTTGAGGGGAAATTGTACAATGTAGTATAATTTTTTGAATTGCAAAATTCAAATTTGAAAAAAGGACAAGGTTGAGGGGAAATTGTACAATGTAGTACAATTTTTGAATTTCAAAATTTTAATTTGGAAAAAGGACAGGGTTGAAGAAAAATTGTACAATGCATTACAATTTTTGAATTTCAAAAATTGAATTTGGAAAAAGAACAAGGTTGAGGGGGGATTGTACAATGTAGTAGAATTTTTGAATTTCAAAATTAGAAAAATGACAAAATTGAGGTGGAATTGTACAATATAGTGCAATTTTTGAATTTTGGGATTTGAATTTGATTTGGTGAAAATTGGATAGAAATTATCAGAGTTTATGGGAATATAGAGTTATTTAAAATATAACCCCAATTGGTATTTAAAATTTAG
This sequence comes from Capsicum pubescens, assembly GCA_030864215.1. Lineage (NCBI taxonomy): Eukaryota > Viridiplantae > Streptophyta > Magnoliopsida > Solanales > Solanaceae > Capsicum > Capsicum pubescens. The sequence continues at coordinate 227,500,855 of CM061542.1, read as the reverse complement.
CCAAATTTTATTTAATTTTAACCAAATTTAAATTAGTTGGCCGATTGCATTGGAATTATAGCCAATTTGATTTCAATTATGGCCAAATCTAATAGATTGACTAAATTAAATTAAAATTCAATGCGAATTAATACTTTCTTTAACCCTAAGCTTTTTGATTTAATAAAATCAAATAAATATTTCTCCAAATAAATTAATTTTGAGAATAAATTTTATTTAAATCAAGACTTTATCCGTTTAGATAAATTTCAAGCTTAATCAGTAAAAGTTCAATTTTGATAAAAATGTTCATTTAAGTAACAATTTTTTTACAATTTTGTATATGTAAATACGAAAACGTATAATCGTCAATTAAATGACAAAATTAACCCAAACAAATATTTTAGAGCGCATTTATCCGGATGAAATAAATATTTCAACTTTATTAAAAATTGAAAAATCCTAGGGTTAAATTTAGTCGTGGAGGACAAAAATTAGGTGTCAACAACTGCTCCCTCCCTTTGGGTAAGGTGGATGCAAGTAACCATGGGCAAAGGAAGTTTGACATTCCTAATTTTAGTCCGACCACAAATTCATTTCTGAAAGAGATTGGTTTTCGCACGAGTTTCATGAAGTTATGGCCGGACCTCGGTATCAGGTTTCCTACATATCTCAGGTTACATGAGAATTCAGGCCACTCGTAGTTCATAAAGCTTGATTTAAAGCAGGATCTTCAAGAAATTCACAAGTTATTTCAGTTTTCACATTTCTAATGAAATCGAAAATTTGGGGAATAAGGAGATTGGGGGAGGTTGGAACACAGTTGAGTTTTTAAAATAGAGCCTAGCCTACATATCCCCGAGACTCAAATCAGAATGCTTGTAGTTCAACTTAATCGGTAAAAAAAATAGTTTTTTATTTTAGATGATCTTCAACCCGGGAGGAGTGACAAGTTGATTGAGTTGTGGAAAAGAGGTTTGTAACCTCTTAACCATAAATATGGGATCTTTCACATCCATAGACAAGAATTTACCTAGATATAAACTCTAAGTATGTTGTCACACAGATTTGAAAGAAACAGAAGGTTACCCTCGGTATAAGTTTAGAAATGTCCCAAAGGTAGAGCTAAAACTAGAATATCCCAAAATACCCATATGCTTTCTAATAGGGGTGTGGTTGGATAGTGGTGGCGACCGTCCGTTAGCTCCAGTCCAAAGAGTTTGACATCCCTCTCTAGATTGTGTCCCATTTTGCTACTAAGAAAAAGTTCCACGTTGTGCTACATCCTTTTTAGAGTCATCCGCACCTATGGTTTTGATTTAAAATTTTCATCCTATCGGATGCTCTCGACAATATCTCAAACAAAAATCAATAGGAATAAGCACAATTCACGAAAGAGGTGTATAGTTTTTACCATATCTCTACGCGAGTTGTTGCCTAAAAAGTAAAGTCATCCTCTCATGTACCTATTTGGAAGGAAATAACTTGCAATATTAGACACAACAACCCTCTTGGTTTTCTGAATAATTAGCTCTTTGTCTATTGAATATGTTTTCAAAATGGGGTGGCCCTTTTATACACTGACGACACTTTATACAGAATGGTCTCTGCAACCGTGTAATCTTATGTTGATGCGACAACCCTTTTGGTTATAAAGCTTGGTGTATGTGGAATGATGTCCTCTCCAATTATTGACAATGATTCTTTGCATGTGACCGTGGGTAAGTCTTGTGCATCTTTTGTACCGATACGACTTATAGATTAACCTTGAATTGTCAATCTTTGGATAATCTTACGCATTATTTGATGTTGGATATGAGGCGACTTACATATATCCTTTGAATTGCTAGCCCTAAGGTAATCCTGCATATTATCCGATCTTGGATAAGAGATGACTTACAGATATCCCTCTAATCGCTAGCTCTTAAGTATTCCAGCACATTTCCGACCTTGGATATAATATGACTTATAGATATCTTTCAAATTGCTAGTCTTTGGGTAATCCTGCACATAATTGATCTTTGGATATAACGTGGCTTATAGAGAACTCTTGGACTTATCAATTTGATAATCTCGCATATTCTCCGGTAAGAATTTAGTTGTGACTTATGGATAACCTTCGAACTGTCAATTTTATGTTGCGGCTTATAAAAGGCCTATAGGTTATCAAATCATAAGTAATATTGCACACTATCCTATTTCAAATAATATGACTTATAGACAATCCTCAAATTATCTTTTAGGAAATCTCATATATCATTCGCTTTCAGATAGCGACTTAAAAACATCCCTTTGAATGATGTACTTATGATGCATTCAGATGCTGATTCATAAAATGATGAGATATCCTCGATGCCAGCATATGCTATCTCGTGTGTCAACAAATATTAGATGCTAATGAAATCCTCGACGTCAGCGAATGCTATCTCGCATGTCAACAGATATTAAATGTTGATGATATCCTTGATGCCAGCGTATGATAGCTCGCGTATCGATAGATATTAAATATTGATGATATCCTCGATACCAGCGTATTCTATCTTGCATGTCAACAGCTATTAAATATTGATGATATCCTCGACGCCAGTGTATGCTATCTCACGTGTCAACAGATATTAAATATTGATGATATTCTTGATGCCAGCATATGCTATCTCGTGTGTTAACAGATATTAAATGTTGATAATATCCTTAATGCTAGCATATCCTATCTTGCGTGTCAATAGATATTAAATGTTGTTGATATCCTCGACGCCAGCGTATGATATCTTGCGTATCGATAGATATTAAATGCTGATGATAGCCTCGATGGCAGCGTATTCTATCTCGTATATCAACAGATATTAAATGTTGATGATATCCTCAATATTAACGTATGTCATCTCGCATGTTAATAGATATTAAATACAATGTCCCTCTCGACAATGAAATAAGATGATATGAAATGTCCCTCTTTGCAATGGTATGAAATGGACCTCTCAGAGATGAGATGAAATGGCCCTCTCGGTAATAGCATTATATGGCCCTCTCGGCGATGATATAAAATGGCCCTCTCGGCAATGGCATGAAATGAAATGGCCCTCTTGGGAATGAGATGATATGAAATAGCCCTCTCGGCATGGCCCTCTTGGTAATGGAATGATAAGAAATGGTTCTTTTGGTGATTTGAAAACAGTTTCATCTGAGTCCGTTTCTTTGTGTTTTGTTTTCTACATGTACCTGTAATCAAGGTAGATAGTTAGTAGACACAATGTCTCTCTCACTGGCGACCACAGTCAAACTTTAGGATAGTTTAATGACCAAAAACTGAGTATCATAATTTGAATGACTTATTCTACTATTAATCTTCTCTTTTTGAAGAAATAACTAAATAAAAGATCCACCGAATGCAAGTAAATGGGGCAAAATCCTTGTTTGGGGATTACTCAAATACCATTTGCTTCGCTTCAAAGGCAAATTCTGGGGATGACTTTCTTCTCTTCCTCCTATTGAGTGATCATTTTGATTATTGTATTTATTGTGCCGAGTCTCTTGAATGCACCTGCGCCCAAGGAAAGTATTTAGTAGACACAAAGTCGCTTTTGCTAGAGACTATTTTTTAGGAAAAATCTAAATACAATATTCATAAAGAAGATAAGGTTCCTTTGTTTGTCCTTCATGGTCTCAAGAAATGAGATAGACAATTAAAAAGGTCTTCGATAAATGGGCATTAAACCCATTTTGGGGTTACCCAAAAAATACCGTTCTTGAGCATTATATGCTTTTGTGTAACTCGCTTGGGGTTTTTTGAAAAAAGATTCCTATCTCTGGGTATTGATCCCTGCATCCAAAGGAAAATGATTAGTCTTGAGTGAAACTACTCCGTATTGACCTCCTTCGATCCTTAATTTGCTCCTCGCCATCTTTCGGGTGCTCCGTCATTTAGGACTTCCACTCTGACTTCCTGTTCCAATAGATTCCTAGGCAATCACCAAGTAAAAGATTTGTATATATTTTCGAAAGTAGTCTTAATATTTAGAAACTAGTTTCAAAATATTTTGTAAAAGCTTTAGAAAATCTATGCCAGTCATGTCATGTACCAGCTTAACGAACGTCTTCTTCCTGAGGTCCAACTATGTTCAACATCCGATGGAGGATTTCCAAAACTCATCATAAATGAGGCTTTCTGTCAGAAGTTTTATCATAGCCGGAGATATAATCTGCCTAGACTATATTGCAGTTGGTGATATCCAGAACTTACCTTTGGTCTCTGGTGCTAGGGGATTTGAAATATATTCCAACATATTAGTGGAAATTTTGAGGACCTCTTCAAAATTTCTGCCCTAGTTTAATATATTTGAGATGATTTTGGCTTGAGAGAATCTGAACTCTTTGTGGGTCTTCATTTTCTTTATTGGATGATGATCTTCCTCTTATGAATTTTTTAGATTCCTTCTCGAAAATTCTGCCTTAGTTTCCATTTCTTGGGGTTATATGACCGAGCTGTTTGGGCGCCTAGGTATCCCATTGAAGCAGGAATCAGGTCAAACATAGTTCAACACTACACTAGTGATAAATAGAAAAATCTAAAGGGTTGATCGAAGCCGACATAGGTTGCCTACGTATCCTATTCTTGGGAATTCAGGTTATCACATAGTTAATACATGAAAGGAAAGGAATTCTAGGAAATTACACATCATAAAACAAATAATACCATAAAGGCGATTACAAATAAACCAAGGAAATAAAAACTAAAACATCCTTCAAAAATAGTATCTCTTTACCGCATCAGAATTGATTGGTTTCGTCCACTCTGGACCATCTATCTCAGATAGAATCAATGCTTCTCCAAATAGTACCTTTCGAACGATACATGGCACTTGCCAATTCGGAGCGAACTTGTCTTTGTACTCTTCTTGGTGAGGAAATATGCATTTGAGAATCAATTACCCAACTTCAAATGTTTTATCTCTTACTTTCTTGTTGAAGGCATGGATCATCCTGTGTTGATACAACTGACCATGCCACACGACAACCATTCTTTACTCATCAATCAACATGAATTGTTCATAGCGAGCGCGAACCCATTCTTTATTACTTAATCTGGCTCCTTGAATAATCCTTAAGAAAGACATTTCAACCTCGGTAGGTATCACCGTTTTATTCCCATAAACGAGTAGATAAGGAGTTGCCCCAGTAGAGGTTTGAACTATTATACGATACCCTAGTAGAGCGTAGGGCAATAGCTCGTGCCATGATCTACCATTTTCGATCATTTTCCTCAAGATCTTCTTGATATTCTTATTGACGGCTTTCACGGCTCCATTCTCTTGTGGACGATATGTGATCGAGTTGCGATGAATAATTTTAAAATGATCACAAATCTCATTCATCAAGTGATTGTTCAAGTTAGCCTCATTATCAGTAATGACTGATTCTGGCACTCCAAATCGGTAGATCAAGTTATTCCTGACAAAATCTGCAACTACCTTTTTGGTGATGGCTCTATATGAAACATTTTCAATCTACTTAGTGAAGTAATCAATAGCAACCAAACTGAATCTATGACCATTTGACATTGGTGTCTCTATTGTTCGATAACATCTATACCCCAAGCCACAAAAGGCCAAGGTGAACTAATCGCATAAGGATCATGTGGAGGCATTTGAATCGAATCTCCGTGTATCTTACATTTTGGGAACTTTTGCACATATTTTCTACAATTGTTTTCCATAGTCATCCAGAAGTAACCAATTCTCAGGATCTTTATAGCAAGGGAAGACCCATTTATGTGGGTCCCGCAGGCTCCGGTGTGTACTTTTTTATTAATTTTGTGGCTTTCTCGGCATTGATAGATCTTAAGAGTCCTAAGTCTGGAATCCTCCTAAAAAGGATTTCCCCACTTGGAAAATAATTCTTTACTAAACGCCGAATTTTCTTCTTCTGATTGTTGTTGGCCTCTTCAGGATATATTCCAGATTCAAAATACCTTTTAATATCATAGTACCATGGCTTGCCATCATGTTTCTCTTCGACGTGCGCATAATGTGCAGGTTGTTCCATCAATCTTATTTCCAAAAAGTCAATATAACTCTGATTTGGGTGCTGAACCATGGAGGATATAGTATCCAAAGCATCAACAAACTCATTATGTATCCTCGGGATATAATTGAAATCAACTTCCTTGAATCTTCCATACAAATCCTGCACCAGCTCTACATAAGGGGTAATCTTGGAGTTCTTCACGGCTCATTCTTCACGTACTTGGTGAATTAGCAAATCTGAGTCTCCAATGACCAACAATTCTCGAACACCCATTTCAAGTGATAACTTAAGGCTAGGACACAAGCCTCATATTCAGCCATGTTACTGGTGAACGGAAAGCACAATTTAACGGTTGTTGGATAGTGTTAGCCTATTTTTGACACCAAAACTGCTCTAATTCCTGAGCCTTTGAAGTTGACCACTCCATCAAAAAACAATCTCCATCCGGGGTATATCTCTGCAATGTCTTCTCCCATGAATAAAATCTTCTCATCTGGGAAGTAAGTTCGAAGTGTCTTATATTCATCATCAATCGTATTCTCTGCTAAATGATCCGCTAAAGCTTGCCTCTTGATTGCCTTTTGAATCACATAAGCAATGTCGAACTCACTCAGCAATATTTGTCGCTTGGCTAACTTTTCTCTAGGCATGGATTTCTGAAATATATACTTCAATGGATCTATTCTGGAAATGAGATATGTTCTGAATTGTCTTGATCTTAGATGGTTCTAGCTCGGTACCCCTTCTGCTGACTATGAACTCTACTAATTTTCCAGGTGAAACACTGAAAGCACATTTAGCAGTATTCAACTTCAAGTTGTACTTTCTTAATCTGTTGAATTTTTTTACAGATGGGTCAAATAATCTGAACTCTTGAGGCATTTGATAATTACATCATCCACGTATACTTCAATCTCTTTATAAATCATATCATGAAATATCATCGTCATAGCCCTCATGTATGTCGTACCAGTATTTTTGAGACCAAATGGCATCACCCTGTAATGATAAACACCCCAGAGCATAATGAAAGCCACCTTGTCTGCATTTTCTTTATCCATTAATATCTGATGACATCCGACAAAATAATTCCTAAAAGACTGTGTTTCATGCTTCGTGTAATTATCGATGAGGATGTGGATGTTGGGTAGTGGAAAATTATCTTTAAGACTGGCTCTATTTAAATCTCTGTAGTCAACACAAATTCAGATCTTGTCGTCCTTTTTTGGCACTGGGACAATATTGGCTAGCTATGTTGGATATCTTGTGACTTCCAGAACCTTTGATTGAATTTGCCTTATCACTTATTCCTTAATCTTCAAACTTAACTCTGGCTTGAATTTTTGCATTTTCTACTTTACTGGATCAAACTCGGGATTAATTGGTAGATTATGTGACACGATGTTGGTGCTTAACACCAGCATATCATCGTAGGACTAATCAATGTATTCTTATAGCAAGTAGTTGAGTTCTCTTCGGTTTCCTCCAGGTTGGGCTTCTCCCGATTTTCAAGTTCTTCTATGTCTTTCACTAACCGTTTCTCATCATGGTCTTTTCATTCATCATTATTCACTTCACTTTGTTCATCTAGCCCTTGGCATGACATAACATTGGCAGATTTTAAATTATTGCTACCTATTGACCGGGGAGTAAAAAGTGAAGTGGAAGTCCAGTTCAGCAATGTTTCTTCTAATTCATCCTCTTTGACTCCAGTTGTCTTGAAAAATTCATCCATGGTGGCATCACATTTTCCCTATTCCATCCTCTAAACCATCGCTTATAGGTTTTGAAAAAAATACTGGTATAGCTCGATTTTACTACTAATCATTTTTACTTTCCAGTAACAAATCTATAGTCAAGAGGGGAATCTCTTATTCACTTCAATCTAGTGAAGTAGGGTCATTTAATGTCAACACGGAGTAGTTTCTATTACATGTAGAGTAGAAATAACTCAAAGGCTGATGTATTAGATTTTGTTAGTAATAAGCAAAGCAAGATGATAAGGCAGAAAGTAAACACATAAAGTTGTTTCTCATCTCATGCCAATTGATCTATGGAGTAATGATGACTCGAGAATTTCAATGAAAAGGATTTTTCTCATTGATATGGGTAAGTGAAATTTATCAGGAAGGTTCAATTCTTTTTCGTTTTGACCTTATTTCTTCTTTCAAGAAAGTAGAGGACAACAGAGTTTTTAAAGATAGGGGTCTGGCCAAAAGGCTGCCTACTTATCTCACGGAGGAGAAATCAGGCTCTACGTAGTTCAAACTAACTCCGCCAATTTTCTCTTGACTTGAGAAATTTTCTATTGCTCTTTTCGGTCCTTTATACAATGGTTTATTCTAAGTCCACATTCAACCTTCCTGAAATGGTAGAAATAATTTTAGAAAATTTTGAGAATGATTGCGGACTTTATGAGAGATTTAGGAGACTTGGAGTACATTTGGTCGGACTTTTGTATAGTGGGGTATATTTCTGCCTAGAGATGCTCTATGAAAAATGGGATTGGATCAATTCGCCTTTGATTCGAATCAACATAACACATATAGACACATAAGCAGTTATATCACACAAGCATATTATAATAAACGTGCATCCTAACTGGGTGACCCTTTTGAGCCAAGGATTAACCTAACGTATTTGAAGGAAGTATATGTTTTTTAAAACCAATCCATTATCCCCCAAAAATCTCCATAGATAAAAAAAAGTATAAATGCTTACAAAAGTTTCACAAAAGGGATACAATTTTTAGGGAAAGGAGAAACAACATGAGAGAAAGAAGGTCCCATGTAGTGGATACAGAATAATAGCTCGTAGATGCTCCTTCATCGGCCTTCACCCTCTTAGCTTTGTTCTCTTTTTGTCATATGCGACATTTGTTGATTATCAAATGATTCCTGTATAACTGTTCTCTATACTCATATGTCATTAGCCTTGGAAATCATGCAATCGTCCAAATCGATCAATCATCAACCTCTTTCCTAAATCGCTTTAATTTTTTCCTCAATTGGTGGATGATTGAGGCATCTTACACGAAAACAAGCAAATTAAGCTTTCTTCTTACCCCAAAAGGATAATGGATTGGATTAAATAACATATATTTCTTTAACACATAAATATGATTCGTCTGTAATTGGCTCGGGGCCAATAGACGCAGGGTAGATTTTCTATTGGGCCCAATACTTTTCTTGGATATCGGGTCATCCTAGGCTCATGCCTAATAAAAGGTTTTGGTTTAGCTCTATCCTGGGTGTCTAGAGTGGATTTGGACATAGATTCCCAAGCGGATAACTTGAATTTGAAATACGAACAGCCTCCGACCACCTAACGTGCCGATAAACCGTCATATTCCTAACACTTGATTTGGAGTTGATCAACAGGGGCCGGAACATCAACGAAATCCCAAAACAGTTTAACAATCATCATGCGGGATTATGCCATGAAATGCAATAGTTAAATTTCGCAGAATTTAAACATATAAGCACATAAACAGTTTAATAATTAGTCAAATAAGCTAATTCAAATATTTGGTTAGAACCTAGTTAAAGTTCCCCAGCAGAGTCGCCATTTCTGTTTGGCCCTTTTTAGGTTTCGAAGAATTGGAAAACATTTATTTTGACTTTTTAAATTATTTCAAAACCTTAAAGAAAATTTTGAAACAATCTAACAAATTACAGAGTTGGCACTTAATTTATTTGAAATGAAATTAAGAAAACTTTAAAAATAAAATCCTAAGTCTCAAAATAGAAAAAGACTTAGGCTTTTAAGAAAATTCCGGGTAAGAGGTTCCTATTAACATTTTAAGAAGGTTTTAAAGGCACCTAAAATGTCCGCTAACTTGCGGTTATCTGGATTATTTGAAAACTACTTTGACTAACATCAGAAAAAAAAGAGTTGGTTTTTGAAAAGAAAGTGATTAAGAAAATATTTTTTGAGGTTTATGCAAAATCAGTTTTTTAACGACTTAGTAGGGAATTTAACTAGGCCTAAGAACAGTAATAACAACTAGCACGTAAAAGGAGAAAGGAGAAAGTAAAAAACTTAGGCCATTAGGCCCAAATCAATAAGCCTGTCCTAAGCTAATTTGCACTTTTGGCCAACCATCACCTGTCCTAATCTAAATATTGGGCTTTCGACCAACAACCTGCTTCACATGTATTAACTTACTACTTTGGCTTCGAGGCCCAAATTAATGAACAAATAGATAAATAAATAAATAAATAAATAAATAAATAAATCGATAAAGAATGAGATAATAATTAAAATCAAGATTTTTCAAGTCTCTTAGAGACCTTATCAATGGGTTTTGATCCATTTCCCTTCTTCATACATCTTCTTGCACCCGCATGCTATATAGTCGACTTTGGTCTTGAACTTCGGACTTGACTCGAAAAGGTAGGCCTCATTGGCCCATTAAAAAATGTAAGAGGAGAGGAGTCCATTTGGACTTGAGACATTTCTTGCATGCAAGCAAAAGATAAATAAATTAATATACGTTCAAGGCATAAAAGTGACATATTTCAAAGCAAAAGAAAAAATCAAGAACCATTCTTTGAATGACAATGATAAGCACACTTGCACACATATAACAGAAATGAGAGTCAACAGATAAAATGCAAAGCACAGATACCCACTTATATGCCTCATGATTTATGTTCATATTAAGAATGAATAAAGGTAAAGAAGAACATATTTGATGAATTAATGAGTGAACAAACAACTTAAGATTCCGAAAGTAAAGGGATGAGGCGATAAGAAAAATACCCACAACTTCTAAAATTGAACAAACATATACACTAATCCATATAACAAGAGGAAATCAAGGCTAACTTTTCAAGAATAGGAATCTTTAAACTCCAACAAAGGCGACATTAACAATGATTCATATATCCAAATCATGGCCAACTTTAGGAAAAATATGTAATGACATATGATTTATATTTCTAAGACATCGTTGATTCTCTTTTGATATTATGAATCAAAGAGAGACATGAATCAAGTATTTTCACACACAAAGAACACATTTAACAATTCAGAGTAAGAAAATTAGAATAAAAGTTTAGCATCTCTAAAAGTGAAATATTGTTCAACAATCATACTATGCGTGACTCGAAAATATCTAAATAATTCTATTTAGCAACAAAAATCCAAACTTTCTCATCATTTTGACAAGAAAACATGCGAACAAAAGAAAAATAAGCATCTTTGATGGAAAATAAATTTAGCACTTCATCTCTTATATGTGAATTTTGAAAACCATTAAAATAATTAGCAAGCAAATGACAAATTCTTGACTTAACCAATTACACTTTTTTTTAAGACGAAACAAACAATAGTAACTATTTTTTCAACATAAAAGAAACAAATTTACATGCTAAAAACAAACATATCTGCCAGCAATGAATTTAAACAAGGAATGAGTACGTCTTTTGAGAAAAGATCAAAACTTTATACATAATAATCAAAGAATAAAGACAAAAGGGAAAACAATCAATATTAACTATTCTTTTCAACATAAAGGAAATAACTTCACATGCTAGAAACAAACATATCCACCAACGATGAGTTTAAATAAGACATGAGTATGTTTCTTAAGCAAAGATCGAAACTTTATTCATAATAATCAAAGAATAAGGTCAAAAGGCGAAACAATCAATCCTAACTATTCTTTTCAACATAAAGGAAATAACTTTACATGCTAAAACAAACATATCCACCAACAATGTGTTTAAACAAGGAATGAACACGTTTTTAAGCAAAGATTGAAACTTTATCGATAAAAATTAAAGAATAAATTCAAAGAAATATATTCAACGATTGCTAGCTCATTTTTATACCACAAACGTGAAAACAACAAAAATATTGATACCACAACGTCCTATGGCCTTCAAAGTCGTCTACAGCAAATAATCCCAGCAAACACAATTACAACTACGAACTACAAAGAAAAAAGAGATGAAGAAGAAAACAATAAAAAACTAAAAAGAAAAAGGTGTGTTTATCTTTTTTGGGACAGTAAAACGGGACTTCAAGCTTTCTTCGGAGTCTTGATCACCACCGAAAAGCAATCTTTAGAGAATCCCAATTAGATTACCGCTTAAAAATTTTTACTAAAGAAACAAAAAATAATTATTTGCTCAAAAAAATTTCCCACTCTTTGAGATTTTTTTCCTTTGAGACTTTTTTTTTTCTTTCTACCAAAGTAGTGGTAGTATTTATAAGAAAGGATGGGAATCCAATTCTATTAATCCACCAATGTGAGAGAAAGTAATTAGGGGTGTTTCTGAAATTTTAAAAATTGAAGATAAGGTGAGGTGGAAGATAAGGTGGGGGGAATTGTACAATATAGTATAATTTTTGAATTTCAAAAATTGGAAAAAGTGCAAGATTGAGGAGAATTGTACAATGTAGTACAATTTTTTGAATTTCAAAATTTGAATTTGGAAAAAGGACAAGGTTGAGAGGGAATTGTACAATGTAGTACAATTTTTGAATTTCAAAATTTAAATTTGAAAGAAGGATAAGGTTGAGGGGAATTGTACAACGTTGTACAATTTTTGAAATTCAAAATTTGATTTGAAAAAAAGGACAAGGTTGAGGGAAAATTATACAATGTAGTACAATTATTGAATTTCAAAATTTGAATTTGGAAAAGGGACAAGGTTGAGGGGGAATTGTACAATTTAGTATAATTTTTAAATTTCGAAATTGGAAAAAGGACAAGGTTGAGGGGAAATTGTACAATGTAGTATAGTTTTTTAATTTCAAATTTTAAATTTTGGGATTTGAATTTGATTTGGTTGGAATTGGGTAAAAATTATGACAGTTTTGGGGAATTTAGGGTTATTTAAAATATAACCCCAATTGGTATTTAAAATTTAGCCAAAAATCCAGTCATAGGGATACGACTAACCCTCATGAGTCGTACCCTCCCAATACGATTGGTATCTACTACTCGTGTCCAAGCCTCAACCCTTGGATCAAACACTGTCCAGTATATGACTCATCCAACCAAATCGTAACCACAACATACGATCTGCATCCATGGCCTGTATCCCTGGAAGAATAAAATACCTGGGGAATTGAACATTGTTTACCATATGAGTCCCTGGTACGATTCGTACCCTGGATTACGACTCATGGTGAGCCACTCGTGCTTAGATCCAACCTAAGTAACTAAGTTTAAGATTAAGTTAAGGAACCAAACGACCCATAACCACCAATACGACTCGTACCCCTAAGTTGTATCCATTTCAGTAACCAAAATCCATCCAACGACCAACACTGGTCAGCATAAGATCGGACTATACCATCTGTACCCCATCATACGGCTCGTACCCATGAGTCGTATTGGGTCCAGAGATCAAAATTCCAGGAAAATTTCTAAGGTACAGAAACTATGGTGTTTCAGTCTCCTCAACTAGGAGCATTCATCCCCGAATGATGGACAAGGTAGGGGTAACCACACGCTAGTCATTTGCAATATTTTATCAAACATATTCCCAATCTTTAACAAAGTTAAAAAATAAAGAGGCAAAGATATAAATCTTTCCTTTAACAAACTCTGAAAATAAAGATGTGTTGAAGACACATACCTTCCGCACGAATCCCAAGAGCAGAAAATAAATGCAGATAGTTGGACTTCATGTCCTCTTCCACTTCCCAAGTAGCTTCTTCCACCTTATGGTTTCGCCAAAAAACCTTAACCAAAGCCACATCCTTGATCTGCAATCGACGAACCTGCTTATCCAAGATTTCAACCGAACTTCTTCATAAGACAAGGAATTCGTGAGACCCAATCCTTCCAAAGGAACAACCAAAGAAGGATCACCAATATATTTCCTCAACATAGAAATATGAAAGATCGGATAAACCAAGCTTAAGGTAGAAGGCAAATCCAACTCATAAGCAACATTACCAACTCTCCGTAAAATCTCATAAGGACCAACATACCGGGGATTGAACTTCCCCTTCTTGACAAACCGCACTACTTCCTTCATGGGAAATACCTTGAGGAAAACCTTATCCCCAACCTCAAACTCCAAGTCTCTATGCCTAACATCTGCATAGAACTTTTGGATACTTTGGGAAGCCTTAAGCCTCTACTGAATCACCTTCACCTTCTCTATAGCCTGGTAGACAAAATCGGGACCAAATATTTCCGCCTCACCAAGCTCAAATCAACCAATAGGAGATCTACACCTCCTACCATACAATGCCTCAAAAGGGACCACACTAATACTAGAATGATAACTATTGTTGTAAGCAAACTATACCAAAGGTAGATGCTCAACCCAATTACCACCATAATTAATCACATAGGCTCGAAGCATATCCTCTAATGCCTGAAAAGTTCTCTCCACTTGCCTATCCATCTGCGGGTGAAAAGCAGTACTCAGACTCACCTTAGTCCCCAACCCTTTCTGAAAAGACCTCCAGAAGTGAGATATAAATTGTGTGCCACGATAAGAAATAATCAAAATTGGCACCCCATGCAGCTTCACAATCTCCTAAAGATACATCTTCGCATAATACTCCGCCAAAAAGGTAGTCCGCACTGGCAAAAAGTGCATAGACTTGGTCATCTTATCCATGATGACCCAAACCAAATCATATTAGCTCCAATACTAAGGAAGACAGGTAACGAAGTCCATATTGATCACTTTTCACTACCATTCAGGCAAATCAATTTCTTGATACACCCCTTCTGGCCTCATGTGCCCAACCTTAACCTATTGACACACCATGCACTTGGCCATAAAATCAGTCGCATCCCTCTTCATACCATTCCACCAATAGATCTCCTTGAGATCATGATAAATCTTAGATGAGTCGGGATGAACAACATAGCGCGACTCATGTGCCTCAGCCTAAACCATTTGCCGCAACCCATTGACATCAGGAACACAATGACGAAGAGATCCAAATACTGCCCAAAAACCTTGTTCATTAGATCCATAAATGTTGTCGGGGCATTAGTCAACCCAAATAACATCACCAAAAACCCAAATTGCCCATACTGAGTACAAAAAGTCGTCTCAGGGATATCCACTTCCCTAATCTTTAGCTGATGGTACCCAGGCCGAATATCTATCTTAGAAAAGAACTTGGCACCTTGCAATTGGTCAAACAGATCATCTATCCTTAGAAAAGAATACTTTTTCTTGACCGTCACCTTGTTCAACTGCCTGTAGTTAATGCACATTCGAAGGGAATCATCCTTCTTACGCACAAACAATACCGGTGCACCCCAAGAAGATACACTAGGAAGAATAAACTTCTTATCCAAAAGATCCTCAAGTTTCTCCTTGAGTTTTCTTAACTCTGACGGAGCCATTCTATACAGAGGAATAAAAATTGGACGAGTGTCCGAAATTAGATTAATACCAAACTCTATTTCCCTATCCAGAGGAACACCAGGAAGATCATCCGAAAAGACCTCTGGAAACTCATTAACCACAAGAATTTATTGAAAAGAAGGACCTTCTGAGTTAGAATCTTGAACCCGAACCAAGTGATAAAGATAACCTTTAAAGATTAGCCTCCGAGCTCTAAGATAAGAAATAAACCTCCCCTTAGGAGCTAAGGAAACACCCTCTTAATCTATAATCGGCTTACAAGGGAACCTAAAGATAACCCTACGGATCCGACAATCCAAAGACGCGTAACAAGAGTGTAACAAGTCCATACCCAGAATAACATCAAAATCCACCATATCCAACTCAAATAGATCCACCAAGGTCTGGTTTCCACCAACAGATACCACATACCCCCTATAGACTCTCTTAGCAATAACCGAGTCACCTATCGGGGTAGAAATAGAAAAAATATCTGAAATAACTTTCGGATCAAAACCAAAAGAAACAGACACATAAAGAGTCACATAAGAGAAATTAGACCCTGGATCAAACAAATAATACATGTCACAAGAGAGGAGTTGTAACGTACCAGTAGCGACATCATGTGATGCCTTGGATTTCTGTCAGGACATCAAAGTATACAACCTGTTCTGACCAACACTAGCACCAGGAGTAGTAATAAAAGCAGATGACACACCACCAGGTACAGGAGCAGAAGATAAAGAAAAAGGAATCTTATTCCCCCTCCCCATAGAAAACTTATTAACCGGATAATCTTTGAGTCGATGGCCTGCCTGGCCATACTTAAAGCATTTATCCATTCCTTCATTCCAATAACCTCAATAAGGATAACCACAGAACCAATAAAAGGGACATGAAGAAACTGACTAACCTCTTCTCACCTGAGATTGGGAACCTGGTGCTCGAGAATTATCACCACCATGATAACGCATGTCGCCCGACTGATAAGAAACACTAGCAGTAGAGTAGGAACCAGAACTCCCCCACTTATTTTTCTACTATTTGCCACCATCTCGACCACCCTGAGACTAAGCACCTCCCTAATTAGAAAACCTACTCCTCTTACCCTACTTATCCCCAAAATCTGCTTACTTCATCTTTTCATCCTCCACTTGCTGCATATGAATAGTCAGCCTAGAGATGTCCATATCCTTAATTAGCAAGGCAGTCTTGCTCTCTAAAATCAGGTCCCAATTCAGCCTAGAAGCAAACTTCCTCATTCTTGCCAGCCTGTCAGCTACTAAATCAGGAGCATACCTTGACAACCGGTGAAACTTCAAGGCATATTCCTTGACAGACATCTTTCCCTGCTTGAGGTTTACAAACTCCTCTATTTTTGCTTCTCTCAACTCTTTGGGAAAGAACCGATCCAAGAAAGCATTAGAAAAAACCTCCTGCAACCCTTTCTCTTCCACATCACCTCTATCCCTATCCCACTTTTCATACCATTGATATGCAATATCTTTGAGCTGATAAACTATAAAGTTTTCCTCCTCTACAGTGGTAGCCTGCATCACCTGGAATATCTTTTCTATCTCATCCAAGAAGCCTTGTAGATCCCCCTTCATCTTCCCTCTTAAAAAAATGGGAGAACCCATCTTCATAAATTGGCCAACCCTAATGGCCTCAGCGGACAAAGCATCAGTCCTACCTCGTTCAGCCTAAGCAACAACCAATTTAGAAATAGCATGAATAGACCGATAGAATTTTGCATTAGTCACCTTGCCTTGAGAAAGACTAGTAGCAACCGGTGGAACTCCAGAATTATCAATGATAGGACCATAAGATCGAAGATGAACCCAATAGTAGGATGCACCCCTTTAGTGTTACCCTCAGATAGGATAGAGGAATTTTCTTGTGTTCCAGATCTACGAGACATGATCTGAACGACGAATAAACAAGGATTAGAGAAGATTCCAGAACTGAGAATTCAAGCTTGAAGATAGAATACCTAGAAAGTGAAACATTCCTAAATGTCTTATAGCCTCTTCCTTATGAGTGTGGCGCACTACACACCCGTAAAAGAGACTCTACTCGACACGACTTTGTGGACTCCCAATTGACCATGAACCTAGGCTCTGATACCAACTTGACACGATCCGCCCTGGGGCCAAATCGTAATGGGCGTACCAAGTCCGACCAGGATCGGAGACCACCCCCATTACCCAACCCAACCTCCAGTCGCCTACCCTAAGTTGACTAAATTTCGAGCATGAAACTTAATAGTGTAACTGCTCACACAAAGACTCTAGGAATAGATCAAACCATGACCAACCCAACCGAGTCCAACCATCTTATACCAATAATCCAACCATGCCAAACCATATCAAAAAAGGCCATAAACCAGGCCATAACTAAAGACATTCCAAAACATAATATAATTAATCCCAAAATGAAGTATGATAAAACAGTGAGAAATTATGTTCAATGATTCCAGCCTCCCAGCTTATTTCAATGCCAAGGTTGACACTTATACCGATCCCACCCATACCAACCCATAGAAGTACCACAAAACCTCTATCCAAAAGATTAATGAAATCTGATTGGGACATGCCCTCAATCATAGCCAAAACCAATATCCAAAATAAAGTTAAAATGTCTAAAAGTATCCATAACATGAAATAGAGCCTTCTGAAAGGATGAAAGCTCACCACTTTAGTCCAAATGTTATCCTCAAGTCAATTTCTATGTAGGAGGAGTGAAACGGCCGGTTCCTGCATAGTGTGTGTATACAACCGCAAGTAGACGGGGTTAGTGAGTGACCGTCAGCATGATCTTAGGATAAGGATAAAATAATGTCATTTATAAAACCAAGTAAAACCATCCATATACACACACATATATACATATATATAACCATACCGAGGGTGGATTTAACATGCCTTTAAAATCTTTACCTAGGTTGTGTAGCTTTGTCGTCCTAAACCATTCACGGGCTATATGGGTTCAGCTCCTCCTGCGGAAAGGGCCCCAGTGTGTGTAACCACACGACCAGGGAAATATCCCATGGGATGACTAGTACATCCCCAAAATAAAGTGTGACATCATGAACACGGTCACTAAGACCAACCTCATATCGGTAAATATGAGTTTCCAGTTTTACCTCCTTGGGACCTCCACCTTTCACGACTTTGCTACACATCCCGCCATTATTGCCCAATTAAAACCAGTTTTCCAAATAACCAAACTATTATCCACTTATTAACCAAGGCTATTGATATTGGTATCGTCATACCAACCCTTACTTGCAAGTATCATCCATAGCCAACCATTTATAGGTTTAAGCGGACTTTCAAGTGCCCTTTTATTTACCATATTAAACCACTTGGGAGACTTTCATGTTCCCCACAAGCATAACCAATTAGCCTTTAGCCTTTTCAAACTATTTAAACCATGCATAATTTATTTGTCAAGTTTAAAACATGCAAGAGTTCCATTAAGATAAGTCAATGCAATGAACATATATTTATAAGCATTTTGTCAAACACATTGGGGGCATAATATAACCAACACCAAATTCCAATTACCATTAAACCACTCCCGTTCAATCCAATTATCCAAAACCACCATTAATGCATATAAAAGCGTAATTAAAACCATGGGAAATATAAAGCAATTAACATCAAAAAACCTAAATCATATTTGAAAGCCAAAATCCTTGCAATAGTAAAATCATGAAAACATTCATATAAACCATACCTTTAATTAAATTAACATGAAGGAAGAGAAACATGCCTTAAACCAAGATGATGACAGAAAGAAATCACCAAGACAAGCCCTAAATTGATTCCTTAGTTGAAACCCTAGCTCCCTTGCTCAATAGCTCTTAAGAGAATTATGGAATATTTAGGAAGAGTTTCTAAGTGTTAATGAATAGAATATTAGGGTAAATATCCTCCCGAGTAGGTTAGAAGTCGTGTGGACTTATTAGGATAAGTAGGAAAATATCTAGAATACCCCCACTTAAGTTGCACAAAAGTCCCGTCATAGGAATACAACTAGACCTCACGAGTCGTACCCTCCAATGTGATTGGTATCCACTACTCGTATCCAAGCCTTAACCCTTAGATAAAATACTATCTAGTATACGAATTATCCAACCAAGTCGTAACTACAACATACGATCTGTATCCATGACCCGTATCCCTGGAAATATAAAATACCCGAGGGGTTGAACATTGTTTACCATACGAGTCCCTGATACGATTCATACATGGCTTACGGCTCTTGGTGAGCCACTCGTGCTCAGATAAAACCTAAGTAACCAAGTCTAAGATTAAGTTATGGAACCAAATGACTCGTAACCACTAATACGACTCGTACCCCTATGCGTATCCATTCCAGTAACCAAAATCCATCCCACCAACAAACATTGGTTAGCATACGATCGGACCATACCATTCATACCCCCATCATACGACTCGTACCCATGAGTTATATTGGGTTTAGAGATCAGAATTCCAGGAAATTTTCTAAGGTACCAAAACTAGGGTATTTCACTTAAGCTGCTACACTAGTTGAGTGGTGTATCAGCTGGAGACTTGGAGAATTTTAAGTCTTTGCGGATCCTTCAAGATTTATTTGGAACCTCGTATACGTAAACAAACTTTGTTATCCTATAAAATTCGATGCTCCGAACTCAATGGCAACATTAAATTTTCAAAAAATATTCATCAATTTTACAAAATTGGCCCCTGAGATCCAATTTCACAACTTTTCAAACTGGAGAACAAAATGAGATACAAAAGTCGCAAAATCACACAAATCATGTTATCAACCTAAAATCAATGTTTCGGATCTATTGGCGTAGTCTATTTTGACATCCGATATACAAAATAATAAATGTTGATCGAAGTCAACTAATAAGTCTTTTTTACCTCTAAAAAATATAAACTCACACAAATCATATCGAAATGCATTAGAAATTGTGCCAGTCATTTTCACACCCCTACCACAAAGCAACTACGGGGAGAGGTAAAATGATTGGATCACACAAATATAAATAATTCATAAAAATACCAAAAATGAAGTCATTACATGAAATTTTTAGAATTGTTCAAGACTTTTTTGCTAGTAACACTTTACCAAAATTCATAACACATGCTAATTTGGTTCTCATACCAAAAAATGATGAAGTTCAGACTTTTTTAGATATGAGACTTATTATTCTCCATAATTTTGTCAACAAGATTCTGTCTAGAATCATTCATGATAGGTTGGAGGGCATTGCGCTTGAGTTGATATCTACTGATCGGTATGATTTTATTAAAGGAAGAAGTATTATTGGAAATATCCTACTTACTCAGAAATTAGTGACAGACATTGCTAAAAGAGGGATCTCTGCTAATGTAGTCATTAAGCTTGATATGGCTAAAACCTATGACAGAGTGTCTTAGTTTTTCTAATGAGAGTGTTAAGAAAGATGAGATTTGCTAAAAGCTTTGTAGATGTGGTGTGGAGATTGATTTCTAATAATTCTTATTTAGTGTTACTCAATGGCTAATCTTATGGTTTCTTTCACTCTACTAGGAAAGTGAAATAAGGATATCATTTGTCTTCTTCGCTTTTCATCTTAGAATCAATGATCTATGTGGAGCTGACTGATAGAGTTAAAGAAAAACTTCAGGCTTGGAAAGGAAAGATGGGGGTAGGGGTGTACAGACCAAACCATCAAGTCAAACCAAACCGACGAACCAAACCAAACCAAATCGAAAAAAAAAATGATTTATGATTTGGTTTGAATGGTTTGGCGTTAGAAAAAAAAACAACCATTCTTGGTTTGGTTTGGTGTTAACCAAAAAAAAGTCAAACCGAACCCGAATCAAAACGACATAATATATATATATATATAATATTTGAACTTTTTTATACATAAAATATTAATTATAATCTACTTTTTAAATACTTTTTCAACTAGTTTTAGTAATTTTCAATAATTTGAAAGTAAATGTAGATATATATTTAGATTTGGGCATTTAAGTTGTAATATTTGTCCATTAATTGCTAATTAAATGATCGAAAATTCAATATAAACTTAAAACCTAAACTTTTCACTCTTCATCTCACTTTTTAGTTTCAAGAGAGTTTTTCGCTCCTCATTTTTCATAATTATGGTTTTTCATTAGCACATGAGTGAAAACATATTTGATCTAGTCTTCGATCACAATATAATTATAAAAACTAAAGATTATAAATTTTTTTAAAAAAAATGAAAAAAAATTGAAAAACTCAAAAAAACTGACTAAAACCTAAATCGAAAAAACTAATTTTATGTTGGTTTGATTTGGTTTATAGTTTTAATAAACCGACATGATTGGTTTAATTTTTTTTAATAAAAAACAAACCAACCCGACCTATGTACACCCCTAGATGGGGGTATTGATTTTAGATCTATGTTTGATGTGTCTCGGGCCTTATATTCTAAACAATGGTAGAGATTTAAGACAAAACAATTTGTCATCTATTTTTTTTTTTGGAATAAATATTGTAAGAAGCATATTCCCACTCTTGTTGAATGAAGGGGTTCTCAAGTTTAAAATGACATGTTAAAGAATAGGGACAGAATTGAACAACACTTGTGGTGGAAACCTAAGGTAGTACCTCATTTATTTGGTATGACAATTGGACCTACCTTGGTCTTCTTCATTTGCATCAGTTAGACACTCATACTTGTCATCCTATGGGAGATATTGGAGATTTGTTTGCAAAAGAAGATTGGGACTTTGATGCTCTTAATGATTCTACGTCAGAATATGTGGTGAATTATATCAAGGAAAAAATTAATTATATATAGGTGGGTAATCAAGGAGATAGACCATGGTGGACAAAGGCAAATACTAAAAAGTTCAGTGTTAAAAATGGATGGGAGTTGTTGAGACAAAAGAAAGATATTGATGGGGATATAAAGTATTTGTAAGTTTAACAATTACCTTTCAAATTCTCTTTCCTGTCTTAGAGAATACGGCAAGGTAAACTCCATGTGGCTATATTAATACATGTTTGGATACTTAATTTATATCAGAATTACAAGTGTTGTTCTATGTCAGAGGTTGAGACTATTGAACACTTATTTTAAGGGATATAGTAGATACAATAATATGGCATCATTATTTCAAAGCAGCAAGAATGCTAGGCTTAATATTAAACATAAAGCAGGCCATAAGAAAATGATGGTCCACAGAAGGTAATCTTAAAATTAAGATGGTATACAAGATTGTCAATATTGTTATGTTGTGGTATCTGCGGGAAAAAAGAAATACATTCTTCATGGTGGTTCTTACTTCATAGGAAAGATTATCTAGGAAGTCAATGATACTTTCAACAAAGGTGATTAAACTCGAGTTCAAGAGTGTTATTGGAATTAAAAATTGACATCATATTATAGGTTTTGTGGAAGGATATATGGCTAAATTTTCTATCAAAATCATGAGATGGTTCCCTCCTATCAATTGGCTAAATGTAATACTAATGGAGCATCAAGGGGTAATTTTGGTCCTAACTCTGTGGTTTTTTGCAATAGAAATCATCTTGGAGATTTCGTGGTTGCTAAAGGTTTGAAGATCCAACACACCACTAATTTGGTTGGAGAAGCTAAAGCTATTAAGAAAAGTCTATTGTTTTATAAGGAAAATGGTATGGACCCTGTCATTGGCCATGTTCTAGATCCTAGAAGGGAGTTAGAAGACTCCATTGAGTGTAGCATTGGAGGTTAACTCTATTAATGTCTTGAGGAGGTAATAGGACCCCTGTGAAGTTGGAGCGTGTCGTAGCAACTTTGGTCATAGTTCGAGGTTACTGAATGCTTATGTCTTTCTAATACTATCAATATTAGTTCTACTAAAAGGAAAATGTTCGAACATTAGAAAAAACTTATGTACATTGAAAAAAGAACCCCCTCCCGCATATATTTAGGATTCTTTTATCATTTTTCTTCTATTTATTTTAGAAGTGTACATTCATTCTCCTACTACCTCTTTTTGAAAAAATAGGGACCAAATTACTTTTCTATGATTCTTCGGGCTCTAAATAGAGTATAAAAAGAACATATTTGACGACAGGTGCTTCACTCCAAATTATCAATTTTATTTTTCCTATCATTTTAGCATTATTGTACGACCTCTCATAAAATTATTTGTAGTATATTAATTAAAAAATTGCTTTACTCCTAACCTGCAACAACATGAAAAATGCATCTCAGAAATGCAAAATTATTTAGAAAAAAAAAGAAACAAAAAACAATCATAATTTTTTTCTTGATATCACGAATGATGGTGGAAAGGGAAAATCTCAAGGGACTTTCAACACTTTAGAAGACAATCGTGTTACAACATAATTAGTTCAATGAATTAGGTTATATTGACATAGTAAGATTTTTTCTGCTACTACAACATTAACATGTTATAATAGGTTACCAATTAATTTGCCATGAATATTTACTTTTAATTCTTTATAAATGACATGATTTTGTAAAATATTTTTTTAACATTATATGTGCATTACAAATTTAATTTGTTTGCATATTCTTTTCTTGTCACTTCAATTACTTGTGATATCCTATCAAATCTTTTTCTTTTAAAGTTCAAGCTTAAGAAGACAGTGAATGCAACTTCCACCCATTCATTGCCAACATGATTTAAACTCTAGACCTGCAGGTCAGACCAAGTACATTAGGTAAGAAGTAATTCAATAGATAAACAAATTCATCATGACCTCAAAGCGAATATCAAACACCATGTGAGAACAAAAAATAAATACATCGTCCATGACCACATGCCCTGCATCCACTCTCGAGTATATACTTCAACATGAATCATGCAAAGTAGATAACAATCATGAAATTTCGTCATTGATATCAAAATTAAAAGTCAAAATCATGTTGATATAATGGTATTAATACACGAAAGCACAACTAAGCAATAAGGTTAAGAGAAAGTAAACTATATTATATATAAGCATGATAATTGTAATACCCCATAAGTTGCTAGATAAGTTTTCAACTATTCGTCATATGTTTGAAGACTCAGAGTGATTATTTCAAACCATAAATAATTGTCATGACTATTCACATTGAGTGTGAAGTGTTTTCAATGCAATCATGGTCATAGAAAATACTTAGAGCAAAGTTGAGTTGAAAGCAATTTTATTGATTGACTTTTTATATTGAATTCTACAAGGGTCAACTTTAAACGAGCGTAACTCCTAAAATATAAGGAGTTAGGTGACCTATTATATATCAATAAAAGATCTTCGAGTCTTCTTTCCAACACATCTAATTTTACCTTAATCAGATATCAGAGTAGAAAATTATGCTTATTTTACTTGGAAGCGTCTGTCTGTCAGGAGGTGACGACTAAGCTAACGAGCCGTTAAATAGGTGACGACTAAGCTAACGAGACATAAACTAGGTGATGGGTTGTCAACTCAAGTCATCAGCCTTAACCAGTGAATGGCAAAATATAACTTGAAAGTGGAGACTAGGGCGATGAGACGTCACCAAACTCAACCTTGTTGTCAATTGAAAAATTCTACAATTATTTTTATGTTTTCTTAGGGGTAATTTGGTCTTTTACTCACATCAAACTCCTCCTCCACGACTTAAATCACCCTGTAAATGATATTTTCATATCATTAGTCAGTTTTCAATGCTTATTCTCCTTTACACTCTCAAGAAAAAAAGAAATTAGGATTTCTTCCCAAAGTCAATTTTCAAGGATCCAAATTCAAGCTTTCCTTCGAGAAATCAAGAAATTCAGGTATGTGAGGTTTAAGCAAGTATAAACTTTTATCCTTGTGCCCCAAAACTTTGATTTTTTCAGTTAAATTTATGAGACTTTCAGTTAGGGTTCATACCCAATTTTCATGTTTTCGAGATTATGGCATTATCATGTGATTAAAAGTTCAATTTGCACAAGAATTTACCTTTACACATGTTTTTACTTACGTGATTGCTATTATGAGATAAATTTTATTATTTTGGCATGAAGTTTGATGAGTTGATAAAAGATTTCAATCTGAGCATTGAGTTTGATATTTTGATAAGAAGTTTCAATGAGATAATGAATGATTTCAAGTTTAAGCAAAAATTATTAAGTTTACAAGAAGTTTAAGCTTATAAGCTCAAGTTACAAGGATTACAACATGATTAAAGATCAGTTTTGATCTTATAATCTAAGATAAGACATGAAATTCACAAGTTTCCTCATGAGTATGATTTAAGTAAGAGAAACATAGTTGGTTTTCGGTATATAAAACCCTTATTCTATTTTGAGGTGGATTTCATAAGTACGGGCATATAAGTATATGTTTTGAGAGTAGTATTTAGCATCGAGAGGGAAATGTGGGTTTAGCGCATTGTATTCTTCAGAAACTACGTGCCACCGTAGGTTTATATTTAGGGGTCTCGCCAGAGAGTGTCCCCTCTTTTCCCAAAATGAGCTACGTATAGTGATCACTTTAAGTTAAGGTTTTATTCCGATGGAAAGGGTAGAACAACTCTCCTTAACGTGGGGTAAGATGTTGGACTCCATGATAGCTCACATGATTTATGTCGGTTATAAGAATCTCCCATAAAAGTAAAGATTTTAGAAACTTAGTGTAATGACTCACAAGCTTTATTCAAATGTTGTTTTATGATTCATGGTTATGATATTTTAGCTTTCAATTTTATTCATGATCAAGGTGAGTCCTTTTACACTTAGCATGCATGATTTGTAAGTATGTTCAACTTTAATTTTTACATATTGCGTTCACCCCCACTTACTCAGTACATTCCAGAAGTACTGACCACATATATGTCTATATGGCTACATTGTTTCATAATGTAGGTACCAGTTATAGCCCACATCATAATCAGACAGTTCACAATTTCCAGCCAACAGGTGATAAGTTCTCTTGATTCAAGGACTCGAGTCAACTACAGTTTCAGTATTATATGTCTTATTCAATTGTATTGATTAAGGATAGCTGGGTCCATATCCCGACTACCTATAGTCAGTATCTAGTTTCAGCTTTCTTTTGTACAATCCAGTCACGTAAATGTTTTAAAACAGTTTTGTAATAAACAAGTCCAGCTAATGACATCTCTTCCGCTTATTATTTTTAGTTTATGTATTTATTTCAGTTGCTTCTAAGTTATGTCGATATCATGGGTTAGCTTGGGACAACTTATGGTTCTAAAACACCGTGTGACGTCCAGGGATAGTCTCGGAGCGTTACAATAATAAAACACAACTATATGTAACAAATTAACAGTAACAAAAAGACCTATAGTAAGCGTTAATTGTACCAATGTTCCAGTCTTATAAGTAGTTGTTTCACGTAGAAAACATGCAATAATAACATATATATTTTTTTAAGCATTTTTCCTTTTGCACCTGCTCCCCCTTCCTTTGCTTCCGACCTTTACGTCACCCAAGCAACACCCACAACCGTAATTATATGTAAAGTTTAGCTAAAAGTTACGCTAAAAGTTACGTACCTTTTATAGATGTATTTCAAATTTAAATAGGTTATTTAAGAATATTTCTACCATCAAAATTTTTAAATCCAAAAAAAATATAACAAAAGTGTCACGACAATTGAATTGGAGATGTAGTTTATCATATTGAATTATACATATGATTAAGAAACAGACCAAAAAAATAATGAATTATACATAAACTTAAGCAAAAAGGAGAATGAAATAGAACAAGGAACTTTTGATCGGCATCAATGGAATACGAAAAAAATTACTTAAATAGAATTGATGATTTAGAAGTTTTAATATTATATTTTAGGAGTCATAAATCAAATAGGACTCAAATTTTGGAAAACTCCAAAAAAGTGTCGACTTATTTTTTTCACTTTGAATATTTAATTATTGTAAGAAATTTAATTGAAGGAAAAAGGTGAATATACGATTTTGTTTAAAGGAGAGTCTTTTAATGAACAAAATGTTTAAGTCACTTTTTTAAGTATCTCCACACTTTTAATATACTAGTTTAGGTGTACGCACCTTGCACATGTATCTCACTTTAATGAGTTCAAACATTACATTAAATAGGATATTTGTTTAAATAATAAAGATGAATATAATAATTAAATTTAATATATATCTTTTGAGTATGTAAAGATGGAGAATTTATTTATTAAACCTAATCTTTACCAAAAATATTTTTAAAAGTTGATCGACATTCATTTACCATCTGTAAATTGCAACAAAACAATACAATGATAGAGACATTAAAATAATGCAATTAAATCTAATCTTTACACACAAAATTTTTCTCAAAGTTGTCCGACACTCATTTACCACCTGTAAACAATAACAAAATAATATGATAATAGAGATATCAAAACAATACAACTAAACCTAACCTTTACATAAAAAAAATTCTCAAAGCCGACCTACATTTTTCATCACCTGTAAACTGCAACATAATAATACGATAAAAGTGATATCAAAATAATACAATTAAACATAAATTTTACACACAAAAATTTCTCAAAGCCGATCGAGATTCATCTACGAACTATAAGCTACCTCAAAATAATAAACTAATAGAGATATTACGATAGTACAATTAAACCTAACCTTTATCTAAAAAAAATTCAAAGCCGGCTCACATTCATGTAGCATTTATAAATTAAAATAAAACAATAAGATAATAAAGATATAAAAATAATACAACTAAACCTAACCTTTACATAAGAAATTCTTCAAAGCCAACCGACATTCATCTACAACCTGTAAACTATAAAAAAAAAATATAATAGTGATCAGAAAACTTCGATTTTGATCCAACTAATTTTTGTCTGAGCGAAAATTTTGATCCTAAAGAATGATTTTGAATAAAAACAAAGAAGATATATATACACACATGCTGAATTCTATTATGGTGACAAAAATAGTGAAGAAATTGAGGGTTAAAAAATCAAGCATCTACCATCCAGACATGCAATCAAATCAAGTTAGATGAACATCACTCATATTCTCCCAATAGGCAAACCGATTTGTTCTCTAATTTAACGTACATCTCAATATTTATAAAACTTTAAAAAGTAAATTACAATGTCAAAAAGTATTATAAATTACAATAACAGCTTAAAATATCTAAAAATATATTAAAATATAATTAATTATTTAAATTTTATTTATATCACATAAATTGAGATAAAAAAATCGGATATTATTAATAGATATGCAAATTATAACAAAGTAAAAGCGAAGAGTGGAAAGAGTTAAAAGTAAATTGGTCGGGAGAGTAATAAAATATTGTAGGTAAACACCAACGCCCCCCCCCCCCCTCAACCCAAACGCTGAACCCCAGCCCTGCAGTAAAACCCTAAACCTCTTTTGCACTTGAATAAAAATAAAACTCATTCCTCTGTTTTCATTTGTGGATATGGAGCAAAGATTGGGAAATACATGGCGAATGACAGTGAATGAGAAGAAATTTATTGAATCTGCTTTAGAATCTGAGCTCAGAGTTGACGGTCGCCGTCCGTTTGACTATCGAACTCTCACTATCAAGTTTGCTAGGTAACAACTCTAACTCAATCTCTTTTTTCTTTTTCATAGCCGTGGCGTCCAGGCCAGCTTGTGTACACCTCAACTAATTCCATGAGATGTGTACACTTATCCTCCCTAGACCCCGCACTTACACTCCCAGACCCCACTTTATGGGAATATACTGGGTACGTTGTTCTTCTTCTTCATTTTTGATTTCTATATATTGAACTGGATCAGTAAGAAATTAGATGCTTTTACACCATTGCTATTAATGCCTAGTGGAGTTTGAGATAGATTCCGGACAGTAAAGATATAGAAAATATACAGTGAATTTAGTCTTCAATTTGTTTGGTTGTTTCGATTAACACATTTGAATACAAGTTTGATTTTAGGGTGTGTTTGG
Organism: Capsicum pubescens; assembly: GCA_030864215.1. Taxonomy (NCBI): domain Eukaryota; kingdom Viridiplantae; phylum Streptophyta; class Magnoliopsida; order Solanales; family Solanaceae; genus Capsicum; species Capsicum pubescens. The sequence continues at coordinate 227,471,580 of CM061542.1, read as the reverse complement.
TACGAAGAAAAATATTTTTCATGGAAAAATAGGCTGATTTCTTTTTTTCTTTTTTTGATTGGTAAGTAAGCAAAAAATATGTTTTCTCAAGAGCATTTTTTTGTAATCTAGCAAAAAAGCTATAGAGGTTGGAGGGGGTGGGGTTTGGGGTTTTCGGATGGGTGGGGTGGGATGGTCAACGGGTCGAGGTTGGTGACGTTCGGTGGGTGGGAGGATACAACAAGCATAGAATATTACTTGTGGAGCTTGTTTTCCCTAGTTCCATTAAGGAAGCCATTTTTCTCATTTTAAAGAACCTGTTTTCCTCGAGAAAATGTTTTCCAAAATTTTCCAACCAGACATCGGAAAATAAGAAAACATCTTTTTCTCAATACCAAACAAACCATCAGTGAAAACGAATCCATTGTAGGATGTCTATTATAGTTGTAGGTCTCCGGTATTGGACTGTTTTTTGAAACTGTTAACTTCTTCTCGTCATAACTTATACTCCCTCCGTTTCAAGAAGAATGACCTACTTTCCCTTTTAGTCCGTTTAAAAAAGAATGACCTCTTTCCTTTTTTAGCAATTTTTTAATTTTAATTTTCCACATGGCATGTTTAAGACCACAAGATTGAAGGGCATTTTGGTACATTTGACATATCTTTAATTTAACACCACAAGATTTAAAAGTCTTATTTATTTTCTTAAACCCAATGCCAAGTCAAACTAGGTCATTCTTTTTGAAACAGAGGGAGTACTTGTTTTGAATAATTGAGCACATGGAGTAAAGTTCTTTTCCTTGTCCTTAAATTTTGTTTGTTGTATTTCCCATTGTCACTCTTCTAGTTTAATTAACTTTTATGTCACTACAGGTTGCCATATTCAGGTATAATGAGAAATTTTACACGTTGTTTGTATACATCTGTTATTGTTTTTTTTTTTTTTTTATGACCGTGGTGTCCAGGCCAGCTTTCACTTTCACGCACCTTAGCTAATTCCACGGATACCTGGCACCTCCCACTAGCAACAGGTGCCAAGTAACTCTGTCCACCAACGCTAGAACAAATGGGAAGAATCACCTAGTGTTTTTTTGTCTCCACTGAGGCTTGAATCTGTGACCTCATGGTTCTTAATCCACTTCATTGACCACTAGGTCACACCCTTGGGTGAACATCTGCTATTGTTTCTTATGATATGTGACATATGCTTGTGTGATACATATAAGACTTTGCATTATGATTGTTAAGAGTTATTGATTTGCAGAGAAGATGGTTCATCAGAAGTTCAACTGGGGCAAACTCATGTTATGAGCTTTGTTACGTCACAACTAGTGCAACCTTATCGAGATCGACCAAACGAAGGAACCCTTTCAGTATTTACTGAGTTTTCCCCAATGGCAGATCCTTCCTTTGAGGCAGGTCGTCCTTCAGAGTCTGCTGTTGAGTTGGGTCGCATAATTGACAGAGGGTTAAGGTAACATTTCAACAAACATGTCGATTGTTATGCATCAACAAATGTATTTATTATAAGCTGTATATATTGTCTTTTTTCAAAATATTATAAGATGTATATTGTAGAAGAAAGAATTTTTACTATCTTGTGGGGGATATATTGTATTTCTTTTGTGTAGTGGTTGAGAAATGCTTATAATTTTTGATCTCCTGCTTATTTTTTTCCCATTGTAGTAATACTGGTTTTTGCTTTTTGAGCTTTTGCAGTAGATCTGTTTGAAGGTATCATTGAGTTTCTCTTATTCGTATTAACAGCTACTCTAGGGGGAATGTTTTTATTGGTGTTAACGTTTTAATAACTATTTATTTGTCTGTAGAACGCAGATAGAAAAGCAATCGTCTAGGTAGTATTTAGTTATGCATCACTTGTTTTGTTTTGCTGGAGATAAATACATATTTGAAGAAAAGAAATTGTTGTCTTTGGTTAAGTCTTCTTTTATTCTGATGTCTTAAAAGGGTAATGCAGGGAAAGCAGAGCTGTCGACACTGAATCACTCTGTGTTGTGTCTGGGAAGTGGGTCTGGTCAATTCGTCTTGATCTTCATATTTTGGATAATGGAGGGTGAGTTGTGGTGGTGTACATTTGGGTCCAGTTAAGTGCCCATCCACGTCTCCATCTGAAGTTATGGAACTAATTGTGTGATTCTGCTACAAGTGCAGTAATCTTGTTGATGCTGCCAATATTGCTGCTTTAGCTGCGCTTTTGACATTTCGGAGGCCTGAATGTACACTAGGAGGCGATGACGGGCAGGAAGTGATACTACATCCACCCGAGGTTTCCTTTCTTTCTTTATTCCCCCTATAATTTTGGGGTGTGCATCGGTCGGTTCGGTTTATCGGTTTTTGTTTTTTAAATATGTAAAACCAATAACCAACCAATAAGATATTTTCTTATCGGTTTTTGGTTTATCGGTTTTTGATCTTTAACGGTTCAGTTTTCGGTTTAACCAATAAGAAAATATTCATAAAATAGAAATAGTAACAACTAACATAAAAAAATAAAATCTTAGTTACCGTCAAAATCCTACGCAATGCATTTTAGTTTACAAGAATGTTCAGACTTGAATTGAATATTAGTTCGGAAAAAAATTGAATCCTAATTGTTGGAAGCTACTAAATGCTTCAAGCTTTCCAATACGATAATGCTTGTGCTTTATATTGTGTCTTTGTTGCCCTGAATAGGTTAATACTTTGTGAATCACAGAACTGTGAATAAGTAGTGTATATAACACACACACACATATATATATTACATAAATAGGGGAAAACAGTAACTTAGTGTATTCTTATTGGGTTATTGGTTTAATCGATAACCCAATAAGCTAAAACCGAAAACGAACCGTTTACCCAATAATTTTTTTTATAAAATCAATAAGAAACCGTTAACCCAATAGCCCAATACCAATAACCCAATAGCATTTTTATCGGTTTGGTTTATCGGTCGGTTCGGTTTTTGCACACCCCTACCCTATATGGAGTTCAAATAGGGGGTTGCGTTATGAGTAATATTTGTTTTGACAGAATCATCCATTAAATCATGGTGTCTCAGTTATCCCCCTAAACAAACTCTTATGGTGTCTCTGTTTTTTCCGTGTTAGTTTGTTTTTAAATTTGAAACTTCACTTGAATGAGGTTGAAATTATTTTGAGCTCTGCTGAATTTTCTCAGTGCTAAGGCTAGGGAGCGGAAGGGCCGAGACCTCGACCAAGTGAAATGCATTAAGGGGGAGGAGGGTAGAGTGTTCGTGGAGGATGCCCACATTAAGAAGAGATGGCAGGAGTATTTTCATAGGCTTTTGAACGAGGAGGGGGACAGAGACATTGAGTTAGGGGTGCTGGAGCACTCGGAGGAGAGACGTGATTTCAGTTATTGTAGACGTTTTACGGTCGAGGAGGTCAGAGAAGCTATTCGGGGCCTGATGAGATTCCGGTGGATTTTTGGAAGTTTATAAGTAGCGCAGGTTTAAGGTGGTTAACTATTTTGTTTAACAACATTTTCAAGACGACGAGAATGCCCGAGGCTTGGAGGTGGAGTACAATGATTCCGTTATACAAAAACAAGGGTGACATTCAGAGTTGCACCAACTACAGGGGTATCAAACTGTTGAGTCTTACTATGAAGATTTGGGAGAGGGTGGTTGAGCAGAGATTGCGGAAGATCGTGTCCATTTCGGAGAATCAGTTTGGTTTTATGCCTGGTCGCTCGACGACGGAGGCAATCCACCTGGTGAGGAGATTGGTGGAGTAGTATAGGGAAAGGAAGAGGGATTTGCACATGGTGTTCATCGACTGGGAGAAGGCGTATGACAAAGTCCCTAGGGAGGTTCTTTGGAGATGCTTAGAGGCAAGAGGGGTCCCGGTAGCGTACATCAGAGCTATTAAGGACATGTACGATGGAGGAAAGACTCTAGTGAGAACGACAGGAGGGGACTCAGAACATTTTTTCGTCGTGACAGGGTTGCATCAGGGTTCGACTCTTAGTCTGTTTCTGTTTGCGTTGGTGATGGACTTGTTGACGTGAAGTATCCAAGGGGAGATACCGTGGTGTATGTTGTTTGCGGACTATGTAGTGTTGATTGATGAGACGCAGAGAGGTGTGAATGAAAAATTGGAGGTTTGGAGGCAAACTCTGGAATTTAAGGGGTTCAGGTTGAGTAGGTCCAAGACGGAGTATATGGAATGCAAGTTTAGTGACTTGACGCAGGAGGAAGATGTGGTCGTGAGGTTGGATTCCCAGGATGTTTGTAAGAGGGATAGTTTTAAGTATCTTGGGTCTACGATTCAGGGGAATGGCGAGATTGATGAGGATGTCGCTAACTGTATTGGAGCAGGTTGGATGAAGTGGAGGCTTGCCTTGGGAGTGTTGTGCGATAAGAAGGTCCCACTTAAGCTTAAAGGCAAATTCTACAAAGTGACAGTCCGTCTAGCTATGCTATATGGAGCAGAGTGTTGGCCAATCAAGAACTCCCACATTCAGAAAATGAAGGTGGCGGAAATGAGAATGTTGCGTTGGATGTGTGGTCTTACTAGAGGGGATAGAGTTAGGAATGAGACAGTTCGAGAGAAGGTGGGAGTGGCTTCCGTGGAGGATAAAATGCGGGAAGGAAGGTTGAGATGGTTTGGGCATGTGATGAGGAGGGGTACGGATGCCCCAGTCCACAGGTGAGAGAGGATAGTGTTGGAGGGTTTCAGGAGGAGGAGAGGTAGGCCGAAGAAGTACTGGAGGGAAGTGATTAGACACGATATGGAGCAGCTGCAGCTTACCGAGGACATGACCCTAGATAGGAAGGCGTGGAGGTTGCGGATAAGGGTAGAAGACTAGGATGAGTGCGTGAGTTGTAGCAAGTAGGTAGGAGCCACTAGTCAGGAGGGCCCAGGTGTCCCTGGTCTGTGAATGTTTGTTACTACTAGGGGGTGTCGTATTCTGGATGCCCTATCGCTTATCTCTTATTTATTGCGCCTATTTATCTTATTTAGTATTGCTCGGATTTATACTTTATTTTATTTTTATTTTTATTTTAGTATGTCTTATTCCTTTTTATGTTGTGCCATCCATCATGCTTCACTACGCTTTGGTTACTACTCACTACCTGGAGCCGGGGGTCTATCGGAAACAACCTCTCTACTTTTTTAAAGGTAGCGGTATGGACTGCGTACATTTTACCCTCCCCAGATCCCACTTGAATACACTGGGTTTGTTGTTGTTGTTGTTGTTGTTGCTGAATTTGCTCAGTAACTTTATATTTCAGAGGAAGTTCTTATATCTTCAACAAAAATATAGAGTTCTTGTTTGTCGATTCATGTTGGAGAGACATTATTCTTGTTGGGGAATAGCTGTTATATTCTCGATTGTGTTTGCTCTTGTTTGTCTTTGACTCTTCATCTTAGACCCTGCTAACTTGGGAACTTAGAAAAAAAGAGGGGAAAAGAAGGAGAATTGGGTGTATCTAATACCTGTAATAAAACAATCGGCCGTACTTGTTAGGATAATAGACATCATATCTGTCCAGCAGATTTTCTGGACAGATTTCAATGATAGACAGATCATATCTGTCCAGATTTTCAGCACATAGATTTCAGATTATAAATGTGTAATATTTGTAAATATTTGTGTAAATAGCTTTTAATACTTAGATATAGGAGATATTCTTAGAGATGTAATAATTAGGAATGACAGATATTAAGGGATTCATGGCAGATCTTTAGGGATGTGCAAGGAGAAGTCTTTGTATTTAATGACAAAACTCTCAACTTGAGAGATCATTCAGCAAAATTGACATGGTATTAGAGCCTTCTATTGTCTTTCTTGTTTCATAGAGTCCATCTGTGGTTCCTTTCATTTTTTTTTTCGATTTTTGTTGATTGCTCATCTACAATTAACACCTAGGACTCTGATCTTGGTCACTTTGGTTGTTCTTTTTGAGTCGGTGTTTCTAGTTTTCATAAATATGACTTCATATCAATTTGAATGATTTAGTGTTCGTTCACTGGAAAGAATATGTCGTCTTGGGAATTTCAATTTCAACTATTTGTCACCGGAAAAGAATTATGGGGATATATAGATGGAATTGATCCTGCTCCTACCGATCCTACAAAGCTCGGTCAATGGAAGATTAAAGATTCTCTGGTGATGACATGGATTTTAGGGTCAATTGACCCTCTTATTGTTCTTAATCTCAGGCCATACAAGACAACAATGTTCATGTGGGAGTACTTACAAAAAGTTTACAACCAAGACCATAGCGCAAAGCGCTTTCAGCTAGAGCATGAAATTGCTAATTACTCTCAAGGAGGTCTCTCTGTTCAAGATTATTTTTCAGGATTTCAAATCTTATGGGCTGAATTTATTGATATTATTTATGCTAAATTACCTGCTGAATTTGTCTCTGTAATTCAAGCAGTTTATGAGCAAAGCAAGAGAGATCAATTTTTGATGAAATTGCGATCTGAATTTGAGAGTGTTCTCTTTCACTTAATGAATCGAGACCCGTCTCCCTCTTTAGATATCTGTTTTAGGGAATTACTTCGTGAAGAGCAGCGTCTTTTCACACAAAATGCTTTCAAGCAAGAAAACATTCAGACTGTAGGAAATTGCATTTGCTGCTTAAGGAAAAGAAAAGGGTAGGGATATGAGCAAAATTCAATGCTACAGTTGCAAGCAATATGGCCATATTGCGAGCAATTGTGGTAAGAAGTTCTGTAATTATTGTAAACAACACGGGCATATAATCAAGGATTGTCCCACACGTCCTCAAAATCATAGGATCAATGCCTTCCAGACGGAGATAAATAGTTCCACTTCTGACAACTCATATTCAACAGTAACTAACAACCAATTCGCTACTCCGGCAATTGGACAAGTTCTTACTACTAAAATGGTACAATCAATGATTGTGTCAGCCCTTTCAGCCTTGGGGCCACAAGGTAATAATATTACTTCTAATTCTTGGCTTGTTGATTCTGGCGCTTCCAATCATATGACCAACTCAATTGGTGAGCTAAAAAAATGTTCGTAAGTATCATGGCCTCTCACAAATTTAAGTGGCCAATGGTAGTAATTTACCCATTACCAAAGTTGGGGATATTACTCAAACTTTCAAGAATGTTTTTGTATCGCCAAAACTCTCCACTAGTCTTATTTCTGTTGGTCAATTAGTAGATGACAATTGTGATGTGAAATTTTCTCATAATGGTTGCCTTGTGCAGGATCAGGTGTCGGGGATGATAATCGCGAAGGGGCCTAAAGTTGGAAGATTGTTTCCTATACACTTTTCCATTCTTCGTGTTCTATCTTTTGCTTGTACTCCTATAACTAGTAAGACGGAGGTTTGACATAAGCGTCTAGGACATCCTAATTCTATTGTGTTGTCTCATTTATCAAATTCTGGTCTATTAGGCAATAAGAATCACTTTTCAGTTGCTTCCTTTGATTGTTCTACTTGTAAATTAGGCGAAAGTAAAATTCTTTCTTTTCCTAATTTTGGTAGTCGTGCTATGAAGTGTTTTGATGTAATTCATTATTCATAGTGATGTTTGGGGCATTTCACCAATTATTTCACATGCTCATTTCAAGTACTTTGTGACATTCATAGATGATTATAGTTGGTTTACATGGGTGTTTTTTCTTCGATCCAAATCTAAAGTGTTTTCAATGTTCAAGAAATTTTTGGCTTACATTGAGAATCAGTTTTCCACATGTATCACAATATTAAGATTGATTCTAGTGGAGAATATATATCTCATGAATTCAATAATTTCTTACTTGAGAAAAGGATCATCTCACAATGCTCTTGCCCATATACACCACAACAAAATGGGGTTGCTGAGCATAGAAACCGTCATCTTTTAGATGTCACTCGTACTTTATTAATTGAGTCATCTGTACCATCTAAATACTTGGTGGAAGCTTTGTCTACGACTGTTTATTTGATTAATAGACTTCCTTCTAAAGTGTTAAATCTTGAGTCTCCATATTATCGTCTTTATCTCAAGTATCCTAACTACCGTAGTTTTCATACATTTGGTTGTATTTGTTTTTTGCACCTACCTCCTTCTCAACGCAATAAACTTTCTGTTCAGTCTACTAAATGTGCTTTTATGGGTTATAGTACTTCGCAGAAAGGTTTTATTTGTTATGATCCAAGTTCTAACAAATTTCGTGTTTCTAGAAATGTTGTGTTCTTTGAAAATCAGTCTTTCTTTCCTACCCATGTTGAGTCATCTTCTGTTTCTTTTCTTTCGACTTTTGAGGATTTGCCATTTTCTATAAAGCGGTTCAAACCTGGATTTGTGTATGAACGACGTCGGCCAACTTTACCTCATTCCGAAATGGATCCGCCACCTGAGACTGCTCCACAACCCGAATCTGAGATTTTTTCAAGGTTTGCTCCACTTGACCCTCCTCGACGATATACTAGAGCGTCTCATACTCCTAAACGGTATGTTTTTTCTTCTACTTTGTCCACCATCTCTATTCCAACAAGTTATTCACAAGCCTCCAAGATTGAATGTTGGCAGAAAGCAGTGAAAGAGGAACTTTTGGCTCTTAAAGAAAATAACACATGAGACATTGTTCCGTACCCGTCAAATGTTCGTCCAATTGGATGTAAATGGGTTTATTCAATTAAACTTCCTTCTGATGTAACTCTTGATCGGTACAAGGCTTGACTAGTGGTTCTTGGAAATAAACAGGAGTATGGTGTGGACTATGAGGAGACTTTTGCACCTGTAGCAAAAATGACTACGGTGAGCACTATTATTGCCATTGCTACGTCACAAAATTGGCCTCTTCATCAAATGGATGTCAAAAATGCTTTTCTCCAGGGTGATCTCAAAGAAGATATTTATATGAAACCCCCGTTTGTTCTCATCACCTATATCAATGTATGCAAGTTGAAGCAGTCTTTATATGGATTAAAACAAGCTCCCAGAGCTTGGTTTGACAAGTTTCGGTCTACTTTGCTTCTATTCTCTTTTGAGCAGAGCTAATATGACTCGTCTTTGTTTCTTCGACAAACATCTGCAGGTTGTGTTCTTCTTCTGGTGTATGTAGATGATATTATTATCACAGGAAGTGACTCTTCACTAATCACTAGCCTCCAACAGTTAGGGCTGGGCATAAAATACCAAAAATCGAATCGAAAAATTTGGTAATTGGTATTCGGTAATTTGGTATGGTATTTGGGAGTAAAATTTCAACATTTTGGTATATATATATATATATATATATATATATATATATATCCAGTAGACAATAGTACTAGTCATCTCAAAGAATCTCTTGGACCTTGGTAATATATTCGTAAAACGCAACAAAAAGAATACTAAATAGGATTTCTATTAAATATATTCTTTGAAGTTTAAACGTACATTTGCACATCTCCAACTTTAATATGGTATTACCAAATACCGTACCGAACCGAAGTTTAATTTATCGATTACCGAACTACCGAACCGATATTTATAAGTATGGTATGTGGTATCTATATTCAAATATCGATTATCGAATTACCGAACCCGAACTTTGAAAATACCGAACCGAATACCGAACGCCCACCCCTACCAACAGTAGCTAAAGGATTGTTTTCATATGAAAGATCTTGGTATTCTTACATACTTTTTAGGGTTGGAAGTTCATTATGATTCTTTAGGCGTGTTCTTGAACCAACAAAAATATACTCAAGATTTGGTTACTTTGGCTGGTCTTCAAGAATCTTCCTCTGTAAATACTCCATAGGAATTGAATGTAAAATATCATCGTGAGGATGGAGATCTTCCTGTTCCAACTTTGTATCGACAATTAGATGGGAGCCTAAATTATCTTACTATTACTCGGCCTGATATCTCTTTTGCAGTTCAACAAGTGAGTTAATTTATGCAGGCTTCCCGTCATCTACATTTGGTGGCTATCCGTCGCATCATTCGATATCTCTTGGGAACATCTACTCGGGGATTTTTCTTTCCTAGTGGTTCTCCAATTCAACTTAATGCATTTAGTGATTCTGATTGGGCTGGATGTCCTGACACTCGTCGCTCCGTCACGAGTCTGTGCGTGTTTCTCGGTATTTATAAGTATGGTATGTAGTATGTATATTCAAATACCGATTACCGAATTACCGAACCCGAATTTTGAATATACCGAACCGAATACCGAACGCCCACCCCTACCAACAGTAGCTAAAGGATTGTTTTCATATGAAAGATCTTTGTATTCTTACATACTTTTTAGGGTTGGAAGTTCATTATGATTCTTTAGGCGTGTTCTTGAACCAACAAAAAAATACTCAAGATTTGGTTACTTTGGCTGGTCTTCAAGAATCTTCCTCCGTAAATACTCCATTGGAATTGAATGTAAAGTATCATCGTGAGGATGGAGATCTTCCTGATCCAACTTTGTATCAACAATTAGTTGGGAGCCTAAATTATCTTACTATTACTCGGCCTGACATCTCTTTTGTAGTTCAACAAGTGAGTCAATTTATGCAGGCTTCCCCTCATCTACATTTGGTGGTTGTCCGTCACATCATTCGATATCTCTTGGGAACATCTACTCGGGGATTATTCTTTCCTAGTGGTTCTCCAATTCAACTTAATGCAATTAGTGATTCTGATTGGGCTGGATGTCCTGATACTCGTCGCTCCGTCACGAGTCTTTGCATGTTTCTCGGAGATTCTTTGATATCTTGGAAGAGCAAGAAGCAAGACCGTGTTTCAAAATCTTCAACCGAATTTGAATATTGAGCAATGTCTACTGCTTGCTCCGAGATTGTTTGGCTTTGTAATTTACTTGCAGAAATTGGATTTCCTCAATCTAATACCACTCCTCTCCACGCTGACAACACAAGTGCAATTCAGATTGCCACCAATCCGGTTTATCATGAAAGGACCGAACACATTGAAGTGGATTGTCATTATATCAGAGAATGTGTAGTAGATAAGAGAGTCATTACTCTTCCACATGTATCCAGTGATCTTCAAATCGCCGATGCGTTTACAAAATCCATGGCACGGCAACGCCATCAGTTTCTAGTGGGCAAATTGATGCTTCTTGATTCACCGACATCAATTTGAGGGGGGATGTTAGGATAATAGACATCATATCTATCCAACAGACTTTCTGGACAAATTTCAGTGATAGACAGATCATATCTGTACAGATTTTTAGCGCATAGATTTCAGATTGTAAATGTGTAATATTTGTAAATATTTGTGTAAATAGCTTTTAATACTTAGATATAAGAGATATTCTTAGAGATGTAATAGTTAGGAATGACAGATATTAGGGGATACATGGCAAATATTAGGGGATTCATGACAGATCTTTAGGGATGTACAAGGAGAAGTCTTTCTATTTAATGACAGAATTCTCAACTTTGAGAGATCATTCAGCAAAATTGACAGTACTGTCATAATAGGAGCACATGGCTTGCCTGTTCAGAACTCGTTACCCGTAGATGTGGTCACAATCATAGCTACTTGAGAACAAATGATATGTCATTGGTTACTCTTTCTGTTTGAGTTTTACATGTTCTTTACATTCTATTTCTTGCACTAAGTTGCTCAGACTTGGGTGCGGGTATCCTATATGGGTCCGGATCTAGAGGTGGGATCCTTCATGATCTATGTTTCAATCTCCCCGATCCACTATCCAGTCCTCCTTTAAGACTAGAAGTTGGCTCAGTGGTTGGGTGTTCAAAATTCACCTTCAGGTTCCAAGTTCAAATCTTAAACATTGTATTTGGTTATCAAAAAAGGATACTGTTGTGGAGATTCTGCTTAAAATAAATCAAATTGCTAGAAATAGAGCTATAAAAATATGCCTAAATTATGAGACATTATGTGGAAGACTTACTTGTAGCTTAGAAGTGCCACTAATTCAATCTTTTCAAGTTGTTGGTAGCCATCTAAAAATATACACTAGCTTTTTCCATGTCTTCAAATCTACGCTAGCTTTTGTCTTGAGAAATCAAAATGCCAAATCTTAACTCAAAATTCTCCGTAGTCTGTGGTCCAAGTACTTGATGTTAATTGAGTGGATCTGGTACATATACCACTCCCATACCCAGTGTTGTGCCGTGTTGATATGGCTGCGACACCAGAATTGAATAGTCCAAGCAACTTCGGCCTGCAGGCCCTGGGGTTAGCAATCTTCAAGTCAGTGTCTATCTGGACTAATGCATGAACATGTTACTCCATTTTGGTATTATTGTTTATATCTTAATTAACACAAGAGAGAGTAGTCTTATACCATCTGTGTAAGGCATAAGTTTTACTCTGGTGTGTCGGCAAATTACAGGCCACTGTGGGATAATTCATTAAATTATCCACTTTACTAAGAAATATATGAACAGAGGAACTTCGTAGTTTTGATATATTCTGCAATTTGTTGCTGCTTTTTTATTTTCATTGCTTTCTATCTTTTGCTTTACGCTTCACCTATGCCTCCTGCCTTTAAGTTGCTTCTTCCAGAGTATTTCCCTGATCTGTAAATTATTCCATTATATGCTTGTAATGGGAATTGTTTGTTTTTATTGCATTTACTTGATATGGCTGAGATGCTGGTTAAAATACCTTAAATGTTTGACTTATTGAGTACTTGTTGAATTTTGTCAGGTGAGGGAGCCACTTCCCTTGATTATACACCATCTACCTATAGCAGTAACTTTTGCATTTATTGGAGAAGAGCTTATGGTATGCAATTGCTAAAATTTCCTCTTTTCATTGTTTTATACTGGTATAGTTACTTAATTCTAATCTAATTCGTATTGGTAGGTTATAGATCCAACACATCATGAAGAAGCTGTTATGGGAGGAAGAATGTCCGTCACACTGAATGCAAATGGCGATGTCTGTGCAATTCAAAAAGCTGGAGGACATGGTGTCATGCAAGGTGTTGTCATGCAGTGTCTACGGATAGCATCAGTAAAAGCCGGAGATATAACTAGCAAAATTAAAACCGTTGTAAGTATTTAGTATCTCGGGCTAAATTTCAAGGGGCTTTGGTACCCAAGTTGCTGGACACTTCACTTTGGTGTTGTACCCGTGTGGACATGACGTGGGTGTGGGATATTATGATGCGAAAATACTAAAGACACTTGATGCGAAAATGAATGGAATTTTGGATGATATCTCGGTGAACAAGAAGGCAATTTAATCTTGTTCCCTATATGAATGGCTGAAGTATGTCTTTTTGGTTACATGTTAGATGCTTTTGTGAATAGGATAAGTATGTGTTTGCCATCTTGCACAAGTGGTTCTGATTGGTAGATCGATTCCTGATAGGTTGATTTGTATTCTTTTTATAGGTTGAATCTTATAAAACAGAGAGAGCTCTCAGAATGGTCAAGCGACATGCTCCTAGTAATGCTGTTGATGTTACTGAACCAGATCAAAAGGTATGTGGAGGTTGTTTCATAGACCAAGTATATGTGTAGAGCCACTATACTGATTGATTAGTCATTACAGTTAGATACATTCAGTAAGGGTAATGAAAACTGGTTAAAATGGTTTATTCCTTGAAATCAACTTTAGTTCGTACTAAAATCTGAAAAATGGTGGATATTGCTCGGAAGAGAAATCACGTTACTAATCAAATCCTAAATATTTTTAGAGTACATCTTTAATCACAGTGTTGATCCTTAGCCGAAGAAAACTTAAAGCCATTTTTTCGTTTTCTTATTTGAGCTAAAGACTGAAGCAAACTTCATCTTCAGCATTAATTATTTTGACTTAGATTTTCCAGTCAACTGAGTTTCAGTGTTAAGATTTCAGTGTTCAGTTTTCTTATTCCATCTCATTAATGATAAGGCTAAGCAAATTTTGGAGGGGCAAAAATTGAAGTCAGAAGAGTGCAGTGTTAGTCAGAGCGATGACATGGATGTCGAGCAGGATAGAATCAACAAGAGGAGTAAAAAGAACCGGAGTTTCACAGGCGGGCCGTCCAGTTGGTAGATCTTTGTCCTGTCTTTCTGAGTTTGTTTGGCAGAACGCTATTTATTTGCGATGCAATTTTATATGCTTCTACAACATGCTTATATAAGTTGCCAAAGTGCCCTGGAATGCGGTCTTTGGGCTAAGACATTTATTTCTTTTGACATGCATAACTGTACCACCCATGTCATTTCATCTCACTATAGAAACCAAAAGCTGTTCTGTGGAGAAGTAATTTGTATATACTTTCTTTGAAAGGACTAACCCATTTAAGAGGAGATGCATTTCTCCGTCTTGAAGTGCATCCAGAAACTTCTTTGGGCATGCTAATAGTTGATTTTGCTCTAACTCACTGCAAAACATTTCTTTCTCCTGCTTAGGGATCCATATTCAGAGGGTGTCAACACCGACGAATTGGAAGCTACTCTTGCGTCTCGTGGTGAGTTTTATGATTTTATATTAAGTGTAAGCTTGGAGTTCCTTGTGTGTGGTGCTCTGTCTTTTAACATGCAAATGAGGCTGCATAATGATAATTACCCAAATGAGCTTTACGAATAATGATAATCTGAATTGTGTATAGGTTTTGTTGGTAAGCATGGTTTTTTACATGTATGTATGTATGTATGGTAATTTAAGCTGAATAATTACGTAAATGAGCTTTACGAATAATGATAATCTGAACTGTGTATAGGTTTCGGAACAGTTCATGGTAAGCATGGTTTACTACATGTATGTATGTATGTATATATATGTATGTGTGCGTGTAAGTATATGTATATGTTTGTTAATATAGTCAAAGACTGCTAATCTCATAACAGATATAGACTTCATTTTATATGGGATTGTCCAGCTTTACTTGTCAAAGTAAATTTAGAAATTAGACAGGACTATCAAAAAATAGTCAACAAGTTTGCGATGCTTAATTTTAGTGCATACCAATATGGTGAGTGACATCCTTTTCAATCTCCCCATTTCCTCGGATAATAGACCCAAGATATTTGAAACCTAAGTTGCTTGAACTCCGGTGTGAGTGTCTGATATGTGTGCCGATCCAGAGGTCGGATTCTTTATGATCTAAATTTTAAGATTCGAGGATATGGATCTAGACATGGATACGGGTGCGGGGATTCGGCTAAAAATAGAGTTATAAAATCTAAATTATGAGACATTATGCGGAACACTTGAGGAGAGAATATTGATCAAGAGGAGAATCTGGGAAGGATATAAAAGCTCCGGTGCGGGTGTCTGATACGGGTCATCTAGAGGTCGGATCCATTATGATCTAAATTTTAAGATTCAGGGATATTGATCTAGACATGGTTACGGGTGCGGGGATTCGGCTAAATACAGAGTTATAAAATCTAAATTATGAGACATTATGCGGAAAAGAAGCGACATAGAAGAGAATATTGATCAAGAGGAGAATATAGGAAGAGAAGTAACATAGAAGTTTCTATATACAAGTATTCCATTTTCTCAATTTCACCTAAGCTTTTGTTTTGATTATAGAAATCTTTAAATTCGTCTTGACTTTCTCAGTTGATTTTGGTCAAAGTACCCAAAATCGGTTGAGCGGATCAGGTGCGGATCCCACACCACCACCACGCCCATGTCGTGTCGACATGGTGCAACACCCAAGTCGAAGAGTTCGAGCAATTTAGCTTGGAACTACCTCCTTTTTGGATTACCTGTGTATCAAATCTCACTTCCATGTCATCCTTGTGTACCATCACTAAACTTGCACTCCAAGTTTTCTGCTTTGGTCCCGCTCAACCTAAAATTTTTAGACTCTACGGCCTGTCTACGGCCTGTCTCCAAACCTCTAGCTTAGCGTTAGCTCTGTCGCGAGTCTCATCGATCAAAACTACTTCATACGCAAATGACATACACCATGACACCTCACTTTAAATTTGTCGTGTCAAAACATCCATCACCAAGGCAAATAAAAATGTACTAGGGTTGATCTTTGGTGCAACTCCATCAAAATGGAAAAGTGCACTGCGTCTTCTCTCACTATTCTTACTTGGGTTTTGGCTCCATCATACATATCCACTTAGTGTATGCCACATGTACATTTCTAGCCATCAAGCAACTCTATAGAGCCTCCATACGCACTTTGTTGTAAGCCTTTTCTAGGTCGATGAAACCATGAGTAAATCTTTCTTCCTTTTCCTATACTGTTCCACCAGTACTAGGTGAATAGCTTCTATAGTCTAGCATCTTGGTACAAATCCAAACTGGCTCTCAAAAATAGTCACACCCCTCACCCTCATCTCCACCACCTTCTGTCAAACCTTCATAGTACGACTTAGTAGCATAATACCCCTATAGTTGCAATTTTGACTGTCACTCTTGTTCTTGTACAACAGAGTCATCGTACTCCATCTCCATGCTTTGGGCATCTTCGACGTCTTGAACACGAAATTATACAACTTAGTCAGCCACTCCATACCTACCCCGCATGTGCTCTTCCAAAATTTTGTAGTCTGGCACTGTCACTCCACCCCTACGCATCTTACGAATAACACCCTTCACCTTCTTAATCTTTATACACCTAAAATATCCATTATCACGATGCCTCTATGAGCGCTCCAAATCCCCCAACGCAACTTTTTTGTCCCTCTTTTCGCTCAAGAGTTTTGGAGGTAAGGTTGCCATCACCTTCTAATGGTGCCTCCTCCCTCCTCCACTAGTACTTTGCCATTCTCATCCTTGATGTACTTACACTTGGTCAAGGTCACGTGCTCGCCTCTTCCTCGCCTTGGCTAGCCTGTATAACTTCTTATCCCCATCTTTGTCCTTGAATTATGCATACTAGCGCTCAGAAGCTGTTTTTGCCACCATAACAACTAACTTTGCCTCCTTTCTGGTCATCTTATGCTTCTCCCTATTCATTTGCTTCTCCTCGTTCTTACACTTCACCAACTCTGTTGTAAGCCACCTTTTTTGCCTCCATCTTCCCTTGTATTTCTGCACTCATTACCTGTCCCCT
Organism: Capsicum pubescens; assembly: GCA_030864215.1. NCBI lineage: Eukaryota > Viridiplantae > Streptophyta > Magnoliopsida > Solanales > Solanaceae > Capsicum > Capsicum pubescens. The sequence continues at coordinate 227,454,669 of CM061542.1, read as the reverse complement.
TGATGCCTACCAAATCGGCCTCTCGAGACACCCAACACCTCTCTTCCCTAATGCAATTGACAATGTTATCCTACATATTGTCTGCATCACACTACTCCCCCCAGTCTCGTTAGCCATCAACTTCTCCCCTATTTTCAGGCCATTGGCCATAGTCAAGCTACCTCGTTTGATCCTTGGCGGGTCATCCACAACCCTCTTCTTCCTATTCTTCTTGATCTCTAAATCCATCACCAAGTGCTTATGTTGGGTCGCAAGATTCTAACTCGGGATGACCTTACTGTTCTTACAAAGACTTTTATTAGCCTTCTTAAGTAGCAAAAAAATCATTTTGAGTCTTAGCCACTTTACTGCAGAATGTAACCAAGTACTGCTCCTTCTACGGAAACTCGAATTGGCTACCACCAATCCAAAACCTCTCGCAAACTCCAAAAGTGTGGCTCTGCTTTCGTTCATGTCCCCGAATCCAAAACCTCCATGCACATCGTCATAGTCCCTCTTTGTTGACCCGATGTGTCCTTGGACATCACCTCCTATGAATAGCTTCGTTGTGAGCTGCATACCTCTTACTATCTTGTCCAAATCCTTCCAAAAGCGCTTCTTGTCCTCATCCAAACCTGCTTGCGGAGCGTAATCATACATTGTTGCACATAAGAACTTTCAAGTAATTTAACATGGCAACGTTTGTGTTTCTGAGGGTAGGAGAGAGCTCCTTTTTCTTAGTAGCGATAGAAAAGTGGTTCTTCTATCTAGAATTTTAAAGAACCCTTCGATCATCTCATCCTCCTGGTCAACTAAACTTTTCTCATGACCTCATCTTTTCTGGAATTCCTTGCCCTTCTGATCAACATTGACCTACCCAAAGTTCCTCCAATATTTTTGCATTATTTTAGCTGACAACTCTACTGAATAAGATCCATATTTCCATTCAATACAGAGCTCTGGGTTTGCTCACAGGAATAACTTAAGCTTTGTGATACAGTAACAGGTGATGTAATTCAAAGAATCATAGTTTGAACTAATCACTGATTGGACTGAGAACTTTCTATGTAGCAAGTGGAAAATCCTTCTAGTTAAGAGAAAATGGCAGGAATCCCATTGTATGGTTTGATTTGATTGAGACAAGAACTTTGACAACAACATTCATTTCAATAACATCACTGGGTGGTGATATATCTCATTTTGAAGCTGGCCTCAAGCTGCTAGATAAATATGCAAAAGATGGAGGAGGGATCAGCTGTTCATATATCACATCTTTGAAAAATTCAACAGCCATGGCTACTTCATAAGAATAAAGATGGTGCAGGAAAACCTAAGAAGAATCATGATCATCTAAGGAGATTGGACGACATTGGAGGGGAAATTAATCTCGAAATGTTAAAATTTCAAATTTTGGGTAAGAACAGGTGATTTATCCTTCAGACGAGTTGTTTCTATCAAAGGATGGTCAGTAGAGGATGTGAAGCTGGAAAATTCGGAAGAGGTTGAAGGAAACTACGTCATAATTGAGAACTCTCTTAGATCTACAGTGGAAGGAAGGGCGGCATTTTCGATTTTGGTGCCTGATATTTGAAGATCAAGGCCTTTGATAGTAGAGTATATGGTGTGTTTTTCTTAAAAGCGATCTTTTAATCTGTCTTGTAATTTGTTAAAAGAAAAGTAGGAGGTTATGTCTCTTTCTGACTATTTCTCTTCTTAGCACCTAATTATTGTTTTGAAGGGTACATCTGTTCAATTCTTCGTCCCTGCACTGTTGAGCCAATTTGTAGATTGTCATTTTATGGTTTGATCTTTGAACATGAAGTTGGTTAACACTAAGAAAGTATGAAGCTTGTGAAACCAGAAAGTTTGTGTGCTGGAAGTTTGAATATTCTTGCTTGAAACAAGCACTGCAATATTGGGGATAAGCTGACTTGATACATTGATTTACTAAATACTGTGCAGGTTCAGTAGCAGTGCCTTTGAATCTAGACAATTTAGGTGATAATATTAGAGATGAAACAAAATCAGATGAACCACTTTCAGACGTTAATCCAGTATCTTCATCGACTGACACAGCTGGAAAAGAAATGTCAATAAGCAGAGAAAAAACTTTACAAGATGCTGTTAAGCCTAAGAACAAGCGGAAAAAGAAGAAATCGTCTAAGAGTGCCGCAGTTTAGAGACTGCATTTGTGTGATCTTTCTTCTTGAGGTACATGGTTAATTATATTAATTCTGGTATGCAACCTATTCCAGCTTCTAAATAGCATCCGTTCTTGGTAACTGCATTCATTCTTCTCTGCTTGGGGGAGGAGGTGTGCCTGGTTGCGTTAATCAAATGCCCAGTTCTAGCTTTTTTTATGCAATCACTGCAGTAGCACTAGTTTTTCCTTCTTATCTGTCTCATTGTGTTGGACACCTTTAGGTTAGTTATGTCAATGAGGCTTGGAAGAGTATTATATGCACCTTTTGGGTTATGAAAAGATTATCATTTTTACTAGAATCTGCAAGGAATTTCTCTAATATACTGCATCTCTACATTTTTACATAATAGGTTGCTTATCAAAAGTAATTTTTTTCCATAAATGTTTGTGATTGCCTTTGCTTTGTGACTAGGTCACCTTTCACTCCTCCAAGGCTTCAACTTTAGTGAGGGCACTATTATGTTATTAAGATGCTAATGTAAAATGGATAATTTGTTGACATTCTTAAGTTGTTTTATGTATTTACCCAAAAAGGAATTAATCTGTGTTCCCCTTTTGCTCATTTCCTAGAATGACTATACCAGATGAGCGACCTCTGTCTCTTCTGCATGTTTTTATGAAGCTCAAGCAAATTCAGGAGTATATGGTTTTATACTTCTGTTAACACTAACTGATAAACATTGCACAAGTTCTAAGAAAACAAAAATACCTTTTCGTTGCTGTACAAGTTTTATGTGGGATTTCTGAATCAAGCAGGTTGTGTGTGTGTGTGTGTGTAGCATTTAGTATAGCACCAAGGTACTACAATACAATTAAGAGAATACAAGCAAAGTTACCTTTCTCAAAAATAAATAAAATAAGCGAATACAAGCTCAAAAAAGAAGCTAAAGGGGACGACAACCACATGAAACATATAAAAGCTCTTCCAAAACAAATTTAGCTGTCCATTTTGATGCTACTTATTCGGGTGAAATCGTTCCAATTCATCATCTTGTCTGAATTTCTTTCTACTGAACTAAGCGGATTTTAAAAGGTACCGAAGGTTTGAAACCAGTCAGTACAAGGTAGTGTTTACTCATTACTCATGTATAGATCAGAACTTCATGCTGCTGCTAGTTATTTGGTATATATCTGTTTTATGAAACAGATGCAACTAACTACTTTCACTCTCTTTTCTCAGATTGAAACTACTCTGCATGGTACTATTAAATTCTGTGACTAATTGCATAGTTGGACCGGCTCTTGAAGTTCCTGATGCAAGCAGTTAAATCATTGTTCTCAAATTAAAGAACATGAATTGAAATCATTGCCATCGATGCTCAGTGTGAATGCAACATTAAAGAATGCTGCATGCGGTATTGGTCACCTAGCTTGAGTTCCGTCACTTGATCCCGCAGCAGAACTAGTGGCATTCTGAAATCTTGATTTGAACTTGTTTCATGGACTTGAACTCGGGACTCACGAGGAAAACTAGAAATGCTTTGTTCTTGAGAGTTTTTCCTGGCTTTTCTTGAGAGTTGTATTTGATTAGTCTTTGTAGAGGATTCTATTTATAGTTGTAGAAAAAAATACAATCACATCGTAGACGAACTTTTCTGCTAGATTTGACTGACGAATTATTTATGTGATGACCCTATTCGATTGGCCTAAACATATAAAGTTCATTTATGTTGACATGGTACCTTAACCTCTCATATGGCATTACTAGTAAACTTGGGCACTTTATGCGATCATAAAATATCTTATCAAAATTTATAAAATATTTTTTTATGATTTTCATTTGTTTTTAGATATCTTTTTGTGATCCTTTATTTTAATATTAGAGTTTTAAGTTTTTTTTTTGTTTTGGTTTTATCCTATAAAAGTAAAAAGATATAATTGCATCAAATATATTAATGCAAAGCATATTAAAAGTGAATGCCAAGCATATTAATAGACAAATATTAAAAGGGAAACAGTAACAAACAATGAGGTAGAATACTATTATATAGTTTTAGGAAAGAAAATCAACATGTTAGAACCTTAAATAAATATTATCCTTTTATTTATTTTTATGTTCTATTGTCATTAGCAGTATTATTATTGAGTTCTTTTTTGAAACCTAAGAAATAAAATCTAAGTTAAGGAGAAGTGTTGTTTAATATCTAAATTAATTTTAAGCAAAATATAAGGATGAAAAAAGGGCAGATGTATTATAATTTCATTCAAATTTCTTAAGAAGAATTTATAAGAAACTGCAGTTCATTTTCTTTTCTTTTTGTATTGGAAGAAAAATACTTGGGCGTTTCATGTTTATATATATATATAATTTGAAACTTTGGTTTATCCATTTCTACCAAAATATGTACATATCATAAAATTTAAATTAAAAAAAGCAAAGTACCAATAATTTGTTCATAACTATTTAAATTAACTAATATTACCTTATATTACATATTACAAAAAACTTCTCATCCTCTATACTTCATTTACATACTTATTGAATATCATATATAAGCCCATTCCAAAATAATCAAAAGCCATTTTGATTTAGCATCATTAAATTTTTTTTTATACACAACATGCAATCATTCTGTTGCACATAAATGACTTTCTTTATTGCATCACTTATACATAATGATTGAAAACTGCAATTGAGAATCGAAAAAATTGAGAGAGTTAATACATAATTCTTAATATTAATAAATAGTAAGAACATCTAAACATCTATAACTAAATATAATAATCTTAACATCTCATGATATATGCGATAATTGAAAAGAATTTAGACAAAAATATTAGTGTGACAAGAATCTTAGATCCAAATGAGATAGACATGCTTTCGATTATTTGTTAAACATATTTTATTAATTTTGTTTATTTATATGAAGTAGGTAACAGGATAAGAAAAATGAAACAAAAAAGAAAAGGAGGAAACATATAAATAAGAAAATCAAAGAAGATACTATTACATATGCTATTATACAATTTCAATAATTAGTATACAAAGAATGAACTAAAGAGAAATTATAATTCAAATTGCACTACAAGGATAATTAAAATGCCTAAAAATATGTATTTTGTACAAAACATTCCACAAAGAAATAAAGCTTATAGTATTCAATTTTTTTTTTTATAAAAGGACTACGAAAGACGCGATATATAAGGAAAATTATACATCATAAAAGAAATCAAAATAAAATAGGAGTAAGATTTATTTTTATGAATTTAGAGATCGAGTTCATAGAATTACTCAGAAGAAATTTATTCAACATTGAAGTAGATCTGTCATATGTATCAAGCTTCTCGATATATATGAAATAGCATGAATAATCAAAATTTAACAAAAATAAATGCAAAAAATATAAACTTTTCAATGAAAAAAGATGAGAAATCTTAGTCTATAAAAAAATAAATTATTTATATTTATTGAGATAGATTACATACAAGTAAGTTTAATCAAGATAAATACTCACAATACATGATCTCATTTGATAAATTGCTACCATTCAATTCAAAGAAGAAGGAAAAAAATAATAATAAACTCATATTGAAGCATTTTCTGTGCACAACTAAAGTTAAAATGATCGATTCATGTATGTATATTTTGGTAGTGTAAGATATATAAAGGATAATTTTTGTCTTCTTATCTCCTAGCTCATTATTACTTCACATCAATAAAATTAATTAAGAATTATAAAGATAGGTGGAAGAATACATGTATATACATTAGAATATCTGAAAAAGAAGATAATTATAATGGAAAGTGAAGAGTTGTTTAATTAAATTAATGAATAAAAAAGTAAAAAATTGAAATAAAATAAAATAAAAAAAAAACATGCCACATCAATATGTTTATAACTTTCCTATATATATATATATATATATATATATATATATTTTGGTGCGCCACATCACTTGATACATGGCTTAGGAGTTGGGACAAAGCAACATTTCACAATGCTTATTTGGACTTGGACTAACTAATGCAAAGTCTATATATTTGGACCAATGCTTTTCGAGTGTATGATGTAGCTCAATTATATTGCATAAAAGTGCACACTTTGGTCTTCAAACAGTCAGGTGTTTCATTTGTCCTTTAATAATTGAATTTATGTGTAGTGTGACATAAATTCTTTAGAGTTAAAGTCAAATTTGGACATAATTTGTGAGATATTATGATATAAAAATATAATCTTAAACTCTATGAAAATATTATTTGTTATGAGAGATACACTAAAAACTAACATAAAATAGGGATAAAAGTGCAAAATAATGACCTGCAGACTACTTTAGCTTAGTGATCAATAAAGTGGATTAAAAATCTAGGGTATCAGGTTGTGATTTTTCCTATCCATCTTAGCTTTGGTGGACAAAGTTACGTGATATTTGTTGTTGATGGATGAAAAATGACCCGATATTCCATCGATTTAATCGAGATGTGCAGAAACTGATCCTAACACCATAGTTATGTAACAAAAAAAAAATGAAGACGTGCAGACCTAGATCCAAGAAAATTTAAGCTTTTGAAATGTCACAGTCTTTGTCGATAATTTCATTTATTTATTCATGAACAAGGTCTAAAATTGTGTAAGTTTTTATTGTGAGTTTTGGATAATATCATCAGATTATTGATACGAATGAAATATTCTAATTAAATTTTTTGGTGTGCTTAATTCTTTATTAGTCCATTATACATGCTTGAAACTATTTTTCACTTTCTAAATTTGCAAATAAGATTTATTTGTTCTTTAGAAAAGTACATGATGGATTAATAAGAAACAAATATAATATAATATTAAAAAGGTAAAAGTGGTAACTGTTTAAAATGCGTATTTAAAATGTTCATTAAGAAAAAGAGAGGAGAGTATTTTTATTCAAAGTTGGGGAGTTATTAATTTTAAATCAATGCTAAAGGGCAAACATAACCTATTATTTATCCGGTGCTCACAAAAAATTCATCTGAAGAGCAAAAGCAGTAGCAAAGGTTATAGCGGCTGTAAGTTATTCTGCTCTTCAAAAGAGATAGCCTATTATAACTGGATTAAATTTTCTAAAATAGCACGGTCATAGTGCCTTCTAAGCCCTATTTGTTATATATAATATCATTATGTGTGGATGATCATTATCTTAAGGTATAACTCCATCATATGTGTAGTAATAATCACACCTTCACTACCTCTCCATTGCTCTTCCACACCCATATTCTTCCCTTATGTTGATTAATGTTTAATGTCATATTTATGACATACTTTGGTATTGCTCAATGTAACTCTATAAATAAATGTATTGAGAATTATGTTGTATACACTGACACACGAAGACTTGAGAAACTTTATATTTAGAAGAAATGAGAAAGCTCCCCTCCCTTGTCTCTCTTTATTGTTCTTGTTGTAATAAACTGGTGCAACTGAGATCTTGAACTTAACTAAGAAGAAAGAAGAAAAGAAGGAAGAGGAGAGAAAGAAGAAGAGCAATGTGAAAAAGATTGAATGGTTGTGTATTGAATTGAATGGTAACGAATGATACATGGGATAGGTATCTATAGATCTCCTATAGTAGTTCATAACTACCTCTAATACTCATCAAGCTAGTTGTTAGTTATAACTAACTAATTGAATGAAACTAACTTTCGAAAAGTAACTAACTTCTCTTCTAGCTTATTAAGAACCTCTCCTTCTTAATACTCCCCTCAAGCTAGGAAGGGTTGAATATGTCAAAAATTCCTAGCTTGGAACTGAGGCAAGTATGTTGTACTTTATTAAGTCCTTTGGTGAACAGGTCTGCATGCTGCTGTTGTGTTGATATGTAGTTTGTTGAGACCACTCTTTGTAAAATCTTCTCCTTGATGAAGTAGCAATGTATATCTATGTGCTTAGTTCTCTCTTGATAGACAGGGTTAGCAACTATCTATAGAGCTAACTTGCTATCACTAAATATTCCAGCTGAAAGTGTTCGCTCAAGATCAGCCTCTTTCATTAAACCTAGGATCTACACAAGTTCAGCTGTCACATCTGTCAAGCTTCTGAATTATGCTTTAGTTGCACTTCTAAACACAGTAATTTGTTTTTTGATTTTCAAGACACCACAGAATCATAAATCTTCACAAGATACTAGTGATTGATCTTCTAGTACGAGGTCATGATGCCCAGTATGCATCATAATAGGCACTCACATAGTTATCTGCACTACTAGACAGAAGCATTCCTTGACCTGATTGATTCTTGATGTACCTTACCACCCTTCTAGATGCTTCCACATGAGACTTCTTGGAATTTTGAAGGAACTGACTCAGTGTTTGAACATTGAAAGAGATGTCTGGCCTGGCCATTGTTAAGTAAAGCAATTTTCCAATCAACTTTTGATAAACTTCTTGATCAGTTGGAGGGCCACTACCTGATTTCCCTTGTTTAACATGATCATCAAACTCCTTTGTAGTTAGCTTTGGATTATAATCAATAGGTTTTACCATAGGTTAGGCTGCTGCCATTCCAAAATCAGATAATAACTGTAGTGCATACTTTCTCTGATGCATTAGAATTCCCTTTTCAGATCTAGCAAACTCAATGACAAGAAAGTATCTCCATTCTCCAAGGTCTTTCATTTTGAAGGCTTATTGCACGGTTGATTTTGTCTCCTCTATCAGTTTTAGGCTCTCACCAGTAAGAAACATGTCATCAACATACACAAGTATTACTACAATGCCCTTGTCTGTTCTTTTCACATATGAGGATGGATCATATTTGTTTTGAACAAACTGAAACTTCATTAGAACCTCTAAAAGCTATAAATTCCACTGTCTAAGAGCTTATTTCAATCCATATAAGAATTTGACAAATCTGCATACTACGTTCTCCCCTTGACATACAAAACCTTCTGGCAAGCTCATGTATATTTCATCAGTAAGATCTCTATTCAGAAAAGCATTATATACATTCATCTGATGCGCAAATCATTTTTTCTTTATTGCAGTAGCTAGGGGTGAGCGTTCAGTATTCAGTATTCAGTTTGGAATTTTTAAATTTTGAATTTCGTAATTCAGTAATTTGTATTTGAAAGTAGATACCACATACCATACTTATAAACATCGATTTGGTAATTCGGTAATCGGTAAATTAAATTTTAATTCAGTACGATTTTTGGTAATACCATATTAAAGTTGGAAATGTCCAAATGTACGTCTAAACTTCAAAAAGTATATTTAATAGAAATCCTATTTAGTATTCCTTTTGTTGCTTTTTATGAATATATTACCAAGGTCCTAGAGATTCTTTGGGATTGACTAATACTATTGTCTATTAAGTAGGTTAGACATATCGTATTTTATATATAGATATAATTTGATATTCGGTAAATACTGAATACCAAATGGTATTAATATCTTTTACCAAACCTAATCCCGAATACCAAAATATTAAAGTTTTACTCCCAAATACCATATCAAATACCAATTATCAAATTTTTTGGTTCGGTTTGGTAATTTGGTTTTCGGTATTTTATGCCCAGCCCTAGCAGTAGCTAATACTATTCTTATTGTCTTCATTTTAAGAAGAGAAAGTTTCTTTATAATCTATGCCTTTCTTTTGACTTATAGCCTTTGGCAACCAACCTAGCCTTAAACCTTTCTACCTCACCTGTGGCTTTGTTTTTTATCTTGTATATCCACCTGCTTTCTATAGGTTTTTTCCCTTTAGGTAATGTAATAATATCCCAAGTGTGGTTTGATGTAAGTGTTTTAATCTCACTTTACATGGTAGCTATCCACCCAGGATCTTTACAAGCCTCTGAATATGTAGTAGGATCACTGTCAGAGGAGGAATAAGCAACAAAAGCCTTATAACCATTAGATAAACCACAATAAAATACATGATTTGATATAGGATATGCAACCTCTTTGTGAATATTAAGAGATACAAAATCAGACATCCACACTGGTGCTTTCCTTCTTCTAGTCGACTTTCTTTGATTCTGCACCATGGGAATAGATGGTACTACTTTAACCTCAACTTCTTGAGGTTGTTCTTGACCTAAAACTTAAGGTACAACCTCCTCAAGCTATGGTGAGGTATGAGAGACACATTGAGGCTGCATGTGTTCTTGTGTATCACACAGAATAATCTGCGAAGACTTCAAAGGAAATACATAATGAGTTTACTCACCCTAACTACTCTACTGCTTAAATGGGAAAACATCTTTCCTAAATGAAACATCTCTACTAACAAACACCACTTTGGTAACCAAATCAAACAATATATACCTCTTTTGAACTTTAAAACATCCTAGAAGAACTGTGACCTTAGCTCTACTCTACAGTTTACCTTGTTCATTTAGTACTTTGGCATAACATAGACATTTAATTACTCTAAGATGACTATAGTTTGGATTCTTCAATGTAACCTTGTATAGGGTGTTTGATACTCTAGATCTGATCTTGGAAGCCCGTTGATAATGTACTAAGCAGTAAGACACCATAACCCCACAAATAGATGGAAATCCCTGCCTGAAGCCTCAGTGCCCTTGTCACCCAAGAATGTGTTTGTGCTTTCTCTCAGTTACACTATTTTGCTGAGGAGTGTAACCACAAGTAGTTTGATGCATAATGCCTGAAGTTTTAAGCATCTGACTACACACCGAATTAAAAAATTCAGTTCCATTATCAGACCTTATCACTTTAATAGTTTTATCAAATTGAGTTCTAACATAAGCAATGAATTGTTGAATTAACACACATACTTTAGATTTAAACTTCAACAAATATACCCAAGTAAATCTTGAGATCTATAATTGTCAAGAAAAACCTTTTATCATTCATAGTGAACACTTTGTAAGGACCCCATAAGTCCACTGCACAACATCAAAGCAACTTGCAGTCTTAATACTACTAGAACTAAAAGGTACTCTATGTTGTTTTGCAGCAGGACACACTGCACAATGCTTTACACTATCACTTATTACTTGAGTTTTCCCAGACACAAGTTTTAGTAGTATATTAGCAGGCACATGAACAAACCTCTTATTCTAAATATCTACTTCTGCATGAGTGCCACTTTCTCTGCTCATACAAGATCCATCTGCTTCACCACTTGGTACTACCTTGACTGCACTCTTGTTATGCTGATCTCCTAGTAGATATATGCCTCTTTCTAGTTTACTAATCGCCCTCACCCTTCCAGTAGAGAGATCCTGAAAGATACAAAAATAAAAAAAAAGTCACTAAGCATTGCCACTCATTGGTCACTCTAGAAACTGACAACAGATTATACTGAAACTCAGGCAAATGGTATACATCATGATATCTTCTTCAATCAAACAACAACTTCCAACATGATTAACTATGATTGTATCACCATTTTATAGGTAAACTTGTTTAAGAATTATAGGCTTAGTTATAGATTTTCCATCAAGAAGACTCAAATCAGAGACCATATAATTTGTTGCGCATGTATCAATTATCCAGTCATGTACTTTAGATGACACCAAAAAAGCATTATTGATACCTGCTACATTTTCTGACTCAGGTTCATTAATTGCTTCTTTGTTCTGATTAATCAATCGAGCAATTTATTCATATTGTTCCTTAGTAAAAACTGTAGTTCCCGTTTGGCTTTGCTGAGACTTCTGCAGACCTGATCTTGTTTGTTCTTCTGTATTCTGATAATAAAAACATTTTTCTGAGATAACATCTAGATCTAGCACTTCATTAGAAGCCAAACCCTTTCAAACTCTTGGCTTCTTCTTGTTCTTAAAGTTTGGTGGATATCCAATGATTTTCCAATATTTATCTTTGGTATGACCTTCATTTTGCAGAATTCACACTGCACATTGTAGTTCTTTTTGAACCTTTGATATCTACCATTTCCTTCTGCATTTCTTGAGTAGATAACAACATCACATACTTTAGAATTCATCACAAGATTAGAATCAAGAATTCCTGCATTATTAACCACAGACTTGTGAGTTTCATCACTCAAGATCATGGCATAAGCCTGATTAACTATAGGTAGGGGAATCATAAGCAAGACCTGACTTCTTGCTTGGATATACACACCATTCAACCTCATAGAGAACTGAAATAACTTTAGTTTTTGCAAATGCACTGCAAGCTCTCTTGACTTATCACATTCACAACTAGGTATAGGCACCAAGGCCTCAAACTCTTCCCAGAGATCTTTTAGCTTTGAGAAATATGTGGACACAGATGCATTACTTTGTGTACACGTAGCAATTTCTTTATGCAAATTGAATGTCCTAGCACCATCGATTTTGTTTAATATTTCATGCAAATCATCCCATACTAATTTGGCCATAGAGGTATACATAATACTACCAAGTAAAGACTTCAAAACCGAGTTCATTATCCAAGACAATGCAACAACATTAACCCTTTCCCACTCATTTTCCAGTTCTGCAGAAAACTTATATTTCGTACATGTTCCATAAACTAACCCCAATTTATTTCTTCCTACTAGAGAAACTCTCATGAATCTAAACCAAAGAAAGTAGTTTTCAATACATGTCAACTGAAATGATACAATTTGAATGCCACTTTGATCTATAGGGCTAACAAAAAGAGGGTGATTATAGTTAATTACAGAATTTTGAGTCCCATTTTGTACAATAGGTACAACTCCTCCATAAAAAAATGTCATTTTTGCAATTCAGCAGTACAATATGCAATTGCAGATACAAAACCAGAGTAGAGTTTTCAACACCTTTTAAGAAATCTCAAGAACTTGAAGCAAGATTGATCAATATTAGCTTGAATTTTAATATCTACACCACTTAACTGATTGATTCACCTATAATATGAGTTACGGGCTCGTGGATCTAATATAATATAATAAACTGGTGCAACTGAGATCTTGAACTCAGCTAAAAAGAAAGAAGAGAAGAAGGAAGAAGAGAGAAAGAAGAAGAGAAATATGACAGAGATTAAATAGTTGTGGATTGAGTTTGAATAAGTAACAAATGATACATGGGATAGGTATTTATACATCACCTATAGTAATTCATAAATAACTCTAATACTCATCAAGCTAGTTCTTAGTTATAACTAACTAATTGAATGTAACCAACTTCTTTTCCAGCTTATTAAGAACCTCTCCTTCTTAACACTTGTTCTTTACATATCTTGTTTACTTTCATATTTTATATATTATATCATACTAACTCTTTTAGGTTGATTATTTGTTAAATGGTTTTATAAAGGTCATGTGGTCATATATGAAATGTTCAATTATAGTCTTGGTGGCTTGAACTGTCTAAAGAGATTAGAGTCCTTATGCATTGAATTGAATGGGTGTTAATACATGGATAAAGGGTTAGAGTCCAAATTTTTGACTAGTAATGGTTATAACGGCTTGTATTTAGTGTCCCCTTGCCATATATGTGAGGGCTTGTGGTTAGGGTCCACTTGCCATATAAGATGACTTGTGGTTAAGGTCCACTTGCCATATGAGGCGGTTTGTGGTTAGTGTCCACGTACCATATAAGATGTGACGATTTATGGTTAGAGTCCACTTACCATATAAGATATGACGGATTGTGGTTAAGGTTCACTCTTCATATAAAATAGGACAACTTGAGGTTAGCGTCCTCTTGCCTAATGTAATGGATAAGTTCAATGTTCTAAACCTTAAGGATGGAACGTTTGAGTCCTTCACTCCATGTCTCATGATTGAATTTGCCTAATGATCTCTGGTCCTTGTTGGGATTGAGATGCCCATACAACAAGGCCCGATTTCGAGTCGTGTCAAATCTGAACTAGATTCTCTCTTTGGCTGTTGAAATCTCTCTTTTGTAATTGTGAAATAAGACATAAAAAGATCTATATATATGCCCATTAGTAATGGGCCTATGGGTAAAAGTGGGTTGGTCCAAATTGAGCTTTATTTATCCACATAGAAAGTGAAAAAGATCTATAACCCAATAATTCTCTCCCTCCCGACTATGTGGAGGAGATCGCCATCCCAATGATCATGCAACAATCTTCAAACTTCCCTCTTGGCAAAGATTTAGTCATCACGCTGGAACCATTATCATTCATATGAATCTTCTCTAGTTCAAGAAACTTAGAATCCAACACATCTCGAATCCATTGATATCTCACATCAATGTGTTTATTCCGACCATGAAATGTAGAATTCTTGCCATGCATGGAACTTTGACTGTCGCAATAGTGAATATACCTTTTTTGTGCACAACCAAGTTCCCCCAAGAATCTCTTCATCCAAAGAAATTCCTTATAAGTTTCAACAACAGTAATAATCTTAGCTTGAAGTAGATTTGCGAGTATCAATATCACCAAACATGTCTGCATCAGTATAGCCACAAACAATAGACTTCCTTATACCATAAAACAAACTCAGATTAGAAGTGCCACAAAGATATCTCATAACCCACTTCACAATATTCCTATGTTCTTTTCCAGGATTAGAAAGAAAATGACTAACAATATCAACATCATGAGCAATATACGGTTTTGTAAAAACCATTACATACATCAAACTACCAAAGACCGAAGCATAAGGAACTTTCTTTATATTTTCCTTCTCATTATTACTGGAAGGACATGTTTCGTGCTCAATTTAAAGTGCATAGCTAAAGGTGTACTGGCAACCTTAGCCTTATCTATGTTGAACCTTCGAAGTACTTTCTGAATGTACATCTCTTGTGATAACCACAACTTCTTGGACATTCTATCACAAACAATCTGCATGCCAAGAATCTACCTTGCTGGTCCTAAGTCTTTCATAGAAAAAAATATATTTAACTCTTGCTTTAACTTCTGAATCCTGAAAGCATTATGACCTACAACAAACATGTCATTAACATAAATCAACACAATAATAAAGTCACCATCAGATAATTTTTGCACAAAATCACAATGGTCTGAAGTAGTCTTTTTGAAGCCCTGCTGACTCATAAAGGAACCACTCTTCTTGTATAACTGTCTGGGAGTTTGTTTCAAACCATACAAGCTCTTCTTCAATTTCCAAACGCAATTCTATTTTTCTTAACTTAAAAACCTTGGGTTGCTCCAAACTAATTTCTTCATCTAAGTCACCATGGAGAAAAACAACTTGTAGCTAAGCCTAGAACCACACGAATGGATGACATCTTCACCAACTAGAAAGAATATCTCATCAAAATCAACTCTTTTTTTTATTAAATCCCTTCACAAGCAATCTAGCCTTGTATCGTGGAACTGGGTTACCATTTTTATGTTTCACCTGAAAAACCCACCCATTTTCGAAGCTTTTCTGTCTTTAGGTAGCTTAACCAAATCAACGGTATGATTATCATGCAAACATTTAATCTCATCTTCCATAGCATCAAATCAATTTTTTATTCACTTTCCATAGCCTCATCAAAACTCTCAGATTCTTTCCCATCAGTCAAAAATACATACTCATTGGGAGAATAACGAGGTGAAGGTATTCTCTCTCTACTAGTTCATGTGAGATAACTCTATGGAGCATCAATAACTGGTTGCTGATCAACCATATCAACTTGCAATAAAGCATCAACAATATCATGATGGTCATTCTAAACATGATCATCATCTTTATTTTCATCTTGATTTTCATTACCATGAAGATTTTCTTCAGGAACAGTAGTCAAAGAAACTAGATCAACATCAACTAGGCTCTCACTACTCCAAGAATAAACCTTCTTAGATTTGTCAAAATCATTAATTGTTTGGTCTTCAAAGAACACAACATCACGACTTCTAACAAGTTTCTTCTAAACTGAATCATAGAAACGATAGTCAAATTCATCTTGACCATAACCAATGAAGATACACAGCCTAGTTTTAACATCCGACTTTGATATTTCATTCTTAGGAACATGCACAAATGCTTTATGATTTAAGACTCTAATATGATCATAAGAAGCATTTGTACCAGACTAAACTCTGTCAGGGACATTACCATCCAAAGCAACAGTAGGAGATAAATTGATAACATAAGCAACAATATTAAGTGCTTTTGCCCAAAAAGAATCTGACAGTTTAGCATCTAAAAGCATAAATCTGACCCTCTCAACTAAAGTTTTATTCATCCTCTCTGCTAAACCATTTAACTGAGGAGTCTTTGGAGGAATTTTCTGATGCCGAATACCCTACTCTCTGTAATATCTATCAAAAGGACTAATATACTTACCACCATTAGCTGAGTGGATGCATTTCAATTTCTTCTCTATCTTCCTCTCAACCAAGGCCTAAAAACCCTTGAACACATAAAGTACTTGATCCTTGGACTTCAAAGGAAATATCTAGAGTTTGCGAGAATGATCATCAGTAAAAAATCATAAAGTAAAGTGCATCACCATGATACCTTACTTTAAAAGGACCACACAAATCAGAATGTACCAACTACAACAAATCAAGCTTTCTTGAAGATGGATAACTCTAAAAATAAACTCTTTTCTATTTATCGGCTAAGCAATGAACACACTTCTTCAACTTTGCTTGTTTCACTCCTAAGATCAATTTTTTCTTAGCCAAACTATCAATCCTTTCTCACTCATATGACTTAACCTTCTATGCCATAACTCTGATGAAGTATCATTCTCTACTAAGTTTATTGAGCATCTAGAAGCGGAGCCCTGCAATCCGTACAAGTTAGACAACTTGTCATCTCGAGCCACAATCATCAAACCTCTAGTAAGCTACCATTGGCCAGCACCAAGTGCCAATTCCAAGTATTTTAACTTCATCATTATTTTCTATTTTCAACATTCCAAAATTACCTATAAAAAGAAAACAATTCCTTCTTTAGCATAATATGAGAAGTAGCACCAGAATCTACAAACCATCTAGACTCATCACGAACAAGATTAATGTCATTCTCACCACAAACAATAAGAAGATCATCATTAGCAAAACAACAACACGATTTTCATTATCGCCTTCTTTCTTTTGTTGTTTCATATCTCTCTTATTCTTGTAATAATATTTCATGATATGTCTCATTTTATTGCAATAGTCTCATGTAACATTCTTGAATTTAGACTTCAACTTACTTCTACTTTTATCTCTATTATTTGGACCTCTGAACTTGTTTCTGCCCTTTTCTTTAGTAATAAAAACATCAGAGTATGAAGATGAAGAAGATGAGGCCCAAGATCTTCTTCCCAACCCTTCATTTAAGACACCACTCTTAGCATATTCCATAGTACAACACCACTGGAAGAAAAATTAGTCAAAAAAACTCAAAGAGTTTCCTAAGAGTCTGGTGGAGTATTAAAAAGCCAAAGACCCTGAATTTCTTTATCAAACTTTACACCCATTCTAGATAGCTGGTTAAGGACACCTTGAAAATCATTTATATGATCAGAAATAGGACTACCCTCTTTATATTTGATATTTATCAACTTCTTAAGTAGGAACAACTTGATTCTTTGAAACATAAAGTGTCTCGAGCTTATCCCATAAGCTCCTTGCATGTGTCTCATTTACAATATGGTTTATAACATTATCTTCAACCCATTTTTGAATATAGCCACAAACTTGTAGGTGCTCAAATTTTTAATCCTCATCTATCATGGACTGGGGTTTAGTAGACGCAAATACAGGCAAATACATTTTCTTAACAAATAGGAGATCTTTCATCTTGCCTTTTCAAGTATGATAATTACTACCTTTCAAACACACTATTTTGTTCATATTTGCCTCGATCATTCAAATTGAAAATCAACAATAACATATGCTCTGATATCACTTTTATTGGAAAAGGGGAGGGCACTATCAAAGTGCACGACAGGGTAGCAACAAAAGAATACCCAACTCTAGACTTTTCATTTTTATTTGAATCAAGAAGAAACAAAAAATCCTAAGCACAATAGTAATATGGTAGCAAATAAATCATCTAAACAAATAAGACAAGGCAAGAAAAAATCAACCTTACGAGGCACCAAATTTATGTGAAAAACTCTTCGATGTGAAGAGTAAAAAACCACATGATCAAAACTTACACTATAATCACCAAGAGATAAAATATTGTTCTCCAAAATTGGCCACAAAACAAGTGCCAAACAACTAGCAATAACACAACAAGATAGCACCAAAACTAGAGAATAAAAGCACAAAAAATGCAACTACTGTTCATGGATAATAATCAAGAGACACAGGCCACAAAATCTACCTCCGTTAGTTTTTAATAAAATATTAAGATGATAGAAATAAGTTGTCCAAAATTAGCTTAATCGGACAAGAAACAAAGCGAAAATCACAATTTGAAGTTGACAACTGTGATTGGAATTTTAGGTGCAAAAATATGCACTAGTTTCTCTCTTTGGCTACTGAAAATATCTCTTTTGTGATTGTGAAATAAGACCTAAAAATATCTATATATATGACTCATAGTAATGGGCCTATAGTCAAAATTGGGCTTTATTTATCCACATAGGAAGGAAAAAAGACCCATAATCTAACAAGAACGAGAAAAAAATACAGTAAACTCAGTAAAGAATAAACACAAAAGAAAAGAAAGATGGAAGTTTGAAGAAGGGGTAATGCTAATTTGGTAAGTGCTGACAGAGGAGAAGGGAGAGAGATTGCTAAGAAACTGAGATCCAACTCATTCCACCTGTCAAGCAAAGAGATATATCACATAAGTATGACTTGGAATGTGAGTCACATCATACAATTTCTTAGGGTAAGAGTGATAGATATCGTGATGAGGAAGGGAAAGCACATGCGATTTTGATAGGTGGGGTAAGAGAGTGTCCTTGATATTACAACTAAGGATACCCCTAAGGATGTGTTTGATACAAAGGACATCCCCATACCGAACATACCCTTAAGCAAAGTTAAAAATGTTTTTGGTAAAGTCCTTGATCTTACTACTAAGGACGTTTTACTTAACCTTAAATAAACTTGCATCATCAAACTATTTGGCTTTCACTTGTTCCACCAGGGTGGATTTAGCTACTTTTCTTGCTTAATGCTTCTCATAGTACGTCATCTCATCCAAGTGAATACTTTGAGTCTTTGATTAGCAAATTGATGAACACCCTTCACTTATTGAATATTTGGTTGCTGATAACCAGGAATTAACAATCACATTCGCCTCGCCGGGTGGAAAAAATCCTGCAATCAAAATCCTTAAAGCAACTCTAACTATCTTCGTTACCTCAGGTTTAACTTTATCTATCTAAAGATGTATTACACCCTTCATTTTTATTTGTTTGTGCAGTTTTAACTTGACATGGAGTTTTAAAAAGTAAAACAATATTTTTGAATTTTGTGGTCTTAAATTAAAGATAAGTAAAGTATGATAAAATATATTTTAATCCTGTGGCTTGAAAGATATCATCTAGAACGTTTGAATAAAAAAATTACCAGAAAAAAAGAGATGTTCTTTTAAAAAACAACTAAAAAAAAGAAAAATAAATTAAAACCAAAGAAAGTATAAGTTCTTGTGATTCGTGTTGATCTCACACGCCTCAACATACAAATAACCCCTTCAAATATTCAAGACAAAATCATTATTGGTAACTCAAGATCGTGTGTGGATTAGTTTTTTTTGTGGTTATTTATCACGAAGCATGTCAAGCACCTTGCCATTTTCCATAAGAACATATTCCAAGTGAATACTAGAGGTGTCATAATAAACCACAAAATATATTTGTTGTTGACACATGGAGGGTGCACCACCGTTCTAGGGACCTGGTCCCTAAGATTAGGAAAATAACAATAAAAAAGAAACCAACCCAAACTTGCAGAAATTAAATGAACACAATGATTTATGTGAAAACCTTCTTACTCAATGAAGGAAAAACCACGGCTTTCCCTCACAATCACTCAATCTCCACTATAATCAAAACTCATTGATTACAGACTCCAAAGAACTTCACTCAAGTCCTACTAGTTGTAATAGTTCTACTACAACTACTTCTACACTACTCAGCCATTTCACAATCAATTAACTCTAATCGGTGGACCTTAGGTAACTCTACCTAAACACTTTACTTTCAAAGAAAACTTTACTCTTATAACTTAAGTAAATCAATTACAAAGTAAAACTTGACTCAAGAACACCTAGACCTTAAGCACAAAGATATTTTAGACGAGCTTTTGAGAGAGTTTTCACCATTACTATGAGATTTTTCAATTTGAAAAAATTGTTGAAAGAGAAGCATCCTTTTTTATTTATTGTAGTGTGTAAACTAGGGTTGAATTTTGATTTGACCAGGTGTCTAATCAGGTACACTGCACAGCTGCACAATTTGTTTCACTAGCAGACAAAACTGTGTAGAGATGTGACAGCTGTACCAATTCATGATAAGCCAGGGACCTGGCCCTCCAATATTAACTAGTCATCATCAAAATGTGAGAAAACAATTTTACCCATTTTTGATGATGACAAACCATAACCTCAGGCATCAAAATCCATCCATCTTTAGAGTAAGCTCTACTTGTCTACACTAACATTCTCCTGATAGTGGCATATCTTTAATCTCCTTTACTCTCTTGTCGCACTCATCATATTCGCATTAAAGTATGTGTTCCCCCTACCAACATGGTTCATTCTAGTGTGTTCCCCCTATCAAATAACAACAACATGTCTCACAATAATTGGTCTCTACCATGATGAATTTAGTATTCCCCTTTTGGAATCATACAAAAGTAAGAAGAGTAAACCAATAATAGAGTAAGCACAAATCAGTTAGCCCATGGCCACTGGGGCAACACAAACATGAATGGACACTTTATAATAAAAGATAGATGATAGACACAAATAAAGATGTCATTTATATAACATAGGTAAGTACCATTACAATGAAAAAATAAAAATAACATAAAATTCTTTATCCTCAAAAGCCACAGGAATAAAAAACAAGGAGAAACTGACACAGGGAAACTTTGACAACACAAGAAGGGAAAGGCTTAGGTAGATGTAGGTTTTAGGGAGAGGGTATTGAGAAGTATTTTAATCCTCACACTCTCAGCAGTATGAGAATCCAACAACTGCTTACTTAGGTTCTTCACTTCCGTATTCGAACTCTGAACCTCATCAATGAGTACTGAGACCTTTTTTGTAAGATCTGCATTTTTTGTATTAAGTGCTTCAGTAACACCTAGTCCCTCAAAGGAATTTTTTTGATTCTTCAACTTCAATTTCAGGATCTCTACATCCTTATCAACTATAACAACTCTCATTTCCTCCTCCTTACTCAGATTTTTTAAACAGTCAGCAGTTTCGACACCTAGGACATGGTCCCTACTTTCCCTTTGACATATTTATTTTTGATCAATATAGTTAGGATGAACATTTTCTTTACTATTCCTGGATCTTCCTTTGCACACACTACCTCAAAATGGTCAAACACTCTGTTAAAAAAGTATTTAGAAGGCATGCCATGCCTTCTCTCTTTCTCATAGATGATTTTGTATATGTGTTGAATCATTAGTTCATGCAAACTAATTAACTCAAACTTGCCGAGGCACTTAATTACATACAGATCCACATTAGAGGCAATAGTCCTTATTTCAGACTTGGGCAACACTACCTTGTTGATAAATTCAAACATCAGCTGAAACTCTTCTTTGAGAAATTTCTTTCTCACTTCAGCCATAAATATTCCCCCTACCTTTGATGCATCCCAATAAAAAAATCTGTTGAGGGATGCTGGTTTGAGATAGTCATCACACTAATAATGGGAACATCCAAAATCTTTCCTAGTATTTCTTTATCCAAGCTCAGTTTTTTTTC
Organism: Capsicum pubescens; assembly: GCA_030864215.1. Taxonomy (NCBI): domain Eukaryota; kingdom Viridiplantae; phylum Streptophyta; class Magnoliopsida; order Solanales; family Solanaceae; genus Capsicum; species Capsicum pubescens. The sequence goes on along the minus strand of CM061542.1, from coordinate 227,432,787 downwards.
TTTGACCAAGCCAGTCAAACTTAGCCCATCATCGAACAACACCACAGTATAATAAAATTCCCTCACTTCTCCTTCATAGAAAAAGTGAACTGGTTCCTCTAGGAGGTGTAAAGAGCCTTGGTGTTGTACATACTCTACATTCTCCACCATTCCATTTTTTTCTAGGATCCTAGAGTCAAAGACTCTTCCACTAAGAACTTTTTGAGTTCTGAGCATTTTATTTCTTTCCTTCCTAGGCACAAACTTCTTATCTTCATTCTTTTTTTTAGAACCACTGCTGGTTCTTATACTTCAACTTTTTTCTTCTTAGGACCAGGTCCTTCAGATACTTTTTTTCTTCACAACAATGTGTTTTTGTTTCAATCCCGTAGGACTTCTGGCTTTTGAAGGGGTGCTAAGCACTTTTTGAGTTCTGAGCATTTTATTTCTCTCCTTCCTAGGCACAAACTTCTTATCTTCATTCTTTTTTTAGAACCACTGCTGGTTCTTATACTTTAACTTTTCTCTTCTTAGGACCAGGTCCTTCAGAGACTTTTTTCCTTCACAGCAATGTGTTTTTGTTTCAATCCTGTAGGACTTCTGGATTTTGAAGGGGAGAATCTAGTCCTTCCTTCATTTTTTTCTCCTTCTTTCTGTTATAGAAACAATATCTGGATCAATCTCTTCATTATCTTCTCCAACGTTAACCACTTTTACATTCTCATCTTCAACACAGTGACTTTTTTTAATCTCCTTCTTTTAATAGTCACTGATTTTTTTTCTTTCATAGCATCACCCAATAGCTTCTTTTTAGTACCTCTAGTTGAGTAAGTCCTAGTGACTTTTGTTCCAGTATCAACTATATTTTCTTTACCCTTACTTCCCCTTTGCTTCTGCACTGACCATCTTAGAGGCAATTCATCATCATTAATCTCATCCTCCTTATTTAGAGGTTGCAAAAACTTCCTAACTCTAGTTTCATCTACTTTAGAAGATGAATCTCCTACTTTATTACTAACCTCTTGCTCCTATAAACCAAAGGAACTCTCCCTAGGATTATTGAGAGAAAAATTAGATTTTCAGCAACCCAGTCCTCACGACTAGAAAGATTAGACCTTTTTACAAGAATTTCTTCATCAAAAAATTGGGTAAAGATAGGATTTGACTCTGAAAGAGTGTGAGAACCAGGTTTGTTTTTGGTTTCAGAGGGGTCAACCTTATCTGAGTCTTTTGTGGGATAGGGTTTAGAGGAAATTTGATTTCTATAGGAGCGCCAAAGGCTTGACTTTAGTTACTACCATGGCGAACTCATAAGGAGTTTTCATGGCTTTTGGAGTTTCTTCCAGAATAGGTCCATTCAAGGAGGTAGGAGTTTCAGGAAGAGTTATAGGAGTGGTAGACTCAGTTCCTCGAGGAGGATTTGAAGATGTGTCTTCTGCAGTTGTGGACATTAATGGAACAAGATTTTTATTGGTGGGATTTTTTGACTAGAGTGATGGATTTTGGGCATTTTCTAAATATTTTGTGAGGCTTGAGGGTGTAGGATTATTATCCATTTGTATTCCTTTGAGATGAGAAAGAAAATAAGAAGCCTAATTTTTAGAGCACACTGCTTTTGAAGGAGAAGGATTGAGAACAAATTTTGAAAGATGAATGAGAAAGAAAAGGAGTTGATTTTGTATATAAGGAAACCAAACATTGTAATTTTAGGAAATTTATAAGGAATTGACGTGTCTGTTCCTAGTAGTTCAACTCTGTAGTTTTATAGGGATTTGATAGCTTTCAGACAGAGAAGGGAAAGGATGCGACCTTTTCAGACAGAATTTTATGAAATTTTAAAATATATTTGGTGGTACTAACCTGTGAGATGGGACCAAGTCCCTCTCTTTCTTGAGTGAACCTTTATATAGTGTCTATCTCATCTGTTCTCCTCTAAAGTAAATCACCATGCGTGTATACTTGTGAAGGTATGGTACTGAGTTAGACCAATGAGAACATATTTTATCAAGGATACTTGTATCCTAATCACAGACAATGAATAGAGGAAGACTGATCCATCAAGTAGGTTAGTTTATTTTGATTAACCCAGCCTCAACCTACTCTTTACAAATTACTCCTAATGAAGATCTTTTGTAAAGATATCAACTACTTGATCTTCAGTCTTACAGAACCTTACGCAAATGCCCCCCTTCTCAACATTGTCTCTCAAAAAGTGATACCTCACATCAATATACTTTGTCCTTTTATGCTATACTAGATTTTTATCCATGGTTAGAGTACTGATATTATCACACATCAGAGGGATAATGTCTAAAAAAAATTCCAAAATCCTTCACTTATTGTTTGATCCATAACAATTGAGCACAACCCAAAGCTAAACCATATATTCAGCCTCAGCAGTAGATAGTGCAACTGAGTTTTGTTTCATAAAACCCAAGAAATTAGAGAAGAACCAAGAAAATAAGCCATTTCTGAAGTGCTTTTTTGTCCACCAAGTATCCAACATAATTAGCATCAACATAGCCTGTTAAATCAAAGTTGTCTCTAGATGGATAGAACAAGACCAAGTCCCTTGTCCCTTTAGATACATGAGAATTCTCTTTGTATCTTTCAAGCGAGAATCTTTTGGACAGGCCTAAAATCTGATACACATTCCCATACTGAATACAATATCTAGCCTGCTTGCAGTGAGGTACAGTAGGGATCTAATAATCCCTTTATACATGGTCTAATTCACTAAGGGACCAAGTTCATCATTATACAATTTTGAAATAGTTCCAATTGGAGTATCAATTAGCTTAGCATCTCCCATATTATATTTCTTCAACAACTTCTAATGTATTTTTCTGACAAATCATAGTTCCTTGAAAGGTTTGTTTGATTTTTTAACCTAGGAAGAAGCTCAATTCACCCATCATGCTTATTTCAAATTCACCCTTATTGATTTTGCAAGCTCTTTACATAAGGATTCAGAAGTATCTCTAAAAATTATGTCATCAAGATAGATATGAAAAATCAGCAAGTTGCTACCTCTAAATTTTAGGAAGAGAGTCTTGTCAATTTTCCTTATTTTAAAGCCATTTTCCAAAGAAGACTTTAAAAGTCTCTCATACCAAGATCTTGGTGCTTGATTCAAACCATAGAGAACCTTTTACAATTTGAGCACATGGTGTAGGAAATCCGCATCTTCAAAACATAGAGATTGCTTGACATAAACTTCTTCCTTCAAATACCCATTCAAAAAGGCACTTTTGACACCCATTTGGAATAGTTTGAACCCCATATAAGCAACATAGGTAATAAGAATTCTGATATCTTTCACTCTTGGAACAAGAGCAAATGTATCATTATAATCAATGCATTTCTCATGATTATAACTTTGAAGAACAAGCCTTGCTTTATTTCTACTGATAGAACCATGTTCATCCTTCTTTTTTTTGTACACCTATTTTGTCCCAATAATTATGCTTTTAGAAGGTTTGGGGACCAGGTGCTAGACTTTTCTCCTTTCAAATTGCTGAAGCTCTTCCTGCCTAGCATTGATCCAGTCAACATCTTTCAGATCTTCTTTTACATTTTAGGTTCAACTTGTGACAAGAAGGCTGAGAGGGTCATAAAACTTCTGGCTAGAGATCTTATTTGAATTCTAAATTCCAAAGGGGATGCTAGATTTTCAAGGGGGTGATAACATTTAAGCTTCCAATTTGATATTCTAGGCTGATATCCACTGCGACCGTGTCTTTGAGAATTTTGACTAGATCTTTCTTGATTTTCCTCTTCCATATCTGGTGTCTACAATTGAGATCCTGACTTACCATCACCTTTTTCATTCTCAACTGTATCAATGTTTCCTTGACCTTTAGATTCAACTATATGACCCCTTTGAATAGGAATGAGTTTTTCTATGTCAGAATCTTTATCTCAACCATAACTCATAGGTTTCATCTTTAGTTCTCAAGAACATTGTTAATAACAAACACATACCTCTTCCCACCTCTACTTTGGACTTTAACAAGTCCACATAAATCGATATGTAGCAACTCAAGGGGTCTACTGGTGCTAACCTACTTTCTTTTTACATAAATAAAGATCTAGTTTGTTTTCCCTTGACATAAACATCACAAACCTTATTGTCTGAAAACTACAACTTTGGAACGCCACGGACCAGGTCCTTTGATATCATCTTGTTAAGCAAGGAGGAACTTACATATCCCTATCTTCTGTGCCATAGATTAACATTTTCACTTTTGACACTCAAGTAGGTCAATTCACAATCAGCTAGAGTCTATATCAATAACATACATATTCTTGCACCTTTTTGCTATGAGAATGACTTTTCCAGACTTCAAGCTTGACATAGTGCATCCATCAGATAAGAACTTAACCTTATTTCCTTAGTCATAGATTTGAGATAAACTCGAAAGACTATATTTGAGACTATTCACATAGTACACGCCCTCTATTGCATGATTAAGATACTTTCCAATCTTTTCAAGATTACCCTTTTTCCATTTCCAAATGAGACACCTCCACCTTGAAGTGTCTTGAGTGAGAGACAATAGTCAGTACTTCAAGTCATATGCTTAGAGCATCCACTACCCATGAACCAGTTTTGACTACCTTCCTCTACTCCCACTTGCATATAGAGTTCATTCATTAGATTTGGGAACCCACTTAAGTTTGAGTTCCCTAAAGGAAGATAAAAGAGTGATCAAATCTTTCTTCGACCATCTAGGCAGTTGGTTCTTCTTCAAATTCTTAAGGTTTTGGATCTCTTGGGATAAGATTTTTCCTACTGGATGTATCTAGCACTACTTATTATAACTCTAAGCCATTCTTGACAATTCTTTTTCAAGTGACCATCCCTTCCATAGTGAGTATATAGAGGACTATTGAATTTGTTTTTAGCAATAAAAACATACTTGGCTTGAGACCTAAAAGCATGAGTTATATATTGATATCCAAGGCCACCACTATTATTGATTACCTACTAGTTATATTAGAAAGGATTTGTGAAGATGTTGTCTATTTTAGGGATTTTGTAAGGTCTTTTCTTATACGGACGGTATCTTTCTAATTCCTCATTCTTATAAAGTATAGTCATAAGATGTCTTGATATTTCTTCAAGATCAATTGAAGATTTGAGGTTTCTTTCTTCCCTTTACAATCAGACTTATCTATTTTCATCAGTTGATCCATTGAACTCAAATTTTTAGATTTCAAGTTTGAGGGCCGTTCCTTTATTTCAGACAACTGGAGTGTTAAGACAATTAATTCAAGCTCTAGATTTTCTATTATGTCTTCAAGAATATTTTTCTTAGTAGTCAGTTCACACATAGAACCATTCAACACATTTTCAAACTTCTTTATCTTCTTAGGAGTATTATTATCAAGTTTTCCTTAATCTCAGAAAGAGTTACCTCCTTTTCTTCTTCTTCATCTGATTTTTCCATGAAATCAAACAAGGAATCATAGGTGATTTCACTATCCTCCACTGCTAATATGGAGACATCTTCAAGCTTTTCAGATTCATTAGATTCACTAAAAGTATCTCACAGACTGCTAAAACCTGTTTTACTGCATAATCAGCTACAACCTTTCTTCTTGACTTTTCAGGAACCTGGTCCTTCTTCTTTCCTTTGTCACCTCTAAACTTTAGATATTCTTGATAGTTTATTTTGTGTAATAGGCAATCTTTGATGAAATGCCCAGGTTCCCACTTTTGTGGCAGACTTTAACAATATCTCTCTTTTTGTTGCTGCTTTCTTTTCTTTGAAACTGTCAACTTTTCTTCATTGCCCTCACAATATTCTTGGCCAAATAATCAACATCAGTGTCCTCCTCACTTGAATCAGACTTTGATATCAATGCTAGGGACTTTTCCTTTTGGATTCCTTCCTTTCTTGGCCTTGCTCTTTCTTGAGTTCATGAGTCTTTAGATTTCCAATCAATTCATCCATAGTGAGAGTCTTCAAGTTGCTTGCTTCCGTTATAGCATCAACTTTGATTTCCCAGGATTTTGGAAGAACTCCTAGGATTTTCCTTACCTGCGTACGCAAGGGAATAACCTCACCCGAACAATGTAACTCGTTGGTGATTAAGGTAAACCTTGAATGCATTTCTTGAATGGTTTATCCTTCTTTCATAGAGAAAGCTTCATATTGAGTAGTTAATATATCCACTTTAGACTCCTTCACATCTGTAATACCCTCATGTTCTATCCTTAGACAGTCTTAAATTTCTTTTGCATTTTCGCAAGTAGAAATTTGATTATACTCGTCAGGTCCAATTCCACACACAAGTAATTTTTTTGCTTTGAATTTCTTTTCAATTTTCTTGCGATCTTCTTTATCATATTCCCTCCTTGTTTTGACAACCATTCTGGTTATGTCTCCTTCTTTGACCTCCCTAACTGTACCTTGAGGACCATCCAGTATTATATCTATCAGTTCACTATCCTCAGCCATAATAAGGTTATACATCCTGGTTTTCCACCACCCATAGTATTTTCCATTAAAGTGGGATGATCTAGTAGTAGATTGTCCTTCCTTCAGATTTGGTGGAGCAGCCATGATCAAGAAATCACTCTAGGTGTTAACCTTTTAGAGTGTCCAAGATCTGATACCAATTGTTGAAACATGGAGGGAGCACCACCGTTCTAGGGACCAGGTCCCTAAGATTAGAAGAATAGAAATAAAATAGTAACTAACCAAATCCTTTAGAAATTAAATGAACACAGTAATTTACGTGGAAACCTCCTTGATCAAGGAAGAAAAAATCACGACTTTCCCTAACAAGCACCCAATATCCACTATAATCAAAACTCATTGATTACAGACTCCAAAGAACATAACTCTAAGTTCTACTAGTAGTAATAGCTCTACTACAACTACCTCTACACTACTCAACCACTTCATAATTGATTAACTCTAATCGATGGACCTTAGGTCATTCTACCTAAACACTCTACTGATAAAAGAAAACTTTACTCTTACAAGTTGAGTAAATCAATTACAAAGCAAAACTTAATTCAAGAACACCTATACCTTTAGTACAAAGAGATTTCAAACATGAGCTTTTGAGAGAGTTTTCACCATTACTATGGGATTCTTCAATTTGCAAAAATTGTTAAAAAAGAAACATTCTTTTCTATTTATAGTAGTGCATAAATCAGGATTGAATTTTGATTATACCAGGTGTCTAATCAAGTAGGCAGCACACCTGCACAGTTTTTTGCACTAGCAGACAAAACTGTGCAGAGATGTGATAGCTGTATTAATTCACGATAAGCCAGGGACCTGGTCCTCCAATATCAACTCATCATCATCAAAACGTGAGATAACTTTTGTATCCATATGTAGCTATCCCCCATATCTTGTTCAACCTTTTTAAGCAGGACCAATCGACCTATCAATTAGACTAATTTATTATTAGTCAATTCTTTAGATCCTAATTTTCCTTCCTCAAGTGAGATCAAGGCGATTAGGAAATATTACTTTTTACAATCACTCATTTAAAATAAAAGCATGAAATTAACTAAATAACATTGAATCCAATTATAAACACGCTTATACTAATCAACACATCAAGTTCACAACCTAGGGTTGATTTACAACCCCAGGACAATGCTTAGCTAACGATAATTTCTAATCTATATCTCTATCTCTAATTTCTAATTTCCAATATCTATCTCTATCTCTAATGTATTAAAAGTGTAAAGGAACTTGGAAATAATGTTTGAACTTTTTGCCCTTCATTAGAAGTCTTCGCTTTAGACAAAATCATCTTTTCACCTTTTATATTATTTTTATGATATTAAATATTGACTATTATAAAAAGCTTTCCCAATTAAAATAGGCTTGATAAAAAACAAACCAAAAATGCCTTTTCCACAGTTAAAAATATTGGAAAAAGAACCTTTCCCAACTAAAATAGGCTTGGTCTAAAAAAATCAAAATGACATTTTACTGTTTTGATTCAAAGGGTCAATTATATAGATTTACCCCTCACTTTTACTTCTTAAAATTCAGAAATATGTTTCATATTCATGCACTAAGCAGTCTGCATCCGAAATACTAGTAAGCCCCATCACATACTTCATAGATTCTAAGTACTCATCCTCCATTTTGCTCGATCCTTCTATACTCTTTCTCTCCAGCTCGACACCACCCCATGTAATATGTGAGAGAGGTGTCCAAGTTTTCAAATGTTGCCTTAGTGGATATTGATTCAGAGGACGTTCAAGTTTATGTCAAGTATATTGACATAACCTTAACACCATCGATCGTTGTTTTTTTCAATGCTCATCATATGAATATAGATTCTGGGAGTGCACTTGTTTGGATGGTTGTTATGTATTATTTTATAATATTTATATCATAGTTTATTGTGTTGTATATTATATCATACTGTATTGTTTAGATGAATATAATGTTTAGATAGAATATATTATTTTCCTATCATTATATAATAGTATTATTTTCATGAATATAATGTATTTAGATAGAATATATTATTTTCCTATCATTATACAATGCCATAGATCAATAATTTGAAGAATAAGCCTGCAAAAAGAAGCATAGTGTGTTGTTTTCAATGTTTTCGGGTAAAAGAATATGTATTTAGGCACAACAACTTCAACTCAAGTTCATGTGTAAAACCAATAACACCTATGAAGTTGATTAACACCTTCAACACAAGATTAAGGATAATCTTTCTAAGAAGTATGTTAATTTTTAGAAATAAGATGAAATAGAATTTGTAAGGCCAAGTCCTCCGACTTCACGGAGTGTCCTTAAGGAATAATTCCCCTCACTATACCTGAGGTTATGAAATCTTCCTCCCAGGATAAAATGTCCTTCAATCCAACAATAGAGGTACCTCAAATTGTAGGATTCTTCAAACTCACTCAACAGCTAATGATCATAACGAGTTTTTTTGAAGATATAAAGAGTGTTTTTGCTGTCAAAAATCATATTAATACTTGAGGAATCTGTATTCATAGACTTTAAGTGTCCTTTCAGAAAGGATGCATTGTTTCAACAAAAAGACAGCTATTCAGTAAAGTCACGTCACCTACGCCCAGTCTGTGCTGGACCTGCGCCTGATCTGTGGCCGCAGGTGACATTGTCCGAATTCCAGTGACTATCTACGTTGCACCTACGCCTGCAGGTTGTCCAAGTGCATGAACAGATCACCCTACAACATGAAATAGTGTGCCTTTTACCTCAAAGGGTCGCATCCCTTCGAGATGCGTTGCGTATGCATTCACATGGCGTCCGAAATACGCCCGCACATTGATAAAAATAATTCCATCAGATTTTTGGATTAAAATTTCACTTGTTCATGAAGATTCAAATAAATTTTGTCTAAAAAATAGATCTCATCGATCATTTGACAAATCCAAATCCAAATCCGAAGTCGAGCCGAGCTAGCGACGACTACGACATGAGGCACCTTTTGGTTATTGCCTCACTTACCAAGTGGAGTAAGTGTTCCATAATATAAAAACCTTAAAGATTCTTTCTCCTACCAATGTGGGAGAATTTAGTAAGCTTTTCAAAAAGAGTACACTTTCTATTTTAGTGTCTCTCTTTTTCTCTACTATTTTTCCTCCATTTTCCATTCACACATACACATAGAACCCAACAATCCCCCACATAAATGGGGAATGACTATCTTTTGAAGAATTTACAGACAAAAATGTGATCATTTAACAAAGACTGATTGCATCTGGATAAAAAGGTTTTCCTTTGAACTTTCCGTAGTGAACATGCATCGAATGCACTTGGTCACTCGGTAGATTTGATAACTTTGAACTGTCGAGCTTTAATGTACACCTAGACAACACATGTCACACAACTAGACTTTTATTATTTATGGTTCTCACGGTTTTATTCTTTTCATCCATGAACACATCCTAGTTTAATGAGAGCTTAGAGAATAGGCCTTTACTAACATTCTCCTTGAAATGTCTTCCACTTCTCCCTCATATAGGTGATTTATAAATGTTCAATCCTATAGATTAAACTATTTGGTCAAATCTTCCAAATTTAGATAATCATTAAAAGACTTTTCACCTTGAGTCTTATCCCTGTTTACTAAACATTATCTGTATCATGAGAATAGGTTGGCTATCATGAAATGTTGAATCTGTCAGAATCAACTTTGTTTGATCTCTTTGAACCTAGCTCTTGGGATATCCAGTCTTCTAGGTAGAGTTACCACCATGCTGACTTGTCCTAGGCCTTAAACCCATTCCCTTGGATGTCCTTTCAACTCCTTCTCTAGATAGGCCTTTTGTAAGTGGATTCGACACATTATCCTTTGACTTCACATAGTCAACAGTGATAATTCCACTAGAGAGAAGTTCTCTAACGGTATTATGTCTTCTTCTTATGTGATGAGATTTACCGTTGTACATCATGATTTCTACCCTACCTATTGCCGCTTGGATATCACAGTGTATACATACTAGTTCTACAAATTTGGGCTAATAAGGAATATCTTCCAAGAAATTTTGGAGCCATTCTGCTTCTTCACCGTCTTTATCCAATGCGATAAATTTAGATTCCATTGTAGAGACAACAATACATGTCTATTTGGATGATTTATAAGAGACCGCTCCTCCACCGATAGTAAATACATATCCACTTATGGATTTTACTTCGTTCGATCCGGTGATCCAATTTGTATCACTATATCCTTTAAGTACCACATGATATTTATTATAATGCAAAGCGTAGTCTTGAGTGTATTTAAGATACCCTAAAACTTTTTTCATTGCCATCCAATGAGTTTTGTTTGGATTACTCGTGTACCGACTCAACTTAATAATAGCGCATGCTATGTCTAGTCGTGTACAATTTATTATATACATCAAACATCCCAATACTCTTGTTACTCCAATTGTGAGTCACTTTCACCTTCATTCTTTCGAAGTGCGAAGCTCACATCTAATGAAGTCTTGGCAATACCAAAGTCCATTTATTTGAATTTATCAAGTACCTTTTCGATATAATGAGACTGTGATAATGCCAACCCTTGTGGAGTCTATGGATTCTTATTCCTAATATCACATCCGTAACTCCAAAGTCTTTTATATTGAACTTGTTCTCAAGCATCTGTTTTGTTGCATTTATGCTAGAAATGTCTCTACTGATGAACAACATATCATCCATATATAAACAAACAATGACTTGGTGTTTGGAGTGTCTTTAATGTAAACACATTTATCACATTCATTTATCTTGAACCCGTTTGCCAATATGGTTTGGTCAAACTTTGCATGCCACTGCTTAGGTGCTTGTTTTAGTCCATAAAGTAACTTAACAAGTTTACACACTTTATTTTCTTTTCCTGGAACCATAAAAAGCTCAGGCTGTTCCATGCAAATTTTTCCCTCTAATTCTCCATTTAGGAATGCTATTTTCACATCCATTTGATGAATTTCAAGATTATATACTGCCTCCAAGGTAATTAACATCCGAATTGACGTTATCATTAAAGTAATCAAGGCCTTCCTTTTGTTTAAAGCCTTTTACAACAAGTCTTGTCTTGTATTTGTCAATAGTACCATCAACTTTCATTTTTCTTTTGAAGATCCATTTAGAACCTAAAGGTTTATTTCCTAGAGAAAGATCAACCAACTCCCACGTATGGTTGCTTAAGATTGAATCAATCTCACTATCGACTGTCTCTTTCCAAAAGAATGAGTCCGAAGATGGCATCGCTTCTTTAAATGTTCGAGACTCATTTTCTAAGAGAAATATTACAAAATCCGATCCAAACGAAGTTTTCGTTCTTTCACGTTTACTACATCTTGAATTCTCATCATTATGTACATCCTCACTTGATTCATTTTGAGGTCGATTAGACCCTCCACTAGATGGTTCATGTCTAGTTTTATACGGATAAATGTGTTCAAAGAATTCAATATTATCTGATTCAATTATCATATTTTCATTGATATCTAGATGTTTGAATTTATGAACTAAATATCGACATGCTTTACTACTTTTAACATATACTATGAACACGCAGTCCACCGTCTTAGGTCCTATCCTTACTCTTTTAGGCATAGGAACTTAGATCTTCTCTAGACACCGCCACACTTTGAAATATTTCAAGTTGGGTTTTCTTTCTTTCCATTTTTTATATGTAATTGATTGTGTCTTACTATGGGGCACTCTATTAAGTATTCGATTAACCGTAAGGATAGCTCCCCCCACAAATTTTGTGGTAAACCTACACTTATAAGTAAGACATTTATCATTTCCTTCAAAGTTTGGTTTTTCCTTTCCGCAATTTTATTAGATTGAGGTGAATACGGGGCTGTAGTTTGATGGACAATTCCATTCGCTACATATATTTGTGCAAAGGGAGATTCATATTCTCCTCTCCTATCACTTATTATTGTTTTGATCTTTTTCTCTAACTGATTTTCAACTTCAGTTTTATATTGCCTAAACGCATCTATTGCTCCATCCATACAATTTATCAAATAACAGTATCTAGTGCGATCATCAATAAAAGTTATAAAATATTTTTTTCCACCACGAGATGGTGTTGACTTCATATCACAAATGTCAGTGTGGATTAATCCACCACGAGATGGTGTTGACTTCATAGCACAAATATCAGTGTAGATTAAGTCTAAGGGATTGGAATTCCTTTTAACGAACTTATACGGATGCTTAGCATACTTTGATTCCACACACGTTTGATATTTTGATTTATTGCACTCAAAGTTTGGAAAAACTTCTAAGTTAATCAATTTATGCAATGTTTTGTAATTAACATGGCCTAATCGTTCATGCCATAAATCATAAGACTCATGCAAGTAAGAAGAAACTGAACTTTTATTGATTTCAACATTCATTACATTCATTTTGAATAGGCCCTCATTGAGGTAGCCTTTTGCTACATACACTTCACCTTTACTAAGTACAATTTTTCCAAAAATAAATACACATTTGGATCCGTTTTTGTCTAGAAGTGATACAAAAATAAAGTTCTTTCTTAACTCTGGACAACAGGACATTGTTGAGTGTTAACACTTTTCCTGAAGTCATTTTCAAGCATACTTTTTCTGTTTCTTCTACTTTTGCAGTAGCGGAGTTTGCCATGTAGATCTTTTCTTCCCCTTGAGTCGGAGCAAAAACAACAAATAACCCCTTATTAGCACAAACATGGAGGGTGGCACCGGAATTCATCCACCATTTGCAAGAATTTCCCACCATGTTGCATTCGGACAGCATAACACACAGGTCATCGACGTCTTTCTTGGACTCAACAACATTTGCTTGGTCCTTCTTCTTCCCTTTCTTTAGGGCACAACAATCTGTGGACTTGTGGCCAATCTTGCCACAGTTAAAGCACTTTTCCTTGAATTTTTTCTTGGGTTAATTGCTTTCGTGTTCAGCTTTCTTGTGCTTTTTGAAGTTGTGGTCATCTTCTACAATATTTGCTCCATTTGTTGTAGAATTTTCTCTTGACCTTATTTCTGTAGCCTTATTGTCTTCTCCAATGTACAATTTGATGATTAGATCTTCAACAGAAATCTCTTTTTGTTTGTGTTTCAAATAATTTTTGAAGTCTTTCCACATAGGTGGTAGCTTCTTTATTATTGCTGCTACTTGAAATGCTTCATTCATGATCAATCCTTCAAAAAAAATTATGTGAATACTAAGAACATTTTCAAACTGTTCAACAAAGGTATTTGTCAAAATCATACCTTCCACAAGGAGATCATGGATGATCACTTGCAGTTTCTGCACTTAGAAGACAACAGACTTGCCGTCTATCATTTTATATTTCAGGAATCTTGTAACGAAGAACTTTTTAGTTCCGGCATCCTCTGTCTTGTACTTTCATTCTATCTCCCCCCATTGTTCCACTGTACATATTGTAAAGGTCATCTTGGAGACCACTCAAAATGTAGTTCCTTCAAAGGAAATCTGAGTGTTTTCAAGCCTCCTCAATCACAAATCGCTCTTGTTCGGAGGTTCCCTCGAGAACCTTCGGAGCTTCCTCAAATGTGAACCTTTGAGGAAAAAGAGTTGTGATCTCATCGATCGATCATTTGCCAAATCTGACGCCGAAGCCGAGCGAGGGACGATGACGACGCGAGGCACCTCTTGGTTCTTGCCTCACTTACCATGTGGAGTAAGTGTTCCACAATATAAACACCTTAAAGCTTCTTTCTCACACCAATGTGGGAGAATTTAGTAAGTTTTCCAAAAAGAGTACACTTTCTATTTTAGTATCTCTTTTTTTCTCCACTATTTTTCCTCCATTTCCATTCACACACACATAGAACCCAACAGAGTGCATTGTAGAACTACCATAGAAAGATAGGGTTAGGATAAAATACTATTATTATATAATAGTGTAGTTACATAAAATTCGATTATTAGATAATGAAGCAATCACATAAAATATAATTAGATAGCATCCTGTATCTGAAAGTCACTGACCTTATTAATTTATTTGAATTAAAATCTTCTTCCAAAGAGTTTGTGTCACCACACTCCTTGGTGGTCCATTAATTTCATTGTCACAAATTCACACCCAATGGGTTTGGAGCATTTCAGAGAAAACAAGACTTCCATTGATGTTGTAGAGATAATATTTAGAGGGGCCATGAAAGGCCAACTCATAGTGAGTTATCCCCTTTCCCAGAGAGAATACCAATGTTTCATCTGCTATACAAAGATGACCAGCTGGAGAAAGCTTTGCATCTTGAAATCCATTGTTTCTACATGATAAACGTTTTATTGATTCGCCGTAAGCCTAAAACTAATAGGAGAACTAACAGTTTCTTCTACTCTTTTTTTCCTTTACATGTGAGAGTTCCATCAAACTTGTGGATTTTTATGTTTATATCTAATTTTGAATTTATATTTTTGTGTTGTTCTTTGACATGAAGATGAAGTATGTAGCAAAGGAGAAAGGGGAAAAATATTTTCCAATATGAAGGTTAAGCTATGTGCACAATTCTTTTTATTCTTATTTTTGTAGTCTTCTGAAGATAAAATTATGTGAATGTAAACTATGTGTATAGGTTTTCAAAAATTATGTTTATGATGACGATGGTGATTTTTCTCATATTCAAAATTTTGGTTCTAAAATTGACTTTCTCTATAAACTTTTGCTTTTGGGACTTTCTTTATTTTCAAGTTCATCACTTTGTGTGGGCGTAGATGTGTCGTAATTCTACAAGTATAAATATTTACTTCTTGATATTTAATTTTTTATTGCAATTTTTTTTATTTAATCGAATTGATTGTTGGCTTAATTCTTCAAATTTTAACAATTGCTCATAATGATCAAATGTCGGTCCAGTTTTTATTTTATTTTTTTGTTCCCTCCTCTAAGAATTGATCTATTAGATGTTGAGGCTAATTTGAGATTTTAAATTTTAGAAATAAATCGCTTTTTCTTGGATTATTCATCAAATACATAATGTACTCTCTCCAATTCAATTTATGTAGTATTTTTGGATTTTGAGATTCGAACAAATCTTTCTTTGATCATAATTTTTCAAATAAATATTTTTATATATGTTGAGTTTTAATTGTTGTGACTTATAGTAGTTTTTACATCATTTCAAATATGTTAATTTTGTTGCAAAATTTTTTAAAGATTTTATCCTCAAATTTATGATCAAAATTAATAGTTTGTTTCTCAAAATTCGAACAATGCTACATAAATTGAGTATTTTTCGTGCTTCGAGAAATGAAAGCTAATTTACTGGAGTTTTAGATAATGTCATGACACATATACATGATTAAACTATAGTAATATGTGTATTGTGGTTTGATAGTGATGAAGAACTTTTGGAAGAGATTTTATTTACTGAATTTGGAATACTTTACATTTTCACCATAATGAAATATATGTAATATAATTATTCAATACTTTGTATTCCTCTATTTGAGCGAGAGATGTGGTTGTAATAAACTAGAGAATTTTCGTAATTCTCAACCATTAGTAGACATTTTTTTGGATTATAAGAATTCGAGATTGTGGAAAGACCACAGATGGTTTTCATATATAGATGAAAAAGAAAAATATAGAGACTACTCTTAGCTAGAAAGTTTGTGAATGGCTGGATGATAACTGAATATTAATAAGAAGATCATGAAAGAGTTGGAAGATGTTTGCATTCCTCTCATAAAATAAGTTTAATTATGCGGATGTCACGATCCAAAAATAAGGGTCATGATGGCATTTATCATGGTGTACCTTGACAAGTAAGCCTATTACCCAAACTAATACAAAAAGAGGAAAAATAAAAAATATCCCAAGGTAAGGCTTCTAGAATGAAGCCGAACCATATAAGTAATCATAACAATGCGAAAAGAAGTTATCCAAAATACCAATCATGCCCAAAACTAGGTGTCAATAGTGTAAGAACTACCAATACAATTCAAGAGTCAAATACATCGAAAAAATAAACATAAAGAAATAATATTTGTCTCCGAATACTAATAAAGACATAAATACTATAGAAAGATAGAGGTGAACTTTGGACGCATGAATGTCTAACCGCTACCTTTGAAGCCCCAACAATTGCCCGAATCAAGCAAGTTAAGGCGCACTCGAGCTAGGACCTGCAACAAAAAGCCCCAACAATTGCCCGAATCAAGCAAGTTAAGGCGCACTCGAGCTAGGACCTGCAACAAAAGGGTGCAGTAGGCATGAGTACGGTCTACTTTTACTCAGTAGGTATCATTGGCCGACTAAGCAAAGTAGTAAATAAACCATACAAAATATACACTAAGGGCACGTCACCTGCAATCAGAAAATGTCCCACACCGGTAGCCCAAACTGCTTGCACTAAGAGTTCTAATATATATATCACATATATTGCAACATCACAACCAGCTAGAACACAAGTAGATATTATATCACATATAAGTAGAACAAAGGGGAACATACATACACAAGATCATCAAATACAAGTAAAAAAAGATAAGACAATTACATAAAGGGCAAGTCAATATGGAAATACAACTCAATATAAACACAATAAAGTAAGTGTGATGTATATGATGATGATGATGACGATGATGATGATGATGCACGAGGTCATCGCACAACCTCCGAGTCGTCGCATAATTCCCGTATGCACCTATGGAGGAAAGACTCCCAACGCAGGACCCATGAGGGGGTTCGTCAAACCATATACAATCCACATATCTCCTATATTCTTTCCAGCACATCCCTTGGAAAGGATTTTATAAGGTGTTACAATCTCTTCTTTCTGGCACATCCCTTGGGGAGGGTTTTTAAGAAGGTGTTGCCAATGTTACTCAGGTGTTGCGACGGTGGTACCAATGTTTCATGAATGAGTATGATATGAGGATGTAATGCTTAGAACCAATCACAATGAGTATTTTCACAATCAATCACATAATATATTTCCACAACCAACCATAATGATATATTTTCACAACCGTGTGAGCCAATATCGGCTCATTATATTCACTTCATCCATGAATTTCCACATTTCTTATATGTCAATAAAGTATGAATAAAATTATAATACACCAATGGTAAAACATTAAACATTTTAACAACACAATAAAATTATTCACATGTATTCAAGGTTATCAATATCACATAGGACCCACAAGGTCACACCTGTCACATAATATCTCAATTTTGACAATTACATCACATATAGGTCCCCACACGGGCACAACACATAGATAGCCATTTTTCATGATTAGTTCCCACCCTTAACATGAAAGTTGTACCATCATTTACTACCCAGCACGGTCTGAAAGAGTTAAGCCATAACCTATCCGAAAAACCAAAATCGATCCGCTACACTTCAAACCCATGACCTTAATTTTCACGAACAATATCAAACTCTACTAAAAACATCAAATATGGAATCTACATATCAAAATAAAACCAACGATACCCACATTAACTACTTTTGGTTCGGGGTCAAAATGGACCCACAGAATGGATTTTCGAAAAAAGAAGGGCAAAATCAAAACTTTACCTCAAAAATATGTTTTTCATATTTTTAGGAATCTACAGCTAAAAATCCAAGTCAAATCGAGTAAAAAATGAGGTTCAAATTGAAGATAACCCGTTTTTAAGCTTTGCCAAGTAAAATCTTTGAAATCTGGATTAAAATCAAGAATCAGAGTTATTTAGAAGTTTAAATTGATGAAAAACTAGTAATTATATGATAAAAATATTATTCAAGTGAAAAGAAGTGAAATTGAGATTTAAAATCAAGCCGTAAATTTTTGGAGTTTTGAGAAATTAATTAAGAAATTGCAAAGAAAAGAGTGATTTCTTACATTAAACCACCCTAAACTCGACGTTCTGGACCTGCTGGCGAAGTTGGATTTTCCACCTGAGGTTATTTTGACCAAATGTGGGTCCCATACCTATATTTTTAATTTTCCAACTTTCCGATCAATAGGTCGAAATGAGCACGGGTGCACTGGGACTCGAACCAAAGGTATACCTAGCCTAAAATCGATATTCTGGAGCTGCTAGTGCAGTCCGTTCAACCATCTATCGCACGGATCAAAAGATATCCCCATAAATCTGAAATAAGGCTCTCAAAGCCATGAAAAACCACAATATCACATAAATAGTACCAAATGCATCAAAAATCATGTTAATCACTCCCACACCCCAGAAATATCATAATGCAACTATGGAGAAGGGTAAAATAGTCAAATCACACAAAATCATAAATTTCACATACTTCATCAAATTTTTAGATCGTTACACCACTAAAAATCTAGTTCATCATCGAACTAAGGCAAAGAAATACCTGAATCAATGAAGAGCTGAGGATAAGAACTACGCATATCAAACTCAACCTCCCAAGTAGCCTTATCTACAGGTCGATGTCGCCATTGAACCTTAACTACAGGTCGATGTCTCCACTGAACCTTAACTACATGGATAACTCTAGAGCGCAATCGCCTAACATCCCTAGTCAAAATGGAGATTGGCTCCTCAACAAAGGACAACCGCTCATCTAACTGAACCGACTCCCAATGAATGACATGCAACTCATCAGGAATACAGTGCCAAAGCATAGAAACATGAAAAACTAGATGAACAACTGGTAGATTACGGGGCAAGGCCAACTCATAAGCCACATCACCAACAGTCCAAAGAATCTCAAACGGACTAATATACTTGGGGCTAAGCTTGCCCCTCTTCCCAAACCTCATCACACCCTTCATGGGTGAAACTCAAAGGAAAACAATATCACCAACACCAAATCTCAAGGCACGAAGTCTATGATTAGCATAGCACTTCTGTCTACTCTGAGTCATTCTAAGTCTATCCTGAATGACCCAAACTTTATCCAAAGACTCACGATGCAAGTCCGTACCTTGAGCTCTCACCTCTAAAACATCAAATCAATCTACTAGGAAATGACAAATCCTACCATATAACTCCTCAAAAAGAGCCATATCAATACTGGAATGGTAGCTATTATTATATGCAAACTCTGCTAAATTCAAATGCTGCTCCCATTGGCCACCCAAATCCATCACGCATGTGCGAAACATATCCTCTAAAACCTGGATAGTCCGCTCTGATTGGCCATTAGTCTGGGGGTGAAATGATGTGCTAAGATCAACCCGAGTACCCAACTTATTCTAAAAAATCTTCCAAAAGTGAGATGTGAATACAGAACCTCGATCTGAAATAATAAACACCGGCACTACATGCAAATGCATAATCTCACGACTGTAGATACGGGCCAATCTCTCAGCACTAAATAAGACCTGAACTAGAATAAAATGAGTTGACTTGGTCAATCGATCCATGATAACCCAAACACTGTTAGAACCACAAGAAGTACGAGGCAACCCAGTCATGAAATCCATAGTGATCTGTTCCTACTTCCACTCGGGAATGGGTAACCTCTGAAGCAACCCACCAGGTCTTAGATGCTCGGCCTTTACCTGCTGACAACATAGGCAGCGAGCCACAAAATCTGCTACATCTCGCCTCATACCACCCCACCAGTAATGCTGCCTCAAATCACGATATATTTTAGTCACGCCTAGATGGATAGAATATCAGGAACAATAGGCCTCCTCCAAGATCAACCTAATCCAATCACCCACTCTCGACATATAAACTCGGCCTCCAATCCACAAAATTCCATCTGAATCAAGTGAGACTTCCTTAGCCTCCTCACTTAACACCTTATCTCAAATCAATCTCAATCCAACATCATCAAACTGATGAGCTCTAATCTTCTCAATCAAAGAAGATCTAGCCTCCACAAATGCCAAAACATGCCCAGGTGTCGAAATATCAAGTCTAACCATCTGGTTAGCTAAAGACTGAACCTCTAAGGCCAAAGGCCTCTCTTAAGTCAAAAGATGCGCCAAGCTACCCATGCTAGCTGACTTTTGGCTCAAGGCATGTAACCATATTAGCCTTGCATGGATGGTAGATAATAGTCAAGTCATAGTCCTTAAGCAACTTAAGCCAATGACGCTGCCTCATATTAAGATCTTTCTGGGTGAAGAATTAATAAAGGCTATGATGATCTAAGAAGATCTCACTAGGGACTCCATACAAGTAGTGCCTGCACAACTTCAAGGCAAACACAACTGCGCACAACTCCAAATCATAGGTAGGACAATTCCTCTCATGAGGTTTTAATTGACGAAACCATAAGCAATCACCTTGACCTCCTACATCAACACAACACCTAACCCAACACCTGAAGTATCACAAAAGATGGTAAAACCCATGCCCTTCTTGGGCAAAGTCAAGATAGGATCTAAAGTCAACAAATCCTTGAGCTTTTGAAAGCTCGCCTCACAAACATCGGACCACTAAAAAGAAATCTTCTTCTGGGTCAACTTGGTCATGGAGCTTCAATGGATGAAAAACCCTCAACAAAATGCCGATAATAACCTGCCAAGCCCACAAAACTCCAACTCTCAGTGGGAGAAGTAGGTCTAGCCCAATCATGAACTGCTGCAACCTTGGCTGGATCAACCATAATACATTCCTTAGTCACCATATGACCCAAGAAAGAAACAAACTCCAATAAAAAATCGCACTTAGAGAACTTAGCATACAACTTCTCATCCCTCAATCTCTGAAGCATAATCCATAAATGCTCCTTATGCTCAACCTCATTCTTGGAATACACCAAGATATCATCTATAAATATAATAACAAAGGAGTCAAGATACGGTCGAAACACCCAGTTCATCAACTCTATGAATGCGGCAGGGGGCATTGGTCAACCCAAAGGACATGACCAAGAACTCATAATGACCATATCGAGCTCGAAAATTATCTTCGAAATATCTAAAGCTCTAATCCGCAACTGCTGATAATCAGATCTTAAATCAATTTTTGAAAACACCGCAACAACCTAAAGTTGATCAAACAAATCATCAATACGAGGAAGAGTATACTTATTCTTAATCGTCACCTTATTCAACTGTCAATAATTAATACACATCTACATAGACCCATTTTTTTTTCTTCACAAACAAAATAGGTGCACCCCAAGGTGAAACACTAGGTTGGATAAATCCCTTATCCAACAACTCCTGTAACTAATCCTTCAGTTCCTTCAACTCTACTGGGGCCATCCTATAAGGAGGAATAGAAATGGGCTTGGTGCCCAGCTCAACATCAATTATAAAATTAATATATCGATCCGAAGGCATACCAGGCAAGTCCGTAGGAAACACATCCATAAACTCATAGACAACACGAACAAAATCTAAAGAAGGAGGAGATACAACACTGGTGTTGTAAATATGAGCCAAGTACGATAAACACTCCTTCTTAACTAATTTATGAGCCTGAACAAAATATATAATCCTCTTAGGACCTGAATAAAGTTCACTCTTCCAAGCTATGGCATACCCGGTGAAGCTAAAGTCACAGTCTTAGCAAAATAATCTAAGACAACATGATAAAGAGCCAACCAATCCATGCCGAAATAACATCAAAATCAACCATATCTAACATAAACATATCTACCAAAGTCTCACGCCCGACAAAATTCACAACACATGATCGGTGCACCCGATCCACCACTAAAGAATCACCTACCGAGGTAGATACATGAATAGGCATGGCAAGAGGCTCACTAACAAAATCAAAACATGAAGAAAAATACATAGACACATAGAAGAAAGTCGATTCAGGATCAAATAATATAGATGCAGGTCAAAAACAAATGGGGACGATACATCTAATCACAGCATCAGAAGCCTCTGCCTTGGGTATGGCTGAAATAGCATAACACTGACCACGAACACCAGCTGCCTGGGTAGCCCTACGACCATTAACTGCCTGAGTGGCCCCACGACTACCCCATGAGCTCCACTAGCTTTTCCCCTCACACCTATGGTAGCACCCTTCTCTCAAAGATAAAATAGAAGTAGCTCAAAACACCCTAAGGGGACAGTCCCGGGCTACATGGCCAATCTCATCACACATAAAGCAACCTCTACAACTAGTCTCAATAGGAAAAAGGTGCAACTTGACCCAAATAGCCACCCTGAATTGCTGAAATAGAAGGTCCACCACCTGAACTCTGTGAAGCCTCCTGTATTGGCCTACCATGGTATCCACGAGAACCTCTAAAATATCTACCTTGAGAGGTATGACTCCTGAACTCACCTAAATATCATGCCTTCTTATTGCCTCCGAGAGATACACTAATAATGCCTTTTGTCATCTTAGTATAATCCACAATACTCTGAAAAAAAACCCCAAACACAACCATCTAAGACATAGCCAACTAATGAAAGACATCTAAATCCTTCAAAAACTTTTAAATCTTCTCAGACTTAGTAGAAATGCTATCATAGAAATATCTGGATAGGGCGTGGAAGCGTGCCTCATACTCAACAAATGTTATGGAGCCCTGCTCTAAATGATCAAGCTCATCCCGCATACAATCTCTAAAATTAAAAGGCCCAAATCTCTCTAGGAAAGCCTCAACAAACTGATAGCAAGTCATATTTGGATAATCACGGGGTCTACAACTGATAAGAGACTGCCACCAATCTCTCGTTGCATCTTTCAACTGATAAGATGTATAAGCAATTCATAGGACTCAAGCGAACCCAAATTGTGCAACTTCTCTCGGTAATCAATCAAAAACTCATAGGCATCCTCGCCCACTGCACCACCAAATCTGAGAGGACCCAATCGAGTTAACCTCTTGAATCTCTTTTGATCCTCAGAAGATATCACTGCACTAACCATGGGAGGAGGCATACTAAATCTGGCAGGTTGTGATCCTATTTGGGGAGGTAACATGGATGACAGCTGGACTCCTGATCTTGGAACCCCATAGTCTGATGTAGACACTGAAGGTGGAATAAACTCGAGGTTTAAGGAGTACCTAAACCAGAAGTAGGTACAACAGGAGGATCCACACTCTGAACAGAAGGAACAGGAGGAACATCCGACATAACCAAAGAAGAACCCTCTAAATCGGTCAGAAAATGCACCAATAATCCCTCTAACACTAGGGCATATAAACCCTAAAAAACTGGAGTAGGATCCACACCTCTAACCTGCTCAACACGAGGCACATAGAAAAGTCCCCTAGCACTCCTCTTAGACAGGGCTGCACCATGGGGTCGTTCCCTTCCTCGAGTACGTACACGACTCGAGGCTCGCCCTTTGGGTGAAAGCTATGCATCTCTACTCTCACAAAACCTAGTCAACACCAACTGAACAGAAAGAGTGAAACATAACTCAGAACACAAGATATGAAAGAACTTCGCACGATAAGGAATAAAAATAAGAAAAGTTTCCTAAAGACATCCTATAGCCTCTTGACGATAGATACAGACATCTACGTACCGATTCACGAGACTCTATTAGACATCCCATTCTTACACAGTTGAGACCAATAAAACCTGGCTACTCTGATACCAATTTGTCATGACCTAAAAATGAGGGTCATGATGACACTTATCGCGGCGTACCTTGACAAGTAAGCCTATTATCCAAAGTAATACAAAAAGAGAAAAAGACAGAAATATCCCAAGGTAAGGCTTCTAGAATGTAACCAAGCCATATAAGTAATTATAACAATGCTAAAAAGAACTTATCCAAAATACCAATCATGCCCAAAACCAGGTGTCAATAGTGTAAGAACTACCAATACAATCCAAGAGTCAAATACATCAGAAAAATAAACATAAAGGAATAATATTTGTGTCCAATACTAATAAAAACACAACTACTATAGAAATATAGAGGTGAACTTCGAACGTATGAATATCCAACCGCTACTTTAGAAGATCCAATAATCGCCTGAATCAAGCAAGTTAAGGCGCACTAGAGCTAGGACTGCTCCAAAAGGGAACAGAGGCATGAGTACGGTCCACTTGTACTCAATAGGTATCATAGGCCGACCAAGAAAAGTAGTAAATAAAGCATATAAAATATACACTAAGGGCACATCACCTGTAATCAGAAAATGTCCCACAATGATAGCCTACATTGCTTGCACTAATAGTTCTAATATATATATCACATATATTACAACATCACAACCAGATAGAACACAAGTATGCATTATATCACATATAAGTATAACAAGGGGGAACATACATATACAAGATCATCAAATACAAGTAAAAAAAAAAGACAATTACATAAAGGGCAAGTCAATATGGCAATACACCACAATATAAATACAATAAAGTAAGTTTAATGTATATGATAATAATGATGATGCACGATGTCATTACACAACCTCCGGGATCGTCGCACAATCCACATATACACCTACAAAGGCAAGCCTCCCAATGCAGGACCCATGGGGGCTTGTCAACCCATATACAATCCACATATCTCATATCTCCTTTTTGGTATATCTCTTAGAAAGGGTTTTATAAGGTATTACAATGTCTCCTCCCAGCACATCCCTCGGGGAGGGTTTTTAAGAAGGTGTTACCAGTGTTACTCGGGTGTTGCCATGGTGGTACCAATGTTTTATGAATGAGTATAATATGAGGATGTAATGATTAGAACCAATAACAATGAGTATTTACATAACTAATCACATGATATATTTCCATAACCAACCACAATGATACATTTTTACAACCATGTGAGCCAATATACACTCATTATATTTGTTTTATCCATGAATTTCCGCATTTCTCACGTGTCAATAAAGTATGAATAAAATTACAATACACCAATGGTAACACATTAAACATTTTAACAACACAATATAATTATTCTCATATATTCAAGGCTATCGATATCACATAGGACCCTACAAGGTCACACCTATCACAGAATATCTCAATTTCGACTATTACATCACATATAGGCCCCCACACGGGCACAACACATAGATAGATATTTTTCATGATTATTTTCACCCTTAACATATATTTTGTACCATCATTTACTACTCAGCACAGTTTGAACAAGTTAAGCCATAACCTACCTCAAAAGACGAAATCGGTTGGCTATACTTCAAACCCATGACCTTACTTTTCATGAAAAATCCCGAACTCTACTAAAAATATCAAATATAGAATCTATGCATCAAAATAAAATAAATGACACCCATATTGACTACTTTTGGTTCGGGGTCAAAATGAACCCCGGAATGGATTTCCGAAAAAGAATGGAAAAATCAGAACTTTACTTCAAAACCATGTTTTTCATAATTTTAGGAATCTATAGCTGAAAATTCAAGTCAAATTGAGTAAAAAATGAGGTTCAAATTGAAGAAAACTCATTTTTAAGCTTTGCCGAGTAAAATCTTTGAAATTCAGGTTAAAATCAAGAATAGGAGGTGTTTTGAAGTTTAAATTATTGAAAAGCTAGTAATTATATGATAAAAATATTGTCTAAGTGAAAAGAAATGAAATTGAGGTTTATAATCAAGCCGTAAGATTTTTGATGTTTTGAGAAATTAATTAAGAAATTACTAAGAAAAGAGTGATTTCTTACCTTAAATCCATAATAGAACCAAGAAATATATGTTAATCTAGCTTCTCAAGCTCCCACAAGCTTCACTTTTAAGATGTCACACTATTTTAGGGTTTAACTCTGAAGAGAAAGGTGAAAGAATGTGCAAAAATCAGATAAAAAGGGCTATTTATACTGTACCCGGGCTACCAGACATTTAACACATGAAACTCATTCCTCAATCCTGATTTACCCTTTATGTATCTGGTTGCACCATCAACTTGGTTCACCAGAAATTTTTAATTCGAAGAGGACTATGATGGGGTGCTCGAAATTCGATATATGAAAACGAACTATGTACCACACTAAATTTGACGCTTTGAATTCAATGGCGATATTAGAATTTTGAAAAAATATCATTTTCACAAAGTCGCCCCCCCAAAACCCAAAATCACAATTTTCTAAACCGAGAGTCGAAATGAGATTTAAAAGTCATAAAATTACACCAAATATGTCACCACCCTAAAATTGACATTCTGGATTTGTTGGCGAAGTCAGATTCTCCATACAAGGTCATTTCGACCAAATATGGGTCCCACACTCATATTTTTAATTTTTTAACTTTCCAATCAATAGGTCGAAATGAGCTCGGGTGCACTGAGACCCGAACCAAAGGTCTACCTAGCCTAAAATCGATATTCTGGAGCTGTTGGCGCATCCGTTTAGCCATCCATTACACAAATCAAAAGTTATCCCCATAAGTCTAAAATAAGGCTCTCGAAGCCATCAAAAACTATAATATCACATAAATGGTATCAAAATGCATAAAAAATTATGTCAATCACTTCCACACCCCAAAAATATCATAATACAACTATTGGGAGGGGTAAAATAGTCAAATCACATAAAATCATAAATTTTACATATTTCATCAATTTTTTAGATCGTTACAGTGAATATTGGAGGAAGTTCAGTAAATCCACACGATGTTGACATTATCTCAATTATTTATAATAACCCATTAAATAGTAATCTAAATACGATTTTCTTCATATATTTTATTTATTTTACGTGCAATCTTTTATATTGACGTGATGTATGTAGATTGAAACACTCCGTATAAATAAAAGTGTCATTAAGATTTTCTCGTATGTGTATATTTTTTATTCTTAAACTATTTATTCATTTATCTAATTATGTAGAATTTTAAGGAGCATGACACATACTCAGACGGAAATAAAAACTACAAATTATTCAAAATTTCATTATTTACTTAAACACAAGAAGCCTATCTTGTCTTGTATTTATTTTTGTACAAAATGAGACTACAAGGTGGAGGAAGCCCCTGAAAGAGACTATATAAGTGAATGTGGAATAATTTAAAATAGTTGGATTTGTTTTAACACACTTAACATATTTGTGAGCCAAAAAATAAAAAGCCTTGATTAAAAATAATGTGTTATTCATATTTTCTTGCTTAGATAATAGTTTCTTTCAAAATCTTTGATACTATAGGCTTTTTTATTTTCTATTCTCCTTATAATTCAAATTTCTTTATGAAATAAAAGATTGTGTTGTTTGAGACTTAAAGAGAATTTATCGAAGTTTATGAAAAATATTTAAACACAATCGGTTAATTTGTAAAAGTATGTGATTTGTAAGAATATTTAATGCACCATCTTTTGTATTTGAGGCTTTCAATAAAAGAATATTTTGCTTTAAGAAATTTGTTGTTCCTTTTTATACATATGCATTAGATAGAAGTGTATTGAGGTTACAAATTAGGGTCGAAGGTTAATTTTTTTTTCATTTATGAAGCATATTTTTTGTATTGTCGTAATTTTTATATATAATTTAGTTCTTATATTGTTGCATGCTTGTAGTAGATTTATTTTAAAAAATTTGTGATTTTTTTAAAACATGTGCATTATATAGGAGACTATGTAGGTCACGACAAAGGTTAGAGATTAATATTTTTTTATCTATGAATAATATTTTTAGTAATGTCGTAGCTTTTCTGTGCAATTTAGTTCTAAAATGTTGCATGCCCATAATATATTTTTTTTCAAATTTTTTTGATTTTTTTTATACGGGTACATTAGATAGGAGTGTATAAACGTAACAAGTCAAGGTAGAAGGTTAAAATCTTTTTGATTTATGAACTATGTGTTTTATAATGTCATAACTTTTATGTGCAATTTAGTTCTTATATTATTGCATGCTCACAACATATTTGTTTTAAGAAATGCATGATTATTTTTTATACAGGTGTATTATCCCAAAATATATCTATCAAACCTAAGGGGTCGTTTGGTGTGAGGTATATGCGACAAATAGTTCATGATAAAATAAAGGACTAGCTTATTCCATATTTGGTGTGAAATATTAGTTAGTACCGAAATTATTTATCTAACTATTTAAACCATAGTGATGGAATAAGTTATATCATATATATGGTGGGATAATTAATTATCCCGGGATAACTCTTCTCCAACCAAACGACCCCTAAGAGTATTATCTTAGGTTTGAAAAATAAATGTTTTGACTTGTTTTAATAACTTTATTTGCTTTACTATTGTAATGCCCAAGATACTCCTTGGACGTTACACAGTTCTTAGGACTACAAATAGCCCCAAACTAACCCATGATATCTATTAAGCTCTGAACTCTATTACACAAAGTTGAAACATGAGTGGAAACTGACGAAAACTTGTAAATTAGATTCAAATAAAGGAACAATCTCAACAAAATACTGTAACTCAATAACATTCAAATCTATGAGAGACTGAAACAATACATCGTCTGACTAGTCTTGACAAGCCAATAACTAAAAATTAAAGAGCCACTGGGACAGACCCCAACTGACCCAAATTGAAAGCATAACTCCTGAACTAATGATAATCAACATCAAAAATCAATATAAGCTTGACCCTCAAACAATGAGGAATCACCAACTGGATGGATGTAGGAAGTATTGATCGTGGCTAGTCATGCTGCTGGGGACAAACACCAAAACCTACATTATGAAATAATGTAGCCACACATACCTATATGTGGTTAGTACTTCTGGAATGTACTGAGTATATGGGGGTGAATGCAATATGAAAATGTGCATACGAAGTGTAGATGGACTCACCTTTATCAAACATAGGCATAAATCACAAAAAAATATCTTAATAAAGCTTGTGATTATTACACTTAGTTTCTAAGATCTTTACTTCTGTGGGAGATTCTTATAACTGACATAAACCTTTTGAGCTATTATAAAGTCCAATATCTTACTCACATGAGGAGAGTTGTTCTACCCTCACCATCGGACTAGAATCTTAACTTAGAGTGATCACTAAACTTAGCTCCTTGAGGTGAGGAGACACTCTCTGGTGAGGTCCCTTAAACCTACGATGATACATAGTTTTTAAAAAATAGGTTGCGCTAAACCCACATTACCCTCTCGGTGCTTAATACTACTCCTAAAATATATACTTGTATGCTCATACTTATGAAATTCACCTTAAAATAGCATATGATTTTATAAACTGAAAATCAATTATGCTTCTCTTGCTTAAATCATACTCAAAAAGAAATTGTGAATTTCATAACTTATTTTAGATCATAAGATCATAACTAAAATCTGAATCATACTGTAATAAGCTTAAAAATTAAAATAGTAAGTCTGAACTTCTTGTAACTAAGAGAATTGTGACAAATTCATATGCTCTTACTTGTAAACTGACTGAATCATGTAAAAAAATCATGTACATTCATCAAATCATAAACTTTCATGTCAAAGTACTAAAATTCATCTCATAATATCAATCACATAAATGAAAACATAAGAAAAGATAAATTCTTGTGATAATTGAACTTTAAATCAAATAAGCATGTCACAATTTTGAAAACATAAAAAATGGTATGAACCCTAGTCATAAAATCTTCAAAGTTCATATAATAGTTTAGATTTTGCGCACAAGTATGGAAGAATATGCTTGTTCAAACCCACATACCTGGACTTAGTGAATTTCTTGAGAGAAACTTGAATTGAGACCTTGAAAGCTTGAATCTTGGAGAAAAATTCTTCTTGTGCGTTCATGAGGGTTTGGGAGAAGAGAGGTCATTCAATATGAGTTATGAGAGTAGGATTTGTGTTTATTATGGTTGAAAAGTTATTTAAGAGGTAAAAGACCAAAAAGCCCTCGAAGGAAACTAAAAAAAATAAAATTTGGCATTTTTGCGCCCTTGGGCGTGGCCTGCCCTTATCATGCCACTCCAAGGGCGTGGAAGGACCTCATCGCGGCACGTACAGAGTGTGGCACACTCTTATCGGGGACCTTCACTAATTTGAGGTTCCAAAATTACCCTAAACACGTTCCAAAAATTTCAAAACTCTATCTGATGGTTTCGTTGTCGTTCTTTATCATGATTCAACTCAAATATCACCATTAAAAATGGAGGAGGTACAAAATAATATCATTAAAATTTTGGGGTCTAACAACTATCTACTGTTTTTCTTACTATTGACATATTTTCTTTATTGTCGTATTTTTTTTGTAATATTTTCTTAATACGGGGTACTAACATTGATATCTTCATTGCGGTGATTTCTTCGAGCAGAGCAAAGAATAGTTTTATTGTTAAAATTTTTCATAAATCTTCCATCACATTATTGCCTAGGTTTTTCAAGCACAATAATTTCTTTAGTTTCATTCGCCATTTTAAAACATAAGTATTTTTTACATCTAATTTATATCTAATAATGTCATCCAATTTTAGATTATAAAACATTTTCTATGCATTAGCCTCAGTTTAATTAGTTAGGGTTTCTAATTAGCCCAATTCTAGTTTTTTACATTATATTTAGAGTATTATCTTAGTGATGACCAGTTAAAATTTACGTGAAATACACGTACCTTAAATTAGTATAAAGAATATTACAAAGAAATTATACTAATATTCATAACTAAAAATAAAATTTTAAAAATGTAAACACTAATAAATGTTGTCTTCTTATTTGAATACCTTCCTAAAGTTGTTAAAAGTTGCTCCCGTTCAAGTTCTAAGACAACTATTAAAAGTAGATTTAATTGTCATTCTTAGAAGCTGCATCTGTAGAACCAAAATGCTCCTACTTTTCTAGGTATATATGTAGGGTCCTCATCCAATCGATTATAGCTCATTGGTAGGCATATGCACATGTATCTATATGTATATAGTCAATTAAGAATGAGTCAATGACTTCATATCTATTAATATTATAGTCTCAACTCAAATTCTATGAATAACCTTAAGAACGGTCATGAATGAAGACTCGTTGTAATACCCCGTAATATTCTAAGATTAACTCAGCTCTTAATTGCATGCTTAAGGGGTCCAAGACTTGAGAATTTCAGTAAGTGTTGAGGACTTAGTCATTTTCAAGACCCCTAAACTTTGTGGATTTTTGGTTTGGCCTTTCCGACCCCAAAATATTGATTTTTAAGTTGATTCATTGTTAGAGAGGTTAAAAGTATGCCTCAGGAGAGTTTTGGGATTTTTGGATGAGGTTCGACCCGTGCTTGGATAGCCAAAATAGTGAAGCCATACGATTTGGTCGCGACGTGTTTCTCCTTCCCATGGTAAGGAGCTCCGCGATGCATTGCTCTCTTCAGTGGAGTAAGTTACGCGGTGCACTACTCTCTCCTGTGGATAGAGAGGTATGGTGCATGGCTTTGTCCTGCACAATGTCATTGTTTAAGTTCCCAAGGGGTATTTGGGTTATTTTTCCTCATCCTATTTCGTCCATAACACGAATTAGGACTTCCAAAAGGGCATTATTTTACTCTTTCACCCAAAAATTTCTCTCAAGAATCCCCCCTTGTTCCCCAAGAACAAATTAAGCTTAATTCTCAAGAAATTAAGATTTCAAGCTTTCAATTCAAAGAATCTTCAAGAATTCAGTTGTTAAGGTATATGGGATGTTTATCTATGGGTCCCTTTCACCAATAGATCCCAAAAGTCCTCTTTTGGTTTAATTTATGAGTTTATACATGTTCAAGATGAAATAAATCCATGAATTTCTTGTTAATTCAATGTCAAGTTATGGTTACAAGTGTTTTCAAGTGTAATGAGTTATATTATGTATTAAGTGTTGAAATTCCTATGTTATGTTCAATTGATTTCAGAATAAATCCCTAAATTATGAATTTAGCCATATAATCATGTTGCTCCTCATGTTTAAGATATTTCCCATGTTCAAATTTATGATCCTCATATGTTTGATGAAATGTCTATACTTTGAGTCTTTGAATCATGAATTTATACTAAAGTTTTAAGCCGTAATATTGTATTTCATGATCATTCAGTGCTGGTGGGTTATGAACACTCAATACGTATGTGTTTTACATGCTTTCAGATCTTTCAAGTAATAACCCAGTGAAACCATAGTCTTGTTATTTACTCGGATATTTATGATCACGATGAGCACTATTAGTTATCAGAAATTATGTTCAGTTTAACTTAGTTCAGTTCAGTACCAGTGTCAGTTTAGTCGGGAGTAGGATTTAGCACCGAGCGAATGCAGGGACAATAAATTCCCCGTCAGTTAGGTGGAGTCGTAAGTAGCAGTCCCTGTATTCTAGAACTACATAGCCAACGTAGGATATGAGGGGTCACCCATCAGTTTAGTCTTGACTTCCTCTCAGGGATCACCCGTCAATTTAAGATTGATATCTTAGTCCTCTGGGACACAATTTTAGTTGATCTATATGGCCAGTGTTAGTAACCATAGCATGGTAATGACACCCTTCTAACTGGGGTTATAGGTTGGACCCCAATTAGCTCAGATTGGGGCATGTCGGTTACATGATACCTCTAACAGTCTTAGTACAGTAATCAGTGTATTCAGTTCTGGTTTACTTAACCAAGTGTACAGATTTTTAGTTATGCAGTTATACAATTTTCAGTCTTTCAGATTACAGGATCTTAGAAACATATTTATACTTGGCCTTGCATTCTCAGATATTATATGTTCATGCATTTATGCTCAGTTACTTCATTTATATCATCCAACCCTCATCTCATATACCAGTACATTCAAAGTACTGACCACATACTTTTCTTTGCACTATGTTGTCTTATAATATAGGTTCGAACGCATAGTTCCCCGACCGCTCTTGGATAGTTTAGTACTACTCAGTAGCAATAGTGGTGAGTCCTCATCCATCAAGGGCAAGATTTGCTTATTTTAGTTACTTTAGTATTTTCATATATTCAATCAATTGGAGTTAGTTGGGGGTATATCCCATCAACTCCTCATGATGTTTAGAGGCTTTCAAACAATCAGTTAGACAGCCAGTCAGTCATTTCAGTGTTATTAGTTGTTATCAGATATTTCAGACATGTTTTGATTCATATTTCAGTATCCAGTTTTACAATATCTTATCAGCTTACCTTCCGCACATGTGATGTATTACTATTTATTTAGTGCTCACAGTAAGTACAAGCTTATGGGTTAGCTTGTGGTCACATATGGCTGTAATCACCATTGTCGCAGCTTGGGGAGAGATTTGGGTCATGACAAAACTTTGTATTAGAGCTTAGGTTTTTAAAGAGTCTTAGGGAGTCTGAAAGCCGCATTAAGTAGAGTCTTATGCATAGGTGTAAAGCGTGCCACACCTATGGACACGAAGCTATGAAATATTTTAGGAAAGTTTCCCTTCTTTTAGTGTTCATGTCATGCAAAAGAGCATGAGCTCTATTTAAAATCTCTTTCTAACTCATCTTTCATTTTATTTGCAAACAATGCTACCCAAAAGAAACAACGTATAAAGAAATGTGGATCATCTCGTACCACTACCTTTTCAGGAGGATCCCCTGAATGAGCATGTTTCTCACGCTGAATTTAGGGTCACTTTTACGACCCTGGCCTATTCAGTAGATGCTCAAAATAGCCAGCAGACTATTTCCCCAGCTAACCCAATGGAAAATACAACTGTAGTTAGGATTTGGGATTTTACTCAGATGAATCTCTCTTTGTTTTTGGGATCCAAGTCTGAAGAGGATCCGCAGGAGTTTTTGGATATGGTACAAAAGGTGACTGATATGATGGGCGTCACTTTGAGCGAGAGTGTAGAGTTGGCTGCATACCAGTTGTAGGATGTAGATCACACTTGGTTTAAGAAGTTAAAGGAGGATTGAGGTGTAGAGGCAGAGCCTGTTGAGTGGGAGGAGTTTGCCACGACTTTGTTAGGCAGGTTCATTCCCTTAGAGTTGAGGAAAGCTAAAGTTCAAGAGCTTATCAATTTGAAGCAGGATAATATGAGCTAAAAGAGTACTATCTTAAGTTCACGCAGTTGGCGAGGTATGCTCCTACAATGGTGGCAGACAATAGGTCTAGAATGAGTAAGTTTGTATCTGGTGTATCTGATAGTGTGGTCAAGGAGTGTAGGACCACCATGTTGATTAATTAAATGGACCTATCTAGACTTATGGCTCATGCTTAGCTGATCAAAGAAGAGAAGTGTAAGGAGAGGAAAGAGAGCAAGAGGTTCAAAATATGTAGTTTTAACTTTTCTTAGCCAAGGTCAGAAGGTGGTAACCATTCCCAGTTCCGTTAAAAATTTTTGGCCCCAAATCCATCTTCAGCTAGTGCGCTAATGCCTATGTTCAAGCAAGACATTCAGGATAGAGCGCCAGGATTTAAGTCCTAGGGTAGTGTAAACAGTGGTCGTACTAATCTGCTCTGCAAAAAATATGGTAGGAATTATCAAGGTGAGTTTAAGGTTGGTAGTGATGTATGTTTTGATTGTGCAAACCAGACCACAGGGTTTGGGAGTATATGGTGGTCACTCAGAGGGGCATAAGTGATCGCCAATACGGCCAGTCTAATTTCTCATCAGCTCCAGCAGGTCACCCGACTCAGTAGGAGGCCATATCCAGTGCAACCAGTGGGAAACATTAGAACAGGTTATATGCACTCCAGACTTGGCATGATTAGGAAATTTCTCCAGATGTGGTTACGGGTATGTTATAGGTATCTATCTTCATGTTTATGCATTGTTATATCCTGAAGCTTCACATTCTTTTGTGACTCCTTATATAGCTGTCAATTTTGGTATCAGTCCCAAAATATTAGCAGAGCCTTTCTTAGTGTCTACCCTAGTGGGTAAATTTGTTACAGTCAGACGGGTATACAAAAATTGCTCAATCATAATGTCTCAGAAAGTCACCTCAGTTGATCTTGTAGAGTTAGAGATGACTGATTTTGATGTCATTCTTAGCATAGACTGGCTCCACTCATGCTATGCCTCAGTTGACTACAGAAATATAGTTGTTTTGTTTCAGTTTCGTAATGAACCAATCATTGAATGAAGGGGTAGTACTTCAGTTCATAGGGGTTAAATTATTTCATATCTTAGAGAAAGAAAGATAATATCTAAATGGTGTGTTTACTATCTTGTTTGAGTCAAATACTCTAGTTCCGTGACTCCAAGTATCGAGTCAATTTTAGTAGTAAGGGAATTTCCAGATGTGTTCCCTGAAGATCTTCCCGGAGTTCCTCCTTAGAGGGAAATTGACTTCAAAATAGATCTCCTTCCAGATACCTAACCTATCTCTATTCTACCTTACCAAATGGCTCCAGCTGAACTTAAGGAGTTGAAAGAATAGTTAAGATATCTCTTAGATAAGGGTTTTATCAAGCCCTATGTTTCTCCATAGGGCACTCCAGTCTTGTTTGTGCGTAATAAAGATGATTCTCTCAAAATTTGCACTGACAACCGTCAGTTGAACAAAGTCACAATCAAGAATAACTATCCACACCCCAGAATTGATGACTTGTTCGACCAACTTCAGGGTGATAGTTATTTCTCTAATATAGACCTCATATACGTCTATTATTAACTTAGAGTCAGAGAATGTGACATTTCAAAGATAGCCTTCAGAACTCAGTATAGTCACTTTGAATTCCTAGTTATGTCTTTTGGACTAATGAATGCCCTTGCAACTTTCATGGACTTGATGAACAGGGTTTTCAAACAGTACTTGGACGTGTTCATAATGTTATTCATTGATGATATCCTTGTCTATTATCGTAGTGAGAATGATCATGTAAGCCATTTAAGAATTGTGTTGCAGACCCTTAGAGCTCATCAGTTGTTCGCCAAATTCAGTAAGTGCGAATTTTGGATGAGGTCAGTAGATTTTCTTGGCCATATTATTTTTGGTGATGGCATTAGAGTTGACCCTCAAAAGACCAAAGTAGTGAGAAATTATCCCTGACCCATCTCTCCATCAGATATCAGGAGTTTCTTGGGTTTGGATGGCTACTACAGATAATTTGTCAAAGGGTTTCTTCTATTTCATCCCCCATGTCTTGATTGACTCAGAAAAAAGTTAAATATCAGTAGTCAAATTCTTGCGAGAAGAGTTTTCAGGATTTGAAGACTGGACTCACTTCCGCCCCAGTCTTAACTTTGCCAGATGGTTTAGATAGGCTTGTAGTTTACTGTGCTACTTCCAGAGTTTGTCTTAGTTGTGTTTTGATACAGAGAGGTAAGGTCATAGCCTACACCTCTAGACATCTTAAACCCCATGAGAAGAATTATCCTACCTCTGATCTTGAGTTGGTAGCTGTTGTTTTTGCTTTGAAAATTTGGAGAATTTATCTGTATGGAGTTCATATTGATGTGTTCACTGATTATAAGAGTTTACAGTACTTATTTATACAGATAGACATGAATCTTTGTTAGATAATGTGTCTTAAGTTGTTAAATGATTATGATATAAGCGTGTTGTATCATCTGGGTAAGGCCAACATTGTGGAAGATGCCCTTTGTAGATTGTCTATGGGTAGTGTTTCCCATATAGAGGATGATAAGAAGAGGTTAGTCAGTGATGTTCATCTGCTATGTAGATTAGGTGTTTGGTTAGTTGATTCAGTTGAGGGTAGTATATGGATTCAGAATGGTTCAAAATCTTCATTAGTTGCTGAAGTGAAAGAAAAAAAGGACAAGAATCCTAGTTTGGTTAAGTTGAAGGAGGTAGTTAGGTATCATAAGGTAGAGGTTTTCTCCCAAGGGGAAGATGACATTCTTCATTATTAAGGTAGACTATGTGTTACATGTGTTGATGGTTTGAGGCAGCAGATTTTAGCAGAAGTGCATGGTGTAAAGTATTCTATCCATCCTGGAGACACTAAGATGTACCATGATTTGTGGGAAATTTATTGGCGTAGTGATATGAAGAAGGATATTGCAGGGTTCATAGCTAAGTGTCCAAATTGCCAGCAGGTCAAAGTTGAGCACCAAAGGCCTAGTGGTACATTGTAGGAGTTCAGCATCCCTAATTAGAAGTGGGAAGTGGTGAATATAGGTTTTATGACAGGGTTGCCTCATATGTGTCGTCAGCATGATTCGGTATGGGCATTGTCTATAGAATGATCAAATCAACTCATTTCTTGCTAGTTCATAATCAGCTGAGGATTATGTCGGGCTTTATATTAGGGAGTTGGTTAAGATGCATGGGATTTCATTGTCTATCATATCAGACAGAGGTACTCAGTTTACCTTTCACTTTTGGAAGGCTTTTCAGAAGGGTCTTGGTACCCAAGTTCATCTCAGTACAACTTTCCATCCTCAGATGGATGTTCAAGCAAACAGGACTATTCAGACATTAGAGGTAACAATTTTCCTTAGATTGACTCTTTTCCATTCTCAGTTCAACTATGTAACCATATTCATGTCATTGCATGCATTCACAAAATTAGTTCAGTTTATGTATCATGCTTCATTCTCTGTTATGTAATATTGTCCCAAGTTATGCATGTTCAGTATATGATCTCAGTTCCTTAGTCTTCTCAGTTAAACCAGTCTTATTCGAGGACGAATGTTCCCAAGGGGAAGATATTGTAATACCCCATAATATTTTAAGCTTGACTCAACTCTTAGTTGCATGCTTAAGGGGTCCATGGATTGAAAATTTCACTAAGTGTTGAGGACTTAGTCATTTTCAAGACCCCTAAACTTTTCAAATTTTTAGTTTGGCCTTCTTGATCCCGAAATATTGGTTTTTAAGTTGATTCATGGTTAGGAAGGTTAAAAGTATACCTCGAGTAAGTTTCGGGATTTTTGGACAAGTTCGGACCGTGTTTGGATAGCCAAAATAGTGAATCCACACAATAGGTCCGCGACGCATTGCTCCCTACCAAAGTGAGGAGCTCCGCGATGCATTGCTCTCTCCACTGGAGTAAGCTACATGGTACGTTTCTCTGTCCTATAGAAAGAGAGGCACGATGCATGGATCTGTCCCATACAGTGTCATTGTTTAAGTGCCCAAGGGGCATTTGGGTCATTTTCCCTCATCCTATTTCGTCCATAACACGGACTGGGACTTCGAAAAGGGCATTATTTTTCTCTTTCACCCTAAAATTGCTCTCAAGAAACCCTCTTTCTTCCCTAAGAACAAATTCAAGATTCATTCACAAAAAATCAATAGTTCAAGCTTCCAATTCAAGAAATCTTCAAGAATTCAGTTGTTAAGGTATGTGGGATGTTCATCCATGGGTCCCTTTCACCCATGGATCCCCAAAACCCTCTTTTGGTTTAATTTATGAGTTTGTTCACGTTCAAGATAAAATAAATCCATGAATCTCATGTTAATTCAATATCAAGTTATGGTTACAAGTGTTTTCAAGTAGAATGATTCATATCATGTATTAAGTGTTGTGATTCCCATGTTATGTTCAATTGATTTCAGAATAAATCCCTAAATTATGAATTTAGCCATTTAATCACGTTGTTCCTTATGTTTAAGGCATTCCCATGTTCAAATTTATGATCCTCATATGTTTGATGAAATGTCCATACTTTGAGTCTTTGAATCATGATTTTATACTACAGTTTTAAGCCTTAATATTGTATTTCATGACCATTCAGTGCTGGTGGATTATGAACACCCGATACCTACGTGTTTTACATGTTTTCAGATCTTTCAAGTAATAACCCAGTGAAACCATGAGTCTTGTTATTTACTTAGATATTTATGATCATGATGAGCACTCTCAGTTATCAGAGATAATGTTTAATTTAACTTAGTTTAGTTCAGCACCAGTATCAGTTCAGTTGGGAGTAGGATTTAGCACCGAGCGAATGTAGGGACGGAAGCTTCCCTATCAGTCAGGCTAAGTCATTAGTAACAATCCCTGTATTCCAGAACTATGTAGCCAACGTAGGATATGAGTGGTCACCCATCCGTTTAGGCTTAACTTACTCTCCGTGGTCACCCGTCAGTTTAGGCTTGACACCGTAGTCCTTCGGGACATCAGTTTAATGGATCTACATAGCCAGTGTTAGTACCCGTGACATGGTACTGACACCCTTCCAACTTGGGTTATAAGTTGGACCCTGATTAGCTCAGATTGGGGCATGTTGGTTACATGATACCTCCAACAGTCTCAGTAAAGTAATCAGTGTATTCAGTTTAGGTTTACTTGACCAAGTGTACAAATTTCAGTTATTCAGTTATACAACTTTCAGTCTTTCAAATACAGGATCTCAGAAACATGTTTATAGTTGGTTTTCCATTCTCAAATATTATATGTTCATTTATTTATGCTCAGTTACTTCATGCATATCAGCCAACCCTTATCTGATATACCAGTACATTCAAAGTACTGATCACATACTTTTCTTTGCACTATGTTGTCTTATAACATAGGTTCGAACGCACAGTTCCCCGATCGCTCTCAGACAGTTCAGCGTTACTCAGCAGCAACAGAGGTGAGTCCTCATCCATCAAGGGTATAATTTGTTTATTTTTGTTACTTCAATATTTTCATATGTTCAGTCAATTAGAGATAGTTGGAGGTCTATCCCATTAACTCCTCATGATGTTTAGAGGCTTTCATACAATCAGTTAGACAGTCAGTCAGTCATTTTAGTGTTATCAATTGTTATTAGATATTTCAGACATATTTTGATTCATATTTCATTATCCAGTTTTACAGTATTTTATTAGCTTACCTTCTGCGAATGTGACGTATTACTATTTTGTTCCATCCTCACAACAGTTACTAGCTCATGGGTTAGCTTGTGGTCACTTGTGGCCATATGCACCATTGTCACGACTAGGGTATAGCCTCAGGTCGTGACACTCATCAACTTTCAGTGTACTTTGTCTTTTCAACTTTCTGACTCAAGAAATATTTGACACTCACTCGACCTCAAACTCAATATTATGCTTTTGATTAGATTTCAAAAGTAGTCATAAATAGAAATTCAATTCTCCTTTTGGGGTATGATTTTTCCCCATTAGTCTCTTGATATAACTCCTTATGAGTTAACTCTCTTGATTTGACTTCAAAAGTTTATACACCATCAAAATGCTTGATCAATAAGGCATAAAAAAATAAGAAGTATACTTCTCACAATCATCAAGAATAGAGTATTTACGATAAACACTAGCTTCTCTGAAGCTCTTTTCGATAAATGTCGATATGACAAGGAATTTGTGTCAAAACTGAAAATGGAGTAGATAACCTTTACATAGCTTACTCTAGTCCTTTTGAAACTATATGAAGCTCTGCACATGCACTCACCTCGATATGATTCTCCTTTAACTTCTAACCCTTCTTACAACCTTAGTGCCCAACTCATATAATTCATAGCTTTTCAGAAGGCTACCCGCTGAAGGAATTGTAAAACTAGGAACGTATTTATGTATTAAAACTTGGAGAAATGCTCCTCAATTCTTATTGACCGTAGAGAGAATTTTTCATTTAAGATGATTGCTTCCATCTGGAAAAAAGAATGAAATGATCCAAATACCTACAAAGTGACTTTCTATAGTAATCTACCCTCATGCAGGGCCTCACGGCAGGAGGTCCTACAATTGCAAAATGAGGCTCAATATTTCGCTCTGGGCCTCGTACAGTGAGCCCCCTTCATCCTAAGCTACATGTATTTACCTCTCCTTAATTGTATTTCACGCATAGACTTAAATTCTTGATATTTTCTTAACGGGCAATCATAAATGTGTAAAATCACTGAACCTTATTTTACTAAGCTAATTGCTTTGGACGTAAAGAGTGTTACATCATTCATATCCTAGAAACATTTGTCCTCGAATGGAATTAATACTAGTGGGGCTAATTCTTATATGATTTCTCAAAACTTAGGCAGAGTCTCCTTTATAAAAGGGAGTAGGGACTATCCAAACACTTAAAATCCAATAAAATCCTACTTAGATGACTAAAAAGGTGACACAAATATACAATCAATATATATCTTGATAAATATACTTGCATCTCATCTCTCATTATATAATGAAAACTTAAAATCTCTAAACGGGGCTATCACGACCTAAATAGTTGTTAGTGACACCCTAACCCTCTGATGGGAAAACCATTCAACGCAAACCATTGGCCAATACTTTGCCATTTTTAAGACAAGACAATCAATTAATCTACTCTAAAAATATCAGTAATACCCCATATTATACTTACCTTAGTTCAGCTCCTAGTTGCATGCTTAAAAGGTTTAAAGCTTAAAAATTTCACTAAGTGTTGGGAACTTAGTCTTATTTTTTGCCTCTTAACTTTGAGAATTTTTAAATTGGTCTTCCCGACCCTGAGATGTACGTTTTTGAGTTAATTCATGTTTAGGGGTGTAAGGATCATGTCTCGGGGAAGTTTTGGATTTTTCGGACAAAGATTGAGTCGTGTTTGGATTTTGATTCTAGCAGCTCACCGCGATAGTGGTGTGTCGCAGTGGCTATAGTGGTGGAAGCCTCACCACATTGAGGTGGCCCTTCAATCCATGTTCCAGTTGCGAATTTAATTCTCTGAGGGAAAATTAAGTCTTTTCCCCTCAACCCAATTCGTAAAAACACGAATCAAAACATCGGTTAGGGCATTATATGCCCATTTTCCCCCAATTCTCCTCTAAAAAACAAACCCGAATCACCCTCAAGTTCATCAATTTCATTTCTTTCTCTTCAATAAAACCAAGAAATCAAGCTCCTAAATACACAAACTTTTAATAAAAGCATTAAGATTGTGTTTCTCTTTCAATATTAAGGATTTAAGGTATGTGTGATGTTCATCCATGGGCCCTTTTACCCATGGAGTACAAGAATCCCTTTTTTATATCAAATTATGAGTTTTTACATGTTTATGATGAATTGTCTCCATGAATTTGTTATTGGTTTTGATCACAAGTTATGTTACAAGTGTTTTTCAATGTAATGAACCCTTATATGATTTGAGTATTGAAATTCTCATGTTAAATCCCTAATTCATGGTTTTATTATTGTAACTATGTCTTCAATCACATGCTTTACCCATTCCCATGCTTAAATTCATGACTCCCATGTGTT
Organism: Capsicum pubescens; assembly: GCA_030864215.1. Taxonomy (NCBI): domain Eukaryota; kingdom Viridiplantae; phylum Streptophyta; class Magnoliopsida; order Solanales; family Solanaceae; genus Capsicum; species Capsicum pubescens. Next base: position 227,390,520 of record CM061542.1, on the reverse strand, counting down.
TGATGAAATGTCTAAATGTTGGGTTTTGAGCAATGATCCTTCATTATAGTTTTAAAGCTTCATATGTACTTATTGTTATTTTCATTCAACGTTGGAGGGTTATGAACACCTGATACTTAGCTATTTACATAATTTCAGTATCTCTAGAATGATTTTAGAAATACCATGAGCATTATCATTTAGTCAGTTATTATGATCAGTTGTTTGTCTAGTTAAGCTTAGTTCAATCTAGTTATCAGTGTCTTTCAGTTGGGAGTACCGAGTGAACGTAGGGATGGCATATCCAACGTCAGTTAGGCATGAGGCACTTGTCTCCCTAGTCAGTTAGGCATAAGTCACTTGTCTCCCCCGTCATTTAGGCATGAGACATTAGTAGCAGTCCCTAAGTTTCAGACCTACGGTGCCACCATAGACTTTGAGGGGTCCCTCGTCAGTTAGGCATGACACCCTAGTCCTTCGGGATATTATATTAGTGGATCCACACAGCCAACGTTAGTACCTGTGGCATAATACCGACACCCTTCCAACTGGGGTAACAGGTTGGACCCCAACAATATATTTGTGGCATGTCGGTTACAGTCTCAGTACAATATTCAATATAGTTTCAGTTCAGGTTTGCTTGACCAAAGCATGTAGATTCTCAGTAATTCAGTTATCGAATTTTAGTATTTTAGTTTACAGATTATTTTAGAAATGTATATATACTTGGTCTTGCATTCACAGTATTTCAGTTTTCATGCATGTTACTCAAATATCTCACATTATTCAGTCAACCATTACATTATGCACTGTTAACCCATGTATTTCAACCTAACCTCATCGCATATACCAGTACATTCAAAGTACTGACCGCATACTTTCTTTGCACTATGATGTCTTATATCACAGGTTCGAACGCAAAGTTTCCTGACCGCACTTAGATAGTTCAGCCTTACAACAACAGTAGCCATGGTGAATCCTCATCTTTCAAGGATAAGTTTACCTTTCATTCAATTATTTTAGTATTCCTCTATTTAAGTCAGTTGGAGTTAGTTGGGGTTTTTTCTCATAAACTCCACAATCAGTCAGTTAGAGGCTTTTTAGACATTCGGACAGTTAGTTTATCAGTGTTATCAGTCAAATTTTAGTATTTTGCAGATGTTTTCAGACTTGCAGATTCAGTTACATTTTCAGTATTTAAAAACCTTATGGCATTTTAACAGTTGTTTTCCGCATATGTCCTTATTATCAGTTACTCAATGCTCACAGTAGGTACTAGCTCATGGGTTAGCTTGAGGTCTCTTGTGATCGTAATTACTATTTTTATGGCTAGAGGGTAGCCTCGGGTTGTGAAAATATCAAACAACTCAAAAACCATGAAATATTTAACCGTCAAAAATCAGCAACTACCTATTACAATCTCCCTAAGACTTAAAAGTCATCATATAAGAACTTCTAATATAAAATCATGTCAAAAAGAATATCCAATGCTATAAAATAATGAAGATGACTATTGCCCAAAAAAAGGGCAAGAATCAATCATAAAGATCCACGACAACCTGAAGAAGTAATGCTCACCATTGGATCAATATCAACCACAACTCATAGAGGTAAGGTCGTGTCTGAGCCTCTAGAACACTTTATGCACTCAACAGAAAAACAACACAAGATAGTATCAGTACCAACTACTATATATTGGTAGAAATCATAAGCCAAATCGACTTAATAATATGTAATATGATAAATCAAATAACAAGTAGACATGAATCAACACATAACAAGTAATTTAAGGAATTATCAAACATGTCAATGATGGGCCAACAATGCCCACAAACAAGTCAAATAACCAACAAGAGTATCAACCACATCATAACAAACCCAAAATCAACAATCAAACATAAGTGGAAATTATGTCCATCTCAACCTCACAGCCGGAACAACATTAGTTCATTTGGTTAAAAAAAGATGTTGGTACTTCAATCTCATTTATTCCATGACTTCCCACATCATTCCTTGACATTATTATTTTCTCACAACACTTTCATTAAGGATACTCCCATGGTCCTAAGCTTTTGGACTTGACAATAAAAAATATAAATAAACACTTCTTCTTATGATAAATCCTCTGTGATCTAAACATTCTCAATAGGCATAATACATAAAGGGTCCCTCATATACTTCCCATCATGGACTAATCCTAGTCGTGAGTGGAACCGACACTAAGGCACTTAGCTTTTGCTAGTGGTGGGGCGGGAAGACCATGTTGTTTAGTTGGAAGCCTAAGTCAAGAAACCCTCTGATGGGATAATAATCAAACCCGAATAAACACTATTAAGACTTAGTCATTTTTAATGCAAAAGAAAGCAATTAGTTATTAATAGCCAATACCTAAAGTAGTTCAGCTAAAACAATGCAAAATAATATCAATAAGTCTAAGATGCCCCCAAAAAATGAAGGCCATCTGTCATGACCCAAGAGTACCCCCTAGTCGTAACACGGTGCCTGGCACCACAAGTGGTCCCAAGCTAACCCATGAACTGTCATACTGCTTGAGCAACTAATTTAAATTGTATAAAAACTAAATTTATTGAGCGGAAACATGATCATGAAAAAGTATGAATTAAGGTAATCCTGATAAATTTTACAACATGATAAATCTAAAGAATGAACTGGAATTACATATCATGACTCTGATTGACTATTTATAAATCCTCTACTATACTGACTATATAAAGCTAGTACATGCCTCCAACTACCAATAATCAATACATATGGATAATCAAAACATAACACATGAACTGCAATGGACTGGAGTTCCCAAAATAGGAGAACTCGTCACCTAATGGTTGAAATATGAGAAATGTCTGACCCTGGTGTATGGACTATTTTTCGTACCTACATTATGAAACAAAGTAGCCACACAGATGAATATGTGGTCAGTACTTCTAGAATGTACTAAGTAAGTGGGGGTAAATGCAAAAAGTAAAACTGAATAGATACATAATCTTAGAACATGCATGCTAAGTGCAAGTAGACTCACCAAGGGACTGAAATCAACTGAAAGCTGAAGTATCTTAAAAAATTAGTAACGAACAAAATCTAATAAGATGGTGAATCATTACACTTAGTTTCATAAATATTTACTTTTGTAGAATAAGTAAAACTGAATCTGGGATACGGTAAAGCATAAATACTGTATGTAAATATTATGTAAAGCTGAACATATTGTAAAACTCAACCGAGGATCATGTGTGGATACTGATAATGAAAACATGAATATGTAAAATTGAGAATGAAAGACCAAGAATAAACATGTACTGACATGATCTGAAAAACTGAATAACTGATGTCTGAAATAACTGAATAACTGATGTCTGTATACTTGGTCATGCAAACCTAAATTGACACACTCTAAGAACTATACTGAGACTGTGGGAGGTATCATGTAATTAATATTCCCCAATATGAGATAATCGGGATCCAACCTATAACCCCAGTTGGAAGGGTGTCAGTACCATGCCATGGATACTAACACTGGCGGTGTGGATCCACTAAACTAGCAACCCGAAGGACTAAGGAGTCATGCTTTACTGGCAGGTGCCCCTAAAAGAGTGTCAACCTTCTACTGGCAGGAAGACCTCTTAGACATATTCTTGGTCTTTCATTCTCAATTTTACACTCATTTAAAGTTGACTCTTATAGGATCGGATACTAAAACTCAATCGATTCAAGTTCTCTCAACTTGACTTTACTCTAAGTGACTCCTATGACCATGATTCGCATTGAAAACACTTTATATACAAGGTAAATGATCTTGAAACATATATTCATATACAAATCCTAGGATTGGAGTTTACACACATAGGAACGACGATTCAAATTCTAGCCCGAAAGTGCGGGGTGTTACCTTATCTTCCCCTTAGAGTCATTCATCCTCGAATGATGGGTGGAAACTTGTTGAAGTCTTAGAAGTATGGAATAATGTATACACTACATGTCTAGTAATGGAGGACATAGATGAGCTAAAACATTATAACTTTTTTCATGAAATTAATTTTTGAGCTGACTTGACTTTATTGACTATAAGGAGCTGATTCATGCTGAGAGTTTAGAATTCACTTGAAGTGTTCATGATACAATCATACATATAGAACTACAAAATGATAACTGACATAATAAAATTCCAAAAGTTACTAAGGAGGGAATAAAGTACGTAACTTCTCATTAGGAATTATCCCTTAATAAAACACGTATAGAAATTAAAGAAACAAGGGATTCATGGAATTGCCAAGTACATTATGTAAGATTGAATCATGAGGTAACGTGACTAAGGTCGTACAAGGGGTATTACAATGTCTGAGATGGAATACATTGGAAAACTGAGATCATGACTACATAGCTGAATCTGAAACATGGTGCATGGACTGAATTAAATTTGCAATTTATATGTATGCAAATAAATTACCTAATAAAATATCCATATTCATGAAACTTCAGATAGTAATACTAGATGGAAAGAAGAAAGACTATAGGAACTAGTCTGTTTAACTGCTAAACTGAATTGCTGGCTATACGGATTGAATTATACTGACAACTTATACTCAATTGGAGTATTTCTTCAACACTCTTTGTAAGAATTTCTAATAACATTAGAAAGAAAAGAATTCTAGGCATGGTCTGAGTAATATATCTAAATAAGGACTCACAACATGGATACAACTCTGTAACACGGGACATAGGCCTTAGGCAATACAACTTATACTTTTAAGCTTAGATATAATTCTCAAATACTCCCTCAACTATATGTTTCCCCTTCAATACTGCACTTTACTTGAGGCCACTTATAATCGTCACAGGGGCTTTGATAAATCTATCTACTAAAGTCTGAGTTGAACTGAATTCTTTCACTATGTTCAGCCTACTTGAAATTACAAAGTGCAACACATAACAGTGTAATACTAGTCTAAACCATGAATTTGATACGCCATGTGTTTTCATAGTTTTTATCCCAAAAATAATTCTCCTTACCTCTTCAACAACTAACTTCTCCCTCTTACTAGGAATTCACTAGTGCACAATGCATTTATCCACTTATATACCGACATGACATTTTAGTCCTATCATCATGACCACATATGAACTTCTAGGCAACCAACCCTTCATAAGAATTTTCAACTAACTATGACATCTACCAAAAGCTTTTCCTCAATCTTTCTTTACACTTATAGCCTTAGATAAAACAAGCATGCAACAATCTTCCCCAATAAGAAATATTTACTCTCTCCCATCTAAATAATTGTTTATCACCATTATCATTTCATAGGGACAGGTCACTGAAAGGTTAAAACATGAGGAACTGAAGCATAAAAACACTATGTATAACTTTAACACTTAACTGAGGCTTGAGGAATAGAGTATTAAAAGCATAAATTCATTAAAAAGATCAAAATTGAGGACACACATGGCATAATTTGAAGTTTCACTGATCATTAAGAGTGTAGCATGAGTTATGGGAACTGAGTATACTGTAAAGCATGAGTACATGAGTCATGAGCTGCATGACCTGAGTTTAGAGTTTATAAATTCATGGAATATGATTTGTACTACTGAGTGAACTGGAACTTCTCATACTAGGAACTGAAAGCATACATGATTCTATAGAAAGTGTATGAAGATGAGCTATGATCATAGAGATGACTTGTGAGGCTTGAGTAGATGTCATGATGACTGAAGTATAAAAATTTACACCAAGAAAAGAATGGGTCGGTCATATTCCTCCTCTATTGATGTTCTTCAATACACTGGCATCACTACTAGAATTTCATAGTCTGACTTGGTTCCTTGTTCTATCATCTCCCCTTTAGCTTCAAGCCACTATTATAAGTCAGTGGACCCCTTTACTAACCTCTAAAATGAACTGAAACCACCTTACTCTAGAGTTTGAGATATAACAATACACATAAATAATAAACTCACCCTGAAAGACTACACCTTAAAGTGTAAAACCCGCTGCTAGTACTTTCTTTTGGGATAAAACTCTTAACTTTCTATTGCCCTAATAGTCATCATATAATAACTTAAGTACTTACTAACTTAGAATCCTAAGGAGTATCACCATACCCTGAGTTCACACCATCTAGAATTTCAAAATTTTCTTTCTATTTGCTCAATCATCCAAGATTAAAACGTAGATTCTAACACTTAACATAGATATCTATAGAACTTCTCATACACTAATACCCACTTATTACTACTGCATAGGAATTATGGAACACTAGTCCACATAAAATTTTATGAACATACTCAACCTTAACAAGCTCCTCTATCATTGTGGTCGCTGCCTAATCTCTATCCCGACTAAAGTATTAACATACTCTAAGTCTTCTCTAACTGACAAATCTCTCTCCAAGTTATACTAAACAAACTACAAAATACCTTTATAGCTCCATGGATACATAATCTACTAAATTTAGATAAACAGTATCCCCACTTTAATTCTACTAATCTTCTAGGTTCATGCTTCTAACTCTAGATCATATGCCATCATAGGATTCTGAGAAGGAATTTGAGGGCATATTTGACTATGGCTTAGCGCATGATTTTCATGAACATGAATGAAATCTTTCAAACTTTGGAACTTAAATTCACTGATAGGATCCTTTTTGAGCCCACATACAATCTCATAGCTATCTGTGGAGACTATTTAAGAAAAATCTATCTGTAGGAATTTAATCATGACTATTTCTGTTACTACAAAAATAAGGCAGAGTCGACATGAATGGAGTAACATAAGAATCTACATAAGTTTCTTACAGAACATCTCTACAGCATGATCTGAGATGAGAAAAAAGGAAAATATTTATTAAAATCCCTGTACCCTCTTGAATAAAAGTACAGAACTCTCCATACCGTTCTGTAAGACTCTACTAGAAACGACTTCAAAGACACCCTAGGACACTTGAACTTTGGGATATGATACCAAGTTTGTCACAACCTGAGACTACCCTCCTAGTCGTAACACAGTGCCTAGAACCACAAGTGGTCCCAAGCTTACCCATGAAATGGTATACTACTTGAGCAACTAATTTAAATTATATAAAAACTATATTTACTGAGAGGAAGAATGATCATAAGAAAGTCTGAATTAATGTAATCCTAAAAAAGTTTACAACATGACAAATCTGTAGAAAGAACTTGAATTACATATCATGACTCTTACTGACTATTTATGAAGCCTCTACTATACTGACTATAGATAGTTGAGACATGCCTCCAACTACCACTAATCAATACATATGGATTATCAAAATACAACATATGAACTACAATGGACTGGAGTTCACAAAATAGGAGAACTCATCACCTGCTGGCTGAAGGCTGAGAACTGTCTGACCCTGGTGTGTGGACTACTTTTAGTACCTATATTATGAAATAATGTAGCCACATAGACGTATAAGTGGTCAATAATTCTGTAATGTACTGAGTAAGTGGAGTGAATACAATAAGTAAAACTGAATAGATACATAATCTTAGAACATGCATGCTAAGTGCAAGTAGACTAACCAAGGGACTGAAATCAACTGAAAGCTGAAGTATCTTAAAACATGAGTAACAAACTAAATCTAATAAGTTGGTGAATCACTACACTTAGTTTCTTAAATATTTACTTTTTTAGAATAAGTAACTAAAGCTAGGATATAGTAAAACATAAATACTGTATGTAAATCTCATGTAAAGTTGAACATGCCATAAAACTAAACTCAGAATCATGTATAGATACTGAGCATAAAAACGTGAATATGTAAAACCGAGAATGCAAGACCTAGCATAAACATGTATTGAAAAGATGTGAATAACTAATGTTTGAAATAACTGAATAACTGATATCTGTATACTTGGTCATGCAAACCTTAACTGACACACTCTGAATACTGTACTGAGATAGTGAAAGGTATCATGTAATTGACATGCCCTAATCTGAGCTAATCGGGGTCTAACCTTTAACCCTAGTTGGAAGAATGTAAGTACCGTGCCATGGGTACTAACATTGTCAGTGTGGATCCACTAAACTGGCATTTTGAAGGACTAAGAAGTCACCCTCTACTGGCAGGTTCCCCTAAAAGTGTGTCAACCCTCTATAGGTAGGAAGACCTCTCATACCTATGCTGGCTACCTAGTTTTGGAAATCTGGGACTACTACTAAAGGTCATACCCTCTACTGCCAGGTAAGCCTCTATCCCTGGGGTCGCTCGGTGATAATCCTACTCCCAACTAAACTGACACTGGCACTGAATTGAACTAAATTCAACTGAATATTATTTCTAATAGTGCTCATCATGATCATAAATATCAAAGTATAATGATAAGGTCTATGCCTTAACTGACTTATTACTTAAAAATCTAAAATTATGTAAAACACATAGGTATCGGGTGTTCATAACCCGCTAGCACTGAATGATCATAAAATATAACATCAAAGCTTAAAACTTTAGTATGGAATCATGGTTCAAATACACAAAACAAAAAATTTTCCCCAAATAAGTGAGACACATAAACTTGATAATGGGAATGTATTAAACATGAGAAAACAACATGATTACATGGCTAAATTCATATTTTGGGGATTTAATATGATATGACAAGGAAATTTGTATCTCAAAACATGAAAAAGCTTAATTCACTTGAAAACACTTGTAGACATGGCTTGTAAGTGATTTAGTAAGCAATTCATGGATTACTTTCATGAGATTCATGAATGATTTCATAAAGTAGTAGAATATTTATACTTGTAAAATTAAAATAGAGTTTTCGGGGTTCAATGAGTGAAAGGGACTTATTGATGAATACCCCACATACCTGAATTTATTGATTTCTTGATGAAAGCTTGAAATTGGAACTTGAATTCTTGAGTTCTTGGGGAAGAAATCTTGAATTTTTTATTCTTGGGAAGAAACCCTAATTTCTTTTCTCTTGAGAGTGGAGAGGAGAGTAAATGTTGTAAATTGACTAATGATGTGAAACTATCATTTATAGGTTGATTTAAGTCGTGGGGGTAGGGTTTGAGGTGAGGAAATGATAAAAATACCCCTAGGGAAACTAAATAAAAATTTTAGGAATTTCTTTAGTTGATGACTTATTTGATAGCCTGTCAACTAGTTGATGGCTTGTCAACCACTGTCATCTTCTCTTCAAGATCTGGTTAAGGTTGGCGACTTAGTTGACAGCCTGTCAACTAGTTGACGACTTGTCAACCTAGTCATCACCTTTCCTTTATAGATGTTGGGTATTTCTGGTTAAGGTTGATGACGTGGTTGATAGCTCGTCACTTAGTTGGTGGCTTATCACCTCAAGTCGTCACCTTGTTGATAGACGGACACGCTGAGGTAAAATCAACATAACTTTCCACTTCAATATTAGATTAAGGTGAAACTAGATGCGTTGGAAAGAAAACTCAAAGATCTTTCATTTGATATATAATAGGAAAACTAGATCATTATATTTTAAGAGTTACACTTGTTTAAACTTGACCCTTATAGGATCAGTTACTAAAACTTAATCGATACCAGTGCTCTCAACTCAACTTTACTCAAAGTGCTTCTTATGACCATGATTTGCATCGAAAACACTTTATATACAAGGTAAATGATCATGAAACATATATTTCTATACAAATCCTAGGATTAGAGTTTATACACGTAAGAACGATGATTCAAATTCTAGCCCAAATGTGCGGGGTGTTACACCATCATACCAGAATATCTACACAATTCAATCCATGGGTACAACCTAGAAAACTAGAAATAAACCAAATTGTCTGTGTCTAAAACAAGTGGACAAGAACATAGTGTTGAAAAGATCCATGACTACTTAGAAGATGATGCTTACCCTTGGATTAGAAATTGATTACTGCTTATAGATGAGGTCTCATCTGAGCTATTGGAATATGCTCTAGACTAAAAAAAATAGCACAGGGTAGTATTAGTAAAAACCCATGATGAATTGATAGGGTCATACACTAAATTAACTTAATAAACGCTAGCACTCAACTAATAATATGTAAGCAAGAAATAATCATGTAATATTAAAAATTATCCATTCAATTAATCTTTGCTTCACAGATTCACTTAAACAAGCAATCAAGTAAATAAGGAAAGCATATTACAATTACAATATATTCAAGTCAAGTCAACTACCATGACTCACTAAACAGACAACTCAACCTTGTCACAAATACCACTTTATTAAACTTTCAACAACATTAACTCAGTTCAACTATCATATCAATAACCAAGACCACATAAAGATCCAACAATAGCAAATAATGATATAACTCAGTTCACTCAAGAAATGATCAAACTCTCCCATATTGTATACACACATGCTTCGAATTTATAAACCCCCACTAACTATGACCTGCAGGGAACAAGCTTAGTTCATGTAAAAAATAATGCAGACAACTAGTGCCTTCCCTATTATCCCAAATCAATGTTATACCACTCTTATTCCAATGTCTCAACCCATATACTCTCTAAATTCACCAATTCGGTGGTGATCAACCATTATCAATTTATCTCACAATGTCAAACATTAACACATCATGTATAATCACAAAATAAGATAATTTAAAAATACTTGCACACCAAACAAGCCCGTTTTATATAATCTTATTATAGGTGATCAAAACCAACTTGTATATATATTCAACAATTACATCATTCAATAGCATACATTGTAACAAGTAGATAAATAGTCAGTTAAATTCACACGTAATTCAATTTGAGTTTAACTCAAATTCAATCATTACCTACCTCAATTCAAGCCCTAAAATACTCTTATAAACTTGAGCCTTACTTTTTCTTAAAGCTTCAGATTAATTATGGCCTAACATAATACAAGGAACACTCTAACAATTTTTAGGATTATAACTTAGTCTTATAACTCCAAGGTTAAATTCATAAATTATTCCCTTATTTAGAGGTTTTCTACCTTCATTCCACTTTAATTCTATCAGTTCCTATTTACAAGAGCCAATTCTAGTGATATACTCAAAATCTATCAACCCTTGGCCAAAACCCAAGGCTTTACACTTATTTTTACTACTTTGTACTAGAAAATCCACTTAGGTCAAGTTAATTCCTCTACCATGACCAAAACCTAGAGATTCTAGAGAATAATTAGTGAAAACTAGTTAAATAGGTGGAATAAGTCAAGTTAATTCCTCTACCATGACCAAAACCTAGAGATTCTAGAGATTAATTAGTGAAAACTAGTTAAATAGGTGGAGTAACTTACCTCATTAATAAAATTTGGTTGGAAACTGTGCTATTTTCCCTAAATTACCATCTCTTGGACTTGAATGAGTTTGGAACTAAAATAATATTTTAAGTCTTAAAACTACTATTTTCTATGCATAGCCTGCTATAACGACTCAATTCCTATTATAACAGCCTCGCTATAGTAGGATCTTCCTGCTATAACAGGATTTACTATTATTGACTTTTGCTATAGCGAGCCTTCCTCCCACTATAGGGGCATAGGTAAGGCAGTGACTCCAGATAGTCCCAATTTTTACTAATTTTACAACACACTTCCATATTTCAAACTCTCAAGCTAACTTCTTTACATCAATCATTACATCCGAAGTTCTGCTAATCTAATTTTAATTCTATAAATTTCTACAAAATTCTTAACTTCTTAGATAACATGTTAAGAGCTTAAATCATATAATTATCGACTGATCCATTACAAGATTTATCTAGAAAACACCACACTTGAAATTCATCCAAGACTAGCCTAGCATAAAATTTGTAATACTTTATTTAGAAGAATCTTAACTCGAATTTGGCATACTAAGCTAAACCATAATAACAAAAAGGGTCATTACACTTCTACAACATTATTCATCGAAAATAAGGTTGGAATTCTCCAACTCTAAAGGTAAATCAAGCTTGTATATAGTTATTATTGACATATTCCTATTATAGGTGACGTGCCCATAGTGTGCTTTTTTTATTCTTATTTCTACCTTGCTTAGTCGACCTATGATACCCACTGAGTATAAGTGGATCATACTCATCCTTACTGTGCCCATTCTATGTAGATCAAGGTACGAGTGCACTACACGATAGTTGATTCAGGCGATACTCGGAGTCCATTTGAGATAATGGTTGATCAATGTATCTGGAGTTGACTACTAAATTTTCTTATCAAGACTATATCTTATTTGTATTCAGAGATAGAGTTTGTTTCTTTTTAGATATCCTATGTATATTTTGACTTCGAGCTGTATTAGTTGGTTTTTGCAATGTGACACTAGGTTTTGGAATATTCTTATGGTACTTTTGGTTATGTATTTTCCTCTATTGTTATATATGTGTGGTTCGACTCCACTCTAGGTGTGTAGCCTTAGTTTTTAGTATTGTCTTTTATTTTTTATCAGTTTGGGTGATAGACTCACTTGTCAAGGCTTACCGTGATAAGTGTCATCATGACCTTTATTTTTGGGTTGTAACAAATTAGTATCAGATCAACCAGGTTTATTGGTCTCAATAGTGTAAAAATAAAGTGTCTAATAGAGTCTCATAGATTGGTACATAACATTCATATCGATCATGGAGAGACTATAATATGTCTTTAGGAAATTTTTATTATTTTATTCCTCATTTTGTGAATCTTTCTTACTTTTTATTCTAAGTAATCTTTTACTCTTTTTTGTGCTTGTATCTAAGTATGGTATTTCTAAATCAAGAGTTCAGCCTTCGTTTGTGTTACCTCCTCGGGTGGGGTCTCGATCAGCCAGATTTACTATGCCTCTTATTATTAAGAGCATAGTTATGTCTTTTTAGGATTAAAAAAAGTTTGAGAGATTCACTCATTTGGGTCTACCCAGGTTCAACGGTGCTATGGGTAGAGATGTCTATGAGCTCTATATTGATAGTCATGAGAAGTTGCATAAAATTGGCTCGATTGAGTCGCATGGGGTTGCTTATACTACTTACCAATTGAGAGATGCAACCAAGGATTGGTGGAGGTCACTTATTAGTTGTATACTTCTTGGTTCTCTAGTAATGACTTGGATCAGTTTGTTGAGGCCTTCTTGGAGTGGTTTGTGTCTTATAGTATGAAGGATCAAATAAGAGACAAGTTTTATCACTTAGACCAGGCTCCATGATTTTTATAAAGTATGAGGCATGTTTCCATGCCTTATCTAGGTATTTTTATGCTAGTATTACCACCGAGTTTGAGAAAATTTAGGAGTTCGTGAAGGGGTTACATGTTTTTCTTCAGCTAGCTACGATTCAGATAGTAGTGTATGGGGAATTATTTTGGAGTATATTGGATCATTCTAGGATGATTGAGGCTATTCTTTAAGGATTTTAGGGAGGTTCCTAGGGGGTGCACCATAAAGGCAAGTTTAGAGGTTATACTTCTCAAGGTAGATATTCTAGAAGTTTTTATGAGTTTCTTGGTAGAACCGTGTAGGCAACCTTACAGGGTTCAGATAGTGGGTCTTTTATTTCAATAGCTGAGGGTGGTTATTCTTTCTCAATCATAACTCCTCTTATTGAGTTGGGTTGTAGAGGTTGCTTTGTGTATGATGAGGTTGGACATTTAGCTAAGGACTATTACTATCGTGTTGTTAGGGCTACTCCTATATTTACAGTAAGAGGTAGAGATTCTCTTAGGTATGTGCGAGATAGAGGTAGTGGTGCCCATGGTAGTGGTCACAGGGCTAATAAATTAGGTAGTGGTTGCGGACAGTGCTATGCTATACCCGCCAAACCATAGATAGAGGCTTTCGATGCTATTATCATAGGTATTGTCCCTATTTATTTTAGATATTCATATGTGTTATTTTTATGGGGTTGACTATCTTCTATGTGTCTTCATATTTTACTTTGGATTTCAATTCTACTAGTGAGCCTTTGCCATGCCTATCCGTGTATCTACTCTTATAGGAGACTCTTTAGTGGTGGATCGGTTGTACCAATCTTATATTGTGACTTTCACTAGGCATGAGACCTGGGTAGATCTGATTATCTTAGACATAGTAGATTTAGACGTCAATCTTGGATATGTATTAGTTGGATCCTTACCATGCTATCTTTAATTATTATGCTAAGACCATGACTTTAGCTTTGTTGGGTGTGCCAGGATAGCTTGGAAAAGTATGCCTCATTTGGGTCCCAAGAGAGTTTTATATTTTCTTCAGGCTCATTGCTTGGTTGAGAGGGGATATTTGTCTTATTTGGCTCATATTCATGATACTAATGTTGCTTCACATCCTTCTTTAGATTTTATTAGTATTTTCTATGAGTTCATGGATGTTTTCCCTATGGATTTGCTTGGTATGCCTCCATATCATGATATTAACTTTTCCATTAATGTTGTTCCTTTTTATAAGATGTCCCAAGGTGAGTTGAAGTAATTAAAGGATCTATTACATGAGTTATTAGATTAGGAATTTATCTAACCTAGTGTATCACCTTGGGGTGTGCCTGTCTTATTTGTAAATAAAAAATATGGGTCTACACGTATGTGTATTGATTATTGATAGTTGAATAAGGTGATGGTTAAGAATAGCTTCAGGGTGATTTGGTGTTTTTAAAGATTGATTTGAGATTCGGGTATCACCAGTTAAGGATTAGAGCTTTTGATATTTTGAAGACAACTTTTTAGACTTGGTACGATCATTATGAGTTACTAGTCATGTCCTTCAGGTTGACCAATGCCCCAACAGTATTTATGAAGTTGATAAACTAGGTATTTTGATCGTATCTCAACTCCTTTGTTATTGTATTTATAGATGATATATTAGTTTATTCCAAGAGTAAGGATGATAATTAAGAGCATTTGAACATTGTGCTTCAGAGATTGAGGGATGAGAAGTTGTATGCTAAGTTCTCCAAGTGTGAGTTTTGGTTAGAGTCTGCTTTCTTCTTGGGTCACGTGGTGACCAAGGATGGTATTATGGTCGATCCGACTAAGATTACAACAGTTTGTGATTGGGTTAAGCCCACTTCTCCAATGGAGATTTAGAGTTTTGCTGGTATGGCAGGGTACTATCAACATTTTATTAAGGGTTTTTCATTTATCGAAGTTCCATTGACCAAGTTAACTTAGAAGAAGATTTATTTTAGTGGTCCGATGCTTATGAGGTGAGCTTTTAAAAGCTCAGGGATTGTTGACATCAAATCCTATATTGACTTTTCCCAAGGAGGGCACGAGTTTTACTAGTTTGTGATGCTTTAAGTATTGGGTTGGGTACTGTGTTGATGCAGAGGGGTAAGATGATTGCATATGCTTCTCATTAGTTGAAGCCCCATTAGAGGAATTACCCTACCCATGATCTGGAGTTATGCTTAGTTGTATTTTCTTTAAAGTTTTTGAGGAACTACTTATATGGAATCCATTATTAGATCTTCTCAAATCATTGTAGCCTTTAGTATTTCTTCACCCAGCGAGATCTTAACATGAGGAAATGTCATTGGCTGGATTTGCGTAAGGATTCTAACTTGACTATACTCTATCATCCAGACAAGGCTAATGCATTTGCAGATGTCTTGAGCCAAAAGTTGACTAGCATGGGTAACTTGGTGCATCTTTTGACCCAGGAGAGGTTTTTGGCCTTAAAGGTTTAGTCTTTTGCAAACCAGATGGTTAGGCTTGATATTTTGATACCTGGGTATGTTTTGGAGTTTGTGGCTAGATCTTCCTTGATGGAGCAGATTTAGGCTCATTAATTTGATGATGTTGGGTTGAGAGTGATTTGGGATAAGGTGTTTAGTAGTTAGATAAAGAAAGCCTTACTTGATTTAGATGGTGTTTTAAGGATTGGAGACTGAGTTTATTTGTCGAGAGTGGGTGATTAAATTAAATTAATTTTGGAGGATGCCCATTTTTGTAAGTATTGTATCCATCTAGGAGTGACTAAGATGTATCATGACTTGAGACAACATTACTGGTGGGGTGGTATGAGAAAAGATGTAGCAAATTTTATAGCTCATTGCCTATTTTGCCAGTAGGTGAAGGCTGAGCATTTGATACCTGGTGGTTGGCTTTAGATGTTACCAATTTTTGAGTGGAAATCATAATGGATCACTATGGTCTTTGTGACTGGGTTGCCTCGTACTTCTTATTGTTCGAATAGTGTTTGGGTTACCATGGATCTATTGACCTCCTTCTTAGTTTTTTTTAGTGCCAAAAGGTTGGCCCGTATCTATATGCATGAGATTATACATCATCACGGTGTGCTAGTGTCTCTTGGATTAAGGTTCAATATTTACATCTCACTTTTGGAAGGCTAAGGAGGATTTAGGTACCCAAGTTGATATTAGCACACTAAGGAGGATTTAGGTACCCAAGTTGATATTAGCACAACTTTTTACCCTCATACCGATGGTTAGTTGGAGCAGACTATTTAGGTTTTAGAGGATATTCTCTGTGCTTTTGTGATAGATTTTGGTGGCTAGTGGGAGAAACATCTAGCTTTAGTGGAGGCATTGTCGCTCTCTCCAGTGGGTTGGTTTGATGTTTTTGATATTAGACCTCTAGGTACGGACTTGTTTCAAGAGTCCTTGGATAGAGTTTGGGTCATTCAGAATAGAATTCGAGCGGCCCAGAGTAGCAAAATTTCTACGTGGATTATAGACTTTGTGCCTTGAGATTTAGTGTTGGTGATTGAGTCTTCCTTCATGTGTCGACCATCCAGTTTCTTATGTTTCCATGCTTCAGCATTACAGTCCGAATGAGTCTCATGTCATTCATTGGGATTCAGTCTAGTTAGATGAGAGATTTCCTTTTATTGAAGAGCCTGTCTCTATTCTAGCTAGGGATGTTAGGCAGTTCCGTTCTAGAGATACTCTAGTAGTTAAGGCCCAGTAGAGACATCAACCTATAGATGAGGCTACTTGGGAGGTTGAGAGCTAGAAAGCTTCGATTTTGTTGATTTTTGATGTGTTTTTCCTGTATAATCATTGTCTATTAATTTAGAACTCTATTTTCCCCATTTCCCAAGAACTTCTATTTTATTTTTCATGTTTCTACCTAAGTTGAGAATCAAAACCCCATTTTTATCATTTTTGGGACTTAGGAGCTCGAATTTGGACAATTCCAAAGAGATTTTTGAGATTTCTTTCATGGGTAAGTTTCTAACCTTATAATTATCATTTCCCTCTTGATTTCATCTCTAAAATAACTTTAAATCCTTTATTTCAAAATGAATTCTAGAGGCTTTTGTTGGTAAAGCTTGAAAATATTTTTTCTTTGATTTGATCCTCACTTTAACTCATTTTATGGTTTTCAGCTATAGACTCCTATAAGTATGGGGAACATGTTTCTAAAATGAAATTATTATTATCCTTTTTTCAAAAACCTATTTTGGGGGTCCATTTTGACCTCGACTCAAATGTAGAAAATATCGGTATTGTTGGCTTTCTTTTGATACATAGATTCTACATTTATATGTTTTAGTTGATTTCGGATCTGCTTGTGAGGGGAAACCTCCATGTTTAAGGCTATTAGGTCGATTTTTGGCTTTTGAGGTAGGTTATGGCTTAACTTTCCTCAGACTAAACTAGTAGTTAATATTGGTATAAAATCATGTTATGGTATAGGAACCAATCATGAAAATAATGTTGTTATTGTGTTATGCCTGTGTGGAGGCATGTATTGTTGTTATTTGGTGGTTTTGAGACATTATCTATTATGTGTGACTGTATGGGGTCTTATATGATGATATTGTCCTGGTATTTGAATAATTGGTTGCTATTTTGGTCTAAAATTGTCTAAATTGGTAATTATATGGTATCAAATGTCATGTTATGGTATATCTTACTCTATTGGTATGTGGGTTATGTTGGATCATAGTTGACTGGTTTATTAAGTGGATTTTAGCTTATGTACTTGGTATATTGGTTGGAATTAGAAATTCTCATTTGGTTGGTTTTGAGCATTTCATCCTCATATCATATCATTCATTGATCATTGGTACTACTGAAATACTAAAAATACTGACATTTCTGATAGAAAATGTGACATCTTTAAAAACCCTCTGCCGATCTATGTGCCAGAGAGGAGTTATGGATATTGGATTAGTTATTGGATTTTATATGGGTTGATAAACCACCCATAGGTCCTACCTGGGAGCATAGATCGGTAGGTGTACATGGAGGTTGTGCAGCAACCTTGTGCATTATATCATATCATCATCATCATATTCATTGCATTTCATATGTATATATACTGTGCTTATTTTGTGTTGTATTATTATCTTTGATGTGGTATCTATCCATGTGTACGTTTTTAATACTTGTGTATGTAATATTCACATATTTATGTGTTGGATTTGTGTGTGGTATATGCAAATGTTATAGAACTATTAGTGGAGACGGTGTGGGCTACCATTCGGGACATTTTCTGATTGCAGGTGACATTCCCATAGTGTGTATTTTGTTTTTTTATTTTCTACTTTGCTCAGTCTTCTTATTATACATACGTCATGACTACAAGTGGACCTACACATCCCTACTACACCCTTTCAGTGCAGATCCAGGTACAATTGTGCCGGAAGATAATTGATTCAGGCGGTACTTGGAGTCCATTTGAGGTAGCAGTTTATCTATGCATCCGGAGTTGACTACTACCTTTTTTTTTTATCTAAACTATGTCTTATTTGTATTTAGAGACAATTTTTTCCTTTTTGGATATCTTATGTATATTTTGACTATGATTTGTATTAGTTAGTTATTATACTGTGACACCAGATTTTGGGATATTCAAATGGTATTTTTGGTTATATATTTTCTTCTATTTATATATATGTGTGGTTTGACTCCGCTTTAGGAGTCTAGCTTTGGGTTTTGGTATTGTCTTCTATTTCTTATCAGTTTGGGTGATAGGCTTACTTGTCATGGCTTGCCGCGACAAGTGGCATCATGACACTTGGTTTTTGGGTCATGACAATATGATACTAGAACTCCTAAACAAGTTAATTGATTCAACTCCTTTGTCATTTCCACCTTGATAACTTCTAATTTTTTCAAGCAAAAATCCATGTACTTGAGTCTAAGGGCATAATCCTCAATATTATTGTAACAACCTAAAGTGTGAAATTTTTGTTTTAGGTATTTTAGCCATGTTTCCCTTCCTCCTAGTTGTTACATGCTAGTTATGAGGTGTGGGAATGGTTGAAACAACCTCTAATATATTCAGAAATAATTTGGAAGAGTTTAAGACTCTTAGAGGCTTTTAAAGCCATTAGTTTGACTTCGGTCAATATTTTAGATTTTGAGTGACGGATGATAATTTGGACAGATCCATTAGATCCAAAGTGTCAATTTTGAATTAGTAGCGGGGTTTGTTCGAGTTTGAAACTTTTATTTTGCATTTCAATTCTTCGTTTGAAAATAAGTTAAAATAAGCTTTTAGAGGTCGCGGAGGCTAATTTGTTGTAAAAAACCTTTTTTAAGAAAATCTGACATTTTTATTGAGTCCAAAATGTCAAAAATAGCCTAGTATAATATATGATTTAACTTTATGGAGTCTTGAATGAATCTCGAGGGTCCATCTGAAGAATCTACAGACTTGTATTTCAGCTAAACTGTTGAATCTAGTACAAGGCAAAAACCTTCTTTGTGTTCGTGAGCCCTAGGTTGCGTTTGCAGAGAAGGAAAACACTCTTCATCATGAATGTGAAGATGGGACCGCATTCACAAAGAGTTGACTCCTCTTTCATCATGATCAACCTCTTATCCGTGTTCGTGAAGACCATTTAATTCTGGCCAATTATTGTCCCTTGTAATCACAAGGTATTCACCACGATCATGAGATACTATTCCTAGAACAGTATATATTCCTCATTTTTTTGTAATTCCCATTATTTTTGGACCTTGGAGCTTCAGGAAGGGGTGATTTCTAGGATTTTCTTCACCATTCTTGCTTGGGTAAGCTTCAAACTCATCTTCCCATTATATTTCATTGATTTTATCTTTAAAAATCCTTATTTTCTTGATTTCAAAATGTATTTTTGAGGTTTTACCGGTAAAGCTTTAAATTAATTTTTCTTTGAGTTGAGCCACATTTTAAACTCATTTCCATATGGGTATTGAACTGTAGAATCCTATTTATATGGGGAACATAATTCTAAAATAAAATTATGATTTTACCCCTTTCAGTTTCAAGCCCGTTTTTGAAGTAATTTTGGACCCGTCTTAAAAATAGTCGATATGAGTATCATTGGATTCCTTTTAATGCGTAGATACTTTTGAAAGTTTTATCTTGTGTCGAGATCATTTGAGAGGGTAATGCTCCACATTGAAGATTCTAGGCTTGGATTTCTACTTTTCGAGGTAGGTTATGACTTAATTTTCTTCAGAATGGGTTGGGTAGTTAACAAACATGTAAAGTATGCTATAAGTTAGGGAGTTATCATAGGATTTATACTTGAGAACTCCAACTTCCATAAGCCCCAAAGTTGGTTTCTTCAGTAATGATTTTTTTTTTTTTAACTCTACTTGATCTAGATTATTTTATTGTCAATTCTTCACATGTACTCATTGTTTTTGAATTATAAATACTTTGTCGATTGAATATGATACTAGAACTCCTAAACAAGTTAATTGATTCAAATCCTTAGTTATTTCCACCTTAACAGCTTCTTTTTTCTTCATGCAAAAATCCATGTACTGAAGGCTAATGGCGTAAGCTCCAAACTCATCTTCCCATTAAATTCATTGAATTTATCTTCAAAAGTACCTTATTTTCTTGATTTCAAAATGTATTTTGGGGATTTTTTACGGTAAAAATTTAAATTAATTTTTCTTTGAGTTGAGCCACGTTTTAAACTTATTTTCATAGTAATTTTCAACTGTAGATTCCTATTGCTATGGGGAACATAATTCTAAAATAATATTATGGTTTTACTCTTTTCAGTTTCGAGCCTGTTTTTTGAACTAATTTTGGACTTGTCTTAAAAATAGTCGATATGACTATCATTGGATTACTTTTAATGTGTAGATAATACTTTTGATAGTTTTAGCTCGTGTCAAGACCGTTTGAGAGGGTAATTCTCCACATTAAAGATTCCAGGCTTGGATTTCTACTTTTTGAGGTAGGTTATGACTTAACTTACTCCAGACTAGGTTGGGTAGTTAACGAACTTGTAAAGTATGCTATATGTTAGGGAGTTATCATAGTATTTATACTTGAGAACTCCATCCTCCATAAGCCCCAAAGTTTGTTTCTTCAACAACGATTTCTTATTTTAACTCTACTTGATCTAGATCATTGTATTATCACTTCTGCACTTTTGACACAAGGGTCAACTCTGGCGCTTTTTGAATTATAAATCCTTTTTTGATTGAATATGATACTAGAACTCCTAAACAAGTTAATTGATTCAAATCCTTAGTACTTTCACCTTGACAACTTCTATTTTCTTTGTGCAAAAATCCATGTACTTAAGGCTAAGGGCGTATAACAAAATTTTATTGTAATAACCTGAAGTGAATTTTTTTTCTTTTTTATGTATTTTAATCAGTTTTCCCTTCCCCTAGTTGTTACATGCTGGTTATGAGGTGTGGGATGGTTGACACGATCTCCAATGCATTCAGAGATGATTTGAAAGAGTTTAAGACTCTTAGGAGCCATTTGGTAGGGTGTATTATTTTGATAATTCATGTATTAAAGTGTGGTATTATTTAATACATTGTTTGGTAGCAAATTTTGAGCAATATACAATTAATACATGGATTAGTTATACACCCTACATGGTATTATAGGGTGTATAACTAATACACCCAATTTGGTAGGATTAGTAATCCATGGATTAGAATCCATGGATAAATATGAGTAAAGACAAAAATGTCTTCAAATTCCTTTAAATCTTTTATAAATCTTTTTCACTTTATTCAATGTGAGTTATTTCTTTTCAATTTATCAAGATGATAATATTCCTCCAAATAATTTTTGTCATAAAAAAAATTATTCCATTAACTTAAAAAATACTCATTGGTTAAAACTCGAAAACAAATTGCATGATTGCTTTAAAACTCTACGGAACATAATTTTATGTTAACAACGATTCTATTGTCTCATTTAAAAGTTACACATACCTCCCTCCAACTTAAGAACACCACAAAGTGGGAACAACAAATAAATAATGAACAAATAAAGAAAAGATAACAACAACAAAAAAAATAATTCTGGCAAGTGAATGATTATATCTTAAGATTTCAAAGTAAGTTATTTGTTATATTATTAATTTTTTTTTTAAAATAATAATAAAGCTTTGCAAGGAAAATACACAAAGTTATAGTATGTTGAGGGTATTTTTGTAAACAAATAATATTATTTTTAAAATATAACCCTACACATTATTTTCAATACATCAAACCAAACACTGCATTTAAAAATAATTCCAACATTACTAATCTCAGTATTACTAATTCCAACACTACTAATTCCAGGATTACTAATACATCCTATTCAGTATTATGTTATACACCCTACAAAATGACCCCTTAGAGACTTTAAAAGCTATTAGTTTGACTTCAGTTAATATTTTGTATTTTGAGTGCCGGGTGACAATTTGGACAAACCCTAATTCCAAAGTATCAATTTTAGATTGATAAAAGGGTTGGTTCAAGTTTGGAACTTTTATTTTGCATTTTAACCCTTCGTCTGAAAACTAGTTAAAATAGGATTTTAGAGGTCACGAGGGCTAATTTGTTGTAAATGGTCTTTTTTCAAAAAATCTGACATTTTCATTGAGTCCAAAACATTAACAAATGCCTAGTAGCATATATGGTTTAGCTTTATGGGGTCCCTAATGAATCTCGAGGGTACCTTTGGAGAATCTAGAAACTTGTATTTTAGCCGAATTGTTGTATCTGGTACAAGTCAAAAACCTTATTTGTTTTTGCGAGCCCTAGGTTGAGATTGTAGAGTAGGAAAACACTCTTAATCACTAATGCGATGATATTGCCATATTCGCGAAAGGGTTGACTCCTCTTTCACCGTGATCGACCCCTTATCTACATTAATGATGACTATTTAATTTTGGTCAATTATTGACCCTTGCAATCGCATGGTGTTGACTGCGATCACGAGGTAATATTCATAGAACAATATAAATTCCTCATTTCTTGTAATTTCCATTATTTTTGGATCTTGGAGCTTCGGAAAGGGTGATTTCTAGGATTTTCTTTACCATTCTTGCTTGGGTAAACTCCAAACTCATCTTCCCATTAAATTTCATTGATTTTATCTTCAAAAATACCTTATTTTCTTGATTTCAAAATGTATTTTTGAATTTTTAATCGATAAGGCTTTAAATTGATATTTCTTTGAGTTGATCCATGTTTTAAACTCATTGTCATATGGATTTTCAACTGTAGAATCCTATTGTTATGGGAAACATAATTCTAAAATAAAATTATGGTTATACCCCTTTTAGTTTCAAGACTGTTTTTCGAACAAATTTTGGACCCATCCTAAAATTAGTCGATATGAGTATCATTGGATTCCTTTTAATGTATAGATGATACTTTTGATAGTTTTAGCTTGTGTGATCATTTGAGAGGGTAATGCTCCACAATGAAGATTCTAGGTTTGGATTTCTACTTTTTGAGGTAGGTTATGACTTAACTTTCTTTAGAATGGATTGGGTAGTTAATAAACATGTAAAGTATGCTATAGGTTAGGGAATTATCATAGGATTTATATTTCTAGATCATTATTATTATCGCGTATATATATATCAAATAAAGATAGAATTCCCACAACCCATAACATACTTTAAATGCCTTGAAATCATCATAGATGAGTTCATAGGTATAGAAAGAAGCTATGAAATCACAACCCATAGCATACATTACATGTTCTTGATTTATAGCCTCAAACCTAGAAAGAGGGTATTTATACACTCATAGATTTACAAAAGATCACCATAGATGATTTCATAAATTAAAACTACAAAGAGGATAAAGTAAAAACTAAGAACCCTAATGTAGATCCCTTGACGCCTTATTTTCTCTCTAATTATTTGATGATCCAAAGATGTCTTGTAATTGTGGATAATAGTTCTTTATATAGACCTCAAAGTCGTGCAACCAAGTTCCAAAGGGAGTATATATATAATGAAAAACAACCCCTCAACTTTAACCAACATACAAAGGGACTAGATATAATGACAAAACAGCCCCTCAACTTAAACCAAAATAAAACCCAACTTTTAGACGTGTTTGGAGGGTGTGCGGCGTGCAAATGAGTTCTATTTTGGGGGTCATGTTGTGTGTCATATTTGGGAGCCAAACCATTAGCTAATGGCAGTATAGTGTGTGGCACAAAGGTGATATCAAGATTTGTAGGGCGCGGTGCACCATGTTCTCCACAACATGCAATTTCGTTCAATGTTTGTTCTATGCTTCTCATCTAACTTATTCCTTGTTTCCCCACTCATCATGGCTCATGTAGCTTGTGTGTAGGACTTATTTAATTCTATATATGCTCCAATTATCTCCTAAACATCTCATAACAAAATTCTCTTACAACACTATAAAACTCATTGAAAATACACGAGAACAAGCATAGCTTAGCCCGATTTAACTAATTATCTCATCTAATCAGTATTTGATCATTTTGGCTCTTGAATTGATTCAAACACAGCTAAAACACTCAAAACATGAATATTAGCACACACACACAAAAAAAAAACCAAAATATGTACATAAACAAGCCAAGTTATCCTCAAAACTAAGCTTAAATGTGGGTAGAAGTTTGCTAATAAGTGTATACTTGCACCTATGATCACAACCCTATATTTAAAGCTTTGTTCTTCCTCGAACAACTCGTTACACTCATCTACATCATGGATGACTCTAACATAACCATTTGAAACAAGACACTCAAGCTAGCACTTCAACGACTATCATAGGTAGCAAGTTCACAACAAGCATGTAACATAATCAACTTCAAATACAGGAATGACTACTCAAAACCTCCTAGACTCAAGAATTTACTCCACAAAATGAGAAAATTCATGCAAATTTCTCAGTCAAAAAATTGTATAAGTCATCTATCCATCATTAAGCCTTCTCCCTAACCACAAGAAATTTACCCATATTCACTCACAAATATGCAATTTATCACAAGGATGGATGTAGTAATCAAGTTCCGCTCATTGTCACAAGTAATTCACGTGTCACAAAAGATGAACCTTGATCTATCCCTTAGTGTAGTACTCCTCTAATAAAATAATATCAAATCTCAAGATCAATAAGGACTATAAAGGTTGTAATGTAGGCTAAGGGATGGGTAAGAACTATTTTTGTCAAGAATATTGACTAATTTTCCCAAGAGCTTTAATACATCACATTTTTCATTAAACTCATCTTCAACCAACCTTATTTTCACCACTTTTCTCTTCCACAACTCTCTTTTTTTTGCCCCTTTCTCTTTAGTCTAGCTTACAATTCTTCAGATGTGATTACTTGCAATCAACACATGATTCACTTATTTTGATCAATTTTTTTCATTATATTACTCCACTCCAACAAAACATAAACTTTTTAAACACACCCATAGACTATTATTTTGGGGCTTCAACTTCACTTTTTCTTTTCTTCAACTTTACACTCCTTAACATCTTAATTTTGTACAACCAAAGTACTTAGGAGTTTTGGATTAAATTATGGTTAATTGAAAGAAATGGAATAAGCTACATATGAGGATATCAATTAATAGTCTAAAGGCTTAATGGGCTGACTAAGATCATGCATTATGAGTAGATAAATAAGGTATAAAATATGACTATCAAAGAAATGCTTATATCATCTCCTAAACTCAACATTCTTTATTTCACTTTATAAACACACCAGACAAGTTCTAGACATCATTATGAAAACATGGACTACAAAAAAACCTCACACATATATGGCACATGTTCAACTCAAGAAGGATCCCTACAAACTCTTAACCAAGTAACTACAAGAATTTAATTAAATCTAAAATCACATAAGATCCAAATAACTGAGCCTAGGTGTCTCAAAAAAGTAATTGAATTCCTTAACATGCTTTTTACTTTACAAAACTTGCATCATATAGTCATGTATCCTAACACGAGCACCTATTATCCAACAAGTGAAAGGGTTCTAGTTATTAAACCCTAATAACTAAATTTCCGTCAAGATGGTCATTGTCCATCCATTATCGGAAAAAGTCCTTAAACTATCACTAATAATTTTAAAATTTTCTCCTAAAAAAAGAGATACCGGGACGAAAGGCACCCTTTGAAAATGAACCAAAAAGAAAAACCAAGGAGTGAATGAAGTGTGTTACTGCAAAATAAAAACAACTAAAACTTAACCAACTAAGAATTAAAATGAAACATAAAAACAAAGACTCAAACTCTTATAACATCACTTCATCCTAAACACATCATAAGATTTCCCATCCCACACTTAAAATCATACTTTGTCCCAAAGGTACAATTTAAGAATGAAGAATAAAAATACTCATTGAGGCCTCTAGGGAAAGCTAATAGTATCATATCCATCAATAGGTCTGAAGGACTCCACACTCAGCATTTTACTTGCTTATTAGCTTAGATCTCATGTACTCAGTCTTCCCTTCAACCTCTAAATATCAAATAAAAATAAAACCAAAGGTGATACTAAAGAAAATAAAAAATAATAACAAACTATCTTAACTTGGGTTGCCTCCCAAGAAATGCCTGATTTATTATTATGTCACGAGTCACATCATAACTATCCTCCTCAGCCTCACTTTCTTTTCCATCTTTGGGCCCATGTTCTCCTTCCTTTTTGAACTCTTGATGTTCACACTTTAGTATTGCAACTTTTTGCATATTCACCTTTTTAGGATCCTATTCATTCTTTTCAGGCTCAGGCTTATTAATAAAATTGGGCAACTCTATGAGAGAGTTCAAAGAGGTAATTATGATATTTCACTCCCTTATCTCACACTTATTCACTTCCATAACTGAAATCATGCATAGGTATCTATAGTAGGAGGGTGTGTGAGGAATTAGGTGTTAAGTAATTTGTACACTTTGAAAATCACCAATTCATAATTCAGTCTCATATTGAGTGTGCCTTCGTTTACATCTTTCAAAGCTCAATTGGTATCCAAGAATGGACGTCCCAGTATAATTGGTACCTTGTATTATGCATCATAGGTAAGAATAGTAAAGTCATAAGGAATAAAGAAATTACCAATCTTAACGAGATCATCCTTAATAGTTCTTTTGAGGACCAATTAAGTTCTGTCTGCCACCTGTAGCACAACTGAGGAGGGCCTTGTCTTCCCTAAAATAAGAGTATTAAACACTGAAAGGGGTATTAAGTTAATGCTTTCCCCAAATCACTCAGAGCCTACACATTGTCACCTTTATCAAATTGTATGGGAAGGGTGAAACTCGTAGGGTCCTTGAGATTTTGAGTCATTTTGCTTATAACCACAAAGTTGTACTTCTTTGTAAGTACCACTGTCTCCATAATTCTAAGCTTCTTCTTGTTTGAACCACATCCTTCAAATATGTAGCATACTTAGACATACCCTGCAAAACATCTAACAATGGAATGTTAATGTGTAGTTCTTTGAATGTGTTGAAGAACTTCTTAAAACATGCTTATTCTTGTGCTTTCTTGAGCTTTTGTTGAAATAGCGGTGGTGGTCAATTTGGTACTTGCTTATCCATCTTACTAATAGGATACTCAAAATTCCCCTACTTCTCATCTTCTTTTCCAAGTGATTACTACAGACAAACTCTTTTTCCACTTCATGATTCTTCTTTGAGGGTTCATCTATCAAGTCTTTGCTACTCCTTAAGGTGATTTCCATATCATACTTTGGATTCTGCTCTATATCACCTGGCAATCCCCCTTGAGTTCTTATATTTTGATCTTATGCCAACTTTCCAACTGGATTCTCTAGATTTTGGGTGACAAGTTTCTAATTTTTTAGCTCTGCATTTGTTTTTTCTTACCCAACCTTAATTTCTTTAGCATCTCTTCAACATTACTAGACTTAGCTTGCTGTTGAAATTTTTGGTTTTGATTTCTACCCCATACATAGTCGGGCTTAGTCTATAAATTTTGATTATAGGAGTTACCAAAATACTTTCCCCTTTGTGCATTTTTGATCCATGCCCAACCTACGCCTCCAAATTAAGGCTAAAGCAGTCGTAGTTAGAGTAGTAACCCAACTAAGGTTGGGGTTATACCTACAAGGACTACAAGTATAGTATATCTTTTTGCTGGAATCAACGGGTAAATGCGAAAAGTAAATAGGGGGATTTGTAGTTTAAAGTAACCGTAAGTGACTGGTTGCTGCTGTTGGTTGAAATCAATTAGAGACGAAAACTAGGATTGTGTTCCCCTTGGCATATCGAATCCATACGTTTATCATGCTAAACTAAACCAACATAGTACCTTCCATGCAAAATCTGATAAGTTATGTACCATTAACTGTCTTGTGGACTTATTGATGGATTTCACCATTTATTTTTTAAGTCTTAGAGAGTCGCTCTACTAACTCTTATCCTAGATCCCAGTTACCTATAACATTGTGGGTCTTAAGTTATTATATGAAACTAATTGGCTTAAGAAGATAATACTAGTAAGCTTGTTTTGGCAATTAACTCCATATTACTATTGTCATTATCTTTTCCTAGTCCCTACTTCCCTTTTGGAGTGAATAGGAATATCTAGGAGGGACCCTAATGTTTGCATTCTCTAAGAAAACTATTGAACTGAAGATAATACAATACACGCATGGATAATTGTTTAGGACACTTCGTACTTCACCTACTTCATGAATCTTCAGGGTTTTTTGTAACACCCTAATTTTTTGAACCAGAATTCTACACGGTGCTTATGACCCCAAAGGACCACAAGCTAACCCATGACTAATATTTGTACCTGTATACTGCATAATATAACATAAAAATGCAGAAACATGTACTAAATGGCCATAAGGTTCAACTGAATAAACATCTGATAAGAATAATATCTAAAAATGGTATAATAATACCAAACCAAATCTGAAATAACTGTCTGACATGCTATAGTCTGGAAAGCCTCTAACTATCTAAATAAGGAGTTGATGGGATATGTCCCCAACTAACTCCAACTACTGAAATAAATTGAAAACTGCAATAGCAATGAAATCATCGTGTTCTCGAAATATGAGGACTTACTTCTAACTCTGACTGCTGATACTGGAATCTACTGCTGATTTGGAGCTCGTGCCTCTAAACCTATGGTGTAACATAAGAGAAAGCACCATAGCACAAATACGTCAGTACGACTAAATATACTGAGTATATGAGTGAGGTAGGCTAAATGCAAAGGGTTATATGCATGAACAATGCCGACTGATATGAACGTGAGAATACATACATACATGAGAAACTATAACTGAACTCGTGATGATACTAACTACTGAGTCTGAATACTGACATCATGACTTTACTAACAATCACTAATAAGTGAGGAACTAACACTGTGTTACTAAATACTGAGGGACTAGTGCTATGTTACTGATATATAACTAACTGTGTATGACAGTCCTGATTATGAAGGACTGGTCTGATCGACTGTATGTGACAGTCTAATTATAAAGTATTAATCTGATTGACTGTATCTAGCAGCCATGAATATGAGAAACTGATATGCTTGACCGTATCTGACAGTCATAAAGATGGATACTGGTAATATGAGTTCAGAGAACTGGTAATAATGATAACATGAGTGACTGTATCTTATAGTCCTGAATATGGTGGAACTAGCTGAGTTTCGTATTGTATCTGAGTTGACTGTATCTGACAGTCGTGATATTATGAAGAAATATCGTAGTCTATTATTTAAACTGAGATTGAGACTAAAACTGAGACTGTGGGAGGTAATCATCTAATCGACTGTAATATCCCGATCGTTTCTTAAGCCTAAATCCGTTTTTTGATTGGATATGTATGACTTCCAAAGTGATTTATGTTTAAAACATGTTGTATTTATCTAATTTATACTTTTTCATGTAGATCATTGAATAAGATCTCCATTGATACCAATTTCATCAAAATCCGACATCGGATGAGTGAGTTATGGCTGTTTTACTCAACGGTATCGGATCGCCCAGGTTTGACGGTCGACCTGGTGGACCGTCAGGTCCTGGTGGACCATCAAGTTCCCCATCAAGCCTAGGAAGTGACTCCTTTTTTAGGCCATCGTGCTACGGCTAAGTTGGTGGACCGTTAAAAATTTGACGGACCGTCAAGGGATCCGTCAGGTCGAGACAGAATATCTCATTTCTGGCCCTCGAGTGACGGATGACTTGATGGATCGTCAGTTTCCTGATGGACTGTCACTTCGACCATCACATCGATGCAGAACGTTCCATTTTTGTCACTCGAGTGACGGATGATCTGGTGGACCGTCAGGAGACTTGACGGACTGTCAGATCGACCGTCACAGGCCCCGATCAGCAAATTTCAGCATTTTCAAAAAGGGGCATTTTGGTCATTTCCTCCCCATGTGATCTTGTATATATATCAAAGTGGAGAAGATCCGCTCATTTTCTTATCCTTTCTCTTCCAATCTTCCAAGAATCTCCTAGAAACTAGGGTTTCTACAAGATCCAAAATCCAAATCCTCTTCCAAGAAATTCAGAGAATCTTCCACGAAATTTCTCCAAGTTGTTCAAGAACTAAGTTTCCCAAGTCAAAGACATCAAGAATATTGGCCTAAAAGTGTGAGAAGAGTTCCAAACAAGTTTTCACATCTTCAAATAAAAAATCCAAGGTATGTGGGGTTTGAACAAGAACACTCTTTTAGTTCTTATGCCTAAATATTTACTTTCTATTATTGATTTACATAATTTTGCAAGTGGGTTTGCACCCAAATTTCTTTATGTATGATTTATGAGACTTGAGTTGAATAAGCTTGATATTTATGGTTATTTCACCATCATGCTTCTTAAATTGAGTATTTATTCCATGAGATGTATATTGTCATTATATATTGATGATTTCTAAGTGATTTATGATAAGTGTCAAGATTTGTGTTTTTCTATGAGAAATTTGACTATTGAATTTATATAGATATTGAGATTGAAAGTCAAGAACGAGTCCTATGATGTTTCCTTGAAGTTTTTGATATTTGAAAATGATTCGAAAAGCAAATGTACTTGATGTTGAGAAAAATTCTTTTGATTTTGAGTCGAGTTAGGAATCCATAGTTGTTCATGATTTACAGATGAGATATATTTATGTTTTGGTCTCTAAGATAGACCCATGAGCTGATATTGATTAAGGTGGATTTCCTAACGCGTTCTGAGCTGAGTCTGGGAGGAGTATTTCGCACCGAGCGGGAAATTTGGTATTTCCCCAGAACTACGTGCCACCATAGGATTGATGGTGATAGTTGTGGGAAAATGGCCGAGTATGATATTGTGATGATGAGATTGAGGTTGTAATCCCTGGCAAGAGTACGCCACCCCTACCAATGTGGGGTTCTCTCCTTAGGAGGGCAAAACATTAGACTCCATGCGGCTCACATGGTGTAGTTATGTTGGTTATAAGAAATTCCCACGTCCATAATGATCTAAGTACCATGAGTTACCGAGTCATTCTAAGTCATGAGTCAAAGAGTTTGAGTTGAGTTAAATGATTTATGAGATTTATGAAGCATATGTTATTACTGATGACTTCCAAAAATGATGTTTTAGATAATTCAAGCGAAGAGAGTTGTTATTGTTAGCATGCACGATTTTCTTATACATGTATGATATTATTTAAAATGATGCATCCACCCCCACACACTCAGTACATTCCCAAGTACTGACTTCCATACTCTTTTGTATTTTATATTTCCTTGTGATATAGGTTCAGGTGCTCAGTCTCACCACGACAGTGATCTACGAGTACCTTCATCTACATTCCTACAGTTGGTGAGTCCTCATGGTTCGAGGACCTACGTTCATGATTTTTGTCTTGCTAATTGATGGTTGTTTATTTTTCCGTTCAGTAAGAGCCAGTTGGGGATCTGTCCCAATGGCTCGTCAGTCTTATGTAGTAGAGGCTGGGTTCACTCGGTGCTGAATCCTACTCTCAACTGAAAGAAACTGAACTGATGTTAGTGGGATTGTTTAGCGGAGCTAAACTAATTTTACTGGATTCCTATGACTGAGGGAATGTACTGAGTTCTGAGGACTGATTGAGAGTACTGAAGTTGCTGAGATTAACTGTGAATACTGAGGTTGCTGAGGTTACTGAGTACCAGTATGTACAGAACGTTAGTATTTTGATTGTACAGGGCAGTATTACTTCGTATCTCAGTATGTTTATGTCATGATTATTCTTCCCTACTTTATGATGATTCGTGTCGTAGAGAGTTTTGAAAGTAATGACAGGATTAAAGGGTTAGATTGATTCCACGTGTGGCCTTGAGCACCATGTGATGTCTCAGGATAGGTTCTCGGGGCGTTACATCGACATGCCCCAGAACTGAACTGGTGGGGTCCAATCTTTGCCCTGATTGTAAGGGTGTCAATACCATGCCATGGTTAGAGATAACATATGAGTAACCCTATTCTATTTTTGGGAGCTCATTCCATCTGCCCTACTATCAAGTAAACTAAAAAAAGATGCATTATCCCTATGGGTAGGGACATCTCAACCTACGCTGGCTACGTAGTTTTGGAACACAAGGATTATTTCTAGGAATCTCACCCTCTGGCAGTGGCAGGTGAGTACCCATCCTTGGGTTCACTCGGTGCTGAATCCTACTTTCAACTGAAAGAAACTAAACTGATGTTAGTGGGATTGTTTAGCGGAGCTAAACTAATTTTACTGGATTCCTATGACTGAGGGAATGTACTGAGTTCTGAGGACTGATTGAGAGTACTGAAGTTGCTGAGATTAACTGTGAATACTGAGGTTGCTGAGGTTACTGAGTACTGAGATTCCTGGGTTTTCCTGAGTCACATGACTGACTGATTTCTATAGATCATGGCTTAAATGAGAGTATCATGAAAACAAGACATGGATCTAGGCATACAACTATATTTTTTGGGTACAAGTGCCCCCAGGACTCGATGATGTGGGAAATCTGTAGGCTTGATTATCGACTGTATACAACTGATAATCAAATCAAATTGTCGATAGTCAATCAGATTAATACTTTATAATTAGACTATCAGATACAGTCGATAATCAAGCCTACTGATAATCAAATCTTTGATGATGATGTGGGAAATCTATCGGTACAAGTGCCATAACATGATTACAGACTATTATAAGTATCTTCTTTCTTAAATTGATGATCTATTTGACCAACTTTAGGATGCTTCACTATTTTTTAAGATTGACCTGAGATACAGGCATCACCAATTGAGGATTGGAGCTTCAGATGTTCCATAGATGAATTTTTGGACTCGGTATAGACATTATATTAGTTGAATGATTCCTCAAAAATGTTCATGGAGTTGATGTATTGAGTATTCTAATCGTATATATACACCATCGTGATTGTATTTATTGATAATATCTGGCTTTATTCCAAGAATGAGGCCAACCATTTGAGACACTTAAGAAATGTGCTTCAGAGTTTGAATGATGAGAAGTTATGTACCAAGTTTTCCAAGTGTGAGTTTTGATTGGATTTTATTCATATCTTGGGTCATGGGGAGTCCAAGGATGGTATCATAGTCGATCCGGCTAAGATATCAGCGATTTATTATTGGGCTAGACCTATTTCCCCATCAAGATTTGGAGTTTCATTGCTTTAGTAGGTTATTATCGGTGCTTTGTAGAGGTTTTATCTTCTATTATAACTCATTTGACCAAGTTTACATAGAAGAAAATTGTATTTTAGTTGTTAGATACTTGTAAGAAGAGCTTTCAAAAGCTTAAAGAGTTGTTGAATTTGGAACCTATCTTGACCTTGGCAAAGAAAGCATAGGCTTTATTATTTTTTATGATGCTTCTGGTGTTAGGGTTTAGGGACTGTATTGATACAGGATGGTAAGCTGATTGCATATGTTTTTTATCAGTTGAAGCCTCATGATTAAAATTACCCTACCCATGATTTAGAACCAAAAACATTTGCTTGTGTTGAAATTGTGTCAACATTACTTGTATGGAGTCCATTGAGATTTTATGTGATCATCGTAGCCTTCAGTATTTCTTCACCCAACAAGATCATAATATGAGACAACAATGTTGGCTTGAGTTTCTTAAGGATTATGATCTTACTTTTCTTTATCATTTTGACAAGGTTAATGTGGTTGCAGATACTTTGAGCCAGAAGTCAATGAGTATGGGGAGTTTGGCTCATCTCTTGACCCTAGAATGACCTTTGTCCTTAGAGGTTCAGTCTTTGGCTAATTAGTTGGTTAGGTTTGTTATTTATTTACCTGGGATATTTTTGCATTTGTGTAGGCTATATCTTCTTTGATGGATCAGATCTAAGCTCATCAGGTTGATGATGATAAATTGAGAGTGATTTATGATAAAGTGTTGGGTGGCGAGGCTAAGGCGACATCTTTTTATTTCAATGGTGTTTGAGGATTAGTGGTCGAGTTTGTGAGATAAGGATTGGTGGATGGGTTATATTTATCTTGGAGAAGGCTCACTGTTCTAGATATTCAGTTCAACCAGAAGCAGCTAAGATACATCATAACTTAAAGTAACATTATTGGTGGGGTAGTATGAAGAAGGATATTATGGAATTTATGTCTAAGTGTTTCAATTTCCAATAAGTAAAGTACGAGCATCAATGAAATGGCTCGGATTTTGGTCCTTGAAATTTTTTTGAGCTTTGAGCTCACTGCCCTGTTGACGACTCATTATATGAGTCGTATTATGTCATTACGGGTCTAGGGACCCAAATCATAACCAAACAAGTATGGAATTGGCTAAGTTTTGCTCTGAGTATGAGTGACTTACTGTGAGTCGTAAGACCATATTATGTGTGGTAGGGTTGAGTCATATGTTGCCCAGTGTCTAATCCCTTTGGGTTTTGTCTTGGATATAACTAGACCATATGAGTCGTATGGTCAGGTCATAAGTGGAATCATGGAGTCTTAAGATGTATAGTGTATGGGTATCCAACTCACTTTTTAGGATACAACTCCAGGTTACAAGTCGTATGATGTAGTGACGAGTCGATGGGTCAACTTGTAACCAAGAATGACTTTTTTTGCAGATTTTAGTTGGGAGTACTTTGGACATTTACCACTTAAAACCCTTAAGGCCCCATGTCCCCAAAACACTTTGGGGAATTCATTCTACACTTTACAAGATCAAAACATCTTCTTTACACTCTATAAATCCTCTCGAGAAAAATTGGCTAGGGTTTTTCCGAAGTGGCTATCTAAGTGTTCAAGAGTCAATTTCTCCCCATGAATCTTCATAATTCAGGCATGTGACTCTCCTCTCATTGTTAGTTTACTAAAAGCATTGTTCATGAACCATTAATGGTAGTTTTGAAACAAAGGTTGAAGGTTTTTGAATGCATTTCATTGAATATTGTTTTCTATGCTTTAAATTATGATTATACATGTTTTAATTATGGTTTTCCACATGTGGGTGAATGGGGATGATGATTTAATTTAGGGGTCATAGTTGAACCCCAAAATTTAATGATTTTGACTTTCGTAATGGTATGCCTTCAACCTGTTTGTGAATGTGTTAATAAGAATGATATTATCGCAAGTTGAATTATGTTTTTGAACTAAGGCTTTGGCATAACCATGATAATGATTGATGAAGGACTTTGTAAAGGCCTTGATGACCCTAGATTGATTTAAGTTGTAACCTTGGGTTTGGTTGGCTAAATGGGTTCGAGTCCCAAAATTTAAATTAACTTGATGTCCATGTTTGGACAATGGGTTCGAGTCCCAAATAATGAAATTATTGTAATGGTATAATGTATGATTACAAGTGTGGTTGGTGTGATGATACCAACGGGGTACTTATATCTATAATGGGTAAGTAAATTTTGATGCATGCTAAATGTTTTAAATTGGTCTTAAGAGCGGGGCGTATAGCTGGGCCATGAAAGTGGAGGTCCGAAAGACTAACATTGGAAACTGCGTTAGCCGATACAGGTGTCTAAAGGACCAAAAGGTTTGAGTCCCCCATATTGGTTATATGAATGGGAGGTTTGAGTCCCCTATATTGTATACATTGGTGCTTAATTCACTTTGACTATTCTAGGAGGTTCGAATCCCCTATAAAGGCATATATAGATATGGATATTCTCTGGATTGTGCGGCGACACATATTGGGTCCCTTCCTGCTAGGGGAGAGATGGGCCTAATATCTCGTGGCTGCATTATTATATGAGGATTATACCACACAGCCCAGGTTAAGGTTTTTTGAAGTTCATGCTAAGCCTTGCTCCCTACCCCAGCATGTGGTATTATATTTGTATTTGTACTTTATATGATATTATACATTGAATGTTGTATTTATTTTAAACTATTATCATGGAATTATTTTGTCCCTATATCCTTGAGTTACATGCTAGTGCTCCAACTATTAATCATCTTCAGATGTTGTTTTCCTACGCGATGCAGAAACTGGCCATACTTCTACATCTCTTGCTCAGTGACTTGGATTTGGGATCTGTTAGTGATTTAGATTAAAGTGGTGAGCTTCCATCCTTCGGAAGACCCCAGTTCATATTGTGGTTTCCTTTTTATGTTTTGACTATCCATTGGATATTGGTTTTGGCTATCGTCGGGGGCATGTCCCAATATTTTATTGACCTTTAGTTTGTTTAGGCTTTGTTGGATTATTGTGGACTTGGTTGTTTGGTTGATTGTTTGGTGATGGACCGTTGTTCAGTTATCGTTGGTTGGTATAGTCATATCATGAATTATCATTAGTTTTATTATATAGTATCTTGTTATAAGTTTGGAATTCGTTTGATATTCGGGGATGTTGTGTTGGTTTGGTTAGGTAAAGGGGTCATCTCCGGTCCACATGGTACTTGATATACCTATCACGGCCAGACCCTAGTTTGGGTCATGAAAAATATGGTATCATATCCTAGGTTCATGGTCGATTGGGTATCCAAAAATTTGTGTCAATTAGAGTCTCTTTTATGAGTGTGTAGTACACCACACTTATATGGGAGGGACATGAGACATTTAGGAATGTTTCCTTTTCTTATTGTCATAATTTTGGGCTATAGAGTCTAAGTCTTGGATCCCTCTGATTTCATCTGTTCATCTTTTAGCTCATGCCTCCAAGAAGATCTGATGTTTGTGCTTCTTCTGTCCCATGTGAGGAAAATATGGACGGATCTCGTCCAACTTCTAGGGTCCAAACCCGATCAAGAGTCGCTACATATGACTGTCCTCATGGAGTCCCACCTGTCCCCACTGATCCTACTCCTGAGGGCGATACTCATACTCAGTTGTCTCAAGGGCTGTTACTAATGCTAAATTTTGTTGCTCTATTAACCGATTGGCCTAGTTGGTGACATCTCAGACATAACAGTCAGGTTCTGCTGGTACTGCTATGGGTTTATCTTAGGCCACTAGAGTTGGCCAATTTATGAAGTTGCATTCTCCGATGTATACTGGTACTAAGGTTGAGGAGGATTCTTACAGTTTTATTGATGAGATGGAGAAGATTTTCTGAGTTATGCATACTTCATAGATGTAAGTTGTGGAGTTTGTTTCCTATAAATTGAAGGGTGTGGCATACCAGTGGTTCAAAGAGTGGGAACAGTTGAGAGGCAAATATGCTTGTTCTACCTTGTGGGATGATTTCTCCAGTGAGTTTCTAGACCGCTTCTTTCCTCAAGAATTAAGGGAGGAAAAGGAGGAAGAATTTGTTAAATTGAAACAAGGAAGAATGACAGTCAAGGAGTATGCCTTGAAATTTCATCAGTTGTCTAGGTAAGTTCCTGAGTTAGTGTCTAGCATGAGGGCTAGAATACGTAAGTTTGCTTTTGGAATGTACCGTGAGTTGATTCTTGAGAGTAATGTTGCCTTGTTGAATAAGGACATGGAAATCTCTAGATTGGTTGTTTATATGTAGCAGTTAGAAGAGGAGAAATAGAAGCAAACTAAGATTGGTGAGAGGAAAAGTAAGAAATTCTGATATTCAAAATAGGGTGGAGGACAGTAGTAGGGTGGAAAATGGTCTAAGAGAAAGAGCTAAGGAGTCTTAACTCCTATTCAACGGCTAGTACTTCTTACCCAAAGTCGTCTGGTGATCGACATTTTTGAGGTGGTGATTCTTATAGGTCATAGGGTGTTCAATGTCATGCCAGTGGGTCCTAATCAACCCCATCCTTCCCTCCCTATAGATTTTATGGTCAGCACCTCCGTGGTCATTGCGAGAAGGGGGAACTTATGTTTTATGTATGGTTAGATCGTACATATGCAGTGGGATTTTCCCTCTGGAGTTTCTTCTAGGAAAACAAGGTTTATGTTGCTCCATCATCAGCTCTGACACTAAAGGATGCCACTTCTAGCTAAGGCACTGGTCGAAACAGCATTTATCCTATCACTACTCGCCAGGAGTTTGAGGCATCTCCGGATGTTGTTACTAGTATGTTGAAGCTCTTTTCCTGTGATGTGTACTTTTTATTTTATTTGGGGTCCACTCTCTCTTAAGTGACCCCATTTGTAGCTGTGCATTTTGGTTTCGGTCCCGAGTATATTTTGGGCCCTTTTTATATTTCTACCCTAGAGGATGACTCTGTGGTGGCTAGGAGAGTTTATAGGTTTTGTGTGGTATTTGTAGGTGGTTGGGAGACTTTGGTGGATCTGTTTTATTAGACATGGTTGACTTTGATGTTATTTTGGGGAAGGATTGGTTGCACTCGTGCTATGCTTTTCTAGACTATTGGACCCGTAAGGTCATGTTTAAATTCCCTAATGAGCTCATTTTTGAATACGGGGGAAGTTCCCTAGTGCCTAAGGGAAGGTTCACATCATATCTTAGGGCCCAGAAGTTAATTTCTAAGGGTTGTCTGTATCATTTGGTTTGGGTTAAAGATTCTAACTTGGAGGGCCCTTTCTTACATTCTGTCTAAGTGGTAAATGAGTTTCCTAAAGTCTTCCCTAATGATTTTTCTGGTATCCCTCCTAATAGGGAGATTGATTTTGGTATTGACCTTGTTCCAGACACTCATCCCATCTCTATTACCCTATATAGAATGGCTCTAGCCGAGTTGAAGGAACTCAAGGAGAAGTTAAAGGATATCTTAGAAAAAGGTTTCATCTGTCCTAGTGTGTCCTCGTGGGGTGCACCTGTCTAGCTCATACGTAAGAAGGATAGTTCCCTTCGTATGTGCACTGATTACTGACAGTTGAACAAGGTGATAGTAAGGAATAAGTATCCACTTCCGAGAATTGATGATCTCTTTGATCAGCTTCAGAGTGCCAAATTTTTCTATAAGATCGATCTTCAGTCCGGGTATTATCAGTTAAAGATTAGGGAGATGGATATTCCTAAGACATCTTTCCGCACTCGATATAGGCATTTTTATTTCTTGGTGATGTCATTTTGATTAACTAATTCCCCTGCGGCATTTATGGACTTGATAAATAGGGTTTTCCATCAGTTTCTAAATTCATTCGTGATTGTCTTCATTGATGACATCTTAGTGTACTCTAAGAGTAAGGAAGATCATGCCGATCACCTTCGCATTGTGTTGCAGACCTTGAAAGATCAGCAGTTGTATGCTAAGTTATCTAAATGTGAGTTCTGGTTGAATGTTGTGACTTATATGGGTCATGTTGTGTCTAGTGAGGGGATCATGGTGGATCCTTAGAAGGTTGCGGTGGTTAAGAAGTGGCCTAGACCCATGACTCCAATCGATATTTGGAGCTTCTTAGGTTTAGCCGATTCTTATAGGTGGTTTGTGGCAAGCTTTTCTTGTATTGTTGCTCCATTGACCAAGTTGACTCAGAAGAAGGTAAACTTCTTGTGGTTTAATGCTTGAAAGGGTAGCTTTAAGAAGCTGAAAGATAAGTTGACTTCAGCTCCAGTCTTGACTCTGCCTGAAGGCACTGAGGATTTTGTCATCTATTGTGATGCATCTCGGGTTGGTTTGGGTTGTGTTTTGATGCAGCATGGAAAGGTGGTTGCTTATGCCTCTAGACATCTGAAGGTTCATAAGAAGAACTATCTGACTCATGACTTGGAGTTGTTAGTCATGGTGTTCGCATTGAAAATCTAGCATCTCTATCCGTATGGGATCCATGTTGCTATCTTTCCTGATCATAAGATCCTCTAGTACGTGTTCACCCAGAAAGAGCTTAATCTCAGGCAAAAGAGGTGGCTTGAGCTTCTCAAAGATTATGACATGAGCCTTCACTACCATCTAGGTAAAGCTAACGTAGTTGCTGATGCTCTTAGCAGGTTATCCATAGGGAGTCTATCTCATGTGGATAAGGATAAATAGGACTTGGTGAAGGATATTCACCGTTTGTCTAACCTTGGAGTTTGTCTCTTGGACTCTGAGAATGGTGGTATGTTTGTGCAACAGTGGCACAATTATCTCTTGGGTCTGAAATAAAGGAGAAATAGGTATTACACCCTCTTTTGGTGAAGATCAAGGATGATGTGGGTAAGAAGAAGGTGATGGTGTCTTGAGGTACCAAGAGAGGTTGTGTGTTCCCGATGTTGATAGGTTACGAGGTAGGATCTTGGATGAGGCCCATGAATTGCGGTATACAATTCATCCCAGTTCAACAAAGATGTATCATGACCTTAAGGAGATTTATTGGTGGAATAACATGAAGCGGGATATAGCCAACTTTGTGGCTAAGTGTATGGTGTACTAGCAAGTGAAGGTGGAGCATATGAGGCCCGGTGTGCTAGTCCAAGAGATTGAAATGTCGGTGTAGAAATTGGAGATAATTAATATGGATTTTGTTACTAGCCTTCTGCAGTCATGGAATCAGTGTGACTCCATTTGGGTAATCATGGATAGGATGACTAAGTCTGCTCACTTCTTGCCTATGAGGACTAATTATTCTGCCGAGGACTATACAGAGTTGTTCCTTCAGGAGGTCGTAAAGTTTCATGGTTGTCACGACACGAGGCTACCCCCTAGTCGCGACAACGGTGCTTATGGTCACAAGTGACCACAAGCTAACCCATGAGTTGGTACCTGCTGTGAGCACCGAATAATTGATGATAAAAGGCATATGTGGATATCAACTGCTAAATTCCATAAGGTTCAAATACTGAAAATACAATTTAAATCATAAGCCAGAATGTTTGAAGACATACTGAAAAGAATGATCAAACAATTGATAAATTGACTAACTATCTGAATGACTAAAAATATCTGAAAGCCTCTAAACTGACTGAAGAGTTGATGGGATAGGCCCCAACTAACTCCAAACCGAACTAACTGAAAAGAAATGCAGAAACATTGAAATAACGTAACAGGTCCTCGACATATGAGGACTAACCACAATTGTTGTTGCTAATAAGATGAACTGTCTAAGTGAGATCAGGAAACTAAGCATCCGAACCCATGATATAAGACATCATAGCGCGAAGAAAAGTCTGCAATCGGTACTTTGAATGTACTGGTATATGAGATGAGGTTATGCTAAAATGCATAGGTTCATGTGCATGTAATAATGAATGACTGCATAGCATGATATAATGACTCACTGAATAACATAAGAAAACTGATGCATAAAATATACGAAAGCTGCAAAATTTCAGAATGCATGACCAAGCACATAACATGATACTGAAATAGTTTATAAACTAAAATACTAAAATCTGGTAACTGAATAACTGATGAACTATATGCTATGGTCAAGAAATTCTGTACTGAATAATGAATTGAGACTGTGGGAGGTATCATCTAACCGACATGGCCCAATCTAAGCTAATCGGGATCCAACCTGTAACCCAGTCGAAAGGGTGTCAGTACCATACCACAGTTACTAACAATGGTTGTGCGGATCCACTAAACTAATGTCCTGAAGGACTAATGAGTCACCCTCATCTGGAAAGAGCTCTAATGAGATATGTGTTACCCCCAACTGGCAGGTAAACACTTTATCAACCTTAACTAGCAGGTTGAAATCTCTAACCTACACTGGCTATGTAGTTCTGGAACTAAGGGAATACTACTAAAGGTCACACCCTCTGTTAGCAGCTGAGCTCCCATTCTTGGGTTTGATCAATGCTAAATCCTAATCCCAACTGAACGACACTGATTTTTGGACTGAAGTAAGCATAACTGAGCAAACAACTGATCATGAAATCTAACTGAATGACAACACTCATAGTTTATCAGAAACCATTCTGAAGATACTGAAATTATGTAAATAGATAAGTATCGGGAGTTCATAACCCTCCAGCACTGAATTAAAATAACAATAAAGATATGAAGTTTTAAAACCATAATAAAAGATCGTTGCTCAAAACTCAACATTTAGACATTTCATCAAACACATAGGAGTCATGAATTTAAGCATGGGAATGGGTAAAGCATGTGATTGAAAACATAGTTGCAATACTAAAACCATGATTAGATATTTAACATGAGGATTTCAATACTCAAATCATATAAGGGTTCATTCTATCGAAAAATACTTGTAATCAAAATTAATAACAACTTCATGGAGAAAATTTATCATAATCATGTAAAAACTCATAATTTGATATCAAAGGGGGATTCTTGGACTCCATGGGTGAAAAGGGCCCATGAATGAATATTACACATACCTTAAACCTTAAATATTGGAAGAGAAATACAATTTTTTAGGGTTTGATTTGGTAACTTGTGCAGTAATCAGTCACAGTTACAGTTCAGTATTCAGTTCAGACCTCAATAAATCCAGCTAGTCCATAGAACTCTATAGTATTCCATCAGTCAACAGAATTCATTAGTACTCTATCAGTTATTGGAACTCAGTGAACTCAATTTAGTTTAGTTAGACAGTACAATCATTAACAATTTAGTCTAGCCTAGTACAGTTTAGAAATCAGTCCAATGTCTATTCAATTGGAAGTAGGATTCAGCACCAAGCGAACCCAGGGATGGGGGCATTCCTGCTAGCAGAGGGTTTGACCGTTAGTAGTACTCCCTATGTTACAGAACTACATAGCCAGTGTAGGTTGAGATATCTTCCTACTAGACTAGGGTTGATACATCTTATACAAGTTTTCCTTCCATCGAGGGTTGATGAAAGAGCTTCCTATCAGAGAGGGTTAACTCAT
Source organism: Capsicum pubescens (assembly GCA_030864215.1). NCBI lineage: Eukaryota > Viridiplantae > Streptophyta > Magnoliopsida > Solanales > Solanaceae > Capsicum > Capsicum pubescens. The sequence continues at coordinate 227,347,304 of CM061542.1, read as the reverse complement.
AATTATCTTTACCTGTGGAACAGTACTAACACCCTTCTAACTGGGGTTACAAGTTGGACCCCAAATCTGTTCAGAGAAGGGACATGTCGGTTAGATGATTACCTCCCACAGTTTTAGTTTCAGATTCAGTCTCAGTATAGAACTCAGTTTAGTTCTACAGATTCAGGATTGTCAGACATAGTCACCCAGCTCAGTATAGAACTCAGTTTAGTTCTACAGAATTAGGACTGTCAGATACAATCGCTCAATTAACAGTAATGCAGTATCAGTAAACTCATATATCAGTGGACCAGTGATTCTAAATGTAGTATCCAGTGTCATCATGACCTCTATTATAGTTTACTTATTTCATGCATATACTCCCATTCAGTTATACTCATGTATTCAGTTAGTATTGTTCATGTATATGAACCCATGCATCTCACCCTACCTCACTTATCATACCAGTACATTCAAAGTACTGACGCATACCTTTCTTTGCACTATGATGTCTTATATCATATGTTCAGACGCACGGGCTCCTGATCATATTTAGCAGTCTGATCTATCAGCAGCAGACTAGCGGTGAGTCCTTATTGTTCAAGGATAGATTTATTATTATTGTATTTCAGTACTCAGTTTATTTCAGTAGTCGGAGTTAGTTTGGGACTTGTCCCATCAACTCCTTGTTCAGACAGTAGAGGTTTTTCAGACAGATGTTCAATTTCAGTATTTATTTCAAATTTGAACCTTATGGCAAGTTTTTCCCTAATCTTCGTATAATTACAGTATTACTATTTAGTTATTGCAACATACCAATCATGGGTTAGCTTGTGGTCCTTCGGTATTATGAGCACCGTGTAGCGTCCGGGGTATAGACTCGGGGTGTTACAACAAGCTAACCCATAAACTGGTACCTGCTGTGAGCATTGAATAAATAATAATAATAAAAGGCATATGCGAAAAATAACTGATAAATTCCATAAGGTTCAAATACTAAAAATACAATTTAAATCATAAGTCTGAATGTCTGATGACATACTGAAAAGAATGAACAAACAACTGACTAACTGTCTGAATAACTGAAAATATCTCAAAGCCTCTAAACTGACTAAAGAGTTGATGGGACAGGCCTCAACTACAAACTGAACTAACTAAATAGAAATACGAAAACACTGAAATACATAACAGGTCCTCGACATATGAGGACTAACCATAACTGTTGCAACTGATAAGATAAACTATCTAAGTGCAATCAGGAAACTGAGCATCTGAACCCATGATATAAGACATCATAGCGCGAAGAAAAGTCTGCGATCAGTACTTTGAATGTACTAGTATATGAGATGAGGTTATGCTAAAATGCATAGGTTCATGTGCATGTAATAATGACTGACTGCATAGCATGAAATAATGACTCATTGAATAACATGAGATAACTGATGCATAAAATACGTGAAATCTGCAAAATCAGAGAATGCATGACCAAGCATATAACATGATACTGAAACAGTTTGTAAACTGAAATACTAAAATTTGGTAACTGAATAACTGATGAACTATATGATATGGTTAAGAAAATCTTGACTGAATTTTGTACTGAATACTAAACTGACACTGTGGGAGGTATCATCTAACCGACATGCCCCAATCTGAGCTAATCGGGGTCCAACCTGTAACACCAGTTGGAAGAGTGTCAGTACCATGCTACGGGTACTAACAATGATTGTGTGGATCCACTAAACTAATGTCCTGAAGGACTAATGAGTCACCCTCATCTAGCAGGTGCACTAATGATATATGTGTTACCCTCAACTGGTAGGTAAACACTTTATCAACCCTCAACTGGCAGGTTGATATCTCTAACTTACGCTAGCTATATAGTTCTGGAACTAAGGGAGTACTACTAAAGTTCACACCCTCTACTGATAGGTGTGCCCTTATCCCTGAGTTCACTCGATGCTAAATCCTACTCCCAACTGAACGCCACTAATTTCTAGACTAAACTAATCTTAACTGAGCTAACACCTGATCATGAAATCTAACTGAATAACAACACTCATAGTTTATCTGAAACTATTTTGAAGATACTAAAATTAAATAAAAAGCTAAGTATCTGGTGTTCATAACCCTCCAACACTGAATAAAAATAACAATAAGGACATATCAAGCTTTAAAACCATAATAAAGGATCATTACTCTAAGCCCAACATTGAGACATTTCACCAAACACATGGGAGTCATGAATTGAAGCATAGGAATAGGTAAAGCATGTGATTGAAAACATAGTTACAATACTAAAACCAAGAATGAGGGATTTAACATGAGTATTTCAATATTCAAATCATATAAGGGTTCATTCCATTAAAAAAACACTTGTAACATAACTTGTAATCAAAATAATAACAACTTCATGGAGACAATTCATCATAATCATGCAAAAACACATAATTTGATATCAAAAGGGGATCAATATTTGGTAACTTAAACCTTAAATCTTTGAAGAGAAACACAATATTTTAAGCTTTATTGAAGGCTCTTGGATTTGGTAACTTGATTTCTTGGTTTCCTTGGAGAAAAAGAAATGAAATTGATGAACTTAGGGGATGATTAGGGTTTGTTTTTTTGAGGTAATTGGGGAAAAATGGGCATATAATGCCCTAACCGACTTTTTAATTAATTTTTCAGGATTTAAGCCTCTTATACATGCAACAGAAGTTGAACTAAGCTAAGAAAAGTATGGGGTATTACAATGGTGCACCTGTCTCGATTATTTTGAATCATGGTACTCAGTTCTCATTGCAGTTCTAGTGCTCATTTTAGTGTAGTTTGGGGGACTAAAGTGAGAATTAGCACCGCCTTTTACCCACGGGCAAATGGGTAAGCAGAAAGAACTATTCAGACTTTGGAAGATATATTGCGAGTTTGTGTAATCTACTTTGCTGGTAGTTGGTATGACCACTTGCCTCTCATTGAATTTGGCTATAACAATAGTTAACATTCTAGCATTGGTATGGCTTCGTTTGAGGCATTCTATGGTAGGAGGTATAGATCTTCAATTGGGTGGTTCGAGGTCGGTAAGACGGAGATGTTTGGCCCGAATATGGTTCACCGATATATGGAGAAGGTAAAGGTGATTCGTGATAATCTTAAAACCACACAGAGTTATGATGATGTCCAAGAAACACCTTTTTTAGATGATGATACAGTCGTTGTCAAGATATAGTAACCCAACTAAGGTTGGGGTCGAATCCCAAAGGAACACGTGATTTGATAGATCTCAGTGGTTACAGTCTATGGGAAAAATAGGAAAGTAAATAGGGGATTTGTGTGTAGTCGTCTCAAACACAGAACAATATTATCTTAGTTGAAAATCATTCTTGAGTGACCTTTAGGATTGCATACCCCCGGCATCTCCACTCTGTAGGTTTATGTGTGTTGTTGAACTAACTCAATATCTTCCATGCAGAACCGATAAGTTACGTACCTCCAACAGTCTTTTGGACGAGCAGGAAGCTATTAAGTCTCAGAGTGTCGTGTTACTAACCCTTACCCTAGTCGTAGTTAACTATCACCTTTTGAGTTTCAAGTTAGTAGATGGAGGCTAATAGTCATTCACATATACCATTGTGCTACAACGGATTGGCTATTAACTCCCCAAATTACTGATGTCCTTATCTTTTCCTAGTTACTACCCCTTTATTAGAGCAAGTAGAAATATCTAGGCGGGATCCTAATGTCTGCACCCATTCAGAAATCAATCATATCGAAGATAAAACAATGCATGCCATAGGTATTAGTATCCCATCAATAATCACACTTCCTCTACTTCGTCAATTTCCCAGGGTTTCCACAACCCCAGCTATGGGTTTTAGCCTCTTATGATTGTAAAGAAATCAATAGCAACCATGTTGGAAAGAAAATATGAAATCACAATGATAAGAGGAAAGAAAACCCACAATCGTAAATCGAATAATCAATCAAAGTTAATACAATGGAATCCTAAGATCAAATATGGATATTGTAATCAAAATATGTTTCTCAATGTTAATAGTGTCAACTTTCTATCTCTCATATATCTCTGACTAAAAAGCACATAAAAGGTATATATAGTATAAGAGAAAACCCTAAAAACTAAGCCCAAATGAAATAGGAGAAAATTGGATCGGTGGCCACCTACTTCCTGCACCTACAGTTTGGCAGGGCGCAGGTACTACCTATGGCCCAGGAATAGGGCACAGGTAGTGGACGAAGGTAGCAGGAGCAAAAATCCTGCAATGTTCATCTGTCGGGATTTTGACTTTCTGGCACTTGCTTTGTGTACATGCAGTCCATATGTCCTTCTTGCAGCCACATGTTGACTTGGTAGGTGTCGGGAGTCAGTTTTTAAGCTCTTCTTCGACTCTCAAACATGCATTAATCACGATCAAGCTAGAAAATATCCCAATCATCCATAATCACTCCAGAAGTAACCAAAAATTCCTTCTTTCACTATTTTCACAAACTTATCATCCAAATCATGATTTTCTTTAAAAACATACCCAAAACAGATCTAATCTAAGAAAAATCCCTAAGAAACTTGCATATTTTCCTCGTTTTAAGCATCAAAAGTGCTATATTTCTATAGCACATCAACACTCTCAACTTAGAATGTTTGCATGTCCTCAGGAAACAAAAATACAATAAATAAAAATGATGCTTAACTAGGACAATCTAAGATATTCAAGGCAGTTAGTCATCACATTTAGTTCAAAGCACAACATACCTTCCTATATCACTTTTCCAAAACCAAATGTGTATGCATATGAAGCACAAAAATATGACACAAAAGAATCAAGGTATGGAAACTACATTATAAATAGACGACGACTCATATGTATAAATTACACTACCCGAAGCAAGCATATAGATAACAACATAACTCAAGTTCCCTCACAATAAAAATGTCCCACTCAGTCATATGAAATCATATATGTCAATGCAGGGACTTTCAAGAAACACTCACATCAACAAAGAAGTTCCAGTCAATGCATTTCAAATACCATAGGCTTGCCCTTATTTTTTTTACCTTAGCATTTAGATAGTCAAGTCAGGATCACTATAGGACTTTTCTTGGCTTGAAATGTAGGCGTAGGGGATAGTATGATAGGTATGTACATTTAAAATGACTAAGCCTCATTGGTACTACACTAACATTGGGGTCTCACTTACTAGCCAATTTCTTTTTTATTCCATCCTTATGTCTCCCTTTTATTCTTTTATTGCACATTCAGGTTGGTGTGGTCTTTTATTCTTTCTTTTTCATAATTTTTTCTTTTTTTCTTTTTCTTTTACTTTTTATTTTTCTACCACACCCATCCCTACTAACTTTTCTCTTATTTTACCCTTCTTCATACCCATTTCACTCTACGCACCCCTATGATATCCACCCTCAACTTAGGCTTTTTGACGTTGTTAAGGTGCATAATATCCAAGGAGGGCTAGGGCCAAAACAGGTTCATTGTAACAAAAATGGGAAGGTGAAAATTCTAACAAGAAAAATAGGCTATAAGACTCAAAATAGGGATCAAGGGATACAATTCGCACATGGAAGGTCATTTAGGCTAAAAGTGGACTAGAATAAAAAATGGACTATAATTCTTTCCTAACAAACTATTCTTCAACATAAGTAAAACTAACCAGGCAAGTTCTTAATTTAACATACAAAGGGAACTAGGTAGCATCTCATACTCACATAGCACAGAGCCAATATCGACAACTACTGCCTATTCAGTTCATGCAATTATTAGCAAATGATTACCATGTATCTAATACTAGTGCTATAATAAGATCCTGAGAGTTCACACATATGTACATCAACACAGTTCTAAATCACAAAATTTTTGGAGAGTTATAAAAAATTAGTCAAAATCTGACTATTGGCCTAAATACTATAAATTTCTTAATTACACAAAACATCACAAAACAAAGAAAAACACAATACGACACATAATTATCCTAGACATGCCAGTTCTACAATCATACCGCAATCGATAGGAAAAAAATCACGACAACTAAAACCCATGACAGCATGGCATGCCTACCCCTAACTAAAAACTATACACAGTCCTTAATGTGCGAAAACAAAATAAAACATAGGGAAGTAAGAACATACTTGGGACGCACTAAGCGCCTGAGTCAGCAGCCTCCTCAGATGGGGGAATGAAAGCTGGCAGAGGCAGAGGTGGTACCACTACTGGATAATGCACCCGCTACTATAACGTCATGCCTCTGCCTACCTACGAATGCAGTCTCTTAAGAATCATGTCTGGCCTTTTTAAGGGCATCATCTTCTGTCATTATAGGATCCTACAAATCGTGCAAGTGACCTCTCTAGGTCCCAAATATTGGGACATCCTCATTATTCTCTACGAAGAAGTCAAACTATCTTGGTGCATGCGGAGGTGATATCTAGATTATAGGAGGTATCATAGAGTGAGTAGCTACGACATGGATCTCTGTAAAAAAGTGCACCTCTGCTCGTAGGATGTCAAAATCCTCCCTCATCTGAATCAAATCTAGCACACTTATCTCTGTATATCAAGATGTAACCCATATCTCTAGCTCATCAATCTGTTTTTAAAACTCAATATGTAGTTCTGATAGTGCATCTCTCTATATAGCCTAGGCCTACTCAAATATCATCCTGACCCTTGATCTCATTTGCCCAAAAAGAATAGTCATCTCGATCTCAATAACCTTCAACCAAGCGGTTGTATCTCTCTATCTCTGCAAAAACTCATTGGATACAGTAATTATACCTATCACATGAGTTGTAGTGGATGGATGAGCAGGCTTTGTAGATGCACCAACCGGCTCTGAGGTCAAAGTTGGGGCTGAAGTAGAAGCTGCGTGTGTCCCCTCGCCTTGAGTACTCAAATCCAGAGTATCTCTATGCTCTCTTATATCCATGTCTATACCAATACCAACATCATTTATATGTGCCTCATCAGGTTCTGCGTAAACTAACAGCCCCTCAGACTAGGCCTATGGTACTATTGCCCACTGTCTAGATCTCTTAGAAGTGTCTGGATGTGCCAGACCCTTCATGGTATTCATCTGTGTAGTTGCAGTGACGGTCACCCTCTGATCAATTCCTGGTAACTCAGGCACACCTGCCTCATCGCATAGCCTCTGAATCATACAAGGAAATGGCAAGTTGGTCAGCTCACCAAAGGCTCTATCATGTAGCTTATGCTTGAGGATAGCAGCGAAATCAATATCATAACCAGCCATCAAGTAGGCAACTAATGCAGCTCCTTCCCACGTTAATGTGTTATCTAAAGCAGTGGGAAACATGTGGTAATAAATCAGTAAACACCAAAATCCAGCCTTTAATATCAATAGGCCTTTGTTAATCACAGTTGGGCCCTCAATCCACATGGCCTTCTCACCCTATGGTGAAATATGATCGGTTATCCACCTAGCCATCTCAACCCTTTCAGCTCTGTGCTTAGCATCCTGCATAATATGATGATATTATGCGATCCTCAGTATGTGGTCGCACTCTACTGTAGATGTAGGTGTAATATAATATGGGCCAATCATGACGCTGCGGATAGTCTCTTCTTTAATATCAACTTTGACCCCTATGACTGGTGTGTGATCAAGCTGTGGCTGTTAAGTAAATCTAATCAGGCTTGGATGATGGCACATGGGGAGGACTATGGTGGTTCTATAAGATGCATAAAACTCCCGCACCATAGCCGGGCTATAAGAATCGAGTGGTCTAGTCATCCACCCGAGCTGATACCTATCAAATACTTCCCAAAGTTGTGGTAACTTCTCTAGACCCAATAAGTCGATCTGACGCTCCTCATAGATGCAACATGTAGGACTTCCTAGCTCTCAAACATAGAAGTCAATATCATATATCTCATGTATCTCGGCCACACTCCACCTTAGATGTCCCTCTTCAGGAGGTGTATCTGAGGCAAGTATGGGTGTCTGCTCCGATTGTGCATCGTGGAAAGCCTGCATTGTACCCTCTTCAAACTGGGGTACTATTGATGACTACTCTTGATCAACCTTCTCAGAAGAATCCTGGGACCCTTCCTCAGACTGGGGGTCTTGAGCATCAGCATGGGGAGTAGGCTCAGACTCTGCCTCTTTATCATCATCATCATCATTGATTGGAGGAGTGTGTGGTGGTGATATCCTCGAGGAATTCATCCTCGAATGGGCTGCGGTTGACTGAGCAGCCTAGCTAGTCTGTCCTCGTGTGACTCTGCATATCACTGCAACTGCAGCATCAACATGACATTGTCTCGGATACTCCTCTACCAAACTTCTAAGCTCAAGAGACTCTACCCGTCTCCTTGAAGTACCAGTTGTTTTCTTCTTCACTACTTTAGGTGTCATGTATACCTAAACAAAAAATAATAGTCTCCAACAAAAGCGAGGGATAGTGTAAGTTGAAGAAAAATTCAAAATTTGAAAAGTTCAAATTTATCCTCACTTTCACACCCTTATAACCTATTTGAAACCCCAACAAGTCCAATGTATACACACTAATAAAAAATCATGACTTTCAAAGCAAACAAACAAGTTCAACTTATGGCATTACTTTCGTTCATTCAAGTTCAACTTCCGGTTAGGGCCTAAACTTAGAATTTTAACTCGAAACAAGGCCCTACATTATGATTTTATGTTATTTCAAGGCTCCCTCATACAAGCATGATAATTTTAATATATTTAGAAATGCATTACACATATCAACTTATTTCAATAATAGATAAAATATTAAATTACCATTAGGAGCCAAGAAAGTTACCTCTTATATGAAAATTCAGAAGAGAATAACGAAGAACTCAAGCAAAACCAAGATTAAAACTTGTTTCTAGCGTGTTTGGACAAGTTGGTATCTCAAACAAGTGTTAATTTCGCCTTTTCTGAAGCGTGGGGTTGGTTTATGTTTAAGGGGGGAAGTTTGAATTCAAAGAGAAAATTGAAGTTTTGAGAATTAGAATGAGGGTTAGCATGTTTTTATATAGTTGGGGGTTGTAATAGGTCATATTTAAATGTTGGTGGGCCCAAAATTTTAATTAAAAAGTGGGACCAAATTTGACCTAAGCACAGAACCTACCCGCGCCCTGTACCCGCGGTCGGGTCCTGTCGCTGGTAGCACCTGTGGCCCACAGTTGTTGGGCGCATGCACCGGGCCAAAATCTTTGGCCCACTTTTTCGCAACCCAGACTTGGCGTATTGACATTTTTCTAGATACCTATGGCCTCGCAACCTAAATTTAGGTCCCAAAAGTAAAATTAGGTGTCATAGTCCACAACTTACCATTTTTATCCTCAAAATTTCAACTTTTCAATTTTCTACTCAACTTACTGTGTGGGACTTGTGACCATGATAGGTTGATCACACAGTCCCCTTACCTGAAAATCGATGAATGTAGCAATGTTTACTGTATTCCATGTAAGGTCCAAAAGCTAAAAACCTACAAAAAAAAACAACAAAAACGTAAATACTAAAATATGGATAATACTCACAAAAATACCTAAACTTTGACCGGATATCCAGTTGAGCATACTGAACTTTGTGGGGGTCCTATTACCCCCTAGACTTTTTTCGTATTTTAATGACATATATCTGCCCACTTGGACGCATATAAATATGAGGTAGCGCGTGTATTACACAAAATTAACTTTGTTAATACAATTTTGATTAGTAGCACCAGAGTCTAATACCCAATCTTTCACATATTAGCCACAAAATTCGCTTGAGAAATAGTCACATCAATTAGATTATCCACTTAATCAACTTTAATTTTATTTAATGGAATTATCATTTCACCGAATCTTTTTCAGCTTTAACGGATACGATGGCTTAGTTTGTTGCACAAAATAATTATTATTTTGATTTGTAACTATCTTTATTTATCAAAGCTATTTGCTGACTTGTAACAATGGTCATTCTCATTTGTCGCACACTGACGAGTAACAACTTCAGAAAATATTAACGTCAAAGCGATAGCAATTATGCCAATTCCGTATATATTTGTCGATCATTTTCTTTTATCAAAATTGGACATATCTCCAAGCCTTTTGCAAGTTGAGCCATTAAAAAAAAATTAAAATTGTGAATCAAAGTAAAAATTAAAAAAGTTAAACCAAATAAAGTTATAAGAAAGACATGACTTTTTCTTTTCTATAATTCCATGAACTTTTGAATGCAAATTTAAACACGAAGATTCCATATTCAAAAAATCAAGGAACGTTCACTTGTCTACACGAACCAATGATTTTGATTTTTCAAAAAAAACATTTATTTTCATCCTAAACTATACTTAAAAAATTGAAGACACATCTAAACTATTGAAATGACTTAATACACATCTATACTATTTAAAAGTGAATTTAT